>CM065805.1:198969786-199593786 GCA_033398695.1 Orobanche coerulescens | reverse complement strand
AGAGATGTTGACTCTGCGCACAGCTCCCTGTCAAAAATACACCACATGCAAAAGGCAATAGGATAAAATATACAATAAAAGTAAAAGATGCAATGCTCTAGGTCAAAGCTAACCGAGACAACCCAACCATGAGGCTCTCAACAACAGCATCACTCCCTACAAAGGAATCCACAACTCTGATCTGGCGCCTCCAAGAGCTCCTATCAACAGTCATGGTCTCGGAAAGGTTTAAGGCCTTCAAATCTAATCTCAGTTGCTCCTCCCACGTCCTCCTCGGTCTGCCTCTCCTCCTCTCCCCGACAACCAATAAACTCTCGACCCTCCTCACCGAGACGAAGCACCTCCTGCGGACGTGGTCAAACCATCTCAATCTCCCTTCCCTAACTTTCGCTGAAATGGGCGCCACTTCTAGCGCGTTCCTGAAAACCCCGTTCGAGATTCTATCCAGCATTGTGTGACCACACGACCAACGTAACATTCTCATTTCAGTCGCTTCCAACTTGCTCTCAAGCGACTTCTTCATCGCCCAACATTCGGAGTCATACAACATAGCAGGTCTTATTGCCGCTCTATAGAATTTACCCTTCAACTTTAGAGGGACTTTCTTGTCACACAGGACCCCTGTTGCTGCTCTCCACCTTAGCCACCCTGCCTTGATACGATGAGTGACATCATCTTCACACTCACCTTCCTTCTGAATGATCGAACCCAAATACTTGAACTTATCCGTACGGGGTACGATCTGATCCGCAATCATTACCTCTACTTCTTCCTCGTTGGCCTCACCACTAAAGTTACACCAGAGATACTCGGTCTTAGACCGGCTCACACGCAAGCCCTGAGATTCTAACTTAGACCTCCATAGCTCCAACTTCGAGTTCACCTCCCTCCTCGACTCCGCCACTAACACAATGTCATCAGCAAAAAGCATGCACCACGGGACGCCATCCTGTATCCCCCGCGAAATGACGTCAAAGATTAGAGCGAAGAGAAGAGGGCTTAGCGCCGACCCCTGGTGTAACCCTATCTCAACCGGAAAATACTGGGTGTCACCAAGTGGGGTCCTAACGCAAGTCCTAGCTTGGGAGTACATGTCTTGGATAGCCCTAACAACGGCAACGATACCCTCCTCTCTTCTAGGCTCCTCCAAATAACATCGCGCGGAATACTATCATAAGCCTTCTCTAGATCAATGAACACCATATGGAGGTCCTTACGCCGCTCTCTAAACTTCTCCATAAGGCGTCTGACGAGATGAATGGCCTCCGTCGAGGACCTACCCGGCATGAAGCCAAATTGGTTCTCTGAGATCTCAACTTCTCTTCTAACCCTTCATTCCACCACTCTTTCCCAAAGTTTCATAGTATGACTGAGGAGTTTAATACCCCTATAGTTACTACAACTCTGAGCATCGCCTTTGTTCTTGAAAAACGGCATGACAATACTACGCCTCCACTCCGTCGGCATCTTAGAACCTCTGAGGAGGATGTTAAACAGCTCAGCTAGCCACTGGACTCCATCTTCCCCCAGACAAAGCCACACCTCAATAGGGATCTGATCCGGGCCTACAGCCTTAGCTCTACCATCTTCATTAGGGCACCCTTTACTTCCTCCTTGCTGATGCCCTCACAGGAGCTAGACGAACGAGCAGAAGATAGACTAACTCCTTGCACCACCGAGTCGCTTCCCCTAGCCTCATTGAAAAGTTCTTGGAAATTTGGGTTGGTCTATTTTTTTGAGAGAGAGAGAAAAGGGAGAGAGAGAGAGTCTAATCTTGTTCTTGGAAATTGTAATGTGCAGATTCTCTATTTTTTTTTCTTTTATGGTAGGGACATGAACCGTGTGCTTAAACCGTGTGGGTTAGTACCATTAAACTGGTACCATTAAATATGGCAAAAATTATAAACTTTTTTTTAAAATAGAAAATTATATATTAAAATTATACTTAAATTAAAACATCTCGAAAAGTATAATAACATAAAAAACAAAAATTCAAAATTTAATTTTTATGTGTCAAAATCACTTTTCAAATATGGCCGTGAAATCGTCGGATGTTTGGACCGTGAAATCAGCCACATGTAGAATGACTTACTTGATCATAGTTAAGAACATTAGATGCCCGCGTTTTCTAATCATTAATAATAAATAAATAAAATTAAATAACACTTATATATTAATTTTCTAATCATTAATATCCAATTACACAATGTTACGATTAGAGTACAAAAGTTCATTATACAAATTTTTCCGACTATATATGGGAAGGCCCATACCGGGTCATATGTGTAAAGAAATCATTGCGGATGGTCATGAGGTAATGGAGAATTTTCTTGTAATTTTACTTGGACGTAGTGGTTACCGACCAATGCCATCGCACCTGTATTATGTTTTAGTGTATTTGAAAAGAAAATAATTTTAAAAATACTTAGAGTATTTATAAAAATAAATATAGGTTAATTCTATCAATTTTTAGCAATATACTTAGAGTATAAGTTGGTAAAAAATATTTTCCGATCATCTTCCGACGCGTGATACGTAGAGGCATGGTAAGTTCGGTGTTCGGAAATTTCCAAAAGCTCGTTCGATTGGATTCATGTTCATGCTCGGAATCAAGAACATTTTATCAAAGGTCTACGAGGGTATAACTTCTTAATTGTATCTTCGTCAATTTATATTTATTTATACAATGCTTGATCGATCTGTTTTAAGGGTTTATTTTTTATCCTGTTAGACCAATTTATTTTCCGCTGCGTAACTCCGATTTTAATCACTGAATCTCAACAGTGGTATCAGAGACCCAGGGGAAGGAGAGGTTTGCAGTTGAAAGACGAGTTGACAGCGAGTTGACAGGCAGTTTGTACTTTTTTTTCAGACATACCCCCAAAAGCTGCTTATTTTCTTATTGATTTTTTTAAAAAATAATTAATTTCTTTAAGTTTTAGTTTTTACTTCATAATTTATTTTGTATATACTTTTAGACAATTTTAATTATATGATTGTGCTTATTTTATTTTTATCTACGTTTGATAATCAATAGTTTACAACAACCACAACCGTTACAATGGTTGTGATTATAGCTTTTTTCACTTTATTTTATTTTATTTTATACAAACTCACCATCTCTTTCAAATTTAATCAACTTTATTATATACAAATACAATTAATAACAAAGTTGATTAAATTTTGAACGAGGTTGGAGTGTTGTTGTATATGGAGTAATTCTTATTTAATTATCACTCTTAGTTAAATAATTGCACTTTTCAATTTAGTTCTTTAATCTTATCAAACACAAAATCCACTTGCTTAATAAAAGATTAAAAAGGTATATTATATATATAAAATAAAAACATAATGATTATACCCATAATTATTAACTATATAAACAAAATAATTAAGTAATGATTAAGTCTTGAAAAAAAATTGAAAAAATTAATTTGACTTTTTGTATGCTTAGCAACTCCTAAAATTTTTGATTTTTCCACTCAAAATAAATGGGACCCTTATTCCACTCAACAATTTTAATTTTATTTTATATTTTTCACCCAGAACAAGTGAGACCCTTATTCTGCTCACAAGTCACAATAATTCTAACTCCAATATACTTTTATCCCTCTTAAGAAGTGGGACTCTATTTCACTAACAACTTTACCAGCTTTCTTAATCTCAGCGTCCAGCACACAATAGGACACTTATTACTGAGGAGAGGGAGTAGTATTCTTGTGTGTTTTGTATTTTTGTATTTTTTATCCACTCTGTCATCTTTATTTATCATTGTTCAATACTTCTTCTCGCAATTTTTCGGCAATGTTAGTCCTGAATTACTGGAGCCCTATGCGAAATCTTTAATGTGTTAAAAAAAATTGTTTGAATATATTTTCATGTATTTTTCAAAATACTAGTACTAAGCACATAAATAAATAATGCGTAGATTATAATATAGGTGCATATAACAATCATAAACAATGTTCAAACAGAAAACTTACTATTTAATTGAATAACTTTAATCCAATGAGCTAACTTTTATAGTTTATTAATATTTTGTATTAGATAGAATATTATGGAGATTCGAATTTGGGCCTATCAATAAATATAATATTTAAATATATTATTCGATCCAACCACGATACAAGATTCTAATCTGATATTTTTGCATTTTACTTTTTTAAGAAAAAAATTATTTGCAAGCTCTAAAAAATTAGAGATCCATTGTGGTATTCTTGTGCGTTTTGTATTTTTGTATTTTTTATCCACTCTGTCATCTTTATTTATCATTGTTCAGTACTTCTTCTCGCAATTCTTCGGCAATGTTAGTCCTGAATTACTGGAGCCCTATGCGAAATCTTTAATGTGTTAAAAAAAATTGTTTGAATATATCTTCATGTATTTCTCAAAATACTAGTACTAAGCACATAAATAAATAATACGTAGATTATAATATAGGTGCATATAACAATCATAAACAATGTTCAAACAGAAAACTTACTATTTAATTGAATAACTTTAATCCAATGAGCTAACTTTTATAGTTTATTAATATTTTGTATTAGATAGAATATTATGGAGATTCGAACTTGGGCCTATCAATAAATATAATATTTAAATATATTATTCGATCCAACCACGATACAAAGATTCTAATCTGATATTTTTGCATTTTACTTTTTTAAGAAAAAAATTATTTGCAAGCTCTAAAAAATTAGAGATCCATTGTGGGGCACAAATCGCATCTTCCCCAATACTTGATCCATCATGTAATTGGAGCTACTGTTGGTTCTCTGTGAATTTCCAGCAATGTAATTACAATAAAAATTACAAATAAAGGCAACCTATTACAATCTTAATAAATTAAAAAGCTGAATTAAAATTACAACTTTAGCAGAGGCGAAATAACTCTTTCCGTAAGCTAATTTTGCCCCCGTATAAGAGCAGACGACTCAGGCAATATGTCCCCAAGATACAACTGCTATATGTTTCTGAGTTAGGTGCTCTCCAAAACTCAGAACTCCGGCGAACGTTCAAGTGTTGGAAACTGGGCACGAAATAAGAGGGAAATATGCAGCAATATGTGGTATGCTTGTATTTTTTCTATGTTCTTATTGTATGAAATGAAATGCATAAGACCCCCTTTTATAGGGTCCAATTCCACTCCATCAGGTGGGGAGTTACAACAAATTAAAGTGCCATTAATTCTCTTTAATCATCCAGCTCAAGAGTTACAACAAATTAAAGCTCCATAAGGTGGGGAGTTACAACAAATTAAAGCTCCATAAATATTCTCATTTAATTCGGACGTTACATTATGGAATGTGAAGAGTCATATTCCAGAAGCTAAGTTCTCAACCTGCTTCATTTCAGACGAGACCAAATATCAGATCAGATGGTTCTGCCCCTCAGATCAGATAAGTTCTGCCCCAAATATCAGATCAGATGGGTTCAACCCCAAATATCAGATCAGATGGGTTCAGCCCAAATATCAGATCAGAGAGCTTTCAGCCCAACTATCAGATCAGACAGCTTTTAGATCAGATAGCTTCTATATCGAGCTGACTTCAGACGAGCGGCTTCCAGACAGGCGGCTTCGGATCGACGACTTCGGATCGAGGCAGCTTCCAGGCCAAATATCAGATGGGTTTTCAAACCTCGTTAACTCTTCACATTTTCAATTAAATGGCCAACTTTAATCATTTATTTCTCAGTTACCGGAAATCAGTTTTGAGAAAGATAAAATCCTACGTTCATCTTCTCGAAGCGTATATTCATAATTTATTATTTAATTCCCAAGAATTAAATGTTTTATCATTATTAATTTTAAATTGAATTAAAATTTATTTTTCTAAAATTAATTTCCAACCGCGACCGATACAACTTGGTCGAGCATGTAAATTATGTGCTGGGTAGCCTCATGCAGCGTCCACTGAGAACAACCACCTCATCACTCTTCTTACTTCCGACCACGACATTATTGCATTGTTACATGACACAACATATTATATAATGGGAGAAAACTTGTTTTGCCCTTTTACATATAGTAATATTCTTTTTTGCCCCAAGTTTAGTAACAACTCTTTTGATACTCAAATTGTAGAATTTGACCTTTACTCGAATATATTCGAGTCATTTGTTATATTTTCGAGTCAACTTAAAAAAAAATACAATATTGAGGAAAGTTGGAATATATTCGGGTTACACGAACAAAATGAGTGACTCGAAAAACAATTAATGAAATTCGGGTGACACGAAAATATTCGTGTAATTAATTCGGGTCACACGAAATACATCATTGCAGGAGGGAGTTCGGAGTTCGGATTACTCAACACGAATTCATGTGACCTGAAAAAATTCGTGTAATTAATCGGGTCACACGAATAAATTCGTGTAATTAATCGGGTCACACGAAATACATCGTTGACCGAATCGCAGGAGGGAGTTCGGAGTTCGGATTACTCAACACGAATTCGTGTGACCCGAATGACATGAGTAACCGTGTTCGAGTGACACGAATACATTCGTGTAATTTATTCGGGTCACGAAGAATTTTCGTGTAATTTATTCGGGTCACGAAATACATCATTGACCGAAATGCAGGAGGGAGTTCGAGTTCGGATTACTCAACACGAATTCGTGTGACCCGAATTCGTGTGACCCGAAACATCCATAAAATTTTGAATTATAAATACCATGCTCAACATGTAATATCCGTGTTTTCTATTTTTGGTAATTTCTATTTTTGGTGTATGTTCGTTTCGGACCACTCGCTCATCACTGTTTTGGAATTCTGAATCTATTTTGTTCTTGGAGTTTTTCCGTCTGGACGAGTTTCGAGGAGGTTTTTGCATAATTTCATCTTGAATTATATCTTGTCGCATGTACGTTCGATTCTCGTAAAACTTGTTTGTTTTCGTTGTTTCTTGATTTGCATAAGTTTGTATGGTTGAGTTGGTCGTGTTGAAACTTTCGGTTTGTTAATCCGACGTTGTATCGCGATTTTTCGGGCACTTGGGCCGTTTTTGTAATTTTCATAAGTTTGGGGAATTTCGCTTTATTTGCTTCATTTCGGACTCTCCAGTGATCGGGATTATATTCTCTTTCAACGCTCAGCTTTGTCATCTTGATTATTACGTGTTTATGTTTCCGGATTCTGGTCTTGCTTCGCATTTCGACACTTTTGTCTTTGTTGGCGTGATGTCTTGTGCGATCTTGGCCGCTGCCTGAGTAGCGCACGCTACTCCGGACTTACTTGCGTGCGCTATCACTATGTGGTTAGCGTACGCTAACCTGGGGTCCGTAGCGTGCGCTAACTATTTCAGCGGTCTGGACAGTAGGTTCAGTATTTCTGTACTGGACCAGGTAGCGTACGCTAATTCAGCGTTAACGCACGCTAATTCCTAGTATTAGCGCACGCTAACCATGTTAGATTGCGTACGCTAACTGGAGGACAGTAGGCAAACTGTTCTTCCACGCCCCGTTAGCGCACGCTAATGCTTGTGGGTAGCGTGCGCTAAGAGTGTTTAATATAAATAGGACAACAGCAGTCAACTTCGTCATTTTTTCCATCATTTCTTATCCTTCTCGGCTTTGAGCGATTCCAGACAAGGGTTAGGTCCGATTCCGACTGAAGTTCATCATTCATTACCACCGTGCACTCCTCGCGTGAATTCTTCAAGTTCCTAACACTTTCCACCAGCCGAATCAAGGTAAAAATTCCCAAAACCCTTGTTTTGAGATTCTGGGGGAATTTTGGGGATTTCTTGGGATTTGACTCTTTTAGTCCGAATTATCATTGGGTTATCGCTAGACTTCGATCGTGTACTTTTAATCCTTCGTTTTATTGATGATTTGTGGTTTTAAACTTCAAGTTTTCCATTGTTCGTCACTTATAGTCGACGATACCCAAGTCATGACCGACAAATTGTTCCAGCGGGTAGAATTGGGATTAATTCTTACCTTTTCGCATTAATGAGACTTGTTGTATACCGTTATTATGATTAGGAATGGATTTGGGAGGATTGTTCGGACCAAAACCTATTCCTTCGTCGTTTCCTTCGTTTCGTCTTATTCAAGGCAAGTATATGTATTACATTTCGTTATGTACGTTGTGTTTTCGAAATGATTGATGAATTATGGTTTTCGAGTGCGTGAGTTGTGTTCCTTCCACCCGGAGTGTCTGACGGGATGTCTGGGGGTCGATACTAAGGGGTACGGCCGCGGAAGTGGTATCCCACCCGGAGTGTTCGACGGGATGTCTGGAGGTCGATACTAAGGGATACGGCCACGGGATACCAGTTGTGATTTTGTGATATCGTGATGATTGGAACTGATTTGATTGCAAATGTAGTATTCCAGAATATTTATGGCAAATGATTTCTGATTGAGATGATTGTGTAAAAATCGTATTTGTATATAATGTTGTGTAATTGTGTACTTGCACTAGCTATTCGAATGCTAACCCCTTAAATGGGGGAAATGCGTCTTATGCATTTCAGGTACCGGGAGAGCTGAGGAGCAGGCACGGGACATGCACGCAAAGGATGGGATGGCTTGATGATGTGGCTCGAGTCTGTATTTTTATGTTTTGTCATTGCATTTGTCGAGTACTGGAGTTAGACTGTTTACTTTTAAACTTGGTTTAAGTCCCCTGCGTGGGCAATGAATTGGTATTTATCTTATGTTCATGTACTCCGTTAAAATGTTTTGGCCGAGGCCACGACCTTACTTACTTTTTTGAGTGCATCATTTGGGATCACATTGTGGTTTATGTGTCATGTGTTAGCCTGGTAGACCTCACGAGGGTTCTACGGCGTGTAATGTCCCATTTGTGAATTAGGGTGTTATATTTATGGTATCAGAGCTTAGGTTTTGAATATCTAGGCTGTCGGTGAATTTTGTGTCTATCAGTTGCGTCATTAGAGTCAGTCGTTGAGCCTAATATCATCATGCTACCGTCTTTTCGTGCGACCCATGGCTGTAAGTCTCCTCGAACTCTTATATTTCCGTACTTCTTTTTCTTGCGTTGTTCGGAATTGTGACTTGTGTTACCAACTTTGTGAATTGTGAATCTTTCTGATCTTGTTCTTTTCTTATTTTCCTTCAGTATGTTGAGAGGTCGTGGTAGACCAGCTAGGGGACGCGGCCGAGGCCGTGGTCGGGGTGCTGATAATGAGGAGGGCTCACTTTCTCAGTCCTCTGCGGACTCAGCCTCTCACTCAGTGCCGTCGGGTAATAATGCCGACGCCGGGGCTACTGCCGTACTTCAGCAGTTAGTAGCCCAACTTACTCAGATAGCTCAGGGTGGACGTCAGAATCCTCCCTAGACACCTGAAGAGGAAGCTAGTAAGTGGCTTCAGACGGTGACTAAGATGCATCCACCTCGTTTCTCCGGATCTTCTGACTCCCTCGGCTGGGAGAATTGGCTCTTTCAGTTGTCCAGGACCTTCGATGCCATAGCTTGTCCCGAGGACAGGAGGGTACATATTGCCCAGTACCTCCTGGATAAGGAAGCTGCGGAATGGTGGGAGGCTGTTGCGCCCATAGACCGTCGAGCTACCTGGGAGGAATTCAAGGCTGCTGTGGAAGCAGAATATTGTCCACCGCCAGTTAAGGAGCGCAGAATTGTGGAGTTCTTCACCGCTACACCTCAGGATGTGCCTATTTCCCAGGCCATCATTACTTACAATCAACAGTTGGGTTTCGTGATAGATCAAGTGAGGACGGAGGCTGATAAAATCTGTTACTTCAATATGCGCATGAAGCCGCATATCAGGCAGAGTATGGCACCGCTCATGTGTGCCACTTTGAAGGAGTATCGGGATCGTGCTCTAGCGATCGAGATGGCCGCACCGGAATCAGAGTTGGGTGCCGAGGCTAAGAAACAGAAAACAGTTGGCAGCTTCTCAGCCGGCAAGAGTGGCCGATTTTCGAGGGCACAGTCTGCCCCTACACCTGGTAAGAAGCCGTTTCACCAGGCTGGGGGATCTCAGGGTAATCGTTCAGTCCAGTCTGTTGCTTCTGGTGGCAGGGTTTGTTTTAACTGCAACCAATATGAGCATTTGATGAAGGATTGCCCTTTTCCTCCAGTTACTTGCTTTACATGCGGGCAGACCGGGCATCGGGCAGCTCATTGTGAGAGGGCCACCAGGGCCGTTAGAGTTCCGACTACCACTACCGATCAGAGGGATCACAGCACTCCAGCTACTCACGTTCCGCAGAGTTCGGGTCGTGGTAGGGGACGGGGTCAGCCGGATCGCCGTGCAGCATCGAGTTCAGGTTCAGTTCACCCCCGATTGTATCAAATGAGGCGCACAGTGGAGGCAGACGTTCCGGTGGCGTCAGGTACCACTCAGATCCTTACTCATCCAGTTTCAGTGCTTTTTGATTCGGGTGCTACCCATTCCTTTATTGCATCGGATTGTGTGAGTCGTATTGGTTTTGACTGCTTGTTTGAGTGTGAGCCATTTGTAGTGAGTACGCCCATCGGGTATCGTATGGTTGGGGACCGGGAACTTAGGAATTGCCCAGTGAGGATCGGGAGCCGAGATTGGCCCTCGAATCTCATTGTTATAGACCTTAAGGGTGAGGATTTGATCCTCGGGGATGATTGGTTGGATCGTCATGGTGCTATCATGAACTATCGGACTCGTACTATCTCGATCGTGCCCGAGGACGGCACCGAGCATACTCTAGTCGGTTGTAAGCCGGGTAGATCGGGGAGTGTGATTAGCGCCTTGAAGGCGATGAAACTTCTGAACCAGGGTTGTGTCGACTACTGGTGTTACGCTCTGAAGGCGGAAGATGTTGGAGTTGATTTATCTTCAATTGCAGTTGTTAGCGAATACCCCGATGTATTTCCGGATGACTTGCCGGGATTACCACCACAGCGAGAGGTGGAGTTCCCTATTGATCTAGAGCCGAGTGCGGCCCCTATTTCTCGAGCGCCGTACCATATGGCACCGTCGGAGATGTTAGAATTGAATAATCAGTTAGGAGAGTTGTTACATAAAGGGTATATTCGACCAAGCGCATCGCCTTGGGGTGCGCCAGTACTTTTTGTTAAGAAGAAGGATGGATCGCTTCGTTTATGCATCGACTATCGAGAATTAAACAAGTTAACCATCAAAAATAAATACCCTTTGCCCCGGATTGACGATTTGTTCGATCAACTTCAGGGGGCGACAATCTTTTTGAAGATTGATTTACGATCGGGCTACTACCAGTTAAGGATTCGGGACATAGATATACCGAAAGATGCCTTTCGGACGAGATATGGCCATTACGAGTTTGTGGTTATGCCTTTTGGGCTAACCAATGCCCCGGCAGTGTTCATGCAGCTGATGAACAAAGTTTTTATTGAGTATCTGGACAAATTCGTAGTCGCCTTTATCGATGACATTCTTATCTATTCACGGAGTTGGGAGGAGCACGCCTTACATCTCCGGATTGTTTTAGACATTTTGAGAACTGAGCAGTTATACGCGAAGTTCTCTAAGTGTGAGTTCTGGCTCGAGGAAGTGATGTTCCTCGGGCATGTGATTTCAGCAGAGGGAGTTCGGGTAGATCTGCAGAAGATAGAGGCAGTGTTGGCTTGGGAACCGCCCAAGAACGTGAAGGAGGTGAGGAGTTTTCTGGGACATGCAGGCTATTATCATAGATTCGTTGAGGGATTCTCTAAGATCGCTAGACCGCTCACTCAGTTACTCCGAGCTTCGAGAAGTTCGAGTGGATTGCGGACGAGGCAGGGCCGGTTTGTGAGTTAAAGAGACGTTTGACTACCGCACCCGTCTTAGCATTGCCTCAGGGGAACGAGGATTTCGTAGTGTATAGTGATGCTTCGGGCCTTGGGCTCGGATGTGTTTTGATGCAGAGAGATAGGGTTATTGCTTATGCGTCCCGCCAATTGAAACCATATGAGGCGAATTACCCCACGCACGATTTGGAGTTAGCTGCGGTCGTTTTCGCCTTAAAGATCTGGAGGCATTATCTCTATGGGTCATCGTGTAAGATTTTTACGGACCACAAGAGTCTGAAGTACATCTTCATTCAGAAAAAGTTGAATATGAGGCAGCGTAGGTGGTTAGAGCTAATTAAAGATTATGACCTCGAGATACTTTACCATCCGGGTAAGGCCAACGTAGTGGCTGATGCGTTGAGCCGGAAACCGATGGCTTTATAGATGTTAGAGGTACTTACACCACAGAGTAGGATCCAGAGAGATTTCATCTGTCCGAATATCGAGGTTTGGGTTCAGAGAGTGCAGGGCCAGTTATGTGTGTTAGAGATCACTTCGTCCTTGACTGATGATATCAAGGCGAAGCAGTATGACGATCCGTTTTTGGTCGAGTTGAGGGAGTATGTGAGGAAGGGGAAAGCCCCTGGATTTGTGGTTCAGAATGACGGAGTTTTGAGATTTCGCGGCAGACTATGTGTACCGAGTGTTTTTGAGCTGAGACAGAAGATCTTGAGAGAAGCTCATACCACGCCTTACTCCATACATCCTGGTACGAGTAAAATGTACAAGGATGTGAGGATTAACTACTGGTGGAGTAATTTGAAGACAGACGTTAGCGAGTTTGTGTCGAGATGTTTGACCTGTCAGCAGGTTAAGATCGAGCATCAGCGACCCGCGGGGTTTTTGCGACCACTTCCTATCCCGGAGTGAAAATGAGAGGATATTTCTATGGATTTCATTACCAGTATGCCTAGGACTCGGACTGGAATGAACATGATTTGGGTTATTGTCGATCGACTGACCAAATCAGCTCATTTCCTGGGTATTAAGAACACTTGGGGTCCAGAGAGACTGGCACGAGTGTTTATTGCAGAGATCGTGAGATTGCATGGGACTCCTAAGAGTATTGTTTCGGATCGTGATGGCCGGTTTATATCACATTTTTGGCAGTCCGTTCATGGGGCCTTAGGGACCGAGTTGAGACTCAGTACGTCTTACCACCCTCAGACTGACGGGCAGTCAGAGCGGACGATCCAGACGTTGGAGGATATGTTGACAGCCTGTGCCTTAGATTGGAAGGATGATTGGGAGTCGCACTTGCCGTTGATCGAGTTCACGTACAACAATATTTGGCACGCCTCGATCAAAATGGCACCATTTTAGGCATTGTATGGGAGGAGGTGCAGATCGCCGTTGTGTTGGGACGATGCGTTCGAGCTGATTGGTACCGAGCCCGATATGGTAGTTGAGACGAGAGAGAAGATTACTCTGATTCGTGATAGATTGTTGACGGCCCAGAGTCGGCAGAAGTCTTATGCCGACACGCGTCGCCGGCCGTTGGAGTTTGAGGTGGGAGATCATGTTTTGCTTAAGGTGTCACCGACATGGGGAGTTTACCGCTTCGGCCGGAAGGGTAAACTTAGTCCGAGATATATTGGACCATTTGAGATTTTAGAAAGAGTGGGAGAGCTTGCCTATAGGTTAGGCTTGCCGCCGTCTTTGAGTCACGTTCATAGCGTATTTGATGTTTCCCAGCTTAGGAAGTATGTACCGGACCCTAGCCATATTATTGATTTTGGAGAGATCGAGTTGGGACCCGACATTACCATCGAGGAGAGGCCGATTCAGATTTTAGAGCGTCGGGTGAAGCAACTTCGTCATAAAAGCATTCCTCTGGTTAAAGTTCAGTGGTCGAGACATGGATCCGAGGAAGCCACATGGGAGACAGAAGAGAGTATGCGGTCGAGATACCCCGAGTTGTTCGCATTGTAAGTTTCGGGACAAAACTTATTTTTAGGGGGAGATAATGTAATATCCGTGTTTTCTATTTTTGGTAATTTCTATTTTTGGTGTATATTCGTTTCGGACCACTCGCTCAGCACTGTTTTGGAATTCTGAATCTATTTTGTTCTTGGAGTTTTTCCGTCTGGACGAGTTGTATATTCTCGTAAAACTTGTTCGTTTTCATTGTTTCTTGATTTGCATAAGTTTGTATGGTTGAGTTGGTCGTGTTGAAACTTTCGGTTTGTTAATCCGACGTTGTATCGCGATTTTTCGGGCACTTGGGCCGTTTTTGTAATTTAAATAAGTTTGGGGAATTTCGCTTTATTTGCTTCATTTCGGACTCTCCAGTGATCGGGATTATATTCTCTTTCAACGCTCAGCTTTGTCATCTTGATTATTACGTGTTTATGTTTCCGGATTCTGGTCTTGCTTCGCATTTCGACACTTTTGTGCTGTTGGCAGCAGTGTACTGTGCAGTACTGAACTGCTGCCTGAGTAGCGCATATTAGGCGTATTTTTATACGCTTATTCATCATTATTTTGTATTATTTTGGAGAGTGAAATTGTTTAAATGAGCCTTTAATGCCTTAATTTTGTATGTTTGTCAGGAAATTGAAGTCCGGAAGCTAAAACGAGGCGAAACGGGCGAAAACGGCAAATCTTGGCTATGAGCCGCGGCACAAGGAAGCAGGGTCGCGGCACAGGAAGACACCCAGCCGGGCACAAAGTAAACTGTACTCTGTGCCGCGGCACAGTCCAGGTGAGCCGCGGCACAGAAGAATGTTATGACGCCCAGGCATCCAGCTAAAGGTAGTGTGCCGCGGCACACTAGGCGGCTTTTGTATGCATCGCGCGGATTTGGGCCGTTTCGAAGCCAGTTTTCGACCTACTCATACGGACGCGATTTGGAGGATGTAAAAGCTATAAATAAGGGTTTAAGACCCTAATTAACAATCTTTGATCTTTGGGGATATTAAGCTTGGAATCAGAGAGGAGAGACGGCAGAAGAGGAGGGAAGCAGAAGACTTCAAGAGCAGAGGGCGGAAGCTGAAGAACGGAGGAATCCGAGCTTCATCTGCGTTTGATTTTAATGCTTTCATTCATTTACTCTGTATTTTTATTTATTAATATGTCAGGCTAAAACCCTAATCTAGGATTTTGATGAAACTTACGTTTTGACGAATTTGCTTGAGATTGTCTAATTAATTACCTTTTTGTTGAGTTTTCCCAATTGTGTTTAATGCTTGCAATTATCTGGCCAATAGTTGTATTGAGTTAATCATTCAATTCGAATTGGGAGAGGAGAATTGGTGAGGAACTATTGGTGAGGACCGTTTTATTCTGTGAGATAGGAATATACTCATAGGAAATAGCAATCTCCGCCTTCAATAAATTGGGAAAATTATTTATTATGGATAATCGAGAGTAAATTCGGATAAACCGAGGTGGATTCAGAATCCTAGACTTATTCATCATTTGATTTCCCTTTATTCAAGCTATCGTTTTCTACTGCTTAGTCTTTTAATAACTCTTTTAGTAATTAATTGCAAAACCCATATTCGATTGTTCGAATAAAACTAGAATACACAAAATCGGTAGTTAGTGATTCAGTCCTCGTGGGAACGATACTCACTCATCACTTTATTACTTGTAAACGATAACGTGCACTTGCGTGTAAGAAATATCGCAACAAGTTTTTGGCGTCGTTGCCGGGGACTGAAATTTTCTAATATCGATTTCAGTATTTCTAGTCTTAATTTGAACGTTTTTATTTTTATTTTTATGTATTTAATTTCGTTTATTTTATTTGTTTTCCTTTCAGGATCTTTCGCGTAGTGCATGAGAAAACTCGGTAACTAAGTCCTACTACCTTTGGATACCGAGCTCGAGTGCACTCTTCGAAGGAACAAGAAGGAGAAAAGAGAGTTGCAGACGACGGTCAACATGGCCGAAAATATCGAAATCCAAGGAGGAGATAACCATGTGCGGCAAGTTCAACCGGAACTAGCTCTTCGAGACTATGCCATGCCGCAGATCAACGCAAACTTTTCGGTAATTCGGCGTCCCACGATCCAAGCCAATAATTTTGAGATCAAGCCTGCGATCATTCAGATGGTGCAGGCGAGCCAATTCTGTGGATTGCCGAATGACGACCCAAACGCTCATATTTCTTTTTTCCTTGAGATATGTGACACGTTCAAGACTAATGGTGTCACCGACGATGCCATCCGATTGAGGCTTTTCCCTTTCTCTTTGAGGGATAAAGCGAAATTTTGGCTAAATTCCTTACCGCCGGGGTCGATTACAACATTGGCAGAGTTAGCGCAAGCCTTCCTTGCCAAATTCTTCCCACCTTCGAAGACGGCTAGATTGAGAAACGAGATCACCACTTTCGGTCAGTATGATATGGAATCGCTCCACGAGGCTTGGGAGCGATACAAAGATTTGTTACGGAGATGCCCACATCACGGCCTCCCAGACTGGCTTCAAATTCAGACGTTTTACAATGGATTGAGTGCCTCTACACACACTCTCGTGGATGCAGCCGTCGGTGGGGCTTTGATGGGGAAGACTATGGCCGAGGCACACTCGTTGTTGGAAGCTATGGACGCAAATGCATATCAATGGCCATCGGAAAGATTGACGCCGAAGCGAGTTATGGAAGTTTCAAGTAATGATCCGATTTCCACATTGTCAGCTCAAGTCGCCGCCTTGACCCAACAGCTCCAAGCATTTTCGCACGCACCTTCCCCCGTTACCATTGAGACATGCAATTGGTGTAACGGATCTCACCCGAGCGCGGAGTGTCAAGTTGGAAATCCGTTCGAACAACATCAGATGGAGCAAGCTCAATTTGTGGGAAGTGGAAATCGACAAAATAATCCGTACTCCAACACGTATAATCCGGGGTGGCGTAATCATCCCAACTTTTCGTGGAGAAACGGGCAGAACTCAAACCAGCCCCCGTTCGCTCAGAACCAACAGCAGCCCCCTCCCGCTCCAAAAGTTTCTCTCGAGGAAGCACTTGCGAAATTGGCAGCGAATACGAGTCAATTCATGACTCGTACTGAAGCAACATTGCAGAATCATTCCGCTTCCATTCGCAACTTGGAAGTTCAGCTGGGCCAAATTGCTAATGTGTTGACAGCCCGCCCGGAGGGAGCATTGCCTAGCACGACCGAGACAAATCCTAGAGAGAGTCTAAATGCGATCAGTCTAAGAAGTGGGAAGGAGGTGTTGGACCAGCCCGAGTGGTGTGAAAAGAAGAAGGAAATTGAGGAAAAGAATAATTTAGAGACAGAGGAGTCACAAGATTTGAAACCTTCAATAACGTTGCCGGATATCCCGAAGACATGTGTGCCCCCCGTCCCGTTTCCGCAGAGATTACAGCAGAAAAAGGCGGACAAACAATTTTCTAAGTTCCTTGACGTGTTCAAAAAGCTTCACATTAACATTCCGTTCGCCGACGCGTTGGAACAAATGCCGAGCTATGCTAAATTCATGAAAGAGATATTGTCGAAGAAAAGAAAACTCGGGGAGTTTGAAACTGTCGCCTTGACGGAGGAATGCAGCACAATTCTTCAAAAGAAGCTACCACCAAAATTGAAAGATCCGGGAAGCTTCAACATACCGTGCACCACGGGGAATCTTTCTTTTAATAAGGCACTGTGCGATCTCGGTGCTAGTATTAACCCCATGCCTCTGTCGATTTTTAAAAAGCTGGACATTGGGGAAGCCAAACCGACGATGGTCTCCTTGCAATTAGCGGATCGTTCGATTAAGTATCCGAGGGGAGCGATTGAGGATGTTTTGGTAAAGGTGGATAAATTTATCTTTCCAGCGGACTTTATCGTTCTTGACATGGAGGAAGATGAAGATATTCCGATTATCTTGGGACGACCATTTTTGGCGACCGGCAGAACTCTTATTGACGTGGAAAAAGGAGAATTAACTCTGCGGGTTCAAGAGGAGCATGTCACGTTCCAAGTGTTCAAATCTTTTCCATGTCCTGGAAGTGTTGATAAAAGGCCACAAATTGAAAGTGTAGATGCCGTTGAAAGAGGAAAGCACCGAACACATCGTCGGTCGAAAAATTCAGATGCTGTGTCAGATGGTCTAATTTCTAAGAACGATGTAGAACGATTAGCGTTTCTCGAGCACTCATACAAGTCTGTTGGGGTCATGAAGTCATTTTTGAAGGAGGGAAACAAGTCGGAATTCAAACGGATATCTAATCATGAGAAAAATGGGTGTTTCGGGAAGTTGTTCACGTAGAAACCTTTCCGCAAACAACATTTGATGTCCGAACCGAAAGTCGAATCGTTAACGACCGATGGTCATAATTTTGAAAACCATATGAATGGTTCGATGAACGGGGCGGAAACCAAATGGAGTTTGCGAAAAGCGAACTAATATTTTCAAATAGGTTCGGCTGAAGACTATAAACTTAACACTTCTCGGGAGGCAACCCGAGTTCGTAGTTGCAGATTTTTGCGTTTCTTTATTTTTCTTGCATTCTTAATTTTTATTTTTCTTCATTTTTGTGTTTTGATTTGCCTTTACCTATTGCTCTTGACGTGTTCTTCTCGAAATTCTGTGCAGGAAAAGTCCCAGGGGAAAAACTGATATCTGAGCCGCGGCACAAGTATTGTGAGCCGCGGCACACACAAATCGAAAGTGAAAGCTAAACCCACTGTACCCTGTGCCGCGGCACGGCATAAATGAGCCGCGGCACACTTGAGCACTGAGCCGCGACACACGAACTCTGTGCCGCGGCACACGACAAAACGAACGAACAGCCAAAACGGAACTGTACCCGGTGCCGCGGCACACCTGAGCTGTGCCGCGGCACACCATGCGGAATTCGAAGGGGTCAGGTACCTTATAACTCTCATTCTGCCGGCCACCACAGGTAAGTTTCCTTCCTTTCTCTCCCTTGCGCGCGCGAATCGGCCGAACTCTTCGCAAAATTTCTCCTTTCGATTTTTCTTGCACTTTTCACAAACCAATCGAGGTATGTTCCAATCTCTAATCTCTACTTGTTTCATGAATTTAAATTTGAAGCTGTTTATGCATTGGATGGATTGAATATGTTTATTTTCCTTCAAAAGTTCTAGGATGGTTTAGGGGATAACATAGTAGTTTTAATCGAATTTTCATGGTTAGTTTGGAATATGAATGAATTGAGTGCGTTGTTTTGATGATGAATGAATTGTGTTTCTGTTCTTGGGGGTTGAATCGAGCTATAGCCATGTTTATTCTTCAAGTAAAATCGTGCCCTTAAGGTGTTTGATAAAATGTCTAAGTGAAAAATTTTCTTTGTTAAAGCAATCTTTTGAATCTTTGTGCAACGTATTCGTTCCGAATTTACAGCAAGCCCAACCCTTACGTCCAGTTTAAACGTTTAAGTCCAATCTCATCTTTCTCTCACGGATGTGCTATCTTTTTAAATTCTTGACTTACGGCTGGACATTTTTAACCAAGTGATGATTATTGTTGTTATTGTTTGCGTAAATAAACCCTGGTGTTTTATTTTTCAGGACTGACTATGGCGAGAACAAAGAAGCTGAGCAAGAGAGCCAGGACCCAGTCATCCCCCACTCGAGGGGAGACCTCTCGTAGTCGGGCCGAGTCGGAGGGGCACCAGTTTTCGGACCCTGAAATTCACAAGATCTTCAATGAGAAGATTTGGCCGCGACCTCTTATCCCGGAGAGGGGATTTACTCCAGCTCCCCAAGACGGGGAACTGCTTACCATGATTGATGAGATGGGGTGGGCCAGATTTGCTGCACCCCCCGAGCCAGCGGTTATCTCGATTGTGCAGGAGTTCTACGCCAGCGCATTACTGAAGCACATTCGGGCAGGCCATACGTTGCCGTCGTTAGAATCTCGGACTCAGGTCGATGTCCGAGGTGTTACAGTTGACTTTTCCACTGCTGCCATTCGGAGGTTGTTTGGGTTTCCGGTGATAGATGAGTCGGCTTATGACCGAGTGATGACTAGCCTCACGAAGGAGGCCCTGCTCGAGACTATTGCACAGCCCGACTCCGACTGGGAGCAGCGCGCACAGGGTTCTTCTACTTTCCACTTCAAGAGCTCGCGCCTCAGCCGGCTCGGGCGTGCCTGGCTTTACTTTTTCTGCGCACGCATTGACCCCACCTCTTAGATCCGCACGGTCTTTCTCTCCCGCGCCCGGACTCTATATGCTATCACGTCCGGGTTGCGTTTCGATGTGGCCCCTCTTTTGATCCGATCTATATTTCAGTGCATTCAGGGAGGGGCCAAGACGGGGTTGAAGCACCCCTCTCTCATCTGTGCTTTGTGCCGGCAGTCGGGGCTGACGTGGTCAGACGACGAGCCGATGCTTGCTCCCCAGGCCCCGATCGACCACCGCATCATCTCACATTTTGACCAGTGGGGAGGAGCGTCGGAGCACGCTCGGGGGAGAGGATTTCTGCTGGAGGAGGCCCACGAGGGATCCCCCGAGCCTCTTTTGCTGACAAATGGAGATGCCGGCCCGCCGCCCGACAGAGAGAGATTGCAGGAGATGTTTGATGGGCTGAGGGAGGATCTAAGGAGAGAGAGAGAGAGAGAGGAGCTGAGAGAGGATTTGAGGAGAGAGAGAGATGAGATGAGGAGAGAGAGGGAGAGTATGATGGCTGCCATGGGAGAGGAGCAGAGGACGGAGCGAGAGCGCGTTATTGCTGCCGTCAGAGCTGAGATGCCCGCCGGGCCAACCGACGAGAGGCGAGGCGTCTGGCAGCGAGGGACGCTTATCATCAGGAGCACCTTGCCGCATGGACGGCCCATATCATGCATCCCGACGGGCCATTTATTGCACCCGCCCGGCCAGCCACACCACCCTCCTCACCGGATGATGCCGGCACCAGCTCGTGAGAGGACTGGAGGGGAGTACTTGACCTTTTACTCTTATTGCATATCATATTTTGTCCATTGAGGTCAATGTACGTCCTAAGTTTGGGGGGGTTTTACTTTTTGTCGCTACATTCATTGCTGTACTTTATTTCGTTGCACTTTTCATTACTTTGCGTTATTTTTTTCGATAGCCTTGCTTGTCTTAATTTTTCTCTATTCATGAATTTTTCGTGCTTCTATTTGTGTAATACTGATGTTACGACACTATTTTTTCTCTCTGAAGAAACGTTCGAGTTCTAGTCGCGTTGTAGTCAGAGATTTCTGTTTCTGCTTAGTATTCATTTAGGTCCAAAATTTTTTCGTGATTGTAGAGGTCTTGGCGGATAAGAGAGGATACATACTTGTTTTTAAATCACCGCCGATACGTTTGGTTACATTTTTCGGTTAGTTAGTCGTACAGTTACATTAGTCGTGTTGGCACCTAGATTGAGTTTAGAGTCGGTCAGTTTTTTCCCAAAAATCGAGATAATTTTGTTCTATGAGGTGAAGTCTAGTAACCGGGGGTATTCGCGTGACCCGCTGTTTACTCTCGCGTAAAACAACGACCCTGATTAGACTAGTGATTTAGATATTTCACATGCCGATGTTAGGGAGCCTAGTAACCGGGGGTATTCGCGTGACCCGCTGTTTACTCTCCCGTAAAACGGCGACCTTGATTCGGACATGCGAGAATTATATATTCGAGTTGTTTCTCCACTGTAGAAGGGAACTTAGTAACTAGAAGCATCCATGTGCCCCATGAGTGTCTTTTACGTCAAACGGTTTCCCAATACATGAGAATGGAAGTTCCACCCTAGGATTATCCCGATGAAACATCCCGAGATCCGAACCTAGTGGTCAATTCGAATCAATTTATTGAGCATATATATATAAGGGAATACTGTCCGATGATTATTTTTATGAAACTCGTAAAAATTGTGCCATTAGACTGAGGAACGGGGCGAACTAGCTTGTTTATTTTAACCTTTCATATGATTCACGTTTTGTTAATCTTTGAGCTGGATTTTCTTCATGAACGAGTAATTAGGACTGAACTTGGTTACTTTGGAGAATCAGTATTCTGAGTGCAGCTCGCTATTATGACACTCGTATTATTCAGAGAGAATTACAGGATAGTATTGATTAGGTTGAACACTACGAGTCGCACGATGATTCACGACATTCTTTTATTGAAATTAATTCTTTTTGCTTGAGGACAAGCAAATGCTTAAGTTTGGGGGTATTTGTTAGGCGTATTTTTATACGCTTATTCATCATTATTTTGTATTATTTTGGAGAGTGAAATTGTTTAAATGAGCCTTTAATGCCTTAATTTTGTATGTTTGTCAGGAAATTGAAGTCTGGAAGCTAAAACGAGGCAAAACGGGCGAAAACGGCAAATCTTGGCTATGAGCCGCGGCACAAGGAAGCAGGGCCGCGGCACAGGAAGACACCCAGCCGGGCACAAAGTAAACTGTACTCTGTGCCGCGGCACAGTCCAGGTGAGCCGCGGCACAGAAGAATGTTATGACGCCTGAGCATCCGGCTAAAGCGGTGTGCGCGGCACGCACTAGTGAGCCGCGGCACACTAGGCGGCTTTTGTATGCATCGCGCGGATTTGGGCCGTTTCGAAGCCAGTTTTCGACCTACTCATACGGACGCGATTTGGAGGATGTAAAAGCTATAATAAGGGTTTGAGACCCTAATTAACAATCTTTGATCTTTGGGGATCTTAAGCTTGGAATCAGAGAGGAGAGACGGCAGAAGAGGAGGGAAGCAGAAGACTTCAAGAGCAGAGGGCGGAAGCCGAAGAACGGAGGAATCCGAGCTTCATCTGCGTTTGATTTTAATGCTTTCATTCATTTACTCTGTATTTTTATTTATTAGTATGTCAGGGTAAAACCCTAATCTAGGATTTTGATGAAACTTACGTTTTGACGAATTTGCTTGAGATTGTCTAATTAATTACCTTTTTGTTGAGTTTTCCCAATTGTGTTTAATGCTTGAAATTATCTGGCGAATAGTTGTATTGATTTAATCATTCAATTCGAATCGGGAGAGGAGAATTGGTGAGGAACTATTGGTGAGGACCGTTTTATTCTGTGAGATAGGAATATACTCATAGGAACTGCGTGGCCTTTTGGAGATTTTATGCTTTTCGCTTATTGACGAATTAATTCACCTATGGATAGAGTGCGTTATTCGCCTTTAGACAAATCTATTGACCTCGGGAGAGGCGGTAGAATATATTAGCAATCTCCGCCTTCAATAAATTGGGAAAATTATTTATTACGGATAATCGAGAGTAAATTCGGATAAACCGAGGTGGATTCAGAATCCTAGACTTATTCATCATCTGATTTCCCTTTATTCAAGCTATCGTTTTCTACTGCTTAGTCTTTTAATAACTCTTTTAGTAATTAATTGCAAAACCCATATTCGATTGTTCGAATAAAACTAGAATACACAAAATCGGTAGTTAGTGATTCAGTCCTCGTGGGAACGATACTCACTCATCACTTTATTACTTGTAAACGATAACGTGCACTTGCGTGTAAGAAATATCGCAACAGCGCACGCTACTCCGGACTTACTTGCGTGCGCTATCACTGTGTGGTTAGCGTACGCTAACCTGGGGTCCGTAGCGTGCGCTAACGATTTCAGCGGTCTGGACAGTAGGTTCAGTGTTTCTGTACTGGACCAGGTAGCATACGCTAATTCAGCGTTAACGCACGCTAATTCCTAGTATTAGCGCACGCTAACCATGTTAGCTTGCGTACGCTAACTGGAGGACAGTAGGCAAACTGTTCTTCCACGCCCCGTTAGCGCACGCTAATGCTTGTGCGTAGCGTGCGCTAAGAGTGTTTAATATAAATAGGACAACAACAGTCAACTTCGTCATTTTTTCCATCATTTCTTATCCTTCTCGGCTTTCAGTGATTCCAGAAGAGGGTTAGGGCCGATTCCGACTGAAGTTCATCATTCATTACCACCGTGCACTCCTCGCGTGAATTCTTCAAGTTCATAACACTTTCCACCATCCGAATCAAGGTAAAAATTCCCAAAACCCTTGTTTTGAGGTTCTGGGGGAATTTTGGGGATTTCTTGGGATTTGACCACTGGGTTATCGCTAGACTTCGATCGTGTACTTGTAATCCTTCGTTTTATTGATGATTTGTGGTTTTAAACTTCAAGTTTCCATTGTTCGTCACTTATAGTCGACGATACCCAAGTCATGACCGACAAATTGTTCCAGCGGGTAGAATTAGGATTAATTCTTACCTTTCCGCATTAATGAGACTTGTTGTATACCGTTATTATGATTAGGAACGGATTTGGGAGGATTGTTCGGACCAAAACCTATTCCTTCGTCGTTTCCTTCGTTTCGTCTTATTCAAGGCAAGTATATGTATTAAATTTCGTTATGTACGTTGTGTTTTCGAAATGATTGATGAATTATGGTTTTCGAGTGCGTGAGTTGTGTTCCTTCCACCCGGAGTGTCCGACGGGATGTCTGGTGGTCGATACTAAGGGGTACAGCCGCGGAAGTGGACTTGGGTGCGTGTGTGGTTGAACTTCCACCCAGAGTGTCCGACGGGATGTTTGGGGGTCGATACTAAGGGGTACGGCCGCGGAAGTGGTATCCCACCCGGAGTGTTCGACGGGATGTCTGGGGGTCGATACTAAGGGGTACGGCCACGGGATACCGGTTGTGATTTTGTGATATCGTGATGATTGGAACTGATTTGATTGCTAATGTAGTATTCCGGAATATTTCTGGCAAATGATTTCTGATTGAGATGATTGTGTAAAAACCGTATTTGTATATAATGTTGTGTAATTGTGTACTTGCACTAGCTATTCGAATGCTAACCCCTTAAATGGGGGAAATGCGTCTTATGCATTTCAGGTACCGGGAGAGCTGAGGAGCAGGCACGGGACATGCACGCAAAGGATGGGATGGCTTGATGATGTGGCTCGAGTCTGTATTTTTATGTTTTGTCATTGCATTTGTCGAGTACTGGAGTTAGACTGTTTACTTTTAAACTTGGTTTAAGTCCCCTGCGTGGGCAATGAATTGGTATTTATCTTATGTTCATGTACTCCGTTAAAATGTTTTGGCCGAGGCCACGACCTTACTTACTTTTTTGAGGGCATCATTTGGGATCACATTGTGGTTTATGTGTCATGTGTTAGCCTGGTAGACCTCACGAGGGTTCTACGACGTGTAATGTCCCATTTGTGAATTGGGGTGTTACACAGCACGCCACAACATCCATTGAATTGAACTATTTCTCAGCAATATTTTCACCTTTCTTTTCTGATATTATCTCACCGATATTTTTTTCCTTTTTTCTCTGATTAATTATCTCGATCTCTCTCACATCGAAGAAGAATGATTATTTCGACTGCAAAAAATAAAAGGTATATTTATCGCTCAATTTCCAATAATGTTTATACTTGAAATATCAAAAATATTCAAATACTATTTAATTGTGTAAATTTTTAGTTAATAACCTAAATTTTTTATATTATTTGACAGATGAGTTTTTGGAAAAAAGTTATCATTCGTTTTAATGGCAAGTGGCAAGATTTGGACTATCACGGTGGAGAAGAACAAATATTGCATGTGCCCGTTGGTGTGAGCTATGCAACATTAGTAGATAATGTCCACTCTATTGTTGAAGCTGATAGAACAAAACATGTTTATGTTCTATTTTCAATTGATTTTGATGGGAAAAAAAGAAGAAAGATGAAGATAAAGAATGATTCTGATATAAATTACTTGTTCCAATCTAATGTTGAGCTTGTGATTTTTGTTAGCCTTCAGAATGCAACTAGCATTCCTCCAAAAGCTCCCTCATTTGGTCCACAATTTGACTTACCTGGATCCAGCTCTTTTCCGGTATCGTACAATTCTAATCGTATGGATTATTTGACTGATTGGGGTTCAAGCATACAAATTCCTCAGGAATTTGATGGTTCTCGATTTGATGGTTGCGGTCCTTCAAATAATGTATGTGATGTTGGTGGTAATTGTGGTGGTGGTAGTGCTGATGATGGTAGTGATGATGATAATAACGACATAAATATCGATGATATTGATCTCGAAGATGTCAAGGTTCAGAAACATTGGTTTGAAAATTTTTGCAAATATTGTGAGAAAAAGGGCATGTTCAACAAAAGATTGGTAAAAGAAGCAGAACCAGAACCAGAACCAGAATGGAGACGCTTTGATTTCGATCAATTAGTAGATGAAGAATGTGCTCCAGCTCCTCCCCCTGGTCCTGGGTGGAAAATTCCAGGTAGACCTCCATATATGTCTCCTTCTGAAGTTGATGATGATATGGACGGGAAATTTCATCCTGCAAATATACTATCTTTACAAAGAGGGTCTGTATTTCTCTCCAAAGATAGGTTGAAAAACGCTGTTGGGCGATATCATTTGGAAAAGAAGTCTGACTATCGTATTCAAAAATCTGATAAGCCGCGCTATTCTGCCGTTTGTACAGATAAAACCTGTAATTTTTTGTTGAGCGCCTCCGGGAGGGGTGGATTTTGGAGAGTGCACTTAACGAGCATACGTGTCATTTTGACCCAAATCGCAAGGCACCTAAGCAGTTGCCTTCTAAGATGCTCGGTGAATACATGTCCGATAAACTATTAGTGGAAGGACAGATTATGACTCCGAAGGCTCAACTTAAGAATGACTATTGTTTGATAGTCCGTTATGGCTTGGCATTGAGCATTCGCAACCATGCTATCTCGGTGATATATGGAGACCATCAGGATTCTTTCAGAATGATCCCATCGTATTTGCATATGTTGGAGGTGACGAATCCAGGTACCATAACTGATTATGTGGTTGATGCAAATACTGGAAAATTTAAATACATGTTTTATGCTTTGGGGGCTTCGGTATCTGGATTTCGTTATGCTAGACCAATTATTGTTGTTGATGGGACACACCTTCGGGGTAAGTATCGAGGAGTATTATTTATTGCTGTTACAAAAGATGGTAACAATCAGATATTTCCACTTGCTTTTGGAGTTGGCGACGTCGAATGCGATGAGTCGTGGAAGTATTTCATGTACAAATTGAAAGAGGCCTTTGGTTGTCCAAGGGACCTCTTGATTGTTTCAGACGGGCACAAATTCATATCAAATGCTATAAGAGAGGTATTCCCACTTGCGCAACACGGGTTATGTTGTTACTCTAATATCCGCAATTTCGATTTCCAGTAATTTTCTTTTCTTTTGGCGGAAGTCCATCTTAGCAACTCTATTGTGACCGTTTCGTCATTCCGAGAATGATTAATTCTAAACTTTTTGTCATCCGAGTTCGTTTCGGTGTCGTTTTATTGAGTTCAGTGTTATTAAACGACTTTTCCAAGTATGAGTTCGACTTTGTAAAATCACCATAAATTCTTGAAAACTCCAAAGATTTTGAATCTTTTCAATATTATAGAGCATCAAGTTAGATTTCCAATGGTTTAAACGGTGAGTCAATCGGAGTCCGGACGAGAGAGTTATGGTCGAAATAGCTCAGACACTCATTTTCCAATTTTGGCCGAGCTGCATGTACCATGAGCCGCGGCACATGCCGGCAGGGCCGCGGCACACTGTCGAGTCACTGCCGCGGCACACCCGTCCGGGCCGCGGCACACTCATGTTTCAATTATCGGCCAACCCCTCTGTACCGTGAGCCGCGGCACATGCCGGCAGGGCCGCGGCACACTGCCGAGTCACTGCCGCGGCACACTCGTCCGGGCCGCGGCATGCTGCCGATCACTGGGGGCAGATTCGGCCCTGTGCCGCAGCACACTTCGGCTGGGCCGCGGCACACAGTGCAGATCAGCCTATTTATGCGGATTTTGTGAGATGAATGCTCATTTCATCTCTTCCTTCATTCCTCCTCCTCTTGGGCGATCTTGTGGGCGATTTTTGGGCGTTTTTGCATCATCAATCCCAGAGAACTTCATATTTTTCAAGTTCTTGGTGTGGATTAATAACACCAACAATTGTTCTTCATCATTAATCCAAGGTAAATTCTTGAAACCCTAGTTTTGGGTGAATTGGGGGTTTTTGTTCGTTTTGTCCGATTTAACCGTAATTACTTAGATTTGTGATGTATTGATGATTATTTAGATGTATTCTATCATTTCCCTTGTTATTCCATGGTTGGATCGTTTCGATTCGTTGTTTTGGTCGAGTTCTTAGTCAACGCCTTGAAAGTGTCCGACAAAAGGTCTTAGAGGGGGGATTGTGCGTTGTATGATTATTATCCATCGTACGATTGTTGATTTATCATTGGTATGAACCAGATGAGGATAATGGAGCTAGTATGTGGTTACGAGGTGTGATGAGAATGCACCCGCCCCGTTTTGTAGGTTCTTTGGACTCGTTAGGTTGGGAGAACTGGCTCTTCCAGTTGGACAGAACATTTGATGCCATAGCTTGTCTCGATGAGAGAAGAGTGCCTATTGCTCAATACCTGCTCGACAGGGAAGCTGCACACTGGTGGGAGGCCGTAGCGCCTAGTGATCGTACCGCTACTTGGGCTGAATTCAAGACTGCTATGGAGGCCGAGTATTGTCCGCCGCCTGTTAAGGAACGTAGAATTGTCGAGTTTTTCTCGTCTACACCCCGAGATGTGTCGATATCTCAAGCAATAGTCGATTACAACCGACAACTTTGTTACGTTCGAGATCAAGTGCGAAGTGAGACAGATAAGGTTCGTTACTTTTATATGCGTATGAAAACTCAGGTTCGGCAGTGTATGGCCCCTTTTATGTGTACAACGCTGAAGGACTATCAAGATCGAGCCTTAGCATTTGAAATGACTATGATGTCTACAGAGTCTGTATCGGTAGCGAAGAAGCAGAAGATTTCCGATGAAGCATCGGGAAGTGAGGGAATTGGGATTCCTAAACCTCGACCCTCGTATCAATCGAGTATGGGACCTTCTCGGTCAGCTAGAGAATCTAAAAGACCCGAGTCGGTGTCTTTGAGTTCTGGTAATGCTCTTAGGTGTTTCAACTGTAACGTTATGGGCCATGAACGCGCGCATTGTAAGAAACCGCCGGTGACTTGTTATAATTGTGGACGCGAGGGGCATCGAGTTCAGTACTGCGAGATTGTTGCCAAGATGATAGGGGACCGGAGTCCCGTACCTACTTCTGGAGGACCCAATGGTGTCCAGTGATGTAGTTGTGGGTCGTACTTTGTGTTGTTATTCGTGTAGAGATTGATAATTGTTGCGTGAACTTTTTGGTTTTGTTTGTATTCTACCATGATGTTTTAATTTAAGTTTTGGGACGAAATTTATTTTTAATAGGGTAGAATGTAATATCCGGTATTCTCGTTTTCTGTTATCTTGAATTGTTTGTGTCTTGACGTCGGACATTTTCTTGTTGACGAGAATCAGAGTGAATTCTATCGTAATACTATATTTGTTTCTACTGCATAGTCGTTGTGGTCGGGTGCAACTTGTTGTCGCGTGCGTTTCTTTGATTAAATGTGTGCATGTGATGTGTTGTTAATTACTCGTTGTTGTTTTGAATCATAACCGGTGGCATGGTGTTGGTCGTCGTGGAACGTGTTTTCACGCCGTATGCTCCTTTGCGTTGCTTGTAACATTTCGCCGTTGGGCGTAAGTTACGCGTTTCTTGTGTATCTCGTTGAGTTTTCCTGGCGGGATATTGCTTCTCCCGACTTGTTTTAAGTTTCGGGACGAAACTTCTTTTAAGGAGGGTAGTATGTAATATTCGCGATTTCGATTTCTTTTCTTTTCTTTTGGCGGAAGTCCATCTTAGCAACTCTATTGTGATCGTTTCGTCATTCCGAGAATGATTAATTCTAAACTTTTTGTCATCCGAGTTCGTTTCGGTGTCGTTTTCTTGAGTTCAGTGTTATTAAACGACTTTTCCAAGTATGAGTTCGACTTTGTAAAATCACCATAAATTCTTGGAAACTCCAAAGATTTTTAATCTTTTCAATATTATAGAGCATCAAGTTAGCTTTCCAATGGTTCAAACGGTGAGTCAATCGGAGTCCGGACGAGAGAGTTATGGTCGAAATAGCTCAGACACTCATTTTCCAGTTTTGGCCGAGCAACCTGTACCGTGAGCCGCGGCACATGCGCGGGGCGCGGCACCACTGCCGAGTCATGCCGCGGCACACCGTCCCGGCCCGTGGCACACTCATGTTTCAATTATCGGCCAACCCCTCTGTACCGTGAGCCGCGGCACATGTCGGCGGGCGCGGCACCTGCCGAGTCACCGCGCGGCACACTCGTGCAGGCCGCGGCACGCCGCGATCACGGGGCATTCGGCCTGTGCCACGGCACACTTCGGTCAGGCTGCACACAGCGGAATCGATCTATTTATGCGGATTTTGTGAGATGAATGCTCATTTCATCTCTTCCTTCATTCCTCCTCCTCTTGGGCGATCTTGTGGGTGATTTTTGGGCGTTTTTGCATCATCAATCCCAGAGAACTTCATATTCTTCAAGTTCTTGGTGTGGATTAATAACACCAACAATTGTTCTTCATCATTAATCCAAGGTAAATTCTTGAAACCCTACTTTTGGGTGAATTGGGGGTTTTTGTTCGTTTTATCCGATTTAACTGTAATAACTTAGATTTGTGATGTATTGATGATTATTTAGATGTATTCTATCATTTCCCTTGTTATTCCATGGTTGGATCATTCAGATTCGTTGTTTTGGTCGAGTTCTTAGTCAACGCCTTGAAGGTGTCCGACAAAAGGTCTTAGAGGGGGATTGGGCGTTGTATGATTATCATCCATCGTACGATTGTTGATTTATCATTGGTATGACTTAGGGACGAAATTCTTGTGAAGAACTCGAGTCGGAACCCTTCCGTTCGTTGTCTTCTTCAGGGTCCGAGCTTCCCGGTCGAACCGTGTTCTTCGGAGTATTCGGTAGCGGTTATTAAGGCAAGTATTTTACTATACGAATTGTGTCTTGTGAATAGGGACGCGTATTATGGTTGTGATGTATTGGTTTACTTTCGTGTATATGCTTCGTATAAATTGATTATTACGAACAATTGATGGTAACGATAATACCTTTACTTAGTTAACATCGTGGAATCGTGTTGGATGTGTAAATCATCTAAGTTTGTGCCGGGCGTGGTTGGTCATTGTTGAGTCGTTGTGATGATCATGATATTTGTGTTGTTTTGGTTTACATACTTGATTGTACATTTCGGTGTAATGTGGAATGGCTTGACATTTGATGATTATGAGTTGTGTCGTGTCGATGTATGTGCGTGTGTTCCAGGTAGGGCCTGACGAGGCCTCTGGAGTTCGGTACATGATGTGTACGAACAAGGTGTGTGATCCAGGTAGGGTCTGACGAGGCCTCTGGAGTTCGGTACATGATGTGTACGAGCAAGGTGTGTGATCCAGGTAGGGTCTGACGAGACCTCTGGAGTTCGGTACATGATGTGTACGAACGATGTTTGTGGTCGGGTAGGGTCGGTTGAGGCCTCCAGAGTTCGGTACATGATGTGTACGAACAATGATCGTGTAGCAGTAATTATTTGGATAACATTTTAAATATGGGTCTCGGACTCATCATGATATATTATCTAGTGTGTTTTGAAACGAGAATCGGGCTAAGACCCTAATATTTACGAAAAGGTTTTGTAATTTGGGACTCGAGGTCCAATAGGATTTCTGCTTTAAAAATCCCCGAGATGATGTGTTCCTTTTCAAATATCTCTTACTTGAGTTCGAAATTCTAAAACTTCTCGGGAACATTTTGATAATTGATTTATGTATTAAATTCGTAGTTGCTATTTACTTGTTGCATTTCATATCGTATTATACTTGCACTAGTAAAACAGTGGAGTTTTACTAACCCCCGAGTAATCGGGGGGTGGATGTGTGTTATGCGTCCAGGTACATGCAGGTTCAGGGGAGCAGTCATAGGATTGGCACAAGAGGATGACGAGCTGCGATACTAATCAAGAGTCGAGAGTTGGTAGAGTTTGGATGTATTGTTAGAGTTGTTTCAGTCTTCCGCTGTATTGTGTTTCAACCCCTGTGTGGGTAATGTTGTTTAGTCAGTTCTGTTAATGGAGTTGTGTGACCTCATCGGTCTGTGTGTTTATGTGTAAGTGACCTTAACGGTCTGTATTATTATGTTGTTTGACCCTGGATGGGCAAGCATTTGGTTGTTTATGGATGTTTAGCCTGGTAGATCCTTGTGGAAAGGGTCTACGGCGTGTAACATTCCCATACGGTTTTGGGGGTGTTACAGTTACCACGTTCAAAAGCATTTGGTTAAGTATGGTCAACATGTGGTTGCAATTTTCAATGTGGCAGCTTACAGCTATCGTATTGAGGACTATAATAGGCATATGGAAAGTTTAGAAATAGCATGTCCAGCTGCAGCTACCTACTTGAAAGAAACTGTCGGTGAAAATAAATGGGCTCGTGTGAAGTGCCCAATCCGGCGATTCGAGGTTATGAATTCAAATGCCGTTGAAAGCATGAACAACCGTCTTCTATGGGCTAGAAGGCTGCCCGTTTCTGCACTTCTCGAGGTATGTCGAACCGTGGTAGAATGGATATCTGATCGACATAAAAATGCAAATGAGTGTCTTGGACCTTTAACGTATCATGCATACGAGATGATGAAGGCGGTCGGAGCTGGATCGAACATGAAGGTTCAATTTCTTAGTGATGGGGTGTTCAAGGTGACCTCTAACAGGAAAAATTATGTTGTGGACTTGAGAGTGCAAAAATGCAGTTGTATGATATTCCAGCTGTAACACCCCAGAATATGACCGGGAATGTCACACGCCGTAGACCCTTATCGCAAGGATCTACCAGGCTAAACTCCAAAAGACTACTCGATGATTGACCGACCGGGGTCAAAATTAAATAGAAAACAGACCGACAAGGTCATAAACCAATTCATAAACTAACGACATTCATATTACAATGACCACAATAAACTTGAACATAGAAAAGAATGACAACTCAATTTAATAAATGATAACTACACCCATGCAAGGGTGGATACTCAAACGACAAAGAAATACCGACCAAAATGATACAAAAGAAAAGACTCTGACTCTGGTGTGATTAGCATCGTCGTCTTCCATCTCCTTCCAAGCCAATCCCGTGACTGCTCCCGAGCTGCCAAAACGTGAGCGCATAACAGGCACCCACCCCCCGAAAACTCGGGGGTTAGCAAACTGGAATTTTGCTAGTGCAAGTACATAATATACAAGATATACGAACAGTAACAACATAAAATTCAACCGCCGTGAAGCCTTAACATAAACCATACATTCCCATAATCAACACAGAGTAACACTCGCATACACAAGGTGAAAGATAATCACATAGCCATATTCTCTTTACGAAACATAACATCAATAAAATTTTAATCAAGCCCAAGGAGTCAGGAAAATCCCTTTTGGAAAAGGAAAATAAAATGTTTTGATAAGGTAGTTTGCAAACGTTATTGTTGACTCGGGCCGTCTGCGGGTTTTTAAAATCGAACGGGAATACTTTTGGAATTAATTTCAAAAACTCTCGGACCCTTGACCCAACGTATGGAAAACGATTACACAAAAACTAAGTCAACTTATTTGGGGTTCTCGACCCAATTTATAGAACACCGTCACAAACGAAATCATTACAACATCTCACAGGGTTCTCAACCCATTCCAAATAACATCATCATGAAATCAATCATCTCAACATTCCACAGGGTCCTCGACCCAAAACACAGAATAGCACCACAATACAATCAAAGGTACAAAACTCTCATTCGACATATCCTGCTCAAGACCCCCGATTAATTAACCCTCGGAGATTTCGTCAAACCTTCGTGGTTAACTAACCCTGATACCAACGCTTTAAAAACAATCTGAAACAAGCTTTCAAAAACATGAATTGCGGTCTGTATCAAGACAAATATTAAAAAGTGAGTTGAAAGAATTTGAGATACGAACATCGTTCGGTAACGGGGTCTTAGCTAACACTCGAATACCCGTAACCAATAAGCCTGCCAGGCGCCTCCACTGCACACCTGTGCACCGGCGTTCACTCCACTATGTCGGCCGCTCCTTGAACATGTCACTGCGCCGGCGATCACTCCCGCAAGAGCCGCCCCTTGACACACGCATTATGTAACACCGGCGTTCACCACCCATATGGAGCCGCACATTGCAGCGTACACCAGGACGGAGTACACCGCCCCGCCCTCAGAGGTTCCCGGATATGACGTTTCTCACAACAAGTATCCACATTGTTCAAACATCAAGCACACGGACAAACGTCACAACAATTTTCAACTCGGTACATCAAGTCACACAATTTCTCCGCCAGTCCATATCCACACAAATAAACAATAACACGCACGTTATCAATCAAACTCAATCAACACCGCACATATATCTCTATGTTGCGACTCAACCGAATATATACACATTTATATATATAGATATATATATATATATGTCCTTACTATATTATATGAGTAACTATAGTTCGTCCATCAATCCAAGTTGAGTACGTCGATTAATGTTAGAATTCAACACTCGTCGATCACCGACATAAACATATATATCAATATACGTATATACATACATATATTTAACATGTAACTATATATAAACACATATATATATATATACACATACGTATATATACATCCACATAAACTCATACACTTCGACAACAATGATCTCACGCAGTTACAATTCGTATATCGAGGTACTTGCCTTGGTAATACGACGCGAAGGAGACGACGAAGGAATAGGTTTCGGTCCAAACAATCCTCTCAAATCCGACCCTAACACAATAATGATATACAATCAATCTCAAGATCATGAATACGAAGAAATTACTCCTAGTTCTACCTGGGACAATTTATCGAACACCAAGAGTGCGTAGGGAATTGAAATCGGTTAACGGTGAATTAACGGAATTTCATCCCAACCAAAAACAAGAAAACCAAGGGTCACGAGAGTACTATCAAAATCTAACAACAACATCGGTTAATTCGGATTAAAACACAAGATCACCACCAAACCCTCCCCAAAAATCATACTAGGGTTAAAGGGGTTCTTACCTCTTGAAGATTCAAGCCCTATAATCCGAAGAACACGTGCTAGATCCACAATCCGAGCTACACGATCGAAGGAAAATGAAGAAAAACACACAATCAAAAGGGTAGATGGAGAAGAAATCCCCTCTCAACCCTCTCTCTCTCGCGCACGGTTGGAGAAAAGGAGGAAATGAGCGAATCTCGCTGAAAACACACATTATAGCGCCGACCGCATTGTGTGCCGCGGCTCACGACCAGGCTGCATGAGGCCAAAATTGTGCGCCTGGTGGTGACCGCTCGTTGTGCCGCGGCTCATTAGGAGTGTGCCGCGGCTCGGACTCGGCATGTGCCGCGGCATCGCCGGACAGGCCGGGGCACGCAGTACAGAGGTTTTAGCCGGCAGTGCCACACGGTGTGCTGCGGCCGGACAAGTGTGCCGCTTGACTCGACTGTGCCGCGGCGCACAATCCTTGTGCCGCGGCACACGGTACAGCCTGCTCGGCCAACAACTGGGTAGTATGTGTGCCGCGGCGCACAATCCTTGTGCCGCGGCTCACACCCCCCCTCGGGTCCCAAAATGACGAAAAAAAAGATCCGGAAAGAGAATAAAAACAATAGGAATCGATATTTGGGCAACAATAACACGAAATGGAAGTACGGAACCCCAAAACGATCTGAGGTACACAACCAAATTTGAACAAGGAACAAATTCCCTAAATTTCTAGGAAATTTCAAAAACGACCCAAACATCCGAAAATCACGACACAACGTCGGATTAACCATCCGAAACTCACAACATGCTCTAATCAAGCATACTAACTCATGGAAGTAAGAAAGTGACGGAATCGAACGAGTTTAAGGAGAATCGAATACGCATGAGACAAAATATACCACAAGATGAAATTACGTAAAAGCATCATCGAGACCCGTCTAAGCGGAGAAACTCCAAGAACAAAATAGGTTCAGAATTCCAAAACAAGCTGCGAGTTATCCGAAACGAATATACACTGAAAATAGAAATTATTAAAAATAGAAAACGCGGATATTACATTCTACCCTCCTTAAAACAAGTTTCATCCCGAAACTTAAAATAGAGAGCGGCGGAACAATCAAGGAAATAACTACTTGCTCAGCCCCAAATCATCACGAGCAAAGCGCGAATGCAAGGTTCCAGAAATACGATGAACTGACCTAGCAAGCATCTGATACGTGAGTCGAGACGATAAAACTGTATGGGAACAAGATAAGTTGAGGTGGAGGAGTATGAATTTGGATACCAAAGCTCCCAAAGTGAAGAAAATCACAAAATAGTTCAGACGTCCTGAAAATCATGTTTCGAGCTCAACCAACCGCATCCAAGTTCATAATACATCCGGAAATGTTAATTGCACGCGAGGGAATATTAGCTTCGAACAAAATTTCTGCAAGAATCAAGCTCAGATGTGGAAAGACCACAATAATTCACGGAGTCTAACAACACGGTTCTGAAATTCGTTCGGAGAACGGTAGGCTAAGTACAACAGGGTAGTTTAAAAAATTAACGAGAGGGTCATAGATGAAGTACCAAAGAATGAAAGTCACCCAACACCGAAAATACTATGAAGAGTACGGTAGTACATTTCCCATACTAAGAAAACATTTCGATCCCGAACTTAGAACAACAAGAGTTGGTAACATAGAGCAATGAAATGAAGAACGATCAAAGTCACGATTGTCCAAAACAAAGAACGATTAGGGCATATTACAAAATATTCATCCTCCCATGTTCGGTTCTTCAGAAGGAGACATAGGGTTTCGGGACATTCTCCAGTCACTTGCTCTGCTCGCCAATAGGGTAGCATTCTTTGCCAGTTCGGAAATTATCTCACAATGCTTCTCCCGATGACCTTCACACCCGCACTCCAGAACAAGTCAAGAGTGGAAAGGGACAATTTGCACGAACATGTCCCTGACGATTGCAGTTGAAGCACCCTCCCTTCTTACCGAGAGTCACCGATGCTGGCTTGGGATTCCAAGTGCTCACTCCCGATCGCGAAGACGACGCGTTCGAACGACGTGGGGGTTTGGGAGCCTTAGACTCTTCACCGCCCAAAAACTTCCCAGATATCCTCGGTCTCTTGGCTTCGCTCGTGGGCTCGACCACTGAGGAGATTTCATAGGATATCGATTGATCTAGATACTCCTTCACCGTAGCATGGATCGTGGTCGTACGAACCACCTTGCCGCTTCCATTTCCATCATCACGTCCACGTCCGCCGAGGCTTGACATACTAATACGGATAACACCGATCAACAGTATTAGTTTATCAGTCGTACAATATACCACAATTATCAATCCGAGTTTTAGTTAGCATCCTTAGAATAACGGTACTATCGTAAAGCATAAAGTTTTATGAAGTCAATTTCGAGTTCCTCGACGAGGACGGTCATTATATGTATGCACTTAATGAAAACAAATTTTTGAAAAAGAGGGCTAGTCACGTTGCGCCCAAGACTTGTAAACACCGTCTTTTATTTCTAAGAGGAAGTTTATATAACGACTCTAAAAATTATTTTCGAGTGATGTATAAAAGAAAAAAAAAATTGAAAATAATTTCGTAACTAATTTGAAATATTTCAAGAATGTTGAGTCCCAAATACCACAATTTTGAAAATCTTTCCTCTTCTTCCAAAATATTTATTTGAAAGAATTTTCCACCGAGATACGTGACCAATTAACATGACGATATTAAATCATGGCTTTACACAATGTTAGAAAATTTCAAAGCATCACTTTAAAATATTCGTGATACTACAATACGTGGGTCCGTGCCGAACCCACCGTGCTAAAAATCATTTTAAAAAAAAATGATCAAAATGCCAAAAAGGCCGAAGTCGGTAATATTCTCAAATACTCCCAAAAGTCATTTATAAAACATCAAATACCGTCATAAGAATACTATCAAAACATGCAAGACCAAAATGTCAAAACTCGGTTTGCAAGATACTAAAAGCCATCTTAAAATACTCATGCGGTGGATAAAATTGTCATTCGTAAATTCATTCTAATAAAGTACCGAAACAGATAAACATGTTCGACTTCCATGTAATATCCTAAAACGATAATATCACCAACAAGTTCCAATTCCTAGTTCACATTAAGCATATTAGCACAATGTAATCAAATACGTGTATAAGGGGACTTACGATCGGGAGGCTTACCATCACGGATTGCCGGAAGATGATGTCGGAACCACGATACTAATCACAACTCTGATGCGCGCGACTTACACAAGACATGGACTTGACCCAACGGCCTAGGTTTTTCGCAAACCTAAGCTCCGATACCATAAATGTAACACCCCAGAATATGACCGGGAATGTCACACGCCGTAGACCCTTATCGCAAGGATCTACCAGGCTAAACTCCAAAAGACTACTCGATGATTGACCGACCGGGGTCAAAATTAAATAGAAAACAGACCGACAAGGTCATAAACCAATTCATAAACTAACGACATTCATATTACAATGACCACAATAAACTTGAACATAGAAAAAGAATGACAACTCAATTTAATAAATGATAACTACACCCATGCAAGGGTGGATACTCAAACGACAAAGAAATACCGACCAAAATGATACAAAAGAAAAGACTCTGACTCTGGTGTGATTAGCATCGTCGTCTTCCATCTCCTTCCAAGCCAATCCCGTGACTGCTCCCGAGCTGCCAAAACCTGAGCGCATAACAGGCACCCACCCCCCGAAAACTCGGGGGTTAGCAAACTGGAATTTTGCTAGTGCAAGTACATAATATACAAGATATACGAACAGTAACAACATAAAATTCAACCGCCGTGAAGCCTTAACATAAACCATACATTCCCATAATCAACACAGAGTAACACTCGCATACACAAGGTGAAAGATAATCACATAGCCATATTCTCTTTACGAAACATAACATCAATAAAATTTTAATCAAGCCCAAGGAGTCGGAAAATCCCTTTTGGAAAAGGAAAATAAAATGTTTTGATAAGGTAGTTTGCAAACGTTATTGTTGACTCGGGCCGTCTGCGGGTTTTTAAAATCGAACGGGAATACTTTTGGAATTAATTTCAAAACTCTCGGACCCTTGACCCAACGTATGGAAAACGATTACACAAAAACTAAGTCAACTTATTTGGGGTTCTCGACCCAATTTATAGAACACCGTCACAAACGAAATCATTACAACATCTCACGGTTCTCAACCCATTCCAAATAACATCATCATGAAATCAATCATCTCAACATTCCACAGTGGTCCTCGACCCAAAACAGAATAGCACCACAATACAATCAAAGGTACAAAACTCTCATTCGACATATCTGCTCAAGACCCCGATTAATTAACCCTGAGATTTCACAAACCTTCGTGGTTAACTAACCCCGATACCAACGCTTTAAAAACAATTTGAAACAAGCTTTCAAAAACATGAATTGCGGTCTCGTATCAAGACAAATATTAAAAAGTGAGTTGAAAGAATTTGAGATACGAACATCGTTCAGAACGGTCTTAGCTAACACTCGAATACCCGTAACCAATAAGCTCGCCAGCGCCTCCACCGCACACTGCGTGCACCGGCGTTCACTCCACTATGTCGGCCGCTCCTTGAACATGTCACTGCGCCGGCGATCACTCCCGCAAGAGCCGCCCCTTGACACACGCATTATGTAACACCGGCGTTCACCACCCATATGGAGCCGCACATTGCAGCGTACACCAGTGCCGAGTACACCGCCCGCCTCGAGAGGTTCCTGATATGACGTTTCTCACAACAAGTATCCACATTGTTCAAACATCAAGCACACGGACAAACGTCACAACAATTTTCAACTCGGTACATCAAGTCACACAATTTCTCCGCCAGTCCATATCCACACAAATAAACAATAACACGCACGTTATCAATCAAACTCAATCAACACCGCACATATATCTCTATGTTGCGACTCAACCGAATATATACACATTTATATATATATAGATATATATATATATATATATATATGTCCTTACTATATTATATGAGTAACTATAGTTCGTCCATCAATCCAAGTTGAGTACGTCGATTAATGTTAGAATTCAACACTCGTCGATCACCGACATAAACATATATATCAATATACGTATATACATACATATATTTAACATGTAACTATATATAAACACATATATATATATATATACACATACGTATATATACATCCACATAAACTCATACACTTCGACAACAATGATCTCACGCAGTTACAATTCGTATATCGAGGTACTTGCCTTGGTAATACGACGCGAAGGAGACGACGAAGGAATAGGTTTCGGTCCAAACAATCCTCTCAAATCCGACCCTAACACAATAATGATATACAATCAATATCAAGATCATGAATACGAAGAAATTACTCCTAGTTCTACCCGTTGGGACAATTTATCGAACACCAAGAGTGCGTAGGGAATTGAAATCGGTTAACGGTGAATTAACGGAATTTCATCCCAACCAAAAACAAGAAAACCAAGGGTCACGAGAGTACTATCAAAATCTAACAACAACATCGGTTAATTCGGATTAAAACACAAGATCACCACCAAACCCTCCCCAAAAATCATACTAGGGTTAAAGGGGTTCTTACCTCTTGAAGATTCAAGCCCTATAATCCGAAGAACACGTGCTAGATCCACAATCCGAGCTACACGATCGAAGGAAGATGAAGAAAACACACAATCAAAAGGGTAGATGGAGAAGAAATCCCCTCTCAACCCTCTCTCTCGCGCACGGTTGGAGAAAAGGAGGAAATGAGCGAATCTCGCCGAAAACACACGATTATAGCGCCGACCGCATTGTGCCGCGGCTCGCTAATTCATGCCGCGACAGGCCAAAAATTGCGCCCGGTGGTGGCCGACCGCTCGTTGTGCCGCGGCTCATTAGGAGTGTGCCGCTCAGACTGCATGTGCCGCGGATCACGGATCGTGCCGGGCACGCAGACAGTGAGGTTTTAGCCGCAGTGCCACACGGTGTGCCGCGGCCGGACAAGTGTGCCGCAGACTGACTACTGTGCCGCGGCGCACAATCCTTGTGCCGTGGCACACTGCATACTGCCGCCAACAACTGGGTAGTATGTGTGCCGCGGCGCACAATCCTTGTGCCGCGGCTCACACCCCCCCTCAGGTCCCAAAATGACGAAAAAAAAGATCCGGAAAGAGAATAAAAGCAATAGGAATCGATATTTGGGCAACAATAACACGAAATGGAAGTACGGAACCCAAAAACGATCTGAGGTACACAACCAAAGTTGAACAAGGAACAAATTCCCTAAATTTCTAGGAAATTTCAAAAACGGCCCAAACATCCGAAAATCACGACACAACGTCGGATTAACCATCCGAAACTCACAACATGCTCTAATCAAGCATACTAACTCATGGAAGTAAGAAAGTGACGGAATAGAACGAGTTTAAGGAGAATCAAATACGCATGAGACAAAATATACCACAAGATGAAATTACGTAAAAGCATCATCGAGACCCGTCTAAGCGGAGAAACTCCAAGAACAAAATAGGTTCAGAATTCCAAAACAGTGCCAAGCGAGTTATCCGAAACGAATATACACTGAAAATAGAAATTATTAAAAATAGAAAACGCGGATATTACACCAGCATGATATGATCTCGTGCAATCATGCCGCTGCAGCTATAAGGTACCTAAATCACGACCAAACTGTGTATATACATGATTACTATAAAGTGTCCACGCTTCGCCAAATGTGGAGACGGTCTGTGATTCCAGTACCTCACCCAAGTGATTGGTTCATTCCTGCTAACATCAAGGTAAAAGTTTGTGAACCACCAGACAATCCGAGGCAGGCAGGGCGTCCAAAAGAAAGGAGACACACATCAGGGATTGAGTCCTCGACTCATACCCGTAAAGTTCAAACATGCCTTAGATGCGGAGGCACAGGGCACAATAGAAAGACTTGCACTGCAGTTATTCCCCAACTATTTGAGGATTTCACAATGCAACCAACTCCGTCTAAAAAGGGGCGTGTAAAAAAAAAGTGTAGTATATGTCATTCTGTTGACCACACTGCTCCAAAATGTCCAACTAAGCATCGTTTCGACCTAAATGAGCCCCCAGTGTAAAATTAATTACATTTATTTAAAGTATTTATATGAATCAATTACGTTTTATTTGAACCGGTTAAGTTTAATTTCAAATTGATTAAGTTTAATTTCAAATTGATTAAGTTTAATTTCAAATTGGTTAGGTTCAATTTCAAATTGGTTAGGTTCAATTTCAAATCGGTTAGGTTCAATTTGAACAGATTATGTTCAATTTCAATCGACTAAGTTCAAATTTCAAATTGATCAAGTTAAAATTGAATCAATTACGTTTTATTTGAACCGATTAAGTTTAATTTCAAATTGATTAAGTTTAATTTCAAATTGATTAAGTTTAATTTCAAATTGGGTAGGTTCAATTTCAAATTGGTTAGGTTCAATTTCAAATCGGTTAGGTTCAACTTGAACATATTATGTTCAATTTCAATCGACTAAGTTCAAATTTCAAATTGATTAAGTTAAAATTGAATCAATTACGTTTTATTTGAACCGATTAAGTTTAATTTCAAATTGATTAAGTTTAATTTCAAATTGATTACGTTTAACTTCAAATTGGTTAGGTTCAATTTCAAATTGGTTAGGTTCAATTTCAAATCGGTTAGGTTCAATTTGAACAGATTATGTTCAATTTCAATCGACTAAGTTCAAATTTCAAATTGATTAAGTTAAAATTGGATCAATTACGTTTTATTTGAACCGATTAAGTTTAATTTCAAATTGATTAAGTTTAATTTCAAATTGATTACGTTTAATTTCAAATTGGTTAGGTTCAAAACACCTCCTCAAGTGTCGGAGATAACACCTCAAAACAATCAATCTAAATACAATTCAATGATTTATTTTCAGTAATTATTACCTTAAATATCTACAAAAGTTTTTACGTATTGAAAACCTATAATTGATTACCTCATCATCGAAGAATGTGGTAAAATCAACATGACCCAGCTTCTTCAACTTCCAGCGTGTACAACGAGGTCGCTGGATGAAAGAAGCTCCGAGCATGGTCCCACATTTGGAGCCTAACGAAGGTATAGCCTCGCAAGCCCATATCTGAAAACAATAATTGAATCCCAACATAAGAAACAATAACAATATTTATTCTGAGTTTGAGTATATAATTAAGTTAATGAATGCGAGGACGTACCATAATAGCGTATATGTTACCATAAAAATGGTAACTCGGATCCAGACCACACAACACCTTAGCGGCCTTCAGCGCGTCACCGGGATGCTCTCTAAAATATCCAGCAGCAAATCGATCACGAATACGGTCTAACATCTGCCCCCCACGACTGAGCAACGGATACCGATCGTACACGCTCCCCTCCGATGTAACATCGTCCCCGTGTACATCAAAGTCGGAGTCTCCGAATCGCAAGCCGGTGACTAACGCATACTCATATCTAGAAAATCGAATAAATCGATGACCGAGCCTAAACCAAAACTCATCGGCCTGTGCATCCGGTCTAATCACCTCGTTCGAGAACAAGGCATGCAATGCGGCATTAGATACAACCCCCCCTCCTCCCGGACAAAGTGTCCAAGACACGACTCTCTAAACTCCCTAATAGTGTCATCACCTACACTCCGCAGCTCAGCAACAATCGTCTTAACAATCCCTAACCTAACATACCCATTTATGGAGCATTTCGAACCTCGCATATTCGGCCTCTTCCGAACAACCTGCCGATTCAAATTTATCTTAATTTTAGGTTCATGCGGGTGTATTGAGGTAATATGTAATCGGGAAAAAGTAAGTGGACAATTCGAGTAACAGTGGGATTTATTCGATTTATTTCCATCGAGTTATTCTAATTCAACTTGAGACATCCTAATTCAATTTCAATCATCTAATGCAATTCGAGACATTCTAATACAATCCGAGTCATCCTAATTCTAGTAGTTTTATGTCAATTCGAATAATAATAAATCAATTTGCGTCGTTCTAATTGTGGAAGGACATTAGTCCAATTTGAGTAACTTATAAACTATATTCGAGTAAGACAAAAAAAAACGAAATAAACTAACTAAACGAAATAAACTAACTAAACGAAACAAACTAACTAAATTCGACAAGATATCCATATTTATAACATTCCCAAATTCGAATTGAAACTCGAATACGAATTACCAAGGTTACATAAATAATCAATTCAACACGACATCAATTCAATCGATATCAATTCATACATAAAGAATAGTTACGATATCAACACACGATAAGTATTTGGGGTTGACCGGCGCTACTTAATTCCCAAATTCAAATTTCTCTATTTTAATTTATTTTTTCATCGTGTAAATCGAATGCAAATCTTATAATTCGAATGCAAATCGTGTAAATCAAATGTAAAACGTGTAAACCGAAATCGAGTAACGAGCATACTCGAGTGACACGAAAATAAAATCTTACCTGGTTTTCGGCGGCGGCAGCGGCGGCGGGCTCGGAATCGGCATTACCGTCAGCGGCGCTATTCGGGGAACGCCTCAATTTCGGGGAAGTCGAATTCGCCATCGAGGAGGAGGAAATAATTCGGATTCTTGAAACTAAGATTCGTGAAACTCGAATTCGACAGATTCGTGAAACTCGTGAAGAAGGAAGAAGACGACTGGAGTCTTGCTTGAACCTCGAATTCAGATTCGTGAAGAAGGAAGAACGACTCGAGTAAATTCGTGAAGAAGGAAGAAGATGACTCGAGTCTTTATTTTCGTGAAACTCGTTTCGGATTCGTGAAGAAGGAAGCCAGTCGAGTATTGTTTTAAAGATGAACTCGAGTATTTCGAGTAATGTATTCGTGAAACTCTAATATTCGAGTAATGTTCCCGGAGGTGTGAAGAAGGAAGCTCGAGTGTATAAAGAGGAACTCGAGTACTTCGAGTCTTACCCGAATGTGAAACTCGAATATTCGAGTAATATTTTTACCCGAATTCTGTTTCGTGAAGAAGGAAGCCGATTCGAGTATTTCGTGAAAATTCGTGTATTAAACTCGAATATTCGAGTAATATTCTTACCCGTATTCGTGACACGAAGTCTGTATTCATAATTACCCGAATTCGTGTGACACGAAGTCATACGGGTAATTATGTTCGTGTTACACGAAATAAAATATTATATTTTTTTAATATGACTCGAAATTTTATTACTCGAAATTAAAATAAATGACTCGAATATATTCGAGTAAAGGTCAAATTCGACAATTTGGGTATCAAAAGAGTTGTTACTAAACTTGGGCAGGAAAGAATATTAGTATATCTAAAAGGGCAAAACAAGCTATTTCTACTTATATAATATAAGGCTCCTTATCTGAAATAAAATATAATTTTTTTTATGTTCAAAGAATATCAAAAGTAAGGCCAACAATATATTAAAGGGAATCAAAACCAAAAAACGGAAACTAAATTACAAAATTCTGCAAAAATATTAGAAGAATCAAATGTGTCGAAAATTCTGCAAAACTACGTGCTTTTACCACCGCCCAATGCCCATAGATTAATTTGACACAATTTTAAACTATTTTAATAATATTAAAATATTTAAGTTTTGATAACTAAATTGTAATTACCGGTTTAAATTTCGAGTTGCAAACATAGTATTTTATTTTTTAAAAATTGATTTTTAATGAGTAAAAACTAATTATTAAAATTGGTATTTTGAGCCGTATTTGACCGGAAGTTAAACTGGAATATGAAAAGACATTACACATTTAAAAATAAAATTTTAGTAATTAATTTATTTGTATCACTGTGTATGGACCCTTCAAATAAATTAATATTCTGTCCGTTCGCTAAAAAGTTGCTTCAGTTTTCTTACTGAGTTGTCCGCTAAAAACTTACCACAGTTATAAAAAAAATTCTTTTTTTATTCTCAAAAGTGGATTTTTTCTCCACTAAAATTATTCTATACTAATTTTTTGTTAAAACTCGTGTCATTTTAATTGGGACAAATTTTGGAATGGACACAGAGGAATAGTCTACATTAATAAATTGGGACTACGAAGTGCACACATAGTTGATTGACCTATGCAATCTCAAGAAAGTGCATTCTATCCTCTTTATCGTCTTATGTAAATTTGCAACTTTTTAGAACACATGGAGTCATGCTGTGTCTTTAATTTAAAACAGAAGGTAGTCAATTAATTTTTAGAAAATAATAAATAATATAATTATTTAATTTATATAAGGAGATAAATAGTCCAATTTATAGAGAAAATATCAATTTTGGTCCTCTAATGTTACCCCAAATAAATAAATAAATTTTTTTAATATTTTTATATTAATATTTCAGAATTAAAATTAATTATCTGAATATTAATATAAAAATATTAGAATTTTTTATTTATTTATTTATTTATTTATTTATTAATTATCAAAACAATTTTTTTTTGATTTTTTGCCACGTGTCAGCCACATGGCCTAACATGGATCCGTTATTTTTGCCACGTGTCAGCCACGTCAGCTCCGATGGCTGGAAAATACTACGGCCGGCGACGAGGACTAAATTTGCGAGATCAGGGGAGAGATGTTGGGTTTTTTGGTCCGCCAGAAACAGATGGGGTTTTTTGGCCAATTGGTCCCGCATACGGGACCAATTTGATAATTTTCTCCATGACAAAAATAGATTAAAAGTTAAATTATATGACAAAATCGATTTAGAACTCAATTATAGGACCAAAATCGATTGAAAGTTAAATCACATGACCAAAATCGACCGTGAGTTAAATTACAGGACCAAAATCGATTGAAAGCTCAATTACAGGACCAAAATTGATTGTAAGCTACATTACAGGACTAAAAATAAAAACGTGTGAGTGACCGGAAAAATTTCTTGCGACGGAGTTAGGCGCGTGTGTATCACCATCCGGCGACAGGACCAAAAGTGGAGACAAAATGAAATTACATGATCAAAACCGATTGAAGTATAATTAGAGGACCAATTTTGATTTGGAGTAACATTAGATGACCAAAATTGATTTTTTCTCCCAATTTATAACACATGGAAGTAATTCATCGTTTACCTATTTACATTTGTTTAATTGGGTCTTAAGATATAATTTTCAAATTAAGGCCCTTTTTGGTAATGCCATTCCGCTAATTTACAGCTGAAAGTTTATAGCGAATGAATTATATATCGTTTTTCAATACTTTATAGCATTTTTTTAAACGCTACTTGAAATAGCGTTTGATTTTATAGCTTATAGCGTTTTATTTTTTTCTCAAAAGTACTTTCATTGTTTTAATTAAATTCTTCATTTATCCTTTTCTTTCATCTTTAAGCATTAGTTATAAATATTTATTACGAAATTTTACTTTATAAGCTACTTTAACAGTTAATTTTATCAAATATTTTAAATTTAATCAGTTAATTTATTCGTTGTTTACTATATTATCTGCTATATGTAATTTATCCTCTATAGATTAACTTATCAATTATCCGTTACTTCTTGTCAAACACATGCCAAAAGGATGCTTGCTTGGTGTGAGAGGTTAGAGAACGAGGAAAAGTAATGAGACGAGAAATTTGTGCTTGATGAACATCGGTAAATTAACAGCTGTGGTTAAATAATATTTTTTGATCAGTGCATAATATAAAGAACCAAATGCTAAATTTATATTGATTATACAATAATCTCAATATTTGATATTTTTCCGACTTCGCTGTTATTAATTTAAATAAATTTAACTGCACTGTCATACCTAACTCAATAATTATTGATTAATCAATTTTATACACATTCAAACCCTCCCAAATAGGAGTATGAAATCCTTTCATACGGCACGAAATAAATCAAATGGTCTAATAATCAGTTTATTTTTTATTGGTAAGAAATTAGTTTGAACTAGTTCTTTATTATTACATACTAAATTCGAATATAAACTTCTCCTTCTACGCTCTTGTATGGGAGTTGCTAAGCTGTTGTTTGGGTTACGCACTTGCCAACCTTCTTTTTCGGATGAGGCAGTGGATGTGTTTGACAATGGGTTAAGGAGTGCTGTTGAAGATATCGTTACTTGTGGGCCCCCCTTTTTTGGTGATCTTCAATGGCGGGTTGCCTCCCTTCCTTTTCGCCATGGTGGGTTGGGGCTTCTTTCAGCGAAAGATGTCTCCTCATATGCTTTTGTTGCTTCCAGGGTTCAATCATGGGAGTTGCAGGATCATATCCTGCGTAACAGCGGAGTTTCTAGCCTTGACCCTGATTATGGGCAGGGTTTGGGGCGTTTGCATGCGTCCCTCCCAGATTTTGATTTCGGCAGTTTCACTAGTAAGGACACCGCCCCCCAAAAACCTCAGGAAACTTTGGCGAGTGCCCTCTACTATAAAATCTCCCAGAATTTGGGAATGGACTTTGGTTTATCCCCGCGACAGAAGACTGTTATGGAATGGCTGCAGCAACCGCACACACAGGATTTCCTTACCGTCATCCCCATTGAGGGGCTAGGGCAGCACATGTCTCCAATCGAATATAGGGCGATCCTTAAATATCGTCTAATGATCCCGTTGTTCCCAGTGGACGAGCCTTGCCCTGTGTGTCATAAGATCGCTTTGGACAAGTTTGGGGAACATGCGGTGCGCTGCAAAGAGCTCCCGGGTTTTAAGTATCGTCATGACTTGGTGTGGGATGTGTTGTTTGATGTCCTTCGGAGGGCGGGGATTTCGGCGAAAAAGGAAGTTCCCGTAAATTTCCTTACAGACCCTATTGAGGGGAGGTCATCCCTGCGGCCCGCTGATGTTTTGGTTTTTGGATGGGCAGGAGGGAAACATGCTTGTGTGGACCTCACTGGTGTGTCCCCCCTCGTAAATCTTCGGGGTAATGGGTTTACGGCTGGGCAAGCTGTTATGAAGGCTGAGAGAAGAAAGTGGACAAACATGATAAAACCTGCTCCGAGAATCAACACGTGTTTGTTCCTTTTGCATTTGACACTTTTGGTTCCTTAGCCCCTGAAGCTGTGCGCTTCTTGGATCGAGTTCGTAAGATCGTTCGCAGCAATATATCGGCCCCGAGTGGTCATGATTATGTTTTCAGTAGAATAGGGTTTGCTATTCAGAAAGGGGTGGCGGCGCAACTTGTTGCCCGCTTACCTACCAACTTGATATAAAATATTATCCATCGTAAAAAAAATTGACAAATGATATATGTATCTCTTCGGACTATATATATATATATATATTACGTGTATTAATTGTACCAAATTCTATATTATTTGCAATTCGTAGTCGTTGGAAATAAGAGTCATTAATATTTTTTTAAAAGTTCAATACATTGAAATTACAAATAAATTAGAATTTAGAATAATTAACATAAAATTCGATGCAATTAATGCACGTAACTAGGGCTGTATATATCCTAGTCCTTTTTCATTTGATAAGATGTAAAATTCTTCGTTTTCGTCTCGATTTGAATAAAAGTCACAAAATACATACTAAAAAATCAAACTACTCGAACTTGATTCGTATTCAACTCGGTCGAAACTTTTTCGAACTCAATCAAATTCAAATGTATTATTTAAAGTTGGATATAATTTCGAACAAAATCAAACAAACATATATAGTCACTTTGTTTAGATTGGTATAACTCATATCCTTAACCTCTCCTTTCATTCCCGGTACCGTTCATGGTACACCCATATAGTGCATCCCCTGTCGGATGTACTACACGTAGCTTGTATGAACGGTGTGTATTAGAAAGATTAACCGCACCGGCCCATACACGCCACACGTAGTCGCATCCGGCTGCGAAATGCACTACGTGATGCACTACGACCAAACCTTTCATTCCCCCCACCTTCCAATTTTTTAATGTTGTCAATTTTTTTTTTTTTCCAAATGACGTGAAACTGGAACCCTACAACCAGGAATAGACATTTTGATTATATTGTTGACAGCGATATGCTTATTTGAAGACATTATCACTTTATACGTTATGGGCTGGGCAAATAGACTACAGTGTGTGGTGGAATAAGTGTGATGTATCTATCTGGTCAAGGTCAAGGATCTCTTTCACTCGATAGGGGTAGATCAGTAATTTCAGAAGGCCCAGACAAAAGAAAATTAAAATAAACTATAATGTTAATAAACGAATTTTGAAAATTAAAAATAAACCCTATAAATGATGAAACAATATTTATTGAACAATACTATTATTTTTATAAGTCGACCACAAAAATAAAGTATAAAAATAAGAAAAATAAAAATACATAAAAAATTACTGTAAAAATTGTAAAATAGCCGAGGTGATTGAAATATTTCCGCAGGATAATTACATCTCGATAATCATAGCACACCGAAATCAAAGCTCCATCAAATTGGAAATATGTGAGAATTGAGCAAATACTTTAGGCGTGAGGCTACGCTAAATGATTGATGTACTTTTTTTATTCTATTTATAATAATCTTCACTAGGTGGGAATTAAACTAGGCATCACTGACAGATTTAATGGTGTTTAATGACCAAAAAACTGCTCGCTTAAAACATACCAAATACACACAATTAGTGTCTTGTCGGTCACCACAAACAGTTTCACCTAACAATCATAAATTAGAAGATGTATTTAGCGTTAAACCGAAGTGAACCAGAAAACCATAAGTGAACTGCTTTGGACCAACGACGCCACAAAACTATCACGAAAAGAGTATCTCTTCTGTTTTTCACATACATAACTAGAAGAGACAATCATTATTTTATGGTCAAAACGAGATATTTATATATGTTGGATAGCAAAATAATATTTGGGTCGAGCTCAAGTCCATCCACGACCATCCAAGGCCCAAAGCACCAGACAGATTTAATGGTGTTTAATGACCAAAGAACTGCTCGCTTAAAACATACCAAATACACACAATTAGTGTCTTGTCACCACTAACAGTTTCACCTAACAATCATAAATTAGAAGATGTATTTAGCGTTAAACTGAAGTGAACCAGAAAATCATAAGTGAATTGCTTTGGACCAACGACGCCAAAAAACTGTCACGAGAAGAGTATCTCTTCTGTTTTTCACATACATAACTAGAAGAGACAATCATTATTTTCTGGTCAGAACGAGATATTTATATATGTTGGATAGCAAAATAATACTTGAGTCGAGCTCAAGTCCATCCACGACCATCCAAGGCCCAAAGCCTCAGACCACGACCAGGCCGAGCCACCTTCAAGATTAGGGTTATAGTATTGGTCATGTCGCACACTCTCCAACCCTCTTCAACTTATAAAATGTCTTAAACTTTATCGCATATTCAATATGAGATGAGATTTTTCATATTTCTATTCATCCCAAAATATGCTAGATTAATCTAGGACGATTTTACATAAATTAAATTTTCAGCCATTCAAAAATCAATTAAAACTAATTTCCAATATTTTTATTAGAGTTTGGTTCCACCATAAAAAGTTAACTCATTATGAGGAGTTGTACAATCACTATATTAATTGGTTAATACATACGTGTATTCAATGTTGAATATATTCTTAACGAGTCATTCAGACCCGGGCGATGCCCCGGGCTGTATATGATGGTATTATATATTTAAATTGTTATTGTTCAGCACAAATTTTCGTCATTTTGATCATGGATCCGTCATTTATTTTCGTCATTTTATATTCGGGACGTATTTTTGTCATTGTATATATAAGTTGTCATGGTAGCATACATTTTGTAGCATGATACGTATTTAAAATAGTTTATTGACATGTAATCTTTTAAGATGTATTTTTTACGTAATATTTTTTGTCTATTTATTTTGGTATTGACTCTATCATTTTTAATTGGAACTAACTAATATTAATACATTGGACTAAGTTATAACTATTTCTTATGATAGTCAACGATGCCCGTGCGATGCACATGTGCTGTATAGAAGTTTTCATAGATTTAAAATATGTGCGATGCACATGGGCTATATAGAAGTTTTCATAGCGTAATATTCGGCATTTATTTTCGTCATTTTATATTTAAGTTTTTATGGTGTCACACATTTGCTAAGTTTTATACGTACTTAGAATACTTTATTGAGTTGCACATGGGCTGTATATAAGTTTTTATATCGGAATCTTCAGAACTTATTTTCGTCATTATATATCTAAGCTGTGATGGTATCACATTTCTAAGCATGACACATTTAAAATAGTTTATTGACATTAAAAGAGTATATGTGAAGAGATTTTTTTTCAAGATGTTACATTGAAAAGAGTCTGTTCACATGTAATTTTTTAATATGTATAAGTTACATAAATTATTTTAAATATGAAGCGATGACATTAATGTTGGAGACCTTTTATATTCATCCACGTGCAATGCACACAGGTTTGGACTGCCTCAGGACCCATGCGATACACTCAGTTTGGATCTAATTGTTTTTTTCGTAATGTTCGGGACTAATTTTTGGTTCATGTTTGAAACTCTCATTTTTTTGTGAAAGACGGACTTCGTTGTTCAAATAAATTACGTTATTAAAAGCGAACTATAAAATAAATTTCCTTTTTAACAAAACTATAAAAACATAAAACATTAAAGTGATTAGTATATTCAAGAGTATAAATTATAATTCGTATAATAAATTATAATTCGTATAGTAAAATATTACATGTTTAATTTGTAACGTACTATTAATATGAATGCCAGGTATTCATCTATATTGACACCGGTGCCTGTGGCGTTGTTCTTCTTGTTGTCTTTGTCGTTGTTGTTCATTGGCATTTTGCATGTTTTGTTCTTGATACAATTTTCGTGACTTGTCAATCTCTTTCTTTAATGTGAAGAGGTTTTTTGCAAAATGTTATATTTAAATGAGGCTTTTCATATGTAATCTTTTAATGTGAGTAACTTACATAAATTATTTTTTAATTAATGCATTATTACAATATTTTTCCATAAACTATAATATCGAATTTGGAGCATTCATTAGTAACTCATTCTAGGTATTTACAGTATCACATGATCTCAAACTCAAATGAATAATGCTTACCTCGTGATATGTGGATAACAATTGAAATACAATTTTCTTCTCCTTTATATACTTCTTCGATTTAGAAGATTCTCATTGTTATGATGATAGTGTGAAGATATTTTTATTATATTTTTATTATATACTACCATTTGCAATATGTAACATCGACATAATTTACACAGTCATATCAAATATCAAAGTCACACAATATTCCAAAACGTTTAATTAAAAAAGTGACATTAACACAACGCAAGACAAAAAACTATATTAAGAGCAAAAATATTAAAATGCACCAACAAAGTGTAGTAATAATTATTGACTAAAAATTGAATGCTCGTCACATTATTTTCAATAAACTTACTTGCTAACGAATCAATAGTATTAGCCCGTTTATCGGTATTACATGAAGTAAAATATTGCATGTTTAATTTGTAACATACTATTAATACGAATGCTAAGTATTCATCCCACCGGTGGTCGGCGTTGATCTTGTTGTTGTTGTTTTTGTTGTTGTTGTCTTTGTCGTTGTTGTTCATTGGCCTTTTGCATGTTTTGTTCTTGACATAATTTTTGTGACTTCTCGATCTCTTTCTTTAATGCTTCTTGATGCGCTACAAAAAAATAGATATAGTTGATCGTTAGTAACTTAAATACAGTTAATCAATATATTGTATTTTCGATCAAAGTAAAAATGTTCGTGCATGTTCCACTTAATTGATAAGACAACGATGTGTAGGATCTCTTAAACCATTAGAAAAGATGATGTTACTACCAAATCTCCTAAGCTACCATCTTTATGTCCTACATTGTTACACACAAAAAACACACGTGAAATTTACATAAAATAATATAAATCAATATGCTAAATAAGTAAGACGATATGATGCTTACTTTACCACCATAATAAGTTGTAGCCCAATGTGCACGCGGTGTTATTGTGTGTGATTTTTGACACATTATATAGTTGATAAAATATTTGTAACTCATGGACGGGAAGGTAAAAAGATTAACCACTAATTGGTGTGTTTAATTTATGCATTCGTGGCATTTTTGGTTTGTATTCTTTTAGGTTTAGAGATGACTTGAAACATGTTGTACCGTACAAATTTTTGTGCACGATTCCTATGTACTTACCCTTATGCATGACTATTAAATCAATGTACTAACACATGAAGCTTTCACATTTCACTTTCAATTCATGAAATATTTATTGTAAGCACTTTACATTTATAAGACAACTTAAGTTTTTAGTATATAAGATAAGATATGCTCCTCAAGATGGTGTCTTGTTGGACAAGACCAATCTTAAAATCTGCATGCCCGCCCATTTGACGACTTAGTCCGGTCGATGCTTGTTTTTGAGTACAATGAGCTCCAATATCATATTAGAACTTCGGCTTTCCACCACAAAAAGGATTAATTAAATATGAAAAATGGGTGTTGGTTCAGTGGTAGGACGTTTATTCTCAAAGATACTTCTTTGAGAGAGTTCTTGGGTTCTAACCCCACCAAGGAGGTGAAAGAGAATGTTTTTCTCTTTATTATCCTCTAGCTCCCCGGGGCTAACTCGAGCGACCGCTAATCAATGTGTAATCTCGCGTCAAGCGGCAGTGTGGGAGTATTTCCTTGCTGGGAACCCGGAGGTGCTGAAATTCAATGGTTTCTCCGAGAATCTGTCTTTAACTCGAGGCGCAAGTGTCTGAAAGGCATTGGGACAGAACTCCTTGACTGCCGGCGTGATTTACTTACCGATGGGTTATGAGTGAGTTCATTGAGAGACTAGGATTAGTGCGGCTAAATTGGGATCAGATAGTTATTAAAAAAAAATGAAGGGTAACTCAAACATTATATTAATTAGTCAATGGTATTTTTGATTTAATTTAATATGGGATAAGGACAAATATGTTGGTTAAATATTTGGGATAGATATGAATCGGTCATATCCTCCCTTGTCAAGTCTTGGTTAATTGAAGCCCTAATCTGCCCTTGACCAATAGAGTCGCTGTTCGCTTACTCGAGAAAATTAGACACCCTGGGCCCACCCCCGACGTTTCGGATCATTGCCCATGAAATAGGGGTTCCGGATCCACATATTGCTCCCCGTACGTGCACACAGAGATATCAATGGGTCGGGCATGGTGCGGATATGCCTTCTCCACACTCTATTCTATTTGATTGGGATCGAGTTCGGGTATTGTCCATCGGGTAATCGGGCACCCAATGAGTATTCGAGTACTCGTATACCCTATATTTAAGAATATAAATATTTTTTAATATATATCACATATACATGTAATGTAATTAATAAATTTAATTTTAGTATAATAAATATCTAAAATATAATATGTATATAATAATATATATAATATAAAATAATATTGATGTTTAATATATAATAAATATATTTATATAATTCAAACGGATATGCGGGTCGGGTAATCGATACACATACCCTTACCGTACCCGATCATAAAATTTTGGGTTCGGCCGATACCCGACCCGAGTATGGATTTATCCGATGGGTAGAATCAGGTACGGATAAAGTTGACATCCCTACGTGCACAGATAAATTTCGATAGAATCGAATCGGATTGAATTGGGTCGGTCTTTCAACTGGATTAATTGGGCACTTTTTACGGTAGGACTGCCTACTGTAGATGAGTTCATGTTTGTGTAATAGAGGAGTATGAATGTAGCCATATGAACCCCTTACACTACAAATTATGTCGTCCAACTTAATATTGTCAAATTCTAGTCAATTTCACAACTTGTAGACGATTTTACCCTTCAACCCACCTACTTTTATCCCATCCTTTTCTTTTAATTCATTATTTTCTCTCTCCTCTCTTTTTTTCTTTTTCTTTCTGGAAACCTCTCTTCTGGCTCTTCTAATATTTTTCTGCTCAATCCTTCACTTTCTCCTCTCCTATAATCTTTTCTCTCCATTTCCTTCTTTTTCTGTGTCTAAAAATATTCAAAATCTCGCCGAAAACCGTCGCCGCCGCTGCTGCCCCCCCAAACCACCATGGAGCTCGTAATATTCTCGACTAGGGCTGGGCAAAAAAACCGCCCCGCACGTCCCGTCCCGCCCCGCACCGCAAAAATGGCGAGGGAGTGCGGTTTGATATATCAAAATTTCCCGCCCCGCATCAAACCCGCACCGCCAAAAAAATATAAAACGAGTGCGGTTTTATTATTATTTCATCCGTCCCGCCCCGCCCCGCTTCGTCCCGCCCCGCCCCGCATATAACAAGATAAAAAACAAAAAAAATAGTCAAAATCCTATTTCACTCCGCCCGCCCGCCCGCTCCCTTCTTGCCCCGCGAAAAGTGTGGCGCGGTGCGGTTTTAAGTTGTAAAAATGCCCCGCCCCGCATAAAACCGCACCGCACAAAAAATACGGGGCGGGTGCGGTTACACTCTCGCCCCGCCCCAAACCGCCCCGCCCCCAGCCCTATTCTCGACAGAACTCAAGGTTCGGGATCTTCCCTACTCTCTCTCTCGATTTTATTTCTCTTTCTCCATTTTTCTCTATCTAGAAAAATCCTAGATCTAGCTTGAAATAATGCTATTTCCGTATTTGTTTTTGATGATTTACAAGTTTTTAGGGATGTCAATTGGTCGGGTGGGATACGGGTATGTCTCCTCCATACCATACCCTATTTAATTCGGATCAAGTTCGGGTATTGCCCATCGGGTAATCGGGTACCCAATGGGTATTCGGGTACCCGTATACCCTTTATTTAAGAATATAAATATTTTTTAATATATATCATATACATATAATGTAATTAATAAATTCAATCTAGTATAATAAGTATTTAAAATATAATATTTTATATAAAAAAATGTAAATAATATATAATATAATATATTATTTATATATAATATATAATAATAATATATTTATATAACTCAAACGGGTAATCGGGTCGGGTAATCGGGTAATATACTATGCACATACCCTACCCGTGCCCGATCATAAAATTTCGGGTTGAGCTGATGCCCGACCCAATTTCGGGTTTATCCAACGGGTAGGATCGGGTACGGATAAAGTTGACATCCCTACAAGTTTTCATATTATTCCAAGTGATTTATATTTGAGGTGATTTCCGACCGATTTGGATGTATTGACGTTTTAGATATAGTTTTCGCATGTTTGCATACGTGGTTACGAATTTACAGTTGTTACGATTTATTCATTTCGTACTGGGTTACCATGTTACAATTTTATCATTTCGTTGATTTTTTGTTAAGATTTTGTCATTTCGTATCAGTATGAAGTTACGAAATTCGAATTTCGTAACACATTTGTGCCGATTTGAGATTTCCGTATTGGAGATTTGGTATACATGTTACAAATTTCGCAACTGCTACGATTGGTTAATTGATAAGATTTGTGGTTGAACTGATAGGTGAATTCATACGAATCTTGTTATTATCGGCTGTTTTTTCTCAGATATGTTACACATGTTACGAAAATTGCAATTTCGTATTGAATATTCTATTACGATTTTAGATTTTCGTATTGAAATAATGATACGAAAAGCAAGAATAAGTGATACGAAATGTGATTTTCATAATAAGGTTATAACCTTGTTACGAATTTAGAATTTCGTATTGGATATTTTGTATCCCTGTTATGAAATTAGTATTTCGTATCGTCATTTTTATGCTTATTGGGTTTTTGTGCTATTTAGTAACACTTTTAATTATGTTGTTGGTGACAATTTGCCTTGTCGGTCAAATGCATCTCATCAAATGCATACATAATTTGCTATTCGTAACATTATTTACAGGTTCCGAATTATTGATTTGGTTTTGTTGTTTGCTATTGTAGAAAGTGAACTTTTAAATGAAAGAATCTGGCATCAGAAGACAACCGGATTATGCTAACTGGTGGGGAGAACACAGTAAAGGTATCCGCTGAAATCAACACTTGGAGCGTTCATGAAGCTCCCCGACATCATCTCAAGATCCAGAAAAGCGCTCCATTACATCATGACTTGTTTCTCTATTATGAATTATAATTTTTTTACTTCGTATAACATGACTCGTTTCTCTATTAAGAATTTACGATTCCGTATCAGTTTGTCATTATTTCATGTTACGAATTTTACAGTTCGTAGAAATATGCCTTGTTTCTTTGTTACGAATTTATGATTTCGTATCATTTTGTCATAAATGTTACGATTTTATAAATTCGTATCAGTTTGTCATGATTCTGTGTATCAATTTATCATGATTCTATGTTACGAATTCAATATTTCGAAACAATTTGTCTTGTAGGTCAAATGCATCTCATCATATGCATACATGCTATGGTCTTTTTCACAAAATCCACAAAACACAAAAATAAAATCGTAACACAAAAAACGTTTTGTTACGAAATCATCAAATCATAACACAAAAATAAAACCGTAAAAAATCATTTTGGTACGAAATAAACAAACTGTAACACAATAAATTGTACGAAAAGATAAATTCGTAATGAAATTAATAAAATCTTAACAAGTCGTAACACCAAAAGAAAATCGTAACAAATCGTTTCGTTACAGAATCCACGAATAATAATAAAACAGTTACGAAAACAACAAATCGTAACACAAAAATAAAATCGTAACCGCATGCAAAAGTAGGAGTAAGAAGAAAATGATGAGAGAGAATGGAGAAAAAGTGAAAAGTAAAGGTAAAATGGTCCAAAATCACTCAAAATGGCTAGAATTTGATAATATTAAGTTACTTGACAAATATTGTATTTCATCTAGTCAAAGTGGCTATATGGTTGTATTTCTTCTTTGTGTATTGTCAACTCAGAGACTCTTTGATTGATTTTCATTAAAACTTGTATGGATTAAGATAACTCTATAAATTAAGCTGTTTGTATAACTAAATATTAATTGTTATTTGTTTATGTATGAAAGATTTAATTGATAATTTTACATCTCCTACGAATCAAAAACGAGAACCAAAACAAAAAAAATAAGAATTATTATTTAATAAGAGTTAATAATTTTTTTTATTAAGATATTAATAATAAATGTTATTATTATTATTAATATCCATAATTATCTAATAATTATTATTTTTACATGCTTAATTATTTCAAAATTAATTAATAATGTTAAATAATAACTAATATTGTATAATTACAATGTTAATTCTCAATAATTAATTATTGTATGAGTAATTTCTAACGAAGAGTACTATTAAATAATGATAATAATAATTATTTATTATAATAATTACTATTATTTATTAATTACTAAATTTTATTTATTAATAATAGATATTGGTAATGAATTTAATCTTGATATAAATAATTACTCTATTATTAATTAATTTATAATTATTATTAAATGCTGGCATAAAATATTATTATTAATATTTTAATAAAACAAGTGAGAGAGAGAGATGCGAGATCGGGCTGGAGGAGGGTATAATGAGTATGTTTTTCATTAAGTCATGACTTAATGTGGACAAGTGGTATTTTTTTGACGTATTGGCTAAGTCAAGACTTATTCATTAAGCTCTAAGCAAACACCCATATATAACTGGGTGAATAAGTCATATATCTCATTTAGTCCATTAAGCCACAAACAAATAGCCCCTTATTTGTTATTTGTAGGATTAATCGTACGATTCAGGGCCGGCCCTATGTGTGGGCGAGCCGGGCGACGGCCTAAGGCATCAAAGTTCAAGATGCATCAATTTAGTCCATTAAGCCACCAACAAATAGCCCCTTATTTGTTATTTGTAGGATTAATCCTACGTAGATTCAGGGCCGGCCCTATGAGTGGGCGAGCCGGGAGACGGTAGAGGGCATCAAAGTTCAAGATGCATCAATTTAGGCCTAGTGATGTTATTATTAATAAAACATAATTAAAAATGTTGCCAACAAGACTTGAACCGGAAGCCTCTAGGATATATAAGCACTTCTTTACCACTAGGTGTAACGCTCCGATTTCGCATATACATTTATTGTGAATTATAGAAAACATGTCCAATTTTATTAAATTAATGCCCGAATAATTTATCATTAATTCATTTTATTTCATGATCATGCAAATTCATTTATACCATTATTATTCATGACAAGTCATGTGATTTGTTTCGTTGCATTTCTCATTTTAATTCATTGTTTCATCTCGTCGTTTCTAGGCCCGAGTCAAATTTTAAGCAATATTAATCGTTACGCATAAGATTTCACAAGTCCATTTTAATTAATTTTAATTTATTCACTTTGGGTCGGCCTAAGCCAAACTCATTATAATACTCAGCCCGAATCCTACAATTAATTAAAGCCCAACTATTATAATTTTACCAAGTCCAAATATCTTCTCTCAACCCATATTTTAATGGGCAACACAATTTCAGCCCAATTGATAATATTCATCACGATCACAACTATGAGAAATCCACTTTCTCACGTTAGAAGAAGTTGGCAGAAGTGGGGTTGAGGGGAGGAACTCCAGGGGAAGTTATGGATCATGGGGGAGTGGTTATGATCTTCTAGTATATAAAAACCCACAAACAAATATCATCTTCATTTCTACAACAAATATTCATACACCAGAAATCTCATACACCAAAATACGCAGTTGCAGCAAAACGTCAGTTCACAAATTACACAACAAATTCTAACACCACCCGAGCACAGGTAATCTTTTATTCTGTTCAATTCTCTCGATTTCACATCAACCACACACACAATGTTATTTCCATCTTTTCTGCAAATCGGTCCTTCGCGATCTTCAAGTATCAAGCATCTCCCATCTTCAAAATTCCCCAACAAAACACACACTCACACACACATCATCAGATTTCAGAAAACCCAAAATCTGAAACCAAAATCCCAAATCAAAAACCAAACCATTGTGTTGAATGAAATTTAGAGCTGAAGAAACAAACCTTTTGAGTTCGGCCGAAACCGGAAATCCCCAGCCACGGTCACCTTTTTCCGTTGATTCTGGCCGCTCTCCTTTACATCATAAGCCGACCTTTCCGCCGTCGTCAACCAGAACCCGCGGCCATGGGCGACGCATGCACCGCCGCCCTCCACTCCATTCCCAGCCTAGCCGCCGTTACAAAATCTATGAAGAAAGGGCCTCGATATTTTTCTCCTTGTTCCTTCCTTATGCCGAAAATCGAATTGAGGGGGGTGAAAGTCCGAGCTAAACCCCTGAACTTGTTTGAGCGGGCGATCGCCGACCGGAATTTTAGTCGCCGCCGCCTTCGTCTGTCAAAGTTCTGCAGATCGCGGGAGGTTAGGTTTCTGCGAGAAAGAAAAAGAACGGGACAAGGGGGCGTGGACTGATGTCCGAGATGGTTATGAGGAAGGAGTGGACACTGCTTAATTCATTCTCAATCAATTGGGCCAGGGCCTTCATCCGGCCCAAATCTTTTTTTTCCCACCAATGTCATTTAATCCATCAGCCCAACTCCAATTCAGCCCTTGGTCCATTAATTCCAGACCTATTTTTGGCACAAGCCATTAAATACGTAGATTCCTCAAATAATATTAATATTCAATTTAAATTATGTCTTGTATTTTATCTTCAATTATAGTATTATATTAATAATAAACTATCATTATCTGTAGATAATAACAAGAATTTACGGGCCTAGAATTGTCGAGTCAAGCATTTCATCACATTCAAGTTCAAGAACTGCATTTTATCCAGGTGTGGGGATTTATTACGCTTTTGTTTATTTTAATTGCTTTATATATTGTCTCGTATGTGCACGTGAAATCAGTCAGAAGCACTTAAATGTGCAAATCAGTCAGAAGCACTTAAATGTGCAATCAATCAGAAGCACTTAAATGTGCAAATCAGTCAGAAGCACTTACTTGTGCATAAAGCCTTCGGGCTAGCCGACGGGCTTCAGAATTTATCAGTCATGTTGTTTATACTTGCTAATATATTTAGTAATTAACGTAGACATATTGCGTACTCTCCACACTGAGCGAGTTGGAAGCTCACCCCACTATTTAACCCCTTTCAGGTTGAGGAGCTCGATGTGGCATGCGATTGAGAGTGGGATGATCAAGCCTATGATTAGATGTTTATTTATTTAATGTTATTTCTCTCAAACTATGTTTATGAACAAGTGTTCAATTTGTCTTATTTTTATGTCAAGGTATGTTTTGTTTTAACAATGACTCGAGAAGATTACTTGCAATTATTAAGTTTGTCTTTTTGAAATGTATTTCCGCTGCAAAATTTTTATTTATTCTTCTTAAAATTTAAAGAATTATATTATAGAAAAGTGGTCGCTACATAAGTGGTATCAGAGCGGGTCTACGATTCTGTAGACTCGTTAAAATGATTTCTTTTTCTAAACTAAAATTTCATTTTCGCAAGTAGTCAAATATTTTTTTAGCAATTATGATCATCCACCTCTGCCGCTCCACGTCGACTCCAAGGTACGTTAAGTTATGATTATTCATTATGCGATAAATGCAGTTTACCAGATCAACCATGATTCATGCAGTATAGATGCATCTTCAGTCTATTTTGGACATAAGAATTTTCTGATAAAGTATTTGGGCATGAAATTGTTTTCTAATAAATTCATAAGTATATGTGTGACATGCGAAAGTCATCATTGATAGAAATCTCTGGTGCTCAACCTATAGATGCAGTGTAACTCTCCATTTTATTTCTCCCTCTCGTTGGGTAAGTACTGAAGGATCGTTGCGTGTGGTATGCCTTAAGATAATGGCAACTCGTGGACGTGGATGCCCAGCTAACCGAGGTGCAGATAATCTCGGTGGTCAGAATGCTAACCTTGGTGGTGGTGACGGAGGTCAGGATAAACACAACAATAACGTGCCAGCTCCTACTCAGGCACAAGTTGTGCAACAATTCCGACGTTTCACCCCACCCACATTCAACGGTTGAGAAGGACCAGCTTTCGTTGATGAATGGTTCATGTCGCTGGAGCGCACCTTTGAGCTCTTTGGGTGCATAGATGCGCAAAGAATTCTTTGTGGCCAATATCAAATGGTGAAGGATGCTGGACGCTGGTGGATAAGCTATTGGCGTTTGAGGCCGGTGGCCGAGCGTGCTGCACTAACTTGGTATCGGTTCAAGGAAATAGTGATGGAGCAGTACTACCCACATCATTACCGAGAGAAAATGGAGAGAGAGTTTTGGAATATCGAACGAGGAAGAGAATTTGATGCTAGCCTGTATTTAATTAACTCGATGGATTTTGATGTGATCCTTGGTATGGACTGGCTCGATAGACATGATGCCGATATAAGCTGCCGTGAGGAGAAGGTAACATTAAGGTGTTCCGAAGGCGAGTCGATCACCTTTTATGGTACTAAGAGTAGGACAGTACCAAGAGTAATCACAGCCATGAAAGCACTGAGAGGTCTAAGGAAGGAGAAATGTCAGGGTTACTTGGTGAGTTTGGTCGACACTCGTACTAATGAGGTGTCCCCTACAGACGTACCTATAGTACGAGAGTTTCTGGATGTGTTTCCAGAAGATTTGTCGGGTGTCCCACCCGACCGATAAGTGGAGTTTAGCATTGATTTGGTCCCTGGGGCAGCCCCTACATCCAAAGCGCCATATAGAATGGCTCCGAAGGAACTTCAAGAATTGAAGGTCCAGATTCAAGAGCTACTGGAGCTCGGATTTGTTCGTCCTAGCGTGTCACCCTTGGGTGCACCAGTACTGTTTGTAAGAAAGAAAGATGGGTCACTTCGGATGTGTATAGATTACAGAGAGCTGAATCGACTCACGGTGAAGAACAAGTACCCACTACCGAGAATCGAGGATCTATTCGACCAGTTGAGGGGAGCCGGAACCTTTTCGAAGATTGATTTACGGTCGGGGTACCACCAACTGAAGATTAGGGAGTGTGTCATTCCCAAGACAGCCTTCAGAACCCGTTATGGACATTTTGAATTTGTAGTGATGCCTTTTGGTTTGAGTAATGCACCGACAGTCTTTATGGATTTGATGAACAGGGTGTTCCAACCTTACTTGGATAAGTTCCTGATCGTCTTTATAGATGACATCTTGGTGTATTCTGTTGTGTCAAGAATTAACACTCTCCGACCGGCGATCGCCTCGGAGATCGGGCGACCGAGTCACTGCCGAGCAGCCGAGGCAGAACTGCCGACCAGCGACCAGGCGGCCGAGCCTTTACCCAACGGACAAGCTAAATCGGCCAACCGAAGGTCCCAGGACAAGTCCCGGTGCCGAGCGATCGACATCAAACACGATCGTCTCTCGGTACTCGGCGACCGACTCCTGGCGACCGGCAAGCGGACGACCATTCCTCGGCACCTGCCGACCGACCCTTGGTGACCGACCATTGCCGACCCTCAGCAACTGGCCGATGGCGACCTCTGATGACCAGCTAGAGACGACCGCCTCATGTCGATCAGCGCCGATGGCCATCCAATCGGCAAAGGCCGAGCCTCAAGACTGGCACCACGTGCAAGATCCGAGACAAGATCCGCATATCTCGGACCATTGACCACAGCCTGGCAGAATCTTTCCACCAGCCGACAAGCCGCCGAAAGCTGTCAGTAGGACCGCATGTGACATTGATTCCGCCGAAAGCTGTCAGTAGGGCCGCATGTGACTGACTCCGGACGCGTGCTGGCTCCTCATTGGACCGCCCAGCTGGCGCCGGCACCTACCTTGGACTTTAGCCCGACAGCCCGGGTGATCGCCCCATTATAATATTGGCCGGCGGACGATCGCCCCATTATTATAATGGCCGGAAGGCGATCGCCCACCAAAGGACAAGACTGGGCTGCCACTATAAATACACGGCTCCCTACACTTGTCCAAAGGACCCAGATTTTGGCTCACAAAACACTCTCTGCATTCCCACGAGCTTCATCTTCCTTCGGATTTCACGCAATACAGAAGCAAAATACCCAGCACTTGGCTATCTCCAACTCTTGGCAACAGCTATCATTCGGTCCTACTTCTCCCGGCCTCTCTCATCGAGCAGGCTATCGGCAGGGACGAAGAACACCGAGCTTCGCTCAAGAGCCGGATTAACAGAGTCTTTTTACACTCATTGTATTTAGATTTCTCTCATTAATACCTGTATCCACGAATATTTGTATTAATATCATCTCGCGAGAGCATTCAAGCACGGGCCTAACAAACCCGACAAATCTTGTATTATTTATCTTCTCTCGGAAGTGCTCCCGCAATTGTTGTTTGTTGTCCGTCTTCCAGCAGTATTAATCTTCGGATAAATATTTTGGGCAACAACAATTGGCGCTAGAGGAAGGACTTCCAACCCTCAAATTTTCACACCTACCGTCCCGAAGAACACTCACTGTTCTCGGGGCAGATACTTGAAGTGACACTCACTGCACTTCAAAGAAATCTTTCAGAAATCATGTCTTCCGCCTCCGCGTCGAAGAAAGCCGGCCGGCCGGCGGACCCTGTTCCGTCCCAGTCCGATCTGCAGCCGATGGTGGAAGGCAGCCGCCGCGGTCAGAGACGCTCGATCCCATCCCTGGACGGCGGCCCAAGCCTCTCGCTCGATCAGCTCCGAACCAAGGAACAGATCGACGAGGTCATGGCCGTCCTACAGGAGCGACGGAGTGCTCTCGACGCGCCTCCTGCTATCACCCCCTCGGCCGCCCGCCGGAAGTCCAAGCGGAAGCTCAAGGCGTTACTGGCCGAGCGATCGCCAGGAGGCTCTCGTCCGCATGAAGAGGCGCTCGCCAGCTGGGGCACCTCTGTCTTCGATCGCCTGGGCAGTGACCCGACCTGGCGACCGGGGCAGTCCGGCCCCATCTACGAGACGACGGAGTTTGAGTCCGTCACCAGGAGCTTGGCCTACCCGGCTCCCAGAAGGCAGCCCAGCCGTCTGGCTCCCCCTCGCCAAATTGCCGAGGTCGGCAGCAGTGGAGTCCGGAGATCGGTACACGATCGCCTCGGCTCCCGCTCCCAAAGCCCATCCGCAAGCAACCGAGCCACGACGATTGCCGCATTGCAACGTCAGCTCGACGACGTGAAAGCGCTCCTGCAATCTAGGGCAGACGCCATAAAGACGATCGCCGAGCCAAGCGAGCCGCTCGCGGTCGACATCGAGCTCGCCCCCGTGCAGCACAGGATTGCTCCCCCGCAAACACCCGTGTACGAGGGGCGATCGGACCTCCAGACGCACCTGAGGAAGTTCAACATCTACATGACCGGGTGTGGGGCATCTGACGCGACCAGGTGCCGAATGTTCCCTATGACGCTGGACGACCTCGCCCACCGGTGGTACACCTCATTGCCACCTTGGTCCATTGGCTCCTTTAACGAGCTGGCGCACGTCTTCACGGAATACTTCGCCACCAGGGTCGTCCGGCCAGAAGGTCGCCTTCGCATGATGCAAATCAAGCAGGGAGAAGAAGAGTCCGACTCGAACTACATCGACCGGGTAGACGTGATCATCCTCAACGGCGAGCCCGTAAGCGATGAGACCACCCTCTACGCGGTCCTAGGAGGATTTCAAGGTTTTTCGCCTATGTTCAGGCATCTCACGAAGAACCAACCTACAACCTATGCAGCCTTCCGGGCTAGAGCCGCAGATTTTCTGGCCAGGCAAAGGTTCCTTCTTAGCCTGTGAGCAGCGCGATCGGCGCCTGGACGACGATCTCCCGCCCGATCGCCGATATCGACCTACGAATAAAGCGATCGGCAGCCGAGCGACGATCGCCAGTCTTCCAGCCCGATCGCCGATCATCATGCCACATCATCAGCAACCCGGAGAACATGATCGCCATCTGCAGTACAGCATTTAACATGAGGGACTAAGGCTCGCGATCGCCTCCACCGCACATCATAAAGCCATGGTCCTGGTAGTCGATGGAACCGACTTCTTCGGCCATGCAAGGTCCCTTTCGGCCGAGGTCGCCCGCCCTTCGTTTAAATACGAGGCCGGCGTAGCCTGAGGGCTCTCCAAAATTAATCAGTGGACACGTGCCATTACCCCCGTCTCAACGTACACCGTCGAGGTTCGTCATCTCCATGGCGGGCCGAGGTGGAAGCAGAGCTAAACAAGCCGCGGGCGTGGAGTTGATTCATCCGACGCTGCCCCGCGCAAGGACTCCTCTAGACCGAGACCGCACACCCTTCGTTTAAATACGAGGCGAGGCGCAACCTAACAGAGGACCCTCATAATAAAGTGAGTCACGAGACACTCAATGTCTTCGCGCACCAAGACACGGTCATGGAGTCGGTCCATCGAACTCCGCGACTGTGCACGATTCCTCAAACAAGAGAAACCACCAAGTTTCCGAGGGGGATCGGCCAATGTTGTTTTTGCAGGTACAAGACCGAAAGATAGCTAGCCAATCGACCATGATAGCCCAAGTCCGAATCCTAAGTCAGCTCAGCAAAGATCGCCCGTCCTCATCTTACACGATCGCCAGCTAGAACCACCTCGCCCCATGTCTTCAACATAGGAGCAAGCTGGGGGGCAATTGTTGTGTCAAGAATTAACACTCTCCGACCGGTGATCGCCTCGGAGATCGGGCGACCGAGTCACTGCCGAGCAGCCGAGGCAGAACTGCCGACCAGTGACCAGGCGGTCGAGCCTTTACCCAACGGACAAGCTAAATCGGCCAACCGAAGGTCCCAGGACAAGTCCCGGTGCCGAGCGATCGACATCAAACACGATCGTCTCTCGGTACTCGGCGACCGACTCCTGGCGACCGGCAAGCGGACGACCATCCCTCGGCACCTGTCGACCGACCCTTGGTGACCGACCATTGCCGACCGACCTTTGGTGACCGACCATTGCCGACCCTCAGCAACTGGCCGATGGAGACCTCTGATGACCAGCTAGAGACGACTGCCTCATGTCGATCAGCGCCGATGGCCATCCAATCGGCAAAGGCCGAGCCTCAAGACTGGCACCACGTGCAAGATCCGAGACAAGATCCGCATATCTCGGATCATTGACCACAGCCTGGCAGAATCTTTCCACCAGCCGACAAGCCGCCGAAAGCTGTCAGTGGGGCCGCATGTGACATTGATTCCGCCGAAAGCTGTCAGTAGAGCCGCATGTGACTGACTCCGGACGCGTGCTGTCTCCTCATTGGACCGCCCAGCAGGCGCCGGCACCTACCTTGGACTTTAGCCCGACAGCCCGGGTGATCGCCCCATTATAATATTGGTCGGCGGACGATCGCCCCATTATTATAATGGCCTGAAGGCGATCGCCCACCAAAGGACAAGACTGGGCTGCCACTATAAATACACGGCTCCCTACACTTGTCCAAAGGACCGAGATTTTGGCTCACAAAACACTCTCTGCATTCCCACGAGCTTCATCTTCCTTCGGATTTCACGCAATACAGAAGCAAAATACCCAGCACTTGGCTATCTCCAACTCTTGGCAACAGCTATCATTCGGTCCTACTTCTCCCGGCCTCTCTCATCGAGCAGACTATCGGCAGGGACGAAGAACACCGAGCTTCGCTCAAGATCCGGATTAACAGAGTCTTTTTACACTCATTGTATTTAGATTTCTCTCATTAATACTTGTATCCACGAATATTTGTATTAATATCATCTCGCGAGAGCATTCAAGCCCGGGCCTAACAAACCCGGCAAATCTTGTATTATTTATCTTCTCTCGGAAGTGCTCCTGCAATTGTTGTTTGTTGTCCGTCTTCCAGCAGTATTAATCTTCGGATAAATATTTTGGGCAACAACATATTCCAAGGACAAGGAACAACACCAAGAACATTTGAGAATTACATTGGAGACACTTCGCAAGGAGAAGTTGTATGCTAAATTCAAGAAATGTGAGTTTTGGTTAAACAGAGTTGGATCCCTTGGACATGTGGTGACTTCAAAAGGAATTGAGGTTGATCCCGATAAAGTTGTAGCAGTGAGTAGTTGGGGAATACCCAAAAATGCGAGCGAAGTCCGCAGCTTTCTGGGCCTAGCTGGCTATTATAGGAGATTTATCGAAGGATTTTCGAAAATCGCCACTCCTATGACCCAGTTAACAATAAAAGACGTGAGGTTTGAATGGAACGACAAGTGCGAGGAAAGTTTTCAAGAGTTGAAAAGGAGACTAACCTCGGCACCAGTATTAACGATTCCTGATCCGACGGAAGACTTTGTTATTTATAGTGATGCCTCAAAGCAGGGGTTGGGTTGTGTTCTGATGCAACATGGTAAAGTAGTAGCCTATGCATCTAGACAGCTTAAACCACATGAGTTGAACTATCCAACGCATGATCTGGAGTTGGCTGCTGTAGTACATGCGCTGAAGATTTGGCGTCACTATCTCTATGGAGGAAAGTGTGAGATATACACTGACCATAAAAGTTTGAAGTATCTTTTCACACAGAAGGACCTTAACATGAGACAAAGGCGATGGTTAGAATTGGTGAAGGACTATGATTGTACTATTCATTACCATCCGGGTAAGGCTAATGTGGTAGATGATGCCTTGAGTCGGAAGACTAGATGCGAGTTAGCTTGCTTGACCGATCAGGAGAGTTTGATAAAGGAGTTCTCCCAGTTGAGGATTGAGGTAGTTGAGTCTTCAAAACATTCGAAAGCAATCCTATCATATTTGGTCTTGCAACCAAACTTGAGGGATAAGATTAAGGAGGCTCAACCACGTGATAAGTTCTTGTGCAAGATGAAGGATCGAGCACAAGCTGGGAGTATTGAGAAGTTTGTAGTTTCCGCAGACGACATTTTGACTTATGATGGGAGGTTATGTGTTCCTAAGGATCCATCCCTTAGGAAGCAAATCCTTGAAGAAGCTCACAATGCACCATACTCCGCTCACCCGGGAGGTACAAAGATGTACCATGACCTGAAGAAGTTCTTTTGGTGGAGAGGAATGAAACGGGACATTGGTGTATTTGTGGAAAGGTGTATGATATGTCAGCAGGTGAAGGCAGAACACCAACGGCCAGGAGGTTTACTTCAACCGTTAGAAATCCCAGAATGGAAATGGGAGCATATCACAATGGATTTCGTGGTTGGTCCGCCACGAACAAAGGAGGAAGAACGATGCTATCTGGGTGATAGTAGATCGTTTGACGAAGTCATCTCATTTTCTACCTGTGAGGATGACTTACAGTATGGAACAATATGCACAGATTTATATCCGGGAGATTTTGAGGCTACATGGTGTTCCAGTGTCGATCGTATCAGATAGAGATCCGCGATTTACGTCGAAATTTTGGAAGAGTCTTCAAAGTGCTTTGGCACTAAGTTGAATTTCAGTACTGCATATCATCCGCAAACCGATGGTCAATCTGAGCGGACTATCAAGACACTTGAAGACTTGTTGAGGGCGTGTGTTCTTGATACTGGTGAGAATTGGGAGAATATTTTGTCGTTAGTGGAGTTTGCTTATAACAATAGTTACCAAGCAACTATACAAATGGCCCCGTATGAGGCTCTGTACGGAAGGAAATGTCGATCGCCCCTTTATTGGAGTGAGGTTGGAGAAGGAAAAAATTTTGGGTCCAGAATTGATCGAGCAGACTGTAGAGAAGATAGCCGAAATCAGAAGTAGAATTAAGAATGCCCAGGATCGGCAGAAGTCTTATGCGGATAAACGGAGGAAAGATATCCAATTTGAGATTGGAGAGAAGGTATTCCTGAAAGTAGCGCCGATGAAAGGAGTAATACGATTCGGTAAAAAGGGAAAGCTACAGCCTCGTTATATCGGACCTTTTGAGATTTTGAGTCGTGTTGGTGATCTTGCTTATAGTTTGGCATTGCCGATGGAATTATCAGGAGTGCACAATGTCTTTCACGTCTCCATGCTGAGAAAATACGTACACGATCCTGATCATGTATGCAATTTCAAAGAGTTGCATGTAGCCAAGAATCTGACTTACGAGGAGGTACCTATAGCTATTTTGGAGCGTAAGGTACACCAGTTACGAAATAAAGAGATTACATTGGTGAAAGTTCAATGGAGTCGTCATGGACCAAATGAGGCAACTTGGGAACGTGAAGAGGAGATCCGTTCTAAGTATCCAACATTTATTTTTCAAGGTACGCAACTTAATTTTCGAGGACGAAAAATTGTTAAAGAGGGGTAGGTTGTAACGCCCCGATTTCGCATATACATTTATTGTGAATTATAGAAAACATGTCCAATTTTATTAAATTAATGCCTGAATAATTTATCATTAATTCATTTTATTTCATGATCATGCAAATTCATTTATACCATTATTATTCATGACAAGTCCTGTGATTTGTTTCGTTGCATTTCTCATTTTAATTCATTGTTTCATCTCGTCGTTTCTAGGCCCGAGTCAAATTTTAAGCAATATTAATCGTTACGCATAAGATTTCACAAGTCCATTTTAATTAATTTTAATTTATTCACTTTGGGTCGGCCTAAGCCAAACTCATTATAATACTCAGTCCGAATCCTACAATTAATTAAAGCCCAACTATTATAATTTTACCAAGTCCAAATATCTTCTCTCAACCCATATTTTAATGGGCAACACAATTTCAGCCCAATTGATAATATTCATCACGATCACAACTATGAGAAATCCACTTTCTCACGTTAGAAGAAGTTGGCAGAAGTGGGGTTGAGGGGAGGAACTGTGGGAAGTTATGGATCATGGGGGAGTGGTTATGATCTTCTAGTATATAAAAACCCACAAACAAATATCATCTTCATTTCTACAACAAATATTCATACACCAGAAATCTCATACACCAAAATACGCAGTTGCAGCAAAACGTCAGTTCACAAATTACACAACAAATTCTAACACCACCAGAGCACAGGTAATCTTTTATTCTGTTCAATTCTCTCGATTTCACAGCAACCACACACACAATGTTATTCCCATCTTTTCTGCAAATCGGTCCTTCACGATCTTCAAGTATCAAGCATCTCCCATCTTCAAAATTCCCCAACAAAACACACACTCACACACACATCATCGATTTGAAAACCCAAAATCAAAACCAAAATCCCAAATCAAAAACCAAACCATTGTGTTGAATGAAATTTAGAGCTGAAGAAACAAACCTTTTGAGTTCGGCCGAAACCGGAAATCCCCAGCCACGGTCACCTTTTTCCGTTGATTCTGGCCGCTCTCCTTTACATCATAAGCCGACCTTTCCGCCGTCGTCAACCAGAACCCGCGGCCATGGGCGACGCATGCACCGCCGCCCTCCACTCCATTCCCAGCCTAGCCGCCGTTACAAAATCTCTGAAGAAAGGGCCTCGATATTTTTCTCCTTGTTCCTTCCTTATGCCAAAAATCGAATTGAGGGGGGTGAAATTCCGAGCTAAACTCCTGAACTTGTTTGAGCGGGCGATCGCCGACCGGAATTTTAGTCGCCGCCGCCTTCGTCTGTCAAAGTTCTGCAGATCGCGGGAGGTTAGGTTTCTGCGAGAAAGAAAAAGAACGGGACAAGGGGGCGTGGACTGATGTCCGGGATGGTTATGAGGAAGGAGTGGACACTGCTTAATTCATTCTCAATCAATTGGGCGAGGGCCTTCATCCGGCCCAAACCTTTTTTTTTCCCACCAATGTCATTTAATCCATCAGCCCAACTCCAATTCAGCCCTTCGTCCATTAATTCCAGACCTATTTTTGGCACAAGCCATTAAATACGTAGATTCCTCAAATAATATTAATATTCAATTTAAATTATGTCTTGTATTTTATCTTCAATTATAGTATTATATTAATAATAAACTATCATTATCTGTAGATAATAACAAGAATTTACGGGCCTAGAATTGTCGAGTCAAGCATTTCATCACATTCAAGTTCAAGAACTGCATTTTATCCAGGTGTGGGGATTTATTACGCTTTTATTTATTTTAATTGCTTTATATATTGTCTCGTATGTGCACGTGAAATCGATCGAAGCACTTAAATGTGCAAATCGATGAAGCACTTAAATGTGCAATCAATCAGAAGCACTTAAATGTGCAAATCAGTCAGAAGCACTTAATTGTGCATAAAGCCTTCGGGCTAGCCGACGGGCTTCAGAATTTATCAGTCATGTTGTTTATACTTGCTAATATATTTAGTAATTAACGTAGACATATTGCGTACTCTCCACACTGAGCGAGTTGGAAGCTCACCCCACTATTTAACCTCTTTCAGGTTGAGGAGCTCGATGTGGCATGCGATTGAGAGTGGGATGATCAAGCCTATGATTAGATGTTTATTTATTTAATGTTATTTCTCTCAAACTATGTTTATGAACAAGTGTTCAATTTGTCTTATTTTTATGTCAATGTATGTTTTGTTTTAACAATGACTCGAGAAGATTACTTGCAATTATTAAGTTTGTCTTTTTGAAATGTATTTCCGCTGCAAAATTTTTATTTATTCTTCTTAAAATTTAAAGAATTATATTATAGAAAAATGGTCGCTACACTAGGCTAATGATGTCCTTGGATGTTTTCCTTGTCTAAATAATTGTTGTAATACCTACCTATTTCATAATGTAATATTATTATTCATAATAATATTATAATGCATTTCATTTCATTTAGAGGATCATGAATATTTATTTTGACGTATCACAAGTCCTAGCCCGAGTTATTTTTTCAGATATATATTCAAGTAGTCATTATTTGTTTTTATAATAGTGTTATTAATTATTCAATTATAATACTAACACTACTATTATTAATATTATCATTATTATTAATAATAATATTATTAATACTATTCTATTAGTACTAATATTATTATTATGTGGGAATCAATTTTTTAATATCAAATCATAAAATTGATGAGTTCTATATCCTCATTCATAAAACTATAAGTTTTTAGTACCATTTTGATTAAAAAGACTAAAATGTCCTCTCTTTTGTTGTAATGTTGACTTCTCACTTTTTTTTATCTAATTTAAACTACTTTTCTTCTCTTTTTTCTTTTTTACTTTCCTCATCTGCTCCGATCGATATTAATGTCCAACAACCAAAATTTAACTACAAACATATACATCAAAACAACACAACCATTTTTGACAAAGGGTCTCTCAAAAATCTTATAGAAATCACAAGATTATTCGAAAAGAAAAGTTGACATTGAAATAGGACTTCATTTGTCATGCTTCTGAGTTCATAAAGAAGGTATGCATCAGTATTTGACCGATGGAAAAAAAAATTCCCGATCTATTCTTACGGACAGGATCGCTGCACACGATGGGAAGCCACCGTGTGCAACGATCGTGTGCAACGGTCGTGTCCAACGACCTTGTCATCGTGCGCACCACTAACGTGTTCACGATCGTTTAACACGATCGTCTACAATCGTGTGCAGCGATCGTGTTCATGGCCAGAAACTTGCACACGACATCGCGCACGGTAGTATACGATCGTGTGCATCGGCCGTGTCCAAGGCACTGCTTTATAATATTGTTCGCTCGATTTTACGAATAGTTATTCATCCTTTTGTAATCAGATGTCGTGGCAGCGTATTTTGATACATCACGGTGGTCATTGGGAGCGATCGACATATGCAGACGGGGACTCCTTTTTTGTCTATATCGACACGAGCAAAGTTAGTCGTGCAAACCTCGTAGGGGTTATCAGAGAGGGTTTGGGTGGTCCAAATGAGTCCGATTACAAATTATGGTATTTGACACACATGGCCAAGGGAAACAAAGTAAAAGTCCTATTACGGGGCGATACCGAGATACTTCGATTACTAGTAGAATACAAGGAGGATCCTGAGGTCTATGTTGAGAACAGCAGCTCCTCCACTCCCGAGGTTAATATGGGATGTAGCAGCTCGAGAGTAGAGCCCGGCAACATAAATTATGACATGCCTTCCAAAGAGTATCAATATGAGGAAGATGAGGAAGACGAGGAAGATGAGGAGGTCCATACATCCGAAGATGAGGATTGTTGTAAAGACTTGCTTGAGTCACTATCTGCGGAATTTATTGCTTGGGTTCGCCAACCGGCCCAAATGGATAGGATTATGAGTCGTCGGAACTTCTCATCCGACCATCAATCTGCGAGCGAGCATGAGCATCTACAATCAATGCGTAACTGGATCATTCCATTTTTGGACCCCGGTAGTGCCTGGACTTTGGGTTGGGTCGAGCAGCCTCCACCGGTTACCGGTCAGCTAGAGCTGGGGTCCACCTTTCATTCCAAGATAGAGTTGAGGATAAATGTAGGAATGTATCATTTGGAAAACATGCTACAATGTATCACTGATCGCTCCGCCGATAAACGTATAGTGTTTGTTTGTAAGAGTGGGCGAAAAAATTGTCAGTTTAGGTTGTGTGCTATTGAGGGTGCAACTATTTGGAGAATTTCTAAGTTGACATTGGAGCACAGCTGTCCCCCTGATTTGAACCGTGCTGCCGCACGATCGGTCACTTCTGAGGTTGCCGCCCATTATTTTGCTAAAAGATTGACCGGTGAGGGGTCACTTTGAGGCCAAAGGAGATGATTGCAGAGATGTGTAGGGAGTACGGTATTGACATGCTATACAGTTTTGCTCTCCGGACGAGGAATATAGCGATAGAGAATATATATGGCGACTTTGATGAGTCGTATCAGAGGCTCCCATCTTATCTGTATTTGTTAAAACAGCGTAATCCAGGGACAATTTATGATTTGCAGACGACTCATGAGGGAGTGTTTTGCCACATGTTCGTTGCACTTGGACAGAGTATTAGGGCATTTGATACGTGCCTTCGACCGGTGATTATAGTTGATGGGACCCACCTGAAGGGAAGGAATAAAGGAACTCTATTTGAGGCCGTCACATTTGACGGGAACGAGCAAGTATTTCCTCTTGCAGTTGGTCTCGGTCTGATAGAGAACGACGAGTCATGGACTCGGTCTCGGTCCGAAGACTACGCTCACCCAAATGCTGCATTCCGGCACTCTCACCATCTTCATCACCCTCAGCATCCCTCTCACAACTATAACGATCAGAGAGCTGTAAAGCCGGATGCTCGATCTCAAAAACTGGCTGCTCGATCTGAAATGGAGGCTGCTGCTCAGGACCACCACCCTCACTTCGAAACATCGCACTATAATGATGCTCGTCCTGAAACCAGTCGAACATCGTCCCATACTGCTGAAACGGCGCCTCAAATGGCTCATACTGATGCTCGTAATCAAGGGGCTGCTGAGGCCGCTCAAAAGAATGATGAATATGAGAGTGGTGACTGTGCTGGACCTCAGAATAGTGGGTAGGCGGACGCTGAGAATGGTGACTAGGCTGACGCTGAGAATGATGACTAGGCTGACGCTGAGAATGGTGACTGTGGGCTGCGCCAGAGACTGAGTGACGTGGAGGGTCAGGAATCCTCCGCTGGGCGCTGCTAACAGATGCAGAATGACGATGCCTATCATGGCTCATAGCTGAGTAGTGCACCGGGCTCCTAGAACATCTATGCATAGGTCCGAAGAAATCCACGATCCCAGAAAGCACCCGGCGAGAAACTCGAGCAATAAATCCGGACTCAGAATCGTCATACAAGATCGCCTTCAAACGGCGATCGAAGTACTCATCCCTGCTCGTGTCCTGGGTGTGGTCCGGACAAGGAAGTCCGTGGACACAACACACCCTCTCTGGCTGCCTCTCCCGGTCCGATGTCTCTGCACCATCTACCGGTGGGGTACTTTGCCGGCGTCGCTTCGACACTTTATGTGCCGACTCATATGTAATCAATTTTCCAGTAGCCTTCTTCAACTTATCCATAACTTTCTTCCTCGGGATCGGTGCAGGCTCATCCTCCTTATTCTTCACAGCTATTCTTACAGGCTTAATGAACTTAACGTCATATGGCGAGCCATTCTCAAAGCTCAGGTAGTAGTACTCAGCCTCATCCTCCTCCAAATGCGGTAAAGAGGGAAGTACTCTGTGCTGCAAAATTAGTCATTAAAGCATACCATTAGATGGGCAATCACATAACGTTTAATAGATGAAGTCAGGAGAAAATACGTTTAAAAATTTATGTACCTTATCGTCGAAGAAATGAGTGAAATCACAAAACATCTTCCTCGTAGTCCACATCAAACACCGGGGGACTTGGACAGATTTATCTCGAATACCACACAATGCTCCCAATGAAGGAATCATCTCATACGACCATATCTGTAAAGCCCAAACAGGACCATAGAAGTGATAGTCCTTGTGCTCTTGTCCCTCCTTCATGGCAACTTTGCCTATGTAGTAAGATAAAACCCCAAAGGCATAAGAACCCCAAGGAAACATATCTCACTGCTCGAAGTCCTCAACTAATGCCCATGCCCATGTCTCGACCATCATGTCATCACGGCATAGGATAAAGTAGTAGTATATAAGCAAATTGGCAACCTTCACATAATCTCTTATGTCTCTACCCAAATCTCGAGCATTGAACCTCTTCCGCAGAACACTAACCTTAATATTTTTGCCATGGAGTATTCTGTGGAAAATACCGTCAGACGGAAGAAGATGTTCGTCCTAGGGATGGAAGGTAGAGTTTCCAAAATGGAGTCCAGTGATCATGGAAAAATCACGGGCCGTAAAACGAATGGTCATCCCGCAAACCTGGAACCACGACTCATCCGGGGGGATTTGATCACCCTCCAATTGACGGGCAATCAAATGATGTAGGGCAGTATTTGAACTCCCATTCCTCCTAACTTTAATCAAGCGCCCCAGGACCCCCTCGGTCAAGCTCTCGATAGCTCGATCAGCAACTGCGGAATTGCGGCCCATACTTCTTAGTGTCTCAATGATCTCTTTAAATACCGCCTCTTGTATGTAAAGATTCACTTGACGTGTAACAAAACGCAATGTAGGTCTCTTCCATACGCAACCAGTCTGCAATATAGACATACAACTCATAAGAATATGGTAGAATGCTTAAGAGAACGAAAAAAAATTCCGCCTTGCACACGATCGATGCCCATCGTGTGAAGACCATCGTGTGCCACACGACGGTTCACACGACGGGCGTCGATCGTGTGCAGGGCAGGAGCCTTTGGTCTTCTAGCACACGACGGCACACACGATCGACGAACGTCCTGTATAAACCATCGTGCCCACGAAAGACCATCGTGTACACGATGGTGTCATCTTCTTCAGCACCATCGTGGGACGATGAACAACCGTCGTGGCACGATCGTGTGTGAATGAAAATACACTAACCGGCGGCTCATTGACGAATTCCTCTTCAGATGGAGTGTCACTAGCGGAACTTCTGGCGTCTTCAGATTCTCTGTGGTAGTCGGAGTTCGACATTTTCTGGCCGGAGAAGGGTTTCACGACGGGAGAGTTTTTTTGCAGTAGATAAGGAGAGTTTTTTTGCAGAGGAAAATATCGAGTTGTGGGACCGTTTTTTTATTGTTGTTTGCTTTTAATAATCTTCTATTTTTTTATGTTTTTTTATCTTTTAGTGGTAGACTTTAAGGGTAATAAAGTCTTTTAACACATTTTGGTATAAGAAACTTATAGTTTTATGAATGGGGATATATAACTTGTTACTTTTATGCTTTGGTACTAAAAAAGAGAGATCCCTATTATTATTATTATCATTATTATTTTTCCGACATTACTATAACATTACCAAATTATTATTTTTACATTACTATTATTATTATTATTATTATTATTATTATTATTATTATATCATTTATATTTAATCATGTGTTATGAATTAACCAACTACGATTAAATTTAATTAACAATAAGAAGAGGTGCAGTCGATCTTTCCAAGCATGGAGTTCTCACCTCACCCAAACTCTTTATCTTTATCCTAACATACAATCCTAATTCAACTAAAATACTCAAAACCTATATCTATTAATACAATTCTCCCAACCAACACAATTCACGTTCAGCATCAAGAAAATACACATTATACACCATACATTTTTCTCCTCCCAAGAATCATGTTCTCACATTGAAGGAAAAAAAAAAAAAGAACAAATGCAACATAGTAAGGCAGAGCGCTGCCACAAGAGAAATCCAGAAGAAGAGTTGTGTTATCCGTCCGAGTTTCGATCAAATCACAGCAGCCTCAACTCGTCCAAATTCAGCAGGTCATCCGAATCTCAATTGTAAGGTATTCTGCCGAATTTTCCAAAATTGTATTCTCGTTTTCTTATTTCCTGCTATGATGCCAATACTCGTAATTCAATTTCAGTATCTTTTCTTCATCTTCTTGCTACTGTCATTACCATGATAAATCAACCTACAGTAATGATCTAAGATCAGAACTTCAACATTAAAAATATAAATCAATTTCAAATCTCAGCCACGTACAACGAAATCCACTGTCCCAAATCTAAAACAATTACCCAACATTTACCCTGATTCTGAGTAGGGTTTTATGAACCAAATCCCCTTTTCATTTGTTCTGCAAGTTATAGACTAGAACTTCGACATCAAATCGCAAATATGAACGAGTTATACGGTTTCTGTTCCAATTTGCGACCCCAAAACCAAACCAAAAACCCAAAAATTTAATCAAGCATGTTCAAATCTTACCAGAGACCCGTTTCAGCCCATATCGGACCGACCATGTGAACCCTAACCAGAAAGCCGAGAGTAAAATCGAAGCCTACCTTCGATTCGCCTGAACCCAACCAAAATATTTTTTTTCCAAGCCCGAATAGGAATCCAGGGAGAATCGAACTCACCTGAAATCCGGAAGCAGTCGCCGGCGCACCACCATTCGAACCACCTCCGCTGCAGGTGCACATCGCAGCCCAGGATCTCCATCGCCACGAGTCGCATATCGTCGCCCGCCGCCACTGCCTCCTAATCCGGATTTTGCCGATCGCGTGATGGGCGTGTATGTCAGAGAGTTTGTGTGTGTGTGTCTTTCTGCCATTTTATTTCCGGCCGAGGAAGTGAGAGAGAGCCGTGAAGGATAGGATTGGAGAGAGACGAGAGTTCAGAGAATTTGAGAAGAAAGGAATTTAGAGAGAGAGTTAAGGCAGATGTAATATCCGGAATTTCTACTACTGTTGTTTGATACTATTTTATCCGAGTTATATTGTACAGCGTGGAATCTGTACAGTAGGGATAAAATAAATAAAGGACTGAGATGTCAGTATCGGTATAATTGTCGTATCTGGTCGACAGTTGCATTTGAGGATATCGTGTATCAGGTTATCATACTTTCGATATAGAGTATATCGTATAAGAATATTATTGGATTCAGTGTTTGTGTTCAGTGTGTCTCATGTTCGTTTTTGGTACGTCAAGATGTTGGACAGAAATTGCGGAAAATGGCTAAGTGTTCATTAGCGCACGCTACTGGGTACAGGTAGCACACGCTACGATGTATTGATAGCGTACGCTAAGAGGTTCGGTTACATACGCTAAGGATGACCCCTAACGTACGTAACGACTTGCTGGGTTAGTTCCGGAAGGTGGCCGATAGGTAGGCCCAGGTTGATTTTTATATTCAGTTAGCGCAGGCTAACGTATGTTGGTTAGCGCACGCTAACATCAGATCGCCAATAATGGAATCTTAGCTTTCGGCGGGTGGACCCGGCCACTTGCGACGCGTGTCCAGATAAGGTCAGCGGGTGTTTGTCATGTAGGGCTAGCGCACGCTAAACCGTATGGTTAGCGCACGCTAAACCGTATGGTTAGCGCACGCTAATTTCAGATCGGTCAAAGGAATCCCGATAATCGCGGATGTTTTCGGCATGTGGGGGCACGAGTGGTAGGTGTGTACTGTAGCAAGTCTACTTCGGATAGCGGACGCTAAGGTAAATGACTTGCGTACGCTAAGCAGGATGTTTTACGTACGTTAATGCATGGGCATTACGTATGTAAGCTAGTTTACAAAGCGAGGCAGTAGCCTCTGGGCTTCGATAGCGCACGCTAACAAAGTCAGTTAGCGCACGCTAAGGCGGTAGCGCACGCTAAACATGAGATGTTAGCGCACGCTAATAATGAATATTATAAAAGGGGACAGAAGGGTGCTGAGAAGCATTTCGTCATTTTTCTTCTCTCAGTCGAGAGAGAGAGAGAGAGTTGGGATATATTTGAGGTTCCCAAACACTGTATAATGATAATCTTTAACAACATTGGATTGAGAGCTTGGATTCAAGCCTTGTTCTTCAAGTTGTTCATGATTCTTTGGATGTAGTTCTAGTGTTCTTCTTTTTGGTTCGTCTAAACCAGGTAATCTTCGTATTCCTTTGTTAATGGTTCGTTTTTCTTAGATGATTTCATGTAAGGAGCATGTTGGATAATCATATGATGATGTTATATGAGATTCAATGGAATTTTGATAAGAGTTTCATATGTTAGTTAAGATTCTTCATACTGTAAGGATGTTGATTCATTTAACCCGATCTAAGAGGGATTTCTGAATCTTGGTAATTATATTGGTCGATTTAGATGAGATGAATCATGATACTAGGTTGAATTCCAGATTTAGCATGATATGATCCTTGTTATCGAGTCGGTTTGATTGTTGATGTTGTTATTGATATATGGACATTGACATGATCATTGTGATAATTATGGGGTTGTTTATCTTCAATAGATATGGAGATTTATGTCTCCCTTCATTCGGATTCGTAGTCGCAAGATGTGAGTCGATGTTTGGAATGCATGCCACTGTACAGCATTAGCGCACGCTAAGCTTACTGGCTAGCGCACGCTAACGGGACAACTTAGCGCACGCTACGTTATGCGTTTAACGTGCGCTAAGTAGGCGACGGTGCGGTATTTTTGTGTTTTGATTATGAATTCGTGATGGTTTGACTTGGTTGGTTCTGATTGTGTTTATTCGAGGTTGTGTTGAACCGTTGAGTTCGATTGGTTAGTTTTGTCAGTTGTTGATTGTTATCGGATATGTGTTATTTGATTTCTTCGATAGGTTGAGATTATTGATCGGTGATTATAACCGGATATTGCGGTCGTGTTCGAGTATGTCCATTGTATTGCTTTTGATCGGAAATTTGAGGAGCTCGTAGACAAAGGCAATGTGTTCAATGACTTCGTGGTATCGGTATCGAGGCAAGTTATTACTTGCTCAGTTATAATATTTAATGAATGGTTTCAGTTTCATTTCGTTTATAATGCATATAGCGATGATTATTATTGTGAACTCTGGGTATTCGGATCGCATATTGTTCTTTCGATTCTGGGAGGTAAATCATAATGTATATGCTTTATGTTTGAGTATCGATGTTACATTATGGTAAAGACGAGGATATGAGTATCTATAGTTCATTATACGTTTGGATCGCCGAGCATTGAGGATAATCGTCGGTGATGATTGGACATCGAGGTTGCTCCCGAAGGACTCGGGGCAAGTATTCCATATTGATTCTGGTTTAATGTTATTTATTTTGGTCTCGTACATTTTCTTTCATGTTGTTGAACATGAAGTCGTCCTAGTAAATTGTCATGTTGTCGTGCATGTTATGTTGTTCATGTTGATGAACGTGTTGATTTGCATATGTGTATGCATATTGTGTTGTTTATGTTGTGTAAATAATCCGATGGGATTATGAGGATCTATCTTGAGGCGACTGGATCGAATGTCCATCATACGTTGGTTTGTGGGATCATCATGAGGATCTATCTTTGAGGCCGGATCGTTGGACAGGTTTTCCACCATGCGTTGGTTCGACGGGATCATCATGGGGATCTATGTTGAGGGCGCTGGATCGTTGGATTACCAGTACTGTGTTGATGGAATCTTGTGAATTCGCATCATTGATTTTATCATGTGTTGTTGTTCGTATGTGTATTGTTGGTTATCCACCTTATGCTGATCTGATAGGATCAACAAAGGGATCTATGCTGAGGGCGCTGGATCATCGGATTTCCATTGAGTGTACATGATTGTTATTGTTGTGATTATATTGACGTGGTGATCGCTAGAATTCGCGTAGTATGGTTTTCAAATCCGATCAATTTTAAAATTTGTAAAACTCGAAGTATTTCCAAGGTGTCGAACCCAAGGGAATTGATATGTCGAAAATAAAGGAAATAACTCTACTCAAAATTTGACTGCTATTTAGGAATCCGAAAATTTGGTTTGTTTCTAATTATCTAACTTCAAAAATCGAAGGACAAAAATTAAATAAAAGATGAATTATCTAAATTAAACAAATAAAGCAAATTAGCAAGATAAAATCACAAGTGAAAGCTAATTGATCCTAGGGTAGTATCATCTAATTGAGTTCACACAATCCATTCACTTGATTCCTTTTCCCAAAATTTTAATTCAATCCTAGAAATAATCACTCAGCCGATCTAGAATTCCGATCAAGGTAACCTAGAAAGATAGTTAAATTAAACCCTTTTTCACGCCAGGGCTCAAAGAATTTAAATCACTTAAAAAGCGCCAACTTATTTATCTATGATTTATCTTACTCCACTTAGGTCTTAAGATCAAATCATATTGTGCATCAAGTATTTCCACTAATTAATTATTCCTTCCGGGCAAAATCAATTAGCTAACATGCATCGATTAAGGGCCCTTTAATCTAGCATGAGATTTAACACATCTTGATCACAAGCCTAGGATGAAAGGTAAAAAGGTAATCAAAGGAACATCATGTGAACATCAATTAAAATTACTAACCCTAGAATCAATCAAGGAATTTAGCCAGACATAATTGAAATTAAACAAGAAATAGATGGAGAACGCATATTATGAATATGAAAAGAGAGATTACAACCCTTACGGATGAACTCTGAGTCTTCAATCTCCGAAAAAGTAGAAAAATAATAATAATTGCTTCCTTCAAAAAGTCTCGTCTCCAAGGAATTAATCTCGCTAAAAAAAATGTAAAAATCTGCTAAAGATGAAAAAGATGGTAAAAGATGAAAAAGGATGCTGAAAGATGGTAAAACTAGGTCTAGTAGGGGTGTATATAGCCTATGGGAGTTAAAATCCCGATTAGCCTAATCTAGGAAACAAAACTATCCAAAAGAGTCATAATCCGTCAAAATACGAGAACTCATTGAGCGACTATCGGCCGCACCTATCGGCCGATAGGCTGGGCCGATAGTTGGTTCGTCGGTCGACTTCACTTGATAGGGCAGGAACACCTTTCGGACGCACCTATCGGCCGATAGGCTGGCCCGATAGGTTCGTCTGTCTCTTGCAAAAATCCGTTTCTTCCGTCCGTTTGACTCGACTCTCGGTCCTTTGTCTCGTTTTGGGTCCTTTTGGCTCTAAAAACCTGCAAACACACTAAAACCAACCCAAACGCGTAATACGGCTCGACTAATCATAAATAAGCCAAATACGAGCACATTAATCACGAAACAAGATAAAAACCTAGTATAAAATCCTAGAAAAATGTGGTAAAATTACCACTTATCAAACCCCCCCAAACTTAAGCCTTGTTCGTCCCGAACAACAAAAAGAAAAGAAAAAGAAAGTCGTGAATCATCGTGCAACTCATAGTGTTCAACCTAATCAATACTATCCTGTAATTCTCTCTAAATAATCCGAGTGTCGTAAAAGCGAAGTACTTTCGAATAATGATTCCGCAAAGTAATCAAGTTCAGTCCTAATCACTCGTTCATGAAGAAAATCCAGCTCAAAGATTAACAAAACGTGAGTCAAATCGACCGTCAATATGAAAGGCTAAAATAAACAAGCTAGTTCGTCCCGTTACACAGTCTAGTGGCACAATTTTCACGAGTTTCATAAAAAATAAACCTCGGGCAGTATTCCCTTATATATATGTTCAAGAATTTGATTCGAGTTGACCACTAGGTTAGGATCTCGGGATGTTTCATCGGGGTAATCCTAGGGTGGAACTTCCATTCTCATGTATTAGGAAACCGTTTGACGTAAAAGACACTCATGGGGCACATGGATGCTTCTAGTTACTAAGTTTCCATCTACAGCGGAGAAACAACTCGAATATATAATTTCCGCATATCCGAATCAAGGTCGCCGTTTTACGCGAGAGTAAACAGCGGGTCACGCGAATACCCCCGGTTACTAGGTTCCCTATCCTTGGCACATGTGAAATATCTAAATCACTAGTCTAATCAGAGTCGTCGTTTTACGCGAGGGTAAACAACGGGTCACGCGAATGCCCCCGGTTACTAGACTTCCCTTCATAGAACAACATTATCTCGACTTTTGGGAAAAGCGGCCGACTCTAAACTCAATCTAAGTGCCAACACGACTTAAAGAAAGCGACGACTCACTATCAGGAAGATGTAACCAAACGTATTGACGGTGATTTTAAAACAAGTATGTATCGTCTCTTATCTGCCAAGACCTCTACAATCACGAAAAATTTTGGACCTAAATGAATACTATGCAAAACAGAAATAACTGACTACAACTCGACTAAAACTCGACCGTTTCTTCAGAGAGAAAAACAGTGTCGTAACATCGGTATCACAAAAATAGAAGCACGAAAAATTCACGAATAAAGAAAAACTAAGACAAGCAAGGCATCAAAGCAACAACGAAAAGCAAATAAAAGCAAACACGAAAGCAAAAAAAAAACTACTATGACCTAAAAAAAAATAGAAACTAGCAAACACACCAAACGAAAATGAACATAAAAATCTAAAAAACTAAGCAACCAAAAGCCAAATCCACACAACACCAATATGAGAAGCACAAATAAAAACAACGGGCACCAACACAAGCAAACTAATGATACAAGGCAAACAAGGTACTCACACGTAAAGAAATTAACAAAGCCGCACTTCCCCCCCCCAAACTTATTTCGCATCCCAAAGGAGGAATAAGTTTGAAAAGAGAAAGGAGTGGATTTGTTAACGGAGTACCTGATCACTGTGGCGGAAATGGCGGGTTCGTCGGCGAGCTCGGATCATAGCGGGCATGTGAATCGGGGAAAGGAGCAAAGTGGTACATCTCGTGTAGCATTCGGTTGTAGTGGTCCTCCTGGGCCCACCTATCTTCCTGCCTCTTCCTCTCTTGCTCCCTCCAAGCAATCTCCTCTTGTCGCCACACTCTGTCCTGTTCGGCTCGTTTCTCCACGAGCTCGTACAACTCATTGACCCGAGTGGCAACAACACCCACCCGAGTCTCAACCTCGCCCAGCCGAGTTCCCAAAGAACCAAACTCGGCTGTCAAAGAACGCATACTCGCCAAATGATAATTGTCTTGCGCCTGCATACTCTCTTCGTGCATCTCTCTCTCTCAAAAAAAAAATCTCGACTCAAAAGCCTCAAAATCCGGAGCTCTCATCTGAAAACTACTACCTCCACCGGTGGGAATCTCGTCACGGCTACCCCCCTCGGGTATATCATCCAGCTCCTCCTCGGCTCCCTCCAAGAACGGCTCATCAATGGTCACCTCACGGCGTTGCCTCTTACGAGACGCATCCAACGGTCGGATAAGTGCCAAATGAGCCTCGGAGCTCATACTCCACCTTGCATATACATCGGGCGCATCACCCATCACAGAGGTCAAGGTCGGAGAGGGGAGTCGGAAGAGGGACACGGTTTTGTTCCGACCGTGCAATTTCCAGTCGAACCCCTCGGTGAAGGCAAGCATCTCTTGCCTCTGCAGTGTTGGTTTATCCAAATAGATGTCTTGGGACACCGACTCTCCTCTAATGTGCACCCCAAGATGCTCCGCGATAGGGGTCACGAACGCCCCAATTCCAATCCTCTGCTTCCCGGTCAGCCGGGCTTGTTTCTCCATGTGCTCAATCAGAAAACATCCGGCGTGCTTCCGTGTACCGTTCAAGGCCGACCATAAAAGGTGAAGATCAGTGGACAAGCACGTCCCCGAGTCGGTACGGCTCAAAATCGTCGAGGTGAACAGACGGTGGACATAACGGAGAAGCCCGGGTTCCTGATCGAGGAGGCCTTGGCATACGTCGGATTATAAATGAGAAGCGTCTCCTCCCTGCGGTAAATCATCTTGGACCACAGCTCTAAGTTTTCTTTGGCATGATCGCCCTGCTGAAATGACCCGTCCTCGGCCCCGTTGATAATGGCATTAACTTCGTCGGCCGAGAGCTCCCTTTCTGTGTTGTCGAGGTTGAAGCGAATAGATGCCGGAGTCCCGTGCTCCCTAAAAACCTCAAGTGTGGACAGAAACTCCACGGTGACGGTGAGCACGTGGTAAGCGAGATAGTTTGCCCGAAAAATTTGCTCAAACCCGCACTGCCTCGCTAGTAACATAATATCATCGTATATCCCCATACCCCGAGCCGTCTCCTCATGCAAAAATCGGCAATGCTTGTGTGACATTCCGATAAGGTGCGACCACCTTCTTTTAGACTCGGATCCAGTCAATCTTAGCTTGAACTTCTTGGTCGGCGGCCTGGATCGGAATAGCGGCACTACCTTCGTCGGAGCCCTTTCCTTCTCTGTGGTTGCCTTAGACTTTCCGGCCTTACTAAACCCGACTTCTTGCTTTGATTTCACCATTTCAAAGTTCCTACAAAAACAATCATCCAATCAATATCGATAAGCAACTCATAATGCAAACATTCAACAAGCATCGACATAATCCAATAATCCCACAATATCAACTAAGGGCCTATAATGTCGATAAACATCAAAATCATAGACCCGACAGCCATATACTACGATCAACAAATCACACAACCTCCCTCAAACTTAGACTCCCCCATTTCATATTCAAAGGATCAAAATCACAACCCACAATAACAAAACAACACACTACGATCATATTAGGGCAAATTCTCTCCAATCCAATCTAATTCATCAACAATTCAACTCATATCAATCCCAATTAACAATTCAATTCGACAAATTTACCCAATTTCAACAAATTCGAAATTGGGGTTCTTCCAATTTGGGGTTTTTTCAAAATTCGTTCAATTTCATCAATTAATCCCCCAATTCGAAGTACCCATGAACAATCAAGCATAGATAACATGTTTCCATCAAGATTCTATCAACAATCGGGCATAAAATTCATAGAACATCAAAGTCTAACAAAAGCCCCAAAAAGTGGATCCCCAATTCAATTTTCATCAAAACTCCAAAAAGAATCCGTCAAAGTGCTTCAAAAAATGTATAGAATTGAAAAACAAGAGGATTAAGTGTCGAAATTAAGTACCTTGATCGAGTTTTAAAGGAAGAACAATAGAAAGAAATCGCCCCTTGTTCTTATCGGCCGATATGTGTGTGTGTGTGAGAAAATCGGGTGGTGAAGGTCTTTAAAAGGAGTTATTAATCAACCGGGTCGAAGCGGATACTGGGCCGGGTATGTCCTATCGGGCAGGCCTATCGGCCGATAGGCTGGGCCGACAGTGTAATATCCGCAATTTTCGATTTCCGGTAATTTCTTTTTTTCGACGGAAGTCTGTTTTGACGACTCGCTCATGTCCGTTTCGTCATTCTGAGAATGATTAATTCTACACTTTTTGACATCCGAGTTCGTTTCGGTGTCGTTTTGTTGAGTTCCGTGCTTTTTCGCGACTTTTCCGCACTTGAGTTCGATTCTTGCGAATCTCGTCCAGCTGTTGTTTGAGTTTCCGCAAGTCCGTTTAACTTTGTTGGACGTGTTGTGAACTTCGGTTTGGTTATTCGATCACGTATCGTGATTTCCGGGCGTTTTGGGCCATTTTGTAATTTCTTGAAAGTTACGGGTATCCGTATCTGTAATTGTTGTCTCGACCCGTTTCTTGGTCGCGTATGACTAATTATGGTATTACGCTTTCATTTCGAGTCGTTTATGTTGTCCGCGAACTTTTCGTCGTGTTCGTTACGTACGTTTTCGGAAATCGGGTCGTCGAGCCCTGGCGGTGGCGGGACTGGCCGGACGGTGGCGGGACTGGCCGGACGATTGCGGGCACCGGCCCGACGGGTGCGCGAGAACCGCGTAAGCGCACGCCTTCTGGCCGGAAGGCTGCCGCTTCGCGAGTGTAGCGCCTGTGCCGGGTGGCTTTAGCGTCTGTGCTCGGGCACAGGCGATGGGGTTTCGAGGTTACGGACTCGGTCGGGATCGGCGAGTAGCGCACGCTACGCGGCGTAGCGCGCGCTAGTCGGCGGCGTAGCGCGCGTCGGCCGGCTAGCGTCGTTACTGGCAGGCGATTCGATCCGGTGGCTCTTTGGGCAGTCGGCTAGCGCGCGAGCATCCCGTAGCGCACGCTAGCGGGAGTTAGGTCGGCGAGTTCGGTCGGCGGGGGTTGGTCGGTGATCGGGTCGTGTGGGCCACTGGCCGAGGTACTCGGCCGTCTGCGGCGATAAGCGCACGCTAGTCGGGAAGGCTAGCGCACGCTAAGTGGCCCGATATAAATATGGTGGCGGTCACATTTCGCCGTTTTCACTTCCTTCCTTCTCCTTCCGCGAGTGGCGATTCATGGGCGACGAAGCCATGTTGTTTAACAACAAATCCATGAAGTTCTTGAGTTCATAACATCAATCGATCGTCCGTTATCAACCTTTGATTCAGCGAATCAAGGTAATCTTCCTTAGAACCCTAATTTCGTGAATTTGGGGATTTTTGCATTTCGTCCGATTCGTTCCGTGTTGTTGATTAATTCATGATGGGTATGATTAATCTTGATAGTATTCTTGTGTTTAACATCATTTAATCCATTGTTCTTCGTCGAATCGAAGTATAATTCTTGAATTCCTTCGAGTTGACTTTTTGGGGATTTGTTCTCGATCTCGCTTTTCATCCGTTTTCGATGGATCAATTATGGTTAAATGATGTTGTTAAACATATTCTATGGATTGTATATCCATATTTCAACTTGGAATTCCGTTTTCGGGTTTTGTGGAGCAGAATCGTGTTCTTGGCCGTTTTGGGGGAAATCCGTGAACTTTCGTCATTCGTTCTTTGAATTCAACGACTTTGAGTCGTGTTATGGAATTCATTTCATTGTTATCATTTGTCCTTCGTAGTTTGTGAACGTGAGTTGGCGTTCGGTGGAGTCGGCGGGTTCGTAGTCGGTTCGGGCCAACCTACTTCGGTCGATTCTCCGCGTTGTGGTTATTCGAGGCAAGTACCTTGCCCATACTTTTCTCGTTTTATGGATATGATGATCGGTGGTCGTCTTGATGTGTTTGTTTGGTTATTTGAAATGAAGTTTCAAAGGATTTCGGTTTGGCCTCGTTAAAGGCTTTCTTTCAAAACGAGTGTGATTTGTGAATGGTGTTTTGAGAATTGATTATGATTTGGTTATTTTGAACGTTGAAGGATTTTATGATGAAACTTCTATTGTTTAAGTTATGGAATCGTGTATTCCGTATTTAATCTTGTTATTGTATTTTTGAAGAGTTTGGTAATGGTGTCGAGTTAATGGCCATCTCTAGTGAGTATTCTTAATGAACTTACATTCTTAGCATATTAGTATTGCATGAGTAACGTGTGTGTGTATGCTCACTACGGGTTAGATCCGGCGGGGTCTCGGTAGGGCTCCACGAAGGCTGTGGAACCGCGAGCTTGCTTTTAACCACTTGTGGGTTAGATCCGGCGGGGTCTCGGCGAGGATCCACGAAGGCGTGGGTCCGCGGTTAATTGTGGTGCATTTTACAAATGTGATTCGATATTGGCATTTAGGAAATGAGTACGTTTGAACGGTTTTCATTTGCATGCATTGACTAAATGTGTAAGAGGTAAGTTGTTCGTTTGGCCTACTTGGCTAGGATGGCACTAGAGTATTTTGTTGTTTATTTTAAATCCTTTATTTGTGGATTTTGATGTTGGAAAACGAACCTTGTTGTCGTTCTCGTGTCTTTGTGAGTTGATGAGATTTGGGGCTAAAATCCCAATGGTTTTATAAAAGTCGTTTTACGGATTTGGGGCTAAAATCCCAACGGTTTGGTAAACGTCATTTTTCGGAAAGTAAACCTTTGGGGCGGTGACCCCTTTTGTCTTTTGGATTTTGAAAAGTAGGATTTGATAATCCTAAATTGTTTTCTATTAAAACTCTCGATGGCATTCTAAGTCATTTTATAAATTACTTCCATTAATTTATGATATTTCGATTTTGAAATGTTTTCTCAAACCCTTGCCTCGGGAAGTACTTATCATTTCGTTTGGATCTTTGAGGATCCTCGGTTATTGTTATTCGTGGAATGTGAATTGTATGGCTCGTATTTGCACTTTGTATTTGCACTAGCAAAACAGTGGAGTTTTGCTAACCCCCGAGTATTCGGGGGGTGGATGTCTGTTTTTGCATTCAGGTTTTGGAGCATAACACAGGGTCGGCACGAAGGATGATGAAAGATGATCGATACTAATCACATGAGGAACCGTACATCGTGTGTTGGTTCAGTTGTACTTTATTTTCATTCTTTGTATTGTTCCGTTATGCAGTGTAGTTGTATTTTGTCCCCTGCGTGGGCATGAGCTGTATTTGAGTTGTATGTATTTGTGGAAAGACCAAATCGGTCTACTGAGTCATTGTAGCCTCGAAGGCATTGTCGAGATGTTAAATGTCGTTACCAGCCTGGTAGATCCTTGAGGAAAGGTTCTACGGCGTGTAATATCCCTGAGCGGATTGGGGGTGTTACATAAATGGTATCAGAGCTTAGGTTGAGGAAACCTAGGCTGTCGGGTCGAGTTATGTGTTGTTGAGTCTCGTATTGTCATATTTTGTCTGACTGAGTCGTGTCGCGACGCGTCGTTTGAGTTTGTTGGTCGTGATTAGTATCGTGGGGCGATCATCATCTTCGTGCGACCTGTGGAAGTAAGTCTCCCTTCTTTGTGTTGTGCCTCGTGTGACACGAGCTATTTTTATGATTATTTGTTAAGTGGTGGAATTTTATGTGAATTTTGATTTCACGATATGTATTTAGTCGACTCTCGTATTTGATTTATACGAGGAGTGTAAATCGTTGTGATGTCTTTTTATTGTTGTTTTTCTCCGTTGTTGATGATTTTCGAATCGATTTGCACGTTTTACAAGTCTCTTGTGGAAGCTTTGTGCTTATACGCGTTCGACTTGTTCACTAGCCAGTGCGGGAGGGTATTTTATCAGTGGTTTTGTTCTGAATGTGGCATTTTATCGTTTATTTCCGTTTAAAGACATGTATTGTCTTGATTTTAAACGTTTTGATGCGTGTGCTAGGAGTTGTTTTAGTGAACGTCGATATGTGTGAGTTTTGGGCATTCTGGCCTATTGGATTTTTGAAAACCTTGAGTATCTTGGAAAAACAAATTTCGAGACATACTTTTCAAATGAGTTATTTTCTTGTGGTACATCCAAGGTGCCGCAATATATTTCAAAAAATTTCTACTTCGAGGACCAAAATGCTTTGAGATATTTTCAATGTTTTAGAAACATTTTTATTTAGACCCGAGGGTCGAATATTTTGAAAGTTTTCACTAAGAGAAAGTGTCCTCATTTTTATCAAATGCGAAATGGTTCTCCAATGTCTCGATAACGATGTTTCAAGTTTGTACTTTTTGAAAGGTGATACTCAAGATCAATCGGTGTTCTTCTAAATTATTTTCAAAATGAGGTTTTCGTTTTTAAAACCTATCCATTCCCGTTTGAGGGCTGGGTATGTATGTGTGATGTTCGCGTTGTCCTTTTGATACTTTCTCCCGAGTATGACCGAATTGGCGGTGTGAGCGTTGAGTTGCTTTCCACCCATTTGTTGCGTTAGCCCCCTGTGAGAGGCGGGATGTTGGTGTTGGATATTATCGCCTCGTAGTGATTCCTGCGTTGTCGCGCATGTGCGAGCTGTTAGAGCTTGGTTTGGTATGACCGTGTGCATCGGTGATGGTTCCGTTATGCGTCGATTGTTTAATGTCTTGTTACCTTGCTCCCGTTTTTTTTTGGTGAATTTCGTGGACGAGGTCGGAGGTAATGCCCGTACTATTTTGACTTCTGTATTTTTTCTTTCTCCAGTCTATCGATTCGCTCATGTTCGTTGGCACTTTATGAACTTGTTCCGTATTTCGATTTTATCGTCCGAACGAGTTGTGATCTTGTTGTGGGTCGATCTGGTTATCGATGTTACTTTTTCGGGTTCAGTTCGATTCTTGTGAACCTTGTTTGGGAGTGACATCATCTGGTTCTACTAGTTCTTTTATTCGAAGTGGATCGGCTTTGGAACTCTTGTGTTTTCGACTCTGTCGACTCATTTATGTTCGTTGACATTTCTGAGCTTGTCCTGCCCCTTGCTATTGTTTATCGAACGAGTGTAGTATTGTTTCGGAATAACTCGTTTGTCGTTGTGACTTTTTAATTGCTATTCCCTTTCCTGTGGATCTTATGTGAATGCACATCCTGTTGTTTTCACCGGATCATATATTGTCTCGAGTCGAGATGTGAACCTTGGAGTTGTTGTTTGAAATTTTATTGTTCTTCGTGATTCGAACATGATTCTTCGATTTTTGTTGTCTCGATCGTTGTGGTTTGATCGTTTGATTGTTCGGTTTTTATTGACCTCGTTCCGTGATTGGTGAACATTCAGGCTCCTTCGTAATTCCCTTCAGTTCGGGAAATTAGTCTCGTTTTCGATCTTCCATCCCTTAGGCGATGGGATTCCGTGTTTGTTCAGCGGTTGACTCGCGTTTTGATTGATGAACCGTTGGGTTGGTCAATCGTATTGATTTTCGTTCGTTGTGTTTTGTGATTGTCGGATAATTGACTTGGCTATATTATTCGTTTGATGACGCTTGTCATTTGTTGGTTTTATTGTATCCCTAACGGCGACGTTGTGTTGGTCGCCGTGGAGCGTGTTTACACACCGTGCATTCCTTTGCGTTGGTTGTAACATTTCGCCGTTGGGCGTTAGTTACGCATTCTTGTGTATCTCGTTGAGTTTTTCCTGACGGAATATTTCTTCTCCCTACTTGTTTTAAGTTTCGGGACGAAACTTCTTTTAAGGAGGGTAGAATGTAATATCCGCAATTTTCGATTTCCGGTAATTTCTTTTTTTCGACGGAAGTCTGTTTTGACGACTCGATCATGTCCGTTTCGTCATTCTGAGAATGATTAATTCTACACTTTTTGACATCCGAGTTCGTTTCGGTGTCGTTTTGTTGAGTTCCGTGTTTTTCGCGACTTTTCCGCACTTGAGTTCGATTCTTGCGAATCTCGTCCAGCTGTTGTTTGAGTTTCCGCAAGTCCGTTTAACTTTGTTGGACGTGTTGTGAACTTCGGTTTGGTTATTCGATCACGTATCGTGATTTCGGGCGTTTTGGGCCATTTTGTAATTTCTTGAAAGTTACGGGTATCCGTATCTGTAATTGTTGTCTCGACCCGTTTCTTGGTCGCGTATGACTAATTATGGTATTACGCTTTCATTTCGAGTCGTTTATGTTGTCCGCGAACTTTTCGTCGTGTTCGTTCCGTCGTTTGGAAATCGGGTCGTCGAGCCACGGCGGTGGCGGGGTGGCCGGACGGTGGCGGGGCTGGCCGGACGATTGCGGGCACCGGCCAGGGCAGGTGCGCGAGCCGGCGTAAGCGCACGCTTCTGGCCGGAAGGCTGGCCTTCCGGCAGTGTAAGCGCCTGTGCCGGGTAACGCTTGTCTGTGCTCGGGCACAGGCGATGGGGTTTCGAGGTTACGGACTCGGTCGGGATCGGCGAGTAGCGCACGCTACGCCGGCGTAGCGCGCTAGTCGGCGGCGTAGCGCCGCAGCGTCGGCGGCTAGCGTCGTTACTGGCCGGGCGATTGATCCGGTGGCTCTGGGCCAGTCGGCTAGCGCGCGAGTATCGGCCGTAGCGCACGCTAAGCGGAGTTGGGTCGGCGAGTTCGGTCGGCGGGGTTGGTCGGTGATGCCGGGTCGTATGGGCCACGGCCGAGTACTCGGCGATCTGCGGCGATAGCGCACGCTAGTCGGGAAGGCTAGCGCACGCTAAGGCGCCCGATATAAATATGGCTGAGCAGTCACATTTCACTTCGTTTTTCACTTCCTTCCTTCTCCTTCCGCGAGTGGCGATTCATGGGCGACGAAGCCATGTTGTTTAACAACAAATCCATGAAGTTCTTGAGTTCATAACATCAATCGATCGTCCGTTATCAACCTTTGATCCAGCGAATCAAGGTAATCTTCCTTAGAACCCTAATTTCGTGAATTTGGGGATTTTTGCATTTTCGTCCGATTCGTTCCGTGTTGTTGATTAATTCATGATGGGTATGATTAATCTTGATAGTATTCTTGTGTTTAACATCATTTAATCCATTGTTCTTCGTCGAATCGAAGTATAATTCTTGAATTCCTTCGAGTTGACTTTTTGGGGATTTGTTCTCGATCTCGCTTTTCATCCGTTTTCGATGGATCAATTATGGTTAAATGATGTTGTTAAACATATTCTATGGATTGTATATCCATATTTCAACTTGGAATTCCGTTTTCGGGTTTTGACGGAACGAATCGTGTTCTTGGCCGTTTTGGGGGAAATCCGTGAACTTTCGTCATTCGTTCTTTGAATTCAACGGCTTTGAGTCGTGTTATGGAATTCATTTCATTGTTATCATTTGTCCTTCGTAGTTTGTGAACGTGAGTTGGCGTTCGGTGGAGTCGGCGGGTTCGTAGTCGGTTCGGGCCAACCTACTTGGTCGATTCTCGCGTTGTGGTTATTCGAGGCAAGTACCTTGCCCATACTTTTCTCGTTTATGGATATGATGATCGGTGGTCGTCTTGATGTGTTTGTTTGGTTATTTGAAATGAAGTTTCAAAGGATTTGATTTGGCCTCGTTAAAGGCTTTCTTTCAAAACGAGTGTGATTTGTGAACGGTGTTTTGAGAATTGATTATGATTTGGTTATTTTGAACGTTGAAGGATTTTATGATGAAACTTCTATTGTTTAAGTTATGGAATCGTGTATTCCGTATTTAATCTTGTTATTGTATTTTTGAAGAGTTTGGTAATGGTGTCGAGTTAATGGCCATCTCTAGTGAGTATTCTTAATGAACTTACATTCTTAGCATATTAGTATTGCATGAGTAACGTGTGTGTGTGTATGCTCACTACGGGTTAGATCCGACGGGGTCTCGGTAGGGCTCCACGAAGCTGTGGAACCGCGAGCTTGCTTTTAACCACTGTGGGTTAGATCCGACGGGGTCTCGGCAGGGATCCACGAAGCTGTGGGTCCGCGGTTAATTGTGGTGCATTTTTACAAATGTGATTCGATATTGGCATTTCCGGAAATGAGTACGTTTGAACGGTTTTCATTTGCATGCATTGACTAAATGTGTAAGAGGTAAGTTGTTCGTTTGGCCTACTTGGCTAGGATGGCACTAGAGTATTTTGTTGTTTATTTTAAATCCTTTATTTGTGGATTTTGATGTTGGAAAACGAACCTTGTTGTCGTTCTCGTGTACTGTGAGTTGATGAGATTTGGGGCTAAAATCCCAATGGTTTTATAAAAGTCGTTTTACGGATTTGGGGCTAAAATCCCAACGGTTTGGTAAACGTCATTTTTCGGAAAGTAAACCTTTGGGGCGGTGACCCCTTTTGTCTTTTGGATTTTGAAAAGTAGGATTTGATAATCCTAAATTGTTTTCTATTAAAACTCTCGATGGCATTCTAAGTCATTTTATAAATTACTTCCATTAATTTATGATATTTCGATTTTGAAATGTTTTCTCAAACCCTTGCCTCGGGAAGTACTTATCGTTTCGTTTGGATCTTTGAGGATCCTCGGTTATTGTTATTCGTGGAATGTGAATTGTATGGCTCGTATTTGCACTTTGTATTTGCACTAGCAAAACAGTGGAGTTTTGCTAACCCCCGAGTATTCGGGGGGTGGATGTCTGTTTTTTAATTCTGTTTTTGGAGCATAACACAGGGTCGTCACTATGGATGATGAATGATGATCGATACTAATCACTTGAGGTACCGTACATCGTGTGTTGGTTCGGTTGTACTTTATTTTCATTTCTTTGTATTGTTCCGTTATGCAGGTGTAGTTGTATTTTGTCCCCTGCGTGGGCATGAGTTGTATTTGAGTTGTATGTATTTGTGGAAAGACCAAATCGGTCTACTGAGTCATTATAGCCTCGAAGGCATTGTCGAGATGTTAAATGTCGTTACCAGCCTGGTAGATCCTTGAGGAAAGGTTCTACGGCGTGTAATATCCCTGAGCGGATTGGGGGTGTTACAGATAGGAACTACTGAAACTTACGTACCTCATATCGAGCGGGATATCGGTCGATGTGGTCTGCCTATCGACCACTGCTTGTAACATTAAAATTTTTTTAATTTTCTTCAGCCTATCGGCCGGGCCTATCGGCCGATAGGCTCGCCCGATAGGTTCGTCTGTCTCAAAAATTTTTCAACTCGTTCTATTTCGCATACTTGGTCCCGTTTTTGCTTGGATATGGCGATTAAAGACCTGCAAGTATCCAAAACTCGGCGTGCATGGATTAGAACTTAACAAAACTAACAAAGCTACTACGAAACTAGAAACTACAAAAATCACGCAAACGAAAAATCGAAGACAAACGAATAAAACGAACTAATATACATACGTTGGGTTACCTCCCAACAAGTGCTATGTTTAACGTCTTTAGCTAGACGATACCTCATTCATTCCGGGTCTTCGAGGTAAGTAACATACTTCTCTTCGTGGTGCAAGGGCTTGAAATACTGCTTCATCCGATGTCCGTTCACAATAAACTTGTTCCCATCTTCTTTCATCACGACACATGATCCGTTTTGATTTACTTGAAAGACGGTGTATGGACCAGTCCACTTTGACATCAACTTCCCCGGAAATAGACGAAGCCGAGAATTGAAAACGAGCACTTCGTCTCCCGGGACGAAGTCCTTCTTCCGAATGCGATCATCGTGAAACTTTTTCGCTCTTTCCTTATAAATCCTTGCATTTTCGAAAGCCTCGTTTCCCCACTCGTCGATTTCCAGCAGCTTCTCTCTTCTCGATCCACTAGCCTCAAGAAATTCGAAATTAATCCGTCTAGTGGCCCAATACGCTTTAACTTCCAGCTCCACCGGTAAATGACAGGATTTCCCAAAGACGAGCTGGTATGGATACATTCCAATTGGAGTCTTATACGCGGTCCGATAAGCCCAAAGTGCATCATCTAGATACTTAGCCCAGTCCTTCTTGTTCGTGACCGTCTTCTCTAAAATTTGTTTGATCTCCCGATTAGCGAGCTCGGCTTGTCCATTAGCTTTCGGATGATAGGCGGACGTAATCTTATGTTTAACTCCATATTTTGCAAGAAGGGTTCCTAACCACCTATTATTAAAGTGGCTCCCACCGTCACTCAACAAAGCTCGTGGAGTCCCGAAACGAGTCAAAATGTTCTTATTAAGAAATTTAATCACCACTTTCGAATCGTTCGTAATCGTCGGCATCGCCTCAACCCATCTCGACACGTAGTCGACCGCAAGTAAAATATACGAATAGCCTTGTGATTTTGCAAACGGACCCATAAAATCGATACCCCATACGTCAAACAACTCTACTTCCATAATAGTGTGCTGCGGCATCTCGTCTCTTTTTGCTATGTTCCCCAATCGTTGGCATTTATCGCAATGTTTCACAAAAGCTTGGCAATCTTTATGAATAGAAGGCTAATAGAAGCCACATTGGTACACCTTCATGGCCGTTCGATTCGCTGCAAAATGACCCCCACTCGGTGCACTATGGCATTCTTCAATTATCCTTTGCCATTCGCTTTGTCGAACACACATGCGAATAATCCCGTCCTCGCACCTCCAATAAAGAATAGGGTCTTCCCAATAGTAGAATTTAACGTCATGGAAGAATTTCTTTCTTTGATGAGAAGAAAGACCCGTTGGAACATGCTTGATAGCAAGGAAATTAACATAGTCCGCGTACCATGGTGTATCGTCGGCCAAGGCTAGGATATGCTCGTCCGGAAAGTTCTCCTTTATTTCGACCCTCGAATCTTCTCCCTCAACCGGCTTCTCGAGACGGGAAAGGTGATCGGCAACAACATTCTCGCACCCCTTCCTATCCCGGATCTCCATGTCGAACTCTTGTAGAAGGAGTATCCATCTCACTAATCTCGGCTTCGAATCCTTCTTGGCAAATAGATAGCGAATCGCTGCGTGATCGGTATGAACAATAGTGTGAGTGCCCACTAGGTAAGGTCGGAATTTGTCGAATGCATAGACCACAGCGAGCAACTCTTTTTCCGTCGTGGTGTAGTTCATTTGGGCCGAATCCATCGTCTTACTCGCATAATAAATTACCCGGAAAAACTTATCCCGTTTTTGACCCAAAACGGCCCCAACGGCCCAATCGCTCGCGTCGCACATCAACTCGAATGGTGCACCCCAATCCGGAGTGATCAAGACCGGCGTCGAAATTAAGGCTTGTTTCTGTTGGGTTTTCCATGCATCGAATACAAAATAATCGGAGTAAAAACGCAGCGGAACAATAAATGTGAAAACCCAATTTAGGATCTCATGCAATAATTTAATTGTTTAATTAAAGAGTTGATCGAATTACCTTAATCCGATTGAACAATTCTAGATCCGGACTAGAAGCAGATGAATATCTCCTTCCTCTTCTGGTGATCCACACACGAACAATTCCACAAGCCGGATTGCTAGATCCTTACGAATAATATTGATAAATAGTACAACACAAATTCCTTACTAGAAGGATTGTACTATTGATCAAGATCAACTAAGGGAAGAGGGATGATCGACTCCGTTCTCCTACAATATGATGTAGATGGCCGATTTTTCTTCTCCTTGAAGGGCCGATTTTAGGTCTTGTATTCTAATGGCAACTCCTTGTCCAAGACCTTATATTTATACTAAGTAAACCCTAGATTCAATAATCTAGTATTTGCTTAGTTGCCCCTCAACTTATTAAATAATACAATATATATAATATCGATATTATATATATTACTTATTATTTAATCTCCTTATAAATATAATATCCAATATTATATTTATTATTCCCGATTGATATTTATTCCTACTTGTCTATAATTGTCGTATATGCGACCCAAAGGCTTATATTATGTTGGCAATTATTTAATACCTTATTAAATAATAAATCATAAGCGACCTCTAGCAAGACATTATGATTACCCAAATAATATAAGTTAATAGTCCATTAAACCTTTTAACGTGTCAAATCCCTTTGTCACGCGATATCATATTTGAACTAAGTCATGGAGTCTGTCATACTTATTTATGTTCAAATGCTTTCTCGATCTTAAGTAGGTGATTGAATCAAATGACTCTTCATTTGAGCATGGCCATGCATTTCCTTGATCCTACTTATCGAGGGGCCCAATGAGATATCTCTCTCACTTAAGAGAGGACAAATCCCCATCTTGATTATTCATTGCCCTCTACATGACTTCCACTAATCCCGATCGCTAACCTTTATGATCACCATGTTTGGATGACGTTGGATTACGTCAAGGCATAGCAGATTATCATGTTGGACTCTATGATAATCTCGGGTTCAAGGATTTATTGACATACCGTATTGAGATTCACTTATGACATTTCCATGCAGTGATCTCAATGCGGGTCGGTCCAGTATTAGTTCTCCAACCAATACCCATAAGATTGATCCGTACCATACGCATAATCATCCGATGATTATCAATCAAACTTATACTAGTATATTAATCATTTGAGTCTCTACTCAACGCGATTTTACAGGGGACATTTGAATAATCTTATTATTCGTGAATAACTATTATTCGATTATTATAATATTAAAACATGCACACATTATAATAATCAACGAGAAATAAATGATATCAAATAACTTTATTTAAATGTGACAATTACAAATCTAGGCACATCGAATGTCCTAGGGCACTATTCCCAACAATCTCCCACTTGCACTAGGACCATTCATTCATGACTTTTAGTCCTATCGCTCTAGCATGCTCAACATGCTTTCCTTGTGAGAGAGGCTTAACCTCTTACTGACCCACTGCGTTTCCCACCCCACCATAAACTAGGAAATCATCCTTAGTTCTACTCAAGTACTTTAGGATGGTTTTCATCTTTGTCGATGACTTTCACTGGATTCGATTGGTATCGACTTGTCATACTAAGAGCAAACGATACATCTGGTCGAGTATAAATCATGGCATACATGATCGATCCAATAGCCGAAGCGTATGGTATCTTGCTCATACGGGCTCGCTCATCAGGAGTCTTTGGACTCTGAGTCTCACTCAGATGAATGCCATGTGACATTGGCAGGAGTCCTCTCTTGGAGTCTTGCATATTGAACCTCTTCAATATTTTATTAATGTATGTACTTTGACTCAGACCAATCAATCTCTTTGATCTATCTCTATAGATCTTTATCCCAAGAATGTAAGCAGCTTCTCCTAAGTCTTTCATTGAGAAACAACTTCCCAACCAAGTCTTGGTATCGCAAGGTGGGAATGTCATTTCCAATGAGTAATATGTCATCTACATATAAGACTAAGAAAACAACTATTCTCCCACTAACCTTCTTGTACACACAAGGTTCATATTCATTTTGAATGAACCCAAACTCTTTGTGATTTCATCAAAGCGAAGATTCCAGCTCGAGAAGCACTGCTTCAACCCATAAATGGATCTTTGAAGCTTGCAAACCTTTTAGAATTTTACGGATGAACAAAACCTTCGGGTTGTGTCATATACACATCCTCGAGTAAGTTTCCATTAAGGAATCTTTGTTTTGACATCCATTTGCCATATTTCATAATCATAGTATGCGGCAATGGCAAATAAAATTCTAATTGATTTAAGCATGACTCTTTGGCGAAAAGGTCTCATCATAGTCAACACCATGAATGCATCATAACCTTTTGCCACTAGTCTAGCTTTATAGGCTTGCATTATCATCCATGTCTTTCTTCTTTTATAGACCCATTTGCACCCAATGGTTTTAACACCCTCGGTGGATCTATCAAGTTCCAAACTTGATTGTCATACATGGATTGCATCTCGGACTTCATGGCTTCTAGCCATTCCTCGGACTACGGTCACAGGCGGCTTACGTATAGGTACTAGGCTCATCATCTATGAGCGATGCATCATCATCCTCCGTTACGATATAACCATATCTCTCGGGTTCATGTCGCATCTATCGGATCTGCGTGGGACTTGTGTACTTTGAATGGGCTCTTCAAGCTGTTTGTTGAGCTTGTTCGGTTTCCATCGGTGAAGCGATGTCTTCTTGTGGTTCTCGATTTTCCTCGAGAATTACTCTTCTCCCACTGTCTCTTTTGGAAATAAATTCCATTTCTAAGAATACAGCATTTCGAGCAACAAACACTTTGTTCTCTGCGGGCTTGTAAAAGTAATATCCTTTAGTTTCCTTAGGATATCCCACAAATAAACATCTTTCGAATCTGCCTGCGCTTGTCAAACACTTGGCGCCTTACAGCTCGCAACCCCAGATCTTTAGAAAAGACAAGTTTGGTCTTTTACCAGTCCATTTCTCAAATGGTGTCTTTTCAACTGCTTTAGATGGAACACGGTTAAGGGTGAATGCTGCTGTTTCTAAGGCGTGGCCCCAAAATAATAATGGAAGCTCTATTCGACTCATCATGGATCGAACCATATCTAATAAAGTTCGATTCCTCCTCTCGGACACTCCGTTATGCTGAGGTGTGCCGGGAGGAGTAAGTTGCGAAACAATTCCACAACTCCTAAGATGATCATCGAATTCTTGGCTCAAGTATTCCCCACCTCGATCTGATCGAAGGGCTTTAATTGTCTTGCCAAGTTGATTCTGTACTTCATTCTGGAATATTTTGAACATTTCAAAAGATTCATGTTTATACTTCATAAGATAAACATATCCATATCGGCTAAAATCATCGGTGAATGTAATGAAGTATTGGTATCCGCCTCTGGCATGAGTGCTAAGAGGTCCGCACACATCAGTATGTATTAGGCCTAATAGATCACTAGCCCTTTCTCCATGACCGGTGAAAGGATTCTTCGTCATCTTGCCCAATAAACAAGATTCGCATGTCCCATATGATTCATAGTCAAAAGAGTCTAAAAGTCCATCATTATGGAGTTTAGAAATGCGTTCGTTTATGTGACCAAGTCGACAATGCCATAAGTAAGTCGGATTAGAATCATTGAGCTTAGGTTTCTTGGATGCAATGTTATAGACTTCCAAAGTGTCGGACTCATCTAGATCAATATTGTAAAGGCCGTATATAACTGCGGTACCATAAAGCAAGTCATCAAAGAAAATACGAATGATCTTATTCTTAATAAGAAAGCGTAACCTTCACAATCTAATGTAGAAGCGAAATAATATTCCTATTCATAGCAGGAACATAATAGCAATTGTTCAAAACTAACAAAATGCCATTGGGCAAAACTAGATCATAAGTTCCTACGGCTAGTGCGGCAACTCTTGCTCCATTGCCGACTCTTAGATCTACTTCCCCTTTCTTGATTCTCTCTGCTTCTCAACCCCTGCACATTTGTACAAATGTGAGATCCACATCCAGTATCTAATACCCGGGAGTTAGAGGTAGATAAGTTAACTTCTATAACAAATATACCTGTGGCAGTCTCACTTGCCAGTACGCTTTAGCTCTTCCAAGTAAATCTTGCAATTTCTTTTCCAATGTCACGGTTTATTGCAATGATGGCAATTTCCATCTTTGGGAGTTTTAGCCTTGAAACCCGGCCTAGTAGGGTCTTTAGATTTGGCAACTTTTGCCTTACCCTTGCCCTTGCCTTTGTTCTTAAAGGATTTCCCTTTGCGACCATCAACACATGGTTTGGTTTCTTCTTAATATTACCTTTCGGCCGTTTTAAGCATCCCATGCGGCTCGGCAATGGACTTCTCCATCTCATTCATATTATAGTTCATAATGAACTGGCCGAAACTTTCGGCAATGAGTTTAGGATCACATCCGTGGAGTGCTCCTTAGAAAGTGGAAAACCAAGCCTTTCAAGATGATCAATATATCCTTTCATCTTGAGCACGTGAGCGACGACGGATGTCCCCTCAACCATCTTGCAAGCATACAAGGCTTGAAAGGTCTCATACCTCTCTTGCCTAGCATGCTTGAGAAAGTTTCCTTGAGGTGAGCATTTAGCTCATAAGCTTCCATTTCCTCCAGATTCTTACGAAGTTACGGACAAATGGTGGCCAACATAAGACAACCGACATCAATGGAATCATCACAATGTTTCTTCCATTTGTCTTTTGTTGCTTTATTTGCATTGTCGGTGGCTCATCGAATTCCTTCCTCAAGAACATACTGACTTTCTTTCTTGCTTGAGAACTATTCTCGAGCTCGGATCAATCCAGATAGTTCTTGCCATTTTCTTTCGGCTTGTCCTTCTCAAGGACGGATCGCGATGAAATGGTGGATGTGTTGTTTCATGCCATTCTACAAAATTCAATATGCAAAATATTTAGTCACATTATTTTATTTCTCGAAAAATACTCCCACTAAAACAAAGTACCCTCAATTTACAACATTTGTAATTTTAGTGGGCTAAGATCCCATTTCGTACAATCTAAACGGCTTTGGCATGACGCCTAGAATTGAACTACTTTAGGTGGATAACTCTTTATCGATTACATCATATGTAACTCTTAGATTATATCATGGGATTTGGCATCGTATGCCCAAGCATGTTATAATCCCATCTTATGCCTTAAGGTTCAAAACTATTTTGATTTCCAAATTCATTAAACGTATAGGTATCACCATTACTTATCCTACCTTACTAAGATAATCCGAGTGCCCAGCTTTGGCATGACCCACTCATGATGATCGAAGTCTTGATAGGTGTTTTACAAATGAACGGCATTAAAATTTTAACGAGGGATTTTTATCCTATGTTAATGTCTATGTTTGCTAACATACATCTAAACATACATAGCATCACATACATGCATAAATTTAAACATACATCGCATCACATGACAATAAAGCATAGGACCGTGTATAGCATGACCATAATCTAACGTGATTTTCATGAGCCAACATGAAAATCACAAAGGTCATCTAAAGGGTTAAATATGGTCTTCATTGATCTTCCAACTCCTTGGAGCGTCATACGCGATCAATTTGCTCCTCGAATCCATCTATCTCGTCCTTCTTGTCTTCATTACATTAATGAAATTTAATACTACACTAATAGATTAAATTACAAGAAGTACAAACGACACGCAGCCGTAAAATAATAAACAATTTAAATAGGCGACTCATGAGCCGTAAAACCAATTATAATTAAGCGACACGCAGCCGTAAAACCAACCCATAAGAAATTAAATTATCCAATCACATTGGTCAATTTATGGTCATGCCATACACCACACACATACCATAAATAATTATCAAATAATTAATAAAGCATGTAATATACTAAATAATCAATTTATCGACAATCGACAATAATTAAAATTTGTGTCATCACATGAACAAAAGCGGACTCTGGCCGAGATGGTCATGAGCGATATCGCGCAGGTTTGCCGGGTTCGAAACCGGCGGTTGCGGTTGCAACACTTTGCAACTATTATTTCCAAATTTACTTTTATATTAAAATAAGGCTTATAAGAAAAAGAACTACGGAAAAGCTACCAAAACTGTCCCGGTAGAGATGGTAAGTGGTCCGATATGAGCGAAAGACTCGGGATCGAATCCGGTTTTGCGGAAGTATTTGCCATATTTTGAAACGATTTATTTGCCTTTAATAAAACCTTCCGTATTATTTCCAAAACAAACTCGCAGCGCACATGGTAAGTAGGCGGAAGGTGGTCTGTTAACCGTGGTTCAAAACCCTTCAATTGCAAAAACATTTTTTTGCTAATAAAATTAGCCCAGGTCGGCCCAGGCCGACCGGACTGACGACCCGTCTCGGAGCAGATCATTCGAGCGATTCTGGAAGCGAGAATTGCAATCGAGAAAATTTATTTTTGACGATCCGATTTAATCAAATTAAACCAGAAAAATTATTTTATAAAATCTATATTTTATAAACATAATCAGGAACATAATTTACACATAAATATGTTCTACACAAACAATTAAATTACATGCAAGTTGGCTCTGATACCACTGTTGGGTTTTCCATGCATCGAATACAAAATAATCGGAGTAAAAACGCAGCGGAACAATAAATGTGAAAACCCAATTTAGGATCTCATGCAATAATTTAATTGTTTAATTAAAGAGTTGATCGAATTACCTTAATCCGATTGAACAATTCTAGATCCGGACTAGAATATCATGCAGATGAATATCTCCTGCAGATGAATATCTCCTTCCTCTTCTGGTGATCCACACACGAACAATTCCACAAGCCGGATTGCTAGATCCTTACGAATAATATTGATAAATAGTACAACACAAATTCCTTACTAGAAGGATTGTACTATTGATCAAGATCAACTAAGGGAAGAGGGATGATCGACTCCGTTCTCCTACAATATGATGTAGATGGCCGATTTTTCTTCTCCTTGAAGGGCCGATTTTTAGGTCTTGTATTCTAATGGCAACTCCTTGTCCAAGACCTTATATTTATACTAAGTAAACCCTAGATTCAATAATCTAGTATTTGCTTAGTTGCCCCTCAACTTATTAAATAATACAATATATATAATATCCAATATTATATATATTACTTATTATTTAATCTCCTTATAAATATAATATCCAATATTATATTTATTATTCCCGATTGATATTTATTCCTACTTGTCTATAATTGTCGTATGTGCGACCCAAAGGCTTATATTATGTTGGCAATTATTTAATACCTTATTAAATAATAAATCATAAGCGGCCTCTAGCAAGACATTATGATTACCCAAATAATATAAGTTAATAGTCCATTAAACCTTTTAACGTGTCAAATCCCTTTGTCACGCGATATCATATTTGAACTAAGTCATGGAGTCTGTCATACTTATTTATGTTCAAATGCTTTCTCGATCTTAAGTAGAGATTGAATCAAATGACTCTTCATTTGAGCATGGCCATGCATTTCCTTGATCCTACTTATCGAGGGCCAAAGCAGATATCTCTCTCACTTAAGAGAGGACAAATCCCCATCTTGATTATTCATTGCCCTCTACATGACTTCCACTAATCCCGATCGCTAACCTTTATGATCACCATGTTTGAGATGACGTTGGATTACGTCAAGGCATAGCGATTATCATGTTGGACTCTATGATAATCTCGAGTTCAAGGATTTATTGACATCGTATTGAGATTCACTTATGACATTTCCATGCAGTGATCTCAATGCGGGTCGGTCCAGTATTAGTTCTCCAACCAATACCCATAAGATTGATCCGTACCATACGCATAATCATCCGATGATTATCAATCAAACTTATACTAGTATATTAATCACTTGAGTCTCTACTCAACGCGATTTTACCAGGGACATTTGAATAATCTTATTATTCGTGAATAACTATTATTCGATTATTATAATATTAAAACATGCACACATTATAATAATCAACGAGAAATAAATGATATCAAATAACTTTATTTAAATGTGACAATTACAAATCTAGGCACATCGAATGTCCTAGGGCACTATTCCCAACAGTTTCAATGTCTCAAACGCCCTTAAGCAATCATCATCAAACTGAAATTTCACGTCTTTCTCGAGCAAGGAACATAACGGCTTCGTGATTTTTGAGAAATCCTTAATGAACCGTCTATAGAACCCCGCATGGCCTAGGAAGCTTAAATCGATTTAACATTGGTTGGAGGCGGTAATTTCTCGATAGCAACCACCTTCGCTCGATCAACCTCCAATCCTTCGAAAGATACTTTATGCCCCAGCACTACTCCCTCTTGCACCATGAAGTGACATTTCTCCCAATTTAGAACAAGGTTCGTCTCCTCACACCGGGCAAGTACCAAAGATAAATTTTTCAAGCAATGGTCGAAAGATGAACCAAAAACTGAAAAATCATCCATAAATACCTCCATTATGTTCTCGACTAATCCGTGAAAGATGGACATCATGCACCTTTGAAAAGTTGCGGGTGCGTTGCACAAGCCAAACGGCATCCTCCTGCGTTAATACCCCATAAGGGCACGTGAAAGCGGTCTTGTGTTGGTCTTCCGGAGTGATAGCAATTTGATTGTACCCCGAATACCCGTCCAAAAAGCACTAATACTCGTATCCGGCCAAACGATCTAGCATTTGATCAATAAATGGAAGTGGAAAATGATCCTTCCTCGTCGCCGCATTAAGTAGCCGGTAGTCGATACAAACTCTCCATCCCGTGACTAGCCTTGTCGCGATTAATTCATCTTTCTCGTCCTTGATCACGGTCATACCCCCTTTCTTAGAGACGACTTGAGTGGGACTCACCCACTCACTATCGGAAATCGCATATATCATCCCGGCATCTAACAATTTGAGCACCTCTTTTCTCACAACCTCTTGCATTGCCGGATTTAATCTTCGTTGCGGTTGCACCCTCGGCTTATGATCGTCTTCTAGCAAAATCCGGTGCATACAAATAGAAGGGCTTATTCCCTTAATGTCTGAATCGTCCATCCAATCGCCCCTTTGTGTTTTCGCAGCACCCGTAATAGCTTCTCCAAGTTAGTAGGTCCGAGAGAAGAAGAAACTATCACGGGATAGGACTCGTTCTCGCCCAAGAAGCAATATTGTAAGTGACCCGGCAACGGCTTAAGTTCTAACTTCGGCACCTCGATCGATCGGTCCTCAGCGACAACTCCCCCTTGAACGGGTTTGTTGACATCAAGATAACATACGTCCCTCTCATTAGATCGAAACTCGTTCGCCTCCAACATTCGAACATACATTGGCAAATCCTCGTAAATTTCTTCAACATCGGAATGTGAGTAAATGGATTGTGAAATGCAATGCTCCAACAAGTCGGTCGGGGGCGGCATAATAGACTCAATCGCATAACATTCCTCAGGCGCATCCTCGGGCTTCTTCATCGCGTCATAGATGGAAATTTTCAGATTTTGATCATTAACCCGGAAGGTAAGATCACCCTCTTGGACGTCTATAAGTGCTCTCCCCGTCGCTAGAAACGGTCTCCCAAAGATCAATGGTTGATTCTCGTCCTCGGGCATGTCAAGAACTACGAAATCGGCCGGGAAGACTAAGTGTTGGACTCTAACGAACACATCCTCCACAACTCCCCTCGGATAAGAGATCGACCGGTCCGCCATGAGTAGAGAAATGGTAGTCGGCTTCATCTCCCCAATCTTCAACCTCTTAAAGATAGATAGAGGCATAAGATTGATGCTTGCCCCGAGATCACACAACACATTTCTGAACGTTTGGTCACCAATCATGCATGTCAAAGTAAAACGTCCCGGATCCTTCTGCTTGAGCGGGAGCTTGTTTTGAATGATAGCGCTACACTCCTCTGTCAAATTTATTGTTTCAAACTTCGCCAACTTCCTCTTGCTTGCCACAGCGTCTTTCAAGAATTTAACGTACCCCGGCATGTCTCTCAAAGCGTCTAGAAGTGGAATGTTGATATTCACCTTTTGAAACATGTCGATAAATCGTTGAAGCTTTTCATCATGTCTCGACTTGGCCAATCGCTGTGGAAATGGAGCTTTTACCTCAAAATCCTTCACATTCGAACTTACAGGAGCCTTTCGACCGATAGGGGGTCGATAGGCTCAACTGCCGCATTCTAACGTGCATGCGGGTATCGGGTGGGCTGTCATCGATAGTCTTGGCAGAGAGGCCTGCTGCGTTTCATCTTCCTTCTCGTTCTCGGCTCCGTTTCTAGTACATCCTTGTTTCGATTCCTCAATTTCAGCCCCATGATTATGTACCTTGTCCCACTCAAGCTCGATTGCGTTGCATTGTTGCGTCTTCGGGTTGGTTTGATCTTGCTCGGAAAATGACCCGGCTTATGAAATCCGGCAGGCGTTCGCCATTTGACCCATTTGGGTCTCCACCATCGACATCTGCTTTGTCAAGGCTATCACTGAGTTTCCAATAGATGTCACACTATGCTCGAGAGCCCCGAACCTCTTGTCTGCTTTATAAATAAAATCTTTTTGACTCGCTTCCAACCGTTCCAACATCTCTTCCATCGGTGTCTTAGCAATCGGCTCTTGAATAACCCCGTTTTTCACGTTAAATCCCGGTGGTGGCTGAAGAGCATTGTTCGGGTTGGCATAGGAGAAATTAGGGTGGTTTCGATTGTTCGGATAATAGTTTCCCCTATTTCCCCCTTGCCGGAAGTTTCCTCCTTGCACGTAATTCACATCCTCCTCAATTGCAATAGGCTCGTTTAGCTCTTCAAAAACTGCATTGACTCCCAAAGTCTTCTTTCTTAGTATCTCAAGCTCTTTTTGTTGTCTTTCAAATTTTGCCTTCAAATTACCGTAGGCGTCCTCGTCACCGGATGGAACCTTTCTTCTCGTCATTTTCCTATCGGTCACCTCCTCATAATCATTGTTGACCGCTAGCTCGATGAGATTCTTGGCCTCTTCATAATCGTTAGCAAGAAATCCCCCTTTCGAGGAATAGTCCAACTCTCTTCTAGCCTTCCTCGTCAAACCCCGATAAAACCGAATGTAGATTTCCTCCTTGTCAATTACATGCTGTGGGCATTTGCGAAGTAGCTTCTTAAATCGGATCCATGCCTCGTATAAGTATTCATCCTCATATTGCTCGAATTGCAAGATATCGTTGATTTGTTTTTGCACCTTCGAGGGAGGATAGAACTGTGCTAAGAACAACCGAGTCATCTCTCTCCAAGTACCAATTTCCTTCCGATCTAGGCTCTTGTACCAATCTAGCGCATCGTCTTCTAAGGAGAACCGGAATAGGCGGAGCTTAATGACATCCGGAGGCACTCCGTTTTGCTTGATGGTGGCACATATGTTCAAAAACGACTCAAGATGAGCGTTTGGATCTTCATTAACTCCTCCTCCGTATGTTTGAGACTTCACTGTAGCGATGAGGGACGGCTTAAGCTCGAAGTTGTTGGCATCAATCTTTCCCCAACCTCCTTCTTGATAATCGTCCAGCTTAGGTCGAAAACGGGCATTCAAAGGGATCTTCTCGGGACGAGCAAGTTCTCGTGGTGGGTCAACAACGCCGGCCATGGTATCAACGAAAGGTATAGAAATAGTCTCGGTTCTCGCTTCTTGCTTCTTCCTCCTCAAAGACTTCTCGATTTCCGGATCCAAAGGAAATAAGTCCTTTCCTTGGGATCTTGTGATCATGCACCGCGTACAAGGAAGAGAAAATAAGATATGAGGAAACGAGATCGAAAATTAATAATAATAGTAAACAACCTAAAGTAACAATCTCTTCTTTTTCGAATTATCCCCTTAAGTTTTCTATCAAATCCCCGGCAACGGCGCCAAAAATTGATCGCTAGAATTCGCGTAGTATGGTTTTCAAATCCGATCAATTTTAAAATTTGTAAAACCTCGAAGTATTTCCAAGGTGTCGAACCCAAGGGAATTGATATGTCGAAAATAAAGGATATAACTCTACTCAAAATTTGACTGCTATTTAGGAATCCGAAAATTTGGTTTGTTTCTAATTATCTAACTCCAAAAATCGAAGGACAAAAATTAAATAAAAGATGAATTATCTAAATTAAACAAATAAAGCAAATTAGCAAGATAAAATCACAAGTGAAAGCTAATTGATCCTAGGGTAGTATCATCTAATTGAGTTCACACAATCCATTCACTTGATTCCTTTTCCCAAAATTTTAATTCAATCCTAGAAATAATCACTCAGCCGATCTAGAATTCCGATCAAGGTAACCTAGAAAGATAGTTAAATTAAACTCTTTTTCCCGCCAGGGCTCAAAGAATTTAAATCACTTAAAAAGCGCCAACTTATTTATCTATGATTTATCTTACTCCACTTAGGTCTTAAGATCAAATCATATTGTGCATCAAGTATTTCCACTAATTAATTATTCCTTCCGGGCAAAATCAATTAGCTAACATGCATCGATTAAGGGCCCTTTAATCTAGCATGAGATTTAACACATCTTGATCACAAGCCTAGGATGAAAGGTAAAAAGGTAATCAAAGGAACATCATGTGAACATCAATTAAAATTACTAACCCTAGAATCAATCAAGGAATTTAGCCAGACATAATTGAAATTAAACAAGAAATAGATGGAGAACGCATATTATGAATATGAAAAGAGAGATTACAACCCTTACGGATGAACTCTGAGTCTTCAATCTCCGAAAAAGTAGAAAAATAATAATAATTGCTTCCTTCAAAAAGTCTCGTCTCCAAGGAATTAATCTCGCTAAAAAAAATGTAAAAATCTGCTAAAGATGAAAAAGATGATAAAAGATGAAAAAGGATGCTGAAAGATGGTAAAACTAGGTCTAGGAGGGGGTGTATATAGCCTATGGGAGTTAAAATCCCGATTAGCCCTAATCTAGGAAACAAAAACTATCCAAAAGAGTCATAATCCGTCAAAATACGAGAACCCGCTGAGCAGCCTATCGGCCGCACCTATCGGCCGATAGGCTGGGCTGATAGTTGGTTCGTCGGTCGACTTCACTTGATAGGGCAGGAATACCTTTCGGACGCACCTATCGGCCGATAGGCTGGCCCGATAGGTTCGTCTGTCTCTTGCAAAAATCCGTTTCTTCCGTCCGTTTGACTCGACTCTCGGTCCTTTGTCTCGTTTTGGGCCCTTTTGGCTCTAAAAACCTGCAAACACACTAAAACCAACCCAAACGCGTAATACGGCTCGACTAATCATAAATAAGCCAAATACGAGCACATTAATCACGAAACGAGATAAAAACCTAGTATAAAATCCTAGAAAAATGTGGTAAAATTACCACTTATCACGTGGTCATATGAGTATGCATTTGTAGGTCTTGTGTTAGGACCGTGTTCGTATTGCATTGATCTGATCTCGGATTAGACTGATATGATTGTCGTGGCACTTCATATCTCGAGGTATGTTCCGTATTTCCTTTGGTATTTGTCTTTGATGGACAACCGATTATCGTTTTGGAATTTGATGATGTTATTCGATGGATCGTATTGGTCAGTAATGATATATTTCCGTATCGTGAGTTGGTGATGATAGATTGAGAATCTTGAGTATTGTTTGAGGTACAATACAGATATTATGTTCGAGTTTATTGGTTAATCGAGTACGAGATGTGAAATGTGATAATGGTTATTCTGATGAGAATTACTTGAGTAAGTAAAGTTATGACGGTAAGATTACGTTGGTCGTATTCTTATGTTGTATTCTCATTGGTATGTAATTATTAATGTATTGTGACGGTTATCATTTTTGGATATCATGGCTGACCCCGTCGTGGGATTTCTTTTTAGGTTCTTGGAGTATCGATCTTGTAGCGGTCGTGAAGAGATGAGCTTCCCGGAGGATACTGGCTAGGACATGTTTTGTGCATTGAGTTTCTTGATTGGTTCTTGTATTCCGCTGCTAGAGTATCTTTATGGTTGGTCTTTTTTCCGCTGCGTGAGTATTTTGAAATGCTCTTTTGGTATCTGGTAACGGATGTTACTTTTGAAATCGTTTTCTAAACTTTTGAGTGTCGGCAGTTTGGCCTTGCGATTTCAAATGAGTTTTTACGACGGTTTTTGATAAATGGATTTTTGAGTATTTGTGAATTTTTAAAGATAGTACCGTTGTTGGCCTCTTGGGCATTTGTAAAATGTTTGTGAAAATTTCCTTCAGCCTTGTGGGTTCCATCTCGGGGCCCACGGCGCTGTAATATTCCCGGTTAAATCTGGGGGTGTTACAGCAGAGAGTGAGGGAGGGGGAAGAGTGGGGTGTCGGCTGAAGGATAGTATTTATACCCGTGAAAAATTAGGGTTTTTCAATTTAGTCCTCACTTTTTCGAGCAACATTCAATTTAACCCCAAACACTTTTAATTACTTCGATTTTTACCCCAGCCCTTTTCCAGTCCTTCGTATTAAGCCTCCAGATTCCTCAAATCTTACAATTTGGCCCAGTCAACTTTAAAACATTCAATTCGGTCATATTTTGACTAAGACATTAAAATATTGACTCCTAAATTAATATTAATAATTAGTCCAATTTTATGCATATATTTTTAATTTTAGTCATTATATCATAATATTTTATAATGATTAAATTATTATTATTATATGTAGACATTAACGAGGATTTACGGACTTAGAACTGTGAGTCGAGCATCTTCATATTCAAGTCAAGCATCATCATTTATTCAGGTGGGAATTTTCATTATCACTTTAATTGCTTTAATTGGATTGTATATTTGATATTCTATTCATGTTTAAAATTATGATACATATTGTAAATCAGACTCACGTGTATACGTGTAAAGAGGCTATCTTAAGATATATGTTTGGGGATCTACACAACCTCAATATTCACATGCGTGCTCGATTCATGTCATATGTGGTATTGTGTGTATGTATTCATGTTGAGGAAAATGTTATCGGTAGAATAATTATTTAAATGCTTTCCATGAGATTGTATATTACTGTGATATGTGTGATTTCCACGAGCTGAAGTAAGCTCACCCCCATCTTTATTGATCCCGCAGGTTAAACCGAGCCGAATGGACGAAGGAGCGAGCCGAGAGGCATATGAATGAAATTTATTAAATGATGTTTTTCTTTATGTCTAATGTTTCAAAAAAAATTGTGGGAAAACTTTTGTTAGAAATTAACAATTTATAATTTATTCTTCCGCCGCAATTATTATCTCTTATCTATGACGTAATGTTGCCTTAATTAAAGGTATTTATTTTATGTCAGTGTAGCGACTCGACTTTGTAGGAGAGGATTTTAATATTCTCAAAAGAAATTATTTTTGTCAAAATTTACCTTTTACTTATTTTCCCCTATAATTACCCCTAAAAAGTCGGGGCGTTACATAGTGGTATTAGAGCGGGTTTTACCTTTCTGTAGACTCACTAAAATGTAAAAGCATCATATGATCTCAGCTTCGCCACTTCGTCAGTCCATCCAAGTGTAACACCCCAAAACCGACCGGGAATATTACAGTGCCGTGGGCCGGCATTGGAACCCACAAGGCTAGAATCAATTTCGCAAATGTTTAAAAATGCCAAAAGGCCAATGACGGTAATGTTTTAAATACTCAAATATTTCTCAAAATGTTGTTCTCAATTACCGTCAGAAAATACCATTTGAAAGTACAAGGCAAAGACGCCAAAAAGGGCATTTAGAGAGTAAACACGAGTTGGAAAAATACTGAAAGCCATTATAAAATTTCACACGCAGGGAATAGAGACATAATTAAATACATTTGCAGCCGAATTATAAAAACCAGAAAGAACATTCGAATCCCAATAACCACGCCATAACTAGTATCAACAGAAAGCTCATCCCTTCACGACTGCTACTAGCTCGAACCCCGAGTACCTAAAAGATAAAGCCCACGACGGGGTCAGCCATAATACTCAACAATGATAACGATCACATCACAAAAACAATTACATATCAATGTAATTTACATAGTAAGAACATTTCCCACGTAATCTTACCGAAGTAACCTTACCAACCCGTCACAATCCATATCAAATCAGTCCTTACCATAATCCACGTCTCGCGTCCTTAAGTGATGAATGAATTCAAAAGATACCCTCTGTACTGTATCCGAAACGATACCAAGATTCTCAAACATAAACATATCCCCAATATAATATAATCTGGCCAAGTCCGATTCTGTCCGCTGGATCGCACAATCGGATCCCAATCCTGATAAAACCGATATCACATGGCACATCTGTAAACCAACTCTCCCAAGATAATGGCAAGTCCCAGATATCAATGCAAAGCATGAATGCTCACACAATCAATAATGATAAGCAACCAATGCATCAAAACGGAATATCAATGACATGATAACTCCACACAAGATCGACAAAGGATCAACCACGAATGAGAATACCATGATGTGGTAACTCCAACAAGATCAATGAAGGATCAACCACCGGGAATGCCAACAATACGGTAACTCCAACGAGATCAATAAAGGATCGACAACTAGAAATACCAACGGTACGATAAACTCCAATAAGATCAATAAAGGGTCAACAACCGAGAATACCGACGACACAGTAAACTCTAACAAGATCAATAAGGACCAACAACCGGGAATACCAACGATACGGTAAACTCCAACAAGAGCAATAAGGGATCGACGACCGAGAATACCGACGATACAGTAAACTCCAACAAGATCAATCAAGGACCAACAACCAAGAATACCAACGGTAAGGCAAACTCCCAATGAAATCAATAAGGATCAATAACGAACGAGATTACCAATGATAGGGGGAATCCAAACGAGATTAATAAAGGATCGATAACAAACGAGTTGACCATCAATATGGTAACTCCAAACGAGATCAGAAAAGGATCAATGGGGACAGATATACGAGAGAATAAAATCGTCAACCATATACAAATCATATATACGGGATTTCAAAGACAGCCCAAATATCGAACAGATCCAATTATACATGGACTGTGAACGACCAATCAATAAGACTCAAGATATACGTCACAATACGCTCGATCCGGACATGTGTTCGTATACGAGCCAACCACGGTATTGATCAGATACACGTCTGGTCTCATGCCTAATCAACCTCACGAAGTATGTCTCGTGCACACGGTTCAATATGAGGTCGAAACCAACATATGCTACACGTGCCCGCCCTGAAAATCCTACACATGACCGATCACAACGTATCTGACTCCAGATATGTCATGATACTACATGACAACGAATTTTTTCTTCGTTTATTCGCGATTTCTTCAACAAAAATTGATGGATTTGATTGAGAACATCATGGAGCAACATATTTTGGAATTGATTCATGTCTAACATCATCTTTTGCCCGGATCGAAGGTAAGAACACTTGAACTCTTGGGTTTGGGAATTTTTGAGGTTTCATGATGTTGGGCCGATTTCTTTCATTTTAATTCAGATTAATGAAAAAACTTCATTGTATTTCGGAATCATTCATTACCTTTGAAGTTTTGTGGAACAAATTCGAGAATTTCTCCGTTAATCGATTAAATTGGATTATGCCCTCAAAGTGTCCGATAAAATGCTTCAATGGGTAGAACTTGAGGAGTTCTATATGTTTTTGTGGAATTGTGATTGAATTGATATCGTTGTGGTATAGGAACGAACTTTTGAAGGAGGTTGGATCGGGACTCTTTCCTTTCGTCGATTTCTTCGCACCGTATTAATCAAGGGAAATGATTACTTGTGTATTCCATCTTCTAATAGGTATGTTGGGTAATCCTCTCCTTGAATTCAGATTTTGACGTTATTGTTGAGGAATGATTCGTATGAAGATGATTATGATTTTGTTGTTACGATTCTTGAGGTTATATAAACTATATGTTGAAGACATTGTTAGGACTATTGATTATTGAATTTCGGCTTGTATTCGTATTGTTAAGAGTTGATATGGTTTGGTTTTGTATGATCGAGATCTCATTGAACCGTTGAGTTTGATTGGTTGGTCATATCGATTGTTGATTATTATCGAACGTATCGTTGATTGATCATTGCGTTAGGTTGCGTTAAGTGATCGTTGATGATCAACTGTTGTGCTGCGAATGGACTTGGAGAATGCATGGATCGCCTTGGTCGGAGCTGCGGAGCTTGTAGATGAAGACGACGGGATTGGTAACAACTTCATCGTATCGGTATCAAGGCAAGTTATGCTTGCTCAATTCATAATGTTTAATAATTGATTTCGTTTTTTCATTTATGATTCATATAGCAATGGTATCATGAAATATGAATTGTCGGGATGATAGAATGTATATTATGCTTGGACTGAGATAAATCATAATGTATATGATTTTAAAGATGTCTAGTGGAAACGGAGACATGAATTATGTTTGGTCTATTATATGAGAAGTTAGATATCGAGGCTAGTTATCATGCCGATATTGAACTCGAGATGGTGATTTGGTATTAGTGATGGACTGTACTTCATTTTGGATTATTCGGATAACTGTGTATTCGTTCAGGGATGTTGGTCGTGGAATAGTTAGCGTCTCCAGCTTGAGGTAAATTAATATTGCTAGATTATGATAATCATCCTGTTGCATTATTACATGTTTGTGTTGATATTTCATGCGGTGAGTGTGCACCATTGTTTGTTAGGTTTTGTGATGTGCTCTTTCTTTGAGATGTAATCTGTTGGGCCAATGTGTTAGGGGATAAGACCTAAATGGCACCTATGTCCGGAGTATTCCTGAGTAGATGCTTCCGTGACCCTTGGCTGCTGCCTTGGGAGTTTATGTGATATTGTCCGGAGTATTCCTGAGTAGATGCTTCCGTGACCCTTGGCTGCTGCCTTGGGAGTTTATGTGCTATTATCGTATGCATTGTTGAGCATGCTGTGAACTGTTGTCTCCCGGAATACAACATTGTGGTCGTGTCGGTCTCTCATAATCGAGTTATTGTTGCTCTCTTGGAAAGTCTTCTGATCCTTGCTGAATATGCGTTTCTTCGAGAGTTGAAAATGGACAAGTGACCCGGTCCAGGCCCTTAAATAGACGAGACCTGTCGGTTCCTTACGTCCGTAACCGGCCATGGCTTATGGCCGTAACCTGCCATGGCTACCCTCATGTCCAATTTGGCCGATACCCTTATGGCCATTACCGGCACCAGCTTATGTACGTAATAGGCCCTTACGGCCGTACCCGGCCACAACCTTACGGCCGTTATCGGCCAGTCCTTACGCCCAGCGAGTCACTGCCGACCGTGATCGGCCATCCTGCGAGTTACTGCCGACCGTGATCGGCCACCCAGCGAGTCCTCGGCCACGACTCGGACAGCTGCCTCCTAACGTACGTAACACTTAATCCATTGCGTACGTAATACGTACGTTGACTTGCTACAGTAATATACTCGTATTACGTACGTAATACACCATGTATAACATACGTAAATCCATCCGTTGACTCACCTGTCCACATCCGCGCCGAAAGCTGCCGACACAGGGCCCCACCTGCCGACCACAGCTCGGTCCTGTCCGATTCCCTTTGTCACGTACGTGATGCCTTATGCATAACGTACGTAAAGCATAGAATTTAGCGTATGTAAGTCTTTAAAGCTAGCGTACGTAATGGCCTTCTATACTTGGCCAAAATCCAACTGTTCATGTCCGTCTTGACATACTGGATACGTCTACGCACATACTGAATACATATGCTCGTCCCAATATCATTCTCATACGATATACCTGATGCACGATATCCTCAAATACAAATGTCGACCAAGTACGACAATTTACAAATACTCATACAGTATATCCAACATCCAAAAACATAACAAACATGTAATATCCTAGAATTAAAGTAATCTCGATAGACATACTGGTACGACTGGCACAATTCCCAAAATTATTTATCCATACTGTATCGGTCCCACTCTGTAGAGTACAACTCAGATAAAATAATACGAAAAATTCATAGAGAAATTCTAAGATATTACACCAAGGTACTAAATTTCAATCATTATTCATGCATATATCATTTCATTTTATTTACATGATTGTATATGTATATGCGAATTGCTAGAATGGCCAAACCTAGGATGATGCCACGTAAGAGGGTTCCTACTACATTTGACTCGCGTCTTATGGCACGCAAACATTGGTTGGACGATCCGAGTTTACCAGAAAATGCACCACACTATGTCATCAATAGACTGAGCAAGTGGTTGCAGTCTGGGAAATGAGGTTCCGTCACGCAACAGCTGGAACACCTAATGGGGAAGTTATTCGAAGATTGGATTTATTGCATCTTCCGGCTTTGGAAAGAGTCCATCAAGAGATCACAAGAAGAGCGAGATACCGCAGATGATTTTCAGTTCGTAGCTGGACGCTTATTGGATATGTACGCCAGAGAGGCGATACCAGCTGCAAATTGGAGTTCCAACTCTACGGATGAAGAAGACTCAGAGGAGGATCCCGAATAAGACCCTGAGGAGGATCCCGAAGAAGATCCAGAGGAAGTTCCCGATGAGAGCTCAAGGGTGGACCTCGCAGAAAATATGAAGGATGTGTTGATGGCAGACACCGAGTCTGGTGATGAAGTCACTTCGTGGATTGAGCCGCGACCCCCTATTCCTGTTATAGAGATTATTAGCACTGACGATGAGGAATAGCCATAGGCTTAGTTCATTTTATTATATAACTATTATGTTGAGATTTTTAGTGGATGTTATCAGTTCCATTTCTTTCAAAACATATTATATAATGAAAATCAATTATTCTATTGCCTTTATATTTTTATGTGTTGCGTCTATTATATGCGTTCTACTTATCTTCTCATTCTTTATTTCTCGCAATGTGTCGACTAATGGGTTTTACAACTCATTGGCAGACTCATGGCTAACCGAGGAAACCGCAATGCTCAACCCACCCAAGATCGGCTTTTGGCTGGATTGGCCACTTTACTTCATGGCGCAACCATTTTACCGCCTAACAATCCTGAGCAAGCTCAAGCTCAAGTTATCAATCGGTTCAATCATTTCAAGCCACCCGTCTTTCTTGGTCGTGAGAGACTAGCAGCAATAGAAGAGTGGTTGTTGAACCTAGACAGCATCTTCGACTACATGGCGTGCACCGATGCTCAGAAGATGTCATGTGTCGTGTTCCAGCTCAAGGAGGATGCTAGGACATGGTAGATTGGAGTGTGGAGGCTCAAAACCCAAGACGAGAAGGATGCGTTCACTTGGCACCAGTTCAAGGAGATAGTTATGGAAAAGTACTACCCGAGGGCGTACAAAACCAAGATGCAAAAGGAATTCCTCGATCTGACCCAAGGAGGAATGTCGGTCACCGATTATGAGCACAAGTTCAAACACATGTGCTGTTTTGCTCCTCACATGGTCGAGACGGATGACATAAAGTCTCAGAAATTTCGAGAGGGATTACGTGACCGGATTCGTCACCATCTGGCTGGTCATGGGCGTCTGACCTATAATGAAGTAGTTGCAAGGGCTGAGGACATTTCTGCTAGTTTGGATGTGGAGAAGGCAAGAGCACCACCAGTTGCAGCAAATAACAAGCGCAGGTGGCACGATCAAGGAGGTGGTAGTAAGAAGAATGTTAAGACTGGATCTTCGGGGGCGAAACCCCAGCCCGATAAACCTACATGTGCTACTTGTGGCAAGGGACATAAAGGTGCATATATGCTTGGTCAGAATCGGTGCTACTTTTGCCGTGAAGGAGGACACATGGCCTCAGCATGTCCGAAGAAAGGAAAAGGCCTAGGCAATAGTGTACAAGGTCAAGGCTCATGAGGAAAAGCTTGAATGTATAGCATGACCGAGGCCGAAGAAGAGACTGAACGCCAAACCATGTCAGGTATGTTGTGAGTTGCAAATATTCCTGCTTTGGTGTTGTTTGATACGGGTGCATCTCATTCATTCATCTCTAGGAAACTTTGTATTATGATTGGTTGTAGAAGTAGTAAAGCCCCTAGATCTCTGTTAGTTAGCATGCCTGCGGGGGGGGGGGGGGGTAGTGCGTGTAGACTCGATAACTAACAATGTGAAGATAGAGATTAACGAACATAGCTTCTTAGCCGACTTGCACATAGTTGAACTCAGTGATTTTGATGTTATTGTAGGGATGGATTGGTTGGACAAACAAAGAGCTGTAGTTGAATGCTCCGAAAGGAGGGTAACCTTATGTCCGCCTGTTGATGTCAAGACCGTATTCGAGGGAGTAAGACACAGTAGTACTTCGAAAGTGATTTCAGCCATGAAAGCTGTGAAGATGTTGAAGAAGCGTAGTTGCCAAGGATTCCTGGTGAATGTGATGGGGAAAAAAACTTCGGAGAATACGGTATTTGATGTACCTATCGTCAATGAGTACCCAGATGTCTTTCCCGACTTGCCAGGAGTTTCGCTGAGTCGTCAAGTTGAGTTCTCGATTGATTTAGTGCCAGGAGCGGCACCAATATCGAAAGCCCCTATAGAATGGCGCCCAAGGAATTACAAGAGCCGAAAGTGCAACTTCAGGAACTGCAGGACTCTGGATTTATCCGACCGAGTATTTCACCATGGGGTGCGCCAGTACTCTTCGTGAAGAAAACAGATGGAAGTTTGAGGATGTGCATAGACTATCGTGAACTTAATCGACTCATAATAAAGAATAAATACCCACTTCCGAGAATAGAGGACCTATTCGATCAACTTGGATGATCAGGAGTATTCTCGAAAATAGATTTGAGATCCGGGTATCGCCAACTGAGGATCAAGGATGACGATATCCCGAAGACAACATTTCGAACTCGATATAGACACTTTGAGTTTATAGTGATGCCATTTGGTTTGACTAATGCGCCAGCACTATTCATGGACCTCATGAACCGTGTATTTCAACCTTATTTGGATAAGTTTTTCATTGTGTTCATATATGACATACTTGTGTATTCAAGGAGCAAGGTTGAACATGAGCAGCATCTTAGAACAATATTGGGAATAATGCGCAAGGAGAAGTTGTATACGAAGTTCAACAAGTGTGAATTCTGGCTTAACCGGTTTGCATTTTTGGGACATGTGATCACTTCTAGAGGAATTGAGGTTGACCCGGTTAAGGTAGAGGCAGTCAATGACTGGAGAGTACCGAGTAATGCAAATGAAGTTCGCAGCTTCTTGGGATTAGCCGGTTATTATTTGAGATTTATCGAGGGATTTTCGAAGATAGCTGCACCAATGACTATATTGACTAGAAAGGGAGAAGTTTTCTTATGGAATGAGAAGTGCGAAAAGAGTTTTCAAGAACTTAAGCGAAGGTTGACTGCAGCACCGGTTTTGAAGATTCCCGATCCGACGAGAGAATTCTTCATCTGCAGTGATGCATCCAAGCAAGGCTTGGGATGTGTATTGATGCAGGAGGGGTAGTTGCCTATGCTTTGAGACAGTTTAAACCGCACGAGCTGAACTACCCTACTCATGATTTGGAATTAGCAGCGGTAGTTCATGCCTTGAAAATTTGAAGGCATTACCTGTATGGAGGTAAGTGTGAAATTTATACAGACCACAAAAGTCTGAAATATATTTTCACACAAAAGGAATTGAATATGAGGCAGCGCAAATGGCTAGAGTTGGTCAAAGACTATGATTGTACAATTCATTACTACCCTGGTAAAGCAATCGTATTTGCTGATGCACTGAGCCGTAAGGCGAGAGGAGACCTAACCTGTTTGTTGACCAAAGAGGAAAGCTTGGTCAAGGAATTTGCAAGAATAAACCTTGAGATGGCTACACCTTCGAATCCAGTTGAGTCGTTATTGGCTAGTTTGGTGGTACAACCAACCTTGAGGAAGCAGATCAAAGAAGGTCAAGGACAAGACAACTTTTTGGTCAAAATGAAAGAACGTGTACTCTTTCAGGTGAGGATAAGGGTTTCAGTGTGTCCGATGATGGCATAATGTACTACGAAGAGAGGATTTGTGTGCCCAATGTTGTCAAGTTGAGAGAAGCAATATTGAAAGAGGCACATAATACCCCATATACAGCACACCCTAGGAGTACAAAGATATACCAAGACCTTAAGGGGACATTTTGGTGGGAAGGTTTGAAAAGAGATGTGGCAGACTTTGTCAAAAAGTGTATAGTTTGCTAACAAGTGAAGGCAGAACACCAATGCACTTTGGACTACTTAAATCACTTCATATTCCGGAATGGAAATGGGAAAACATTACGATGGACTTTGTGGTAGGTTTGCCTCGAACGGAAAGATGAAACCACGCTATTCGGGTTGTTGTGGACCGACTCACAAAGTCAACTCATTTCATACCAGTTAAGATGAACTTTAGAAGGGATCAGGATGCTCAACTTTACATTCCAAAATCGTATTCTCGTTTTCTTATTTCCTGCTATGATGCCAATACTCGTAATCCTATTTCGGTATCTCTTCTTCATCTTCTTGCTATTGTCATTACCATGATAAATCAACCTACGGTAATGGTCTAAGATCAGAACTTCAACATTAAAAATATAAATCAATTTCGAATCTCAACCATGCACAACAAAACCCAATGTCCCAAATCTAAAACAATTACCCAACATTTACCCCGATTCTGATTAGGGTTTTATGAACCAAATCCCCTTTTCCTTTGTTCTGCAAGTTATAGACTAGAACTTCGACATCAAATCACAAATAGGAACCAGTTACACAATTTCTGTTCCAATTCGCGACCCCAAAACCAAACCAGAAACCCAAAAATTTAATCAAGCATGTTCAAATCTTACGAGAAACCCGTTTCATCTCGAATCGGACCAACCATGTGAACCCTAACCAGAAAGCCGAGAGTAGAATCGGAGCCTACCTTCGATTCGCTTGAACCCGACCAAAATATTTTTTCCCAAGCCCGAATAGGAATCCAGGGAGAATCGAACTCACCTGAAATCCGGAAGCAGCTGCCGGCGCACCACCGTTCGAACCACCTCCGATGCAGGCGCACATCGCGGCCCAGGATCTCCACTGCCACGAGCTACTGGAAATCCACCGTTGAGGTCGCATATTGTCGCCCGCCGCCACTGCCTCCTAGTCCGGATTTCGCCGATCGCGTGATGGGCATGTATGTCGGAGATTTTTTGTGTGTGTGTGTCTTTATGCCATTTTATTTCCGACCGAGGAAGTGAGATAGAGTCGGGAAGGATAGGATCGGAGAGAGAGGAGAGTTCAGAGTATTTGAGAAGAAAGGAATTTAGAGAGAGAGAGAGAGTTAAGGCATAGAGTGAGGGACGGGGAAGAGTGGGGTGTCGGCTGAAGGATAGTATTTATACCCGCGAAAAAGTAGGGTTTTTCAATTTAGTCCTCACTCTTTCCAGCAACTTTTAATTTAACCTCAGACACTTTTAATTACTTCGATTTTTACCACAACTCCTTTCCAGTCCTTCGTATTAAGCCTTCAGATTCCTCAGATCTTACAATTTGGACCCAGTCAACTTTAAAACCTTTAATTCAGTCATATTTTGACCAAGACATTAAAATATTGATGCCTAAATTAATATTAATAATTAGTCCAATTTTATGCATATATTTTTAATTTTGGTCATTATATCATAATATTTTATAATAATTAAATTATTATTATATGTAGACATTAACGAGGATTTACGGGCTTAGGTCCGTGAGTCGAGCATCTTCATATTCAAGTCAAGCATCATCATTTATTCAGGTGGGAATTTTCACTATCACTTTAATTGCTTTAATTGGATTGTATATGTGATATTCTATTCATGTTTAAAATTATGATACATATTGTAAATCAGATTCACCTGTATACGTGTAAAGAGGCTATCTTAAGATATATGTTGTGTGGGGACACCTGCACAACCTCAATATTCACATGCGTGCTCGATTCATGTTATATATGGTATTGTGTGTATGTATTCATGTTGAGGAAATGTTACCGGTAGAATAATCATTTAAATGCCTTCCATGAGATTGTATATTACTGTGATATGTGTGATTTCCACGAGTTGAAGGAAACTCACCCGCATCTTTATTGATCCCGCAGGTTAAACCGAGATGGATGGACGAAGGAGCGAGCCGAGAGGGCATATGAATGAAATTTATTAAATGATATTTTTCATTATGTCTAATGTTTCGAATTTTTTTTTTTTGGGGATTTATTAGAAATTAACAATTTATAATTTATTCTTCCGCCGCAATTATTATCTCTTATCTATGACGTAATGTTGCCTTAATTAAAGGTATTTATTTTATGTCAGTGTAGCGACTCGACTTTGTAAGCGAGAATTTTAATATTCTCAAAAAAAATTATTTTTGTCAAAATTTACCTTTTACTTATTTTTCCCTATAATTACTCCTAGAAATTCGGGGCGTTACAATTGTATTACTATTATTGTCGATTCATTTACTTTTCAATAATTCTTTTTTTAAATATTTGTCTTGTTTTCATGAAAACGCTTATTTATTTGAAATAAAATAAAATTAGTCATATTCAACAATTAATACTTCTTATGTATTTTTGCTTTGAAAAACCTTGTGATAATATTTAAACTCTCTATATGAAACAATTTAGTCGATTACTAGGTAATTTTAACTCGGAACCACAAATATCTTTTATTATATTTTCTAAAATTAAATCATGTGTGAATAATTTTAAATCACTACATAGTTTTAACTAATTTTTGTGATTTCTACAGTCATAAAATATGATTATTGGAGATTAGTATTTATTTTATTCTGTATTTTTTTAGATGTAGAATCTGGTGAATCCAATTTTGTTATCAATCATAGTGTGGTTTGTTGCCTAAAGCTATATAGTACTGTTTAGACTACACAACACTAGCTATTTAAGTATGTTTAGATTATTAAAATATGATACAAATATAGTATTGAGTTTTCCTATGTTTTAAGATGACTTAAACATCATATAGTTGTATACGTTTAGTCTGAGCATAACTATCATTATATGCAAGTCTCTAAAGTTCATTTAATTTGATATTACATTATGATACTATATAATTATAAGATATATATTACGAAGAACACATTATCATTTAATAACAGTAACAAAAATTGATCCTTAAAAATAATATTATCTTCTGTTTTGTAGTTTTTAAATAATGGGGCCATTTCTCGCCTTTTTGCCCTTCCGCCCAGAGCATGAGAAACCCTAGAACCGACCATGCGCAGATTACTAACATTTTGAAAATTTTGCAGACAAAATAACAATTTTTATACCTAGGTGCTCTATCTGTTTTTCCCTCAACATAATTTTTTTTGTTAGATAAAGACATAATACTTTATATTGCATACATTTTGTTAGAAAAGAGCATACATATATGTAGGTAAGTACGACACTACCTTCAAATAAAAAACCCAACTAGGATCTTTTAAAAGTTCAGTAATTTACGTGTAATTAATCCGCACAAAATAAACAACAAATAAACGGGGAATAGATAAAATTACCCTAAAAATGTTATGAAAACCCCGCGTAAGTTGTTTAATCTTCCGATTAATTTCTAAAAGGTTATTTACTGAGCCGATTATGGTCTAGACTTGTACTGGGCGTTTGAGTGAGGCAGAGCATAGGAATGCAAGCTCGGCAGACTCCTAGGTGGCTAGGTCGACGTCTAGATGGTTAGATTTTTTTTGTTTTAATAATATTATAAATTTCTAAACTGGGATTATGGATCTTTTATACCTATATCAATATTTTAAATTAATATATAGTTGATCATATATCAGTGGTTGAATATTAATTGTTTTTTTTATTGTTTTACACATATATGATTTTTACACATAAAAATGGTTAAAATAATAAAAATCGATAAATTTGCTTAGTCCGATCAATCCTCAATTAATTCCCGACTAATCCACTAGGTGCGAGACAACAGCCCGAACGCCTAGCGCTAGCGTTTTTTTAGAACCTTAGTTGAAATCTTGGTTTGATGGTTGAATACGACCTGTTAGGCGGTGAAGGTGCATTTACGAGCAATCTCTTCAGTGATGAGTGGTTGAATGAGTCGGTGTTGTGCCGATCCTTTTCATCATCAACTCCACTCTCTCTTCGACGTCAGTGACGATTCAAAAGGATATACTAGGTAGGCTTTTAACTCGGGTTAGATGTATCAAGATCCGACTCTACTGCAAACTATTGTTCTTAGGGCATCTCAAAGAGTGGAGCAATAATAGCGCTCAACGCTATTTTAAGTCTGAAAGTTGCTCCAACCATGCGGTATAATCTTGCGCTATTTTGGAGATTTGTACAGTGTTGCTGTATTTCTACCGCAACACTGTTGTTTGCGCTATCCCATTTGTTTTGTTTTTCCTTTTCTTTTACTGTGTTTAATTATGTTTTGATATTATTATCACTATTGTTTTCCTTTTACAACTCAATATATCCACTTATATGTGATATAAAAAGCTTTTCATAATACGGAAAACTTAAAAATAAAAAATACATTCATATTAATTTATTTATTTATAATTTTATTTTTCATATTAATTTAATCAGCTCAAAATTCTATTATTCCCATAATCTGAACTTATTCTTCTTAAATTTTATTGATGAATAAATAAATAAATAAATTTTATTATTAGTTAATGGAGACAAAATGCGTTTATATTTGTACATAATATTAAGATTAGAAAAATAATATAATATAATATCCATTTTTACTGTATTTTTGTGCAAACTGTTGGAGATACATTAATAATTGTTGTATTTTTGTGTAAGTTGTTGGAGATGCATTATTGATTTTCTGTATTTTTGTGTTTGAAGTTGTATTATTTTTGTGTAAACGGTCAAAGATACTCTTAATTTTTTTGTTTTGTGCGTTTATTAATGATTAGATCTGACGAAAATTCTCTTATGTTATTCTCGAGAGAACAAGCAAAGTAATTAATAATATCAGATCTTTTATGCAAACTAAAGTTAGTATCGTCTGCACAAATTTCAAAAAAGTTCGATTTATTTGCAAATTAGTCCTTACTTTATTCCATTGCTAGGTGTGTTTAGCAACTATGTTTATACCAAAGGGCGTTTGGCCCGATAGTTATTTGCAATGAAGACAAGAACTTTTAGACAAAGTCGTTGGGGTTTGAGTTTGAGCAAATGTGGTGTTTTAATCCGGCCGTTATTCCAGTAAGGTAATTTGTGTGGAGACGGTACGGTTTCCTCGTGAATCTGTAGCCTCACTTGTCACCAGCGTGGACCCGGTTAAGACAACATAGTCTGGGCAAGTGGTGGTTAGGGCCTGCATCTTGCGGGTGGTTGACTCTAAGTTGAAATTCGCCGTTCAAAAAAAAAACTATATTTATAATTGCAACATCTAGAATTTAACGCTTGTCAATACACAACGGTAATTGTTAATATATTTAATAATTTATTTATAAAATTATAAAATTAATATTTTAGAGCATATATTAAAATGAATCTAATAATATTTTATATGAATAAATCTTTTCTTATATATAAATTACAAGAAATGGTAAAAAAAAAATACGAATAGTATAAACATCCAAATGCTACAATAATAGAAGAATTGAGTAAATTTTCATATATATATATATATATATATATATAAATTTAGTATAAAATGAATTTAGGGCAAAAAAATTTACAGTATTTTATTAAATCATTTTTTATTTTATCTTGGAGTTCTGGGTCAAAGCCCGTCACTAAATTGTGTGATTGGTTGGTAAAATGTTAATCCTTCCTTGGAAACCTGGTAAAACCGAGGGTAGTTGTGTCCATTTCCCACAACCAAAATTGTGCACGGAAATAGTAAAAAAGTAAAAGCCCACGGGATTCGCTGCTCGTGACACGTCATTTCCCAATCTTTCATCTCCACCTCAGCAGACAAACAAACGGTCGAGATACGTTCCACAGGCCTCATCGGACGGCTGAGACCCCTCTTCCAGATCATTCCACTGATCGCGGCTTAATAACTCGGGTCGGCTTAACCTAACCACAATTCACGCGTAACTTCGATCAGAGTTAAAACAATGTCTAAGAAAAATGGGGAAGACAATCATTAAAAACAAAAAAAGGAAGAAAAAATACAGAGCGCCAACGTTATATATACACAAGTATATCCGCACTTAGATATAGAGAGAGAAAGAGCAAGAAAGAGAGTGAGCACGGAGCAAGAAAGGAGAAAGAGGGGTTTCTTTTTTTGGGTGGTTTGGAGGGGAAAGACTACCTATCAAATCTTGCCGTTAAATCTTCTTGTTGTCTGTTATCCCGACCGCTGGATTCTTCGATTTTTCCAGCTTCGTTCATCTCTACTGCGACAAGGAGAAGAAACGCAAGAGATCTTCAGATCTTGCCATTTGGTGAGTTAATACCGAGTTTCTTATCAACGATGTTGAGTTTTTACGGCGAATTTTTGGGTAAATTAGATTTTACTCTCAATCGTCACTCGGAAATCAATGATAATTTATTGTGTGCTTCGTGCTACTTTAATCGAAGCTTATAGGATTAGAAATCCGTTGCTGTGGGGAAGAGACTGTAGTAAATTGATAGCTGTGCGTGTGGAATTGAAGCTTGCTCAATCGGATTAGGTGGAGCCGCGGGCAGCTGATTTACGTTTTTTTTTTCCTCCAAGAATTTATTGTTTCTCGACATTTATTGTGAATAATGTTGATGTAGTAAGTAATCTCTGCTTGCTTGCACACGAATTCATTCAGAATGCTCTACTGTGACTGATTCATAGGATTTTCTTTTTTTTTGTGGTAATTAATTTAATCTACCCAGTAGTTTTGTACTTCTTGTTGTCTTGGTAGTGAGAGAATCTGGCACGTGAGAATTCTTGAAAGCCTACTCCATTCTGAACGAATCAGCTGTTTCTATATGTTCATTGTCATTGGGTACTCGAGCTGGTGGAGATGTTCTATCTATTGTTTTAATTTGACTTGTTACTTTCTACGATGCAGATCGCAATCTGAAGCTTGATTGGAAATATCCAATGGCTCTCTCTATGTTGTGATCTCATAAATCTCTCTTCTCTTTCTCTAGACTTCTGGAAGTAGGGTTCTCTTTTTCATTCGGCAGTTTCTGGGTGGCGGGAGTTCAGATCTTGCTTTGTAAGTAGATGATCGTTATTGGATTTGATATACCCGTGGTTCCATCACAATTAGCTCCTGAGTTTGGCCTAGAACTGAGAGAGAGGGTAAAAAGGCTCTCTCCTGTCGCCATCTTGGTTGCTTGCTGTGAGTTGAAACCTAGCCGTTCTTTCTTTCTTTCATGTCTCCTAATTGCGATAGCCCTATTCAGACCGAGATGGCTGTGGCAGTTTTCAAAAGTTCGCTTGGTGGCGGTGAGTATCGAGGAGCCAATAAGATGGAGGGGAAACAAACGGGTAGAAGACGCGTTTTCGTACAGACTGAGACAGGCTGTGTGTTAGGGATGGAGTTAGATCGGAGTGATAATCTGCATACCGTGAAAAGGAGGCTACAAGTTGCTGTTAATTTTCCCATTGAAGAAAGTTCACTGACATTTGGTGATATGATCCTTAAGAACGATTTAAGTGCTGTTCGAAAAGATTCCCCCCTCCTTTTGACCCGGAATTTAATGCATAGAAGCTCATCGACTCCCTGTTTGTCGCCCACCAGTAGGGATGTCCAACAGAAAGAGCAAGGCGGGATGATTGAGATATTGGGCCACTCCGCCCGCTTTGCCAAGACTAGACAATTAGTGAAGGAGATCGTCAAGGGAGTGAAGAACGGGATTGATCCGATCTTCGTCCATGGCGGGCTTGGTGGAGCGTATTATTTCAGGAATGTTAGAGGTGAGAGTGTTGCCATTGTGAAGCCTACTGATGAAGAACCATTTGCGCCGAACAACCCAAAGGGTTTTGTTGGCAAGGCTCTCGGTCAACCGGGCCTAAAGCGTTCAGTAAGGGTTGGCGAAACTGGGTTTAGAGAAGTTGCTGCTTATCTTCTCGACTATGATCATTTTGCAAACGTGCCGCCTACTGCTCTTGTGAAGATTACTCACTCGATCTTCAACGTTAACGATGAGTTGAATGGAAACAAGCCTCAGAACAAGAAACTTTATAGCAAGATTGCGTCTTTCCAACAGTTCATTCCTCATGATTTCGACGCTAGCGATCATGGGACCTCGAGTTTCCCTGTCTCTGCTGTGCACCGTATTGGGATTTTAGATATTAGGATTCTTAACACGGATAGGCATGCTGGTAACCTTTTAGTTAGAAAGCTTGATGGAGTCGGGCAATTTGGTGAAGTCGAACTCATCCCTATTGATCACGGCCTTTGCTTGCCTGAGAGCTTAGAAGACCCTTATTTCGAGTGGATTCATTGGCCTCAGGCTTCGATCCCTTTCTCGGACGATGAACTCGAGTACATAGCCAAACTCGACCCAGCCCGTGACTCAGAAATGCTGCGAAGTGAGCTTCTCATGATTCGGGATGGTTGTTTGCGTGTTTTATACATTTGTACTGTTTTCTTAAAGGAAGCTGCCGGGAACGGGCTCTGCCTTGCGGATATTGGTGAGATGATGAGTCGGGAGTTTCGTAGTGGTGAGGAGGAACCTAGTGAGCTTGAGATTATATGCATTGAAGCAAGAAGGCTTACTACTGAGGAGATGTCTCCTAAGGGTGGAGACAATTTTGATGATAATTTTCAATTCGACATAGATTATGAAGATGGTGGTGGGTTGGAGTTTGTGCCAAAACTCACCCCCGAGAACTCTTATTCATTAATGCCCTTCCATTTTGGGTTTGGAAGTATTAACGGTCGTACCCCGCTTTCCAAACTAGAGGAAACTATTGAGGAAGTTGATAGTGAAGTAGAAGATGAGGAAAGTGGGCTAGCTAGGGTTCAGACCATAGTTAAGAGTCCAACTACTATTCCCAAGCTTTCTATGTCGCTGATAAATACATGCTTAGGCGAGAAAAACCAGAAATTGGGGAAGTTCCCGGGAGCAAAGGCGGACTATGGTTATCTTGCCAGCTCATCATCTGGTCATAGGAGTGCGAACGAGCAGCTTCCCGCGAGTGCGAGCTTTGTGAAGCTGGATATGAATGAGGACGAATGGTGTCTGTTTCTAGAGAAATTTCAAGAGCTTCTTGGCCCTGCCTTTGCCAAGCGGAAGTCGGTTAGCTTTGGTCAGAGGCAGAGACAGAGGCTCGGGACCTCTTGCAAGTTTTGAGGTATGATTTTTAGTAGTATGTTTGCTGTGTTAGCCGAGTGTTTTAGCCTAGATTGCTTGGGAGCGGCAAGGCAAGAGAGTGTTGTGTAAATATTCTTTGAAAAACAGCCGATGGGGAAGCCCGAGTTAAATTGGTTGATTTTTTTTTTCCGTCTGTAGAACATGAATAGTGTTGATAAATAATCTTGTCGAACGTTGTATTAATAAACGAGTATCTGTATTATTGTTAATATTGGATCCATGCTGGTGTGGGCTTGTTTGAGGTAATTCGTGTTCTATCTATGTTTTCCTTCTTTTTTTTTTTTTTTTTTTATTTTGTATAAGATGGTCATACATTACCTATTTGTGTAATTAATAATTTTATACGCAAGAAAAACTTCACCAAATCTGGGAAGGAAGATGTGATTAATTTTATTAAAAACCAGACGATAATCTAGTTTGGATTCGTCACGAACGTGGGCAGTCTAGTCAGTGTTGAGGGGGCCTCGTTTTTTTATTCTGACCCAACTTGTTCTTTGGCCAAGGGCTTTTTCATGTGGGGATATCATGTCGGATTTTAATTCGAGTGGTAATGATGATAAGAACAAAGAGAAACTGTTTGTGCTTGAGGATGCGAATTAACATAAAAAAGCCCGCGCTTGGCCTGTTTTTTTTGAGTTGAATTGAATTGAACTAGATTGAAATGAGCCGACCTGAATTGAACTGAACATAAATAATTGATTTATTGTAATAATAATGATAATAATTATTATAATAATTAGTATTGGGTATCTATTCGGAATATATAAATTTATACAACTCAGCAGTAAATAAATTACAAATAAAGGACCTATGGTATTAGGGATTTGGGGATTAATGTTGATAGATTAATAATCCTAGAAATTGAATAATAAAAGTAATAAGAACTGGAAACAAACACAGGTCGAAAAAGAACAAGATCAAATCGAGTAGATCACACAGGATCTGAAAATATCCAGAGGTGAAGGTGGTGAGAGATGAACACAAGTCGGCTCAGTCCTCCACTCTCGTATACTCACTTTCAAGGCTCAAAACAACGGCAGCCGGCAGCCCTTATTGTACCAAAATCCAGGCGGTCACAAAGAAGCACAGGGAATCACAGGTAATACCCAAAACCAAGAACCCTATACTAGAAGTTCCTCCCCAAGCTCTCAGGCTAATTTCACTCAGAAATCGGAAACGATTCACTTAGAAAATCACAAAGATATTTTCGCCTCCAGAACTCTCTCAATTTTTCGGTGTAAATCCTCAAAAATAATCCCAGTACTTATAGGGACGAAAACAGTAACCAAAGCCACGGTCGTCCGAGGAAGAAGCAACCATCCATATCATTAAGTTGATAAGGGTTGCATTCATATCGGAACAGATCGGGAAATACAGAGGCGAGAGAGAGAGGGTAAAACCGTAGAAGACGAAAGAATCGGGAGAGAGGCGCAAGAGGAGGGGGGAGAAGTGATTAGGGTTACGGGGTAAAGAGGGTTAATATATCACACAGATGGACGGGTGTGATATGCCCTACAAAAGGGACGGTCTTGATTAACCCCAAGATTATTCTGCAATCCGGGTCTGGGCTTTGGTGTATTAAAGTGATTGGGCTGCACAAGATGTATTATTTATTGGGCCCAGTCATAAAATAATTCATTTGGGCATCAAATAACAACATTTCTCCACCCGAACCAAATGAGCCATCGGAGTACACTGTTTTGAGAGGGAGGTCATCATCGCCGAATGTCACACCACCTGCACATCACACAAAGTTAGTACAAATATGAAGATGTAAATCAATCACAAAGAAAAGTAGAAATCACAAAGAAAACTAGAAAGCTGTCACAAAGATAGCAGATGAAACTGAAAGCTGGAAGGCCCTCAGTTGAGAGAGTCGATGTTCAATATCGACTTGCAGGATCGGATTTTCTCAACTGGTAGGCACTTAGTGTCCATGTCCGCAGGATTATAATGTGACGGGATCTTCTTCAAATCAATTATGCCCTTTTCCACGATATCACGAATGAAGTGGCTCCTGACGTCAATGTGTTTAGTACGATCATGGAAAATAGGATTTCTACACAAATGGATACTAGATTGACTGTCAGAAAATACCACAACATTATCACGAAGAACATTAATTTCAAGCAGTAAACCTTTTAACCATATAGCCTCCTTAAAGGCTTCAGTGGTGGCAATATATTCAGCTTCAGTAGTAGATAAGGTAACTATGTGCTGAAGTTGAGATTTCCATGAAATACAAGAACCACACAAGGTAAACACATAAGAAGTTGTATTTACATTCATCTATGTCATTGGCATAATTAGAGTCAACATAACCCTTAAGACTCACCATCTACAGATTTGGAGAAAACAAGACCATCATAAACAGAATTTTTTAAGTAACGAAGTAGTCACTTGAGGGCCTCCCACTGTGGTCTACCAGGATTGGCCATATACTTACTCAAACAACTCACAGCATAACCAATGTCAGGTCTAGTACTGACCATAAGGTACATGATAGATCCAATAGCATTCGCATAAGGGACAAATCTCATTTCACTAATTTCGGAGTCAGTTTTTGGTGACTGAGTTTTAGTTAATAAGAAATGAGGAGCCAATGACACACTAGCAATTTTGGCATTAGTCATAGAAAATTTCTCAAGAATTTTATCAATGTATGAAGACTGATTGAGAAATAAAGTTCCATTAGGTCCGTCCCTAACAATATTAATGCCTAATATCCTTTTTGCATCTCCTAAATATTTCATGTCAAATTGTTTATTTAGGCAACTTTGAACATGATCAATAGATTTAATGCAAGAACTAATCAACAGCATATCATCTACATAAATAAGCAAGAAAGTAGGAACATTAGAATCATTCTTGAAATAAAGGCACGAATCATATGCACTACGACAAAATTTCAAGGAAAGCATGCGATCATTGAACTTTTTGTTCCACTGTCTAGGAGATTGCTTTAAACCATATAAAATTTTTTTAAGTAGGCACACATGATCAGGATGGTTAGTGTGTGTAAAACCTTCTGGTTGTTTCATATAAATGGTCAGTCCTCCACTCTCGTATACCCATATCCAAGTCTCAAAACAACGGCAGCCAGCAGCCCTTATTGTACCAAAATACAGGCGATTTCACAAAGAAGCACAGGGAATCACAGGTAATACCCAGAACCAAGAACCCTATACCAGAAGTTTCTCTCCCCAAGCTCTCGGACTAATTTCACTCAGAAATCGGAAACGATTCACTTAGAAAATCACAAAGATATTTTTGCCTCAAGAATATATACAACAGGATTAAAATTAGTGATATCACAATAAGAAAAACAATAATATTAATAAATATTGATAATATAAATTATATATAATATTATTCATAATATTGATATCAATAACGATAATAGTAATAATATAATTAGTAAACACTACCAATAATATATAATAATACTAATAAATATTGGTATTAATAATAATAATAATAAAATTAGACATCAATATATACAATAATAATTATTTATATTAAAAATAAAACAATATAATAATATTAATAATAATAACTTTATATAATAATATCAATAATGATACTCCGAGTAATTAATATTATTAGAAAATAATATGTACAACAATAATAACTATTATAATAAAAATAATAAGTGATAATAATTAAATAATAATAACTATTATATATAATATTATTGGTAATGCAAATAATAATAAAATGAAAAACAATAATAATTATTATATATAATATTATTTATAAATTAAATAATAATAATAACAATAATAGTAGCAACTAATAATATTGATCTTAAAGATGAACTGGACTGAACAAGTGCTGAATTGAATTGAAGTGAAATAACTGAATTGAACTGTAGTGAATTTTGCTGAACTGAACTGAATTGAAATGTGATGAAATTAAGCTCAAAAGAATAGTCCGATATTGCTATTATTGTTATTATATACTCCGTCCGTACCGCGCAAAAGTTTACATTTCTCTTAAAATTTTGTCCTTTTCGAAAGTTTATATATATCAACTTGTTAAAATTAAATCAAATAATTATTTTTTACTTTTTAATTTTCACATTATATTTATTATCAATATATTTTACTTTTTAACTCAACCACATATCTACCATCATTACTTATACCAATCATTACTTAAAAATACACTAAATATACACTCTATGTCCACCTTTGGCCAGGACAGAGAGAGTATTTTTTTTATTTATGAAGTGGAACTGGATAAGCCACCGGAAACCAGCCGACATGTCAGTTGCAAAAATAACAATAAAAAGAAATTGGCCGGCGGCTAGAGTTATTGCGAGGGTCACATCATAAAATAGGCTGGCAGGCCAGCCGTAAAACAAAAAGTAATAAGTAAATCAAATTTGCTGTCGCAGGCTTTCAACATTGAACATTTATTATTATTGAACATTTGATATTATTGTTAAATTTAACAAGAAAACAATTGAGGAGTAAAGTTGTCTTTTCAAGTGCACACTACGAAGATTAAAAAATAACATTGTTCTTTATATTACAGACTATAAATAAACCGAGAGGTATGGCATTGTAGCGGTTCCATAAACATTGAAATAATATTAGATTATCCTGCTACCGAAAAAGTATGTCGATCTCGGAGTTCTGCAGGCGGAACTCTCCCTCGAAAAAAAAAATGGTCGGTCGTCGGAGGTTTGCTGGCGGCCAGTGGCCCGTCGGAGATCCCCATCATTATTTTTTGAAGATTACTTCAACCGTATTAAATTTAACATAGAAGGGAAGAGAGGGATAAAGTAGTTTTCTCAGGTGCAGACGACGACAAAAAATACAACTATCCTTTATATTATAGACTAGAGATAACCCATGTCATAATAGAACGGTGGCGGTGCCATAGTTGAATTAAAATAATCAAAATTAGCAGATTTCCTTGCTAGAAAAGAACATGTTGGTTCCCAAAAATATATCAGCGGCAAACGCGCCTGCCGTAAAAAAGAAGAGAAAATAAATTGACAAACTGCCGGAAAGCATGCCGGCAGGCCCCCAAAAAAGGATAGAAAGTGGCTGGGGCGTCGGAAAGCAGGTCGGTGGTCCTGTCGTTAAGAAAAAAGCCCATTCTTGGAGTGCGGTGATGACCCGCTAAGCAGTCGATTAACCGGTATAAAAAAATAAAAGAACTAGCCGGTGGCGGTGGCCGTGGAAAAGCAGGCCAAGCGGGCTGTGTGTATAAAAAAGAATAAAATAAACTGATCAGACCTTTGACGGTGGCCGACCGAAAAAGCTGACCGGCGGGCCTAGCGTAAAAATGATTGGTGGCCGTCGACTCTTTCTGATATCAATTCAAAAACATTTGAAAGTTGGTCGTGGCAGTAAGTTCCTCTTTCGCTAGAGAGATTCTTGCACAATGGCGCCCTCCGGAAAAATTGGTCGGTTCATTTGAGATTCCCATCACCTAAGGGCCTATTTGGTAGGCATGTTTCGGCATGTTAGATATATTAACTGGTCGAAACAAGCATTTGGTAGCCTATATTACATATCTTGAAAGCCCGTGTTTAAGCTTCAGCCCGTGTCTATTCACTGTTTGGGTGTATACAATGTAACCCACCAAAATGGTGGGTTACAATAACCTGCTCAAACAGTACCATTCCTGCCAGTTTTACCCTCTCTCTCTTCCTTCCCATTCACCCTCTCTCTCTTCCTCCACCACGTTGCAACCCCCTACCGCGCCCTCTCCTCAACCAGTCGCCGCCCCCTACCGCGTCGCCGCCCCAAACCAGAAGCAACCCCACCGCGTCGCCGCCCCAAACCAGAAGCCTCCTCCACCGCGTCGCCGCCCCAAACCAGAAGCCACCCCACCGCGTCGCCGCCCCAAACCAGAAGCAACCCCACCGTGCCGCCGCCCCAAACCAGAAGCAACCCACCGCATCGCCGCCCCAAACCAGAAGCAACCCCACCGCGTCGCCGCCCCAACTCCTCCACTGAGGAATTCCTTCATTTTGCTTCTGTCAAGAACTAAGCCAGATTTGGGTGAATTGGCAGCAAATCAAGCTTTTTTTAGAAGATGTTTTTTTTAATTGATAAGGACAAAAAAGTAATTTTATATGTTATCTAAGAAGAACAGTAATTTTATCATTTTCCTACCAAACAACAAAATAATAAATCTGTTTTAACTATCTTATCATATCCTAACCTAACATATCCTAATATGCCATATCCTGACATGGCTACCAAACGAGCCCTTATGTTTTTTTTCTCTTGAAGATGAGTTGTCTATTTTTATTTAATATTTTAAGAGTATTTGCTGATATTTTTATTAAACATCTAGTATTACTATTATTAAATTCAACGTAAAAGAAGGTGGGATAATACATTGATATATTTTAAGAGGGGAACATATATCATGTCTATAGTGGGCGCCCATTATTGATTAGTTAACGTTAAACCACTCGAGTGGTTTGTCTTTCAGAGCATGCTTGACGTTCATTTTCATTTTTTTTTCTCTCCCATTGTTGATAATATTTGCACTTTTATCTTTTTTATTCGATCTATCCATTATACATTATCGTTACGAACTTGAAGCACTACTCTCTTTTATACAGTAGTCTCTTAATTTTGGATTTTTACTTATCTAAAATATTGGATTTCATATCGATTTAAAATAATATTTAAATAATGGATAACCTAAATAAATAGAATTCAATATCTTGAATCCCACATCGATTAATAGAGATCCTAAATAAATACTTCGAATTCAGTGTGTATTTTTCAACCTCATAGTTATTTCATACGCAAACTTAAGAATTTTAGTTTATTGTGTTTAATTTGGCCAATTATTAAGTTGGACAAATAAATAATTTAATTTTTAAGTGAAAATTTAATCTGGTCAATTATTAAATATACATTAATTCTCTTTATCTAAAATTTGAATCACATTTGTTTTATTTAGTATATTTCTTAATTAAAAATTTTAGTTTCGCCAATATTAATAATATCAATTACTAAGTTTGTCAAATTAATTACTTTATTTTTTATTGAATAATCTAATTTGACCAATTATCAAGCTTGTATCAATCGTATTTATCTAAAATTTTGAATACCACGTTGATCTTATATTTGATTATGTAGATTTTATAAGTTTTTTAATATATTTTGGTAATTAGTTCCTATAATCAATGTGTATTTTACCATCATATTTCTAAGCAAATTAATTTGATCAATTAGTGAGTTGGCCAAATAAATAGTATTATTTTAAATAATTTGACGTTAATTCAATTTGTCTAATTTATCAAGTATTATAATTTGAGCGTGATTTTTTTTGAAGTCAGATGTAACAATTATGACAAATTATATTTGATTATTTATATTTTATATATTTTAATAGATTTGGATAATTAGTGCATATAACTATATTGATTGGCGAGGGGAACATATAACAAAATTATTTTTAATCGTGTACGTTGTTGATAGTTGAACCCTACATGTATTGTTTCGAGTATCACTATATGGGTTCGGTATGAAAACGCATAATAAATACATTTTTAAGTCAAACTTCGAACGAGTACAATTATATAAAGTATAAACGGGTTCAAGTGGGCGAATCCTTGCCTCATCTTTTTGGTTTTTCATTTTGTTCTGTCTCGGAGGAACTCCGGGTGGGTGAACCTAACTAATAAGTATAACTAGCGAATTTTTACATTAATAAATTTGATTAAAAAATATAATTTTATTATATATAAATATATATAATACTATTATACATTTGGAGCACCACGTTAACTCTCTCATATGTGGTATTTTTATTTTTTAGATTTTTATTTATTTAAATCTATTATCCCACCTTTATTTTCAATAGCACTCCAATGATTGAATAACTAAATAAATATTTAAAAAAATATGTATTTTACCACCCATAATTATTTTACATCATTACTTTAATTTGGTCATCATTTGAGTTGGCCAAATGAATTGCTTTATTCTTATTAAAAAATTTAACTCGGCAAATTATTAAGTAAACCTCAATGATCCGAATATGTAAGTATTTATTTTTTTAATATCTAATTTATATACACACATATATATATATATATATTATATTTATATATTTTTTATTTTTTTAATAATTCGATTATTTTCACTTCTAAATAAATATATAAAGTATCTAAAAGCAATGCGGATATGAAATACCACATTAACTCTCTCTCCTACATGATTTTTTTTATTTTTTAATCTTATTTATTTAAAATCTTGAATCTCACATCAAAGTATACTATATAAATTGTAAAGAGTTTTTGAAGATTGTATAATTTCAAACATATACTAAGAATTTAAGTTTTAATATTTTATTATTTATAATATTTATTCTCAACTTTTACTTTACAATGGTTGAGTTTTCATTGAGATGTGCTAACCAGTTACTATAGCAACTTATGTTTAGTTATTTAAATTGTATAAATTTAAATATGTTTAGTAATTAGTGAATGTTATATAGGGGTTTGGATTTTTAAATGGGTAATAATGTCATCTTTTAATCGAGTTTGTGATGAATACGAGTATATAGATTTTAAATGGGCCTGAGTGGCTGAACCATACTGTCATTATTGTTACTATGCGAGTTTTTAACTCTAATAAGTTGTAAAATTATCTTCAATCGGGTTTAGGACGAGCACAAGTACATAAATTCTTAAACGAGTTTGAGTGGCTGAATCTTATCCTCATCATTTTTGTTTATTGGTGTGTTCCGCTACAGTATGATTCCAAGTGACTGAACCCTAACAAAGTACTAAATTATTTTTAGATTTTTATTTATAAATTACAATCTAAAGTGATTATCGAGTTTCGACCGACTATGCACTAACTAGTAGGTTAATATTGGGATATTTTCTTTTACTCTCCCCCACTCTCTCCCTTCGAACATCTCCGCACAATGGTAGGTATATTAAATGAGGGGGGATACATTCCCTCGGTGTGGATGCTCTAAGAAAAAATAGAGAATTTTACATTATATGATACATTAGATTTAAATATTACATAAATAACACTATAATAAAACAATTAGACAAGTAACAACTTCCTGATGTTTTTATTTATATAAATAATATTCAGTTTTTTTTCTTCTCTTTCTTAATTCTTGGAAGACGTTGTAATGGTTATCCATATCATTCCTTAAATTGTGAAATTAAGTTATTATCTTTTCCACCATTCCTTTTTTATTCTATATTTTAAGGTCTAAAAAATCAACAAACAAATCTGCTATTTTATGTTTCCACAATTTTGAAAATATAATTGCAAAATATTATTTTTTATGTCTCTTTATTTGCCGCAGCAAAGTACACCATCAAGACATCGCCATCCACCTTGGTTACGGCCTGACGCACCACCACGATCTCGCTCTCCATCATTGTTTGTTCCTACACGAGCGTCGCAGATCTGGGAACCAACCTTCGGTTGTGCCTTACCCTCATCCTCAATAATTCTATTTTTTTTCACTTGATTATTTTTCTTCCTTCTCATGAACATAATTTGTCCTTCATCAGATTTGGGATATATTTTTCTGACATGGATTTCTAGCAGTATGTGTCGGTTTGAAGATGAAGTTTTAATTAGCTGTGTAATATTTTTCATTGACATATAATATCCACTTGAATTTCTATTTTCAAATGAGGGTGGATATATACATGATTTTGTGGATATATACATGATTTTGTTGATTGCAAATATAAGTTACTCTAGAATAAGTTTATGTAATGGAGTTTCTTACTTGAATATGACATGTATTGAGTTTAAATTTTTTGTCACTTAATACTTAAAAATTGAAGGATATATTGTTGGTTACTCTATTGAAAGATATTGGATACTTACTTCATCAGCTCATATTTTTTTTAGTCTTTGGATTATATACGAGATACTTACAAAGAAATAATATGAATTTTCAGTTGATATTCACTCGATAGTTAAAGAACTATGAATGGATACCTAAATTAATGTATATGTTTACTTTTCCTTTAGATGTTCGTTAATAAATATTTGGTTACCCAGTTATATAACAATAGATACAAGTATGTTATGTTTAGTAATCAAATTAATATATAGAAGTATTCAAATATGTGTTCATTCAATTTTTATTATTAAATACAAACAAATTGCCGACTACGCAATATATTTAGGTAACCAAACTATATTTAATACAATCGACAATTTTAATCCTTTGTTTTTCAGTGTATAAAATAAGAAATTAACGGACAAAAATAATGAATAGACATAAGTGGACTTTGTCTTTTCAAACATTATAACTTGGGCCCAAATGCCTCAACATATGATTCTTCGTGTACAAATTATAATTGAGTTGGGTCATATCTTTTTGGCCCAGTCCAGATTTGCTAGCCCATCCGCCTCAGACAAAATGATAAACTATTAAGTACTTCATCAAATTCATCAAATACTCTACTATCAAATAGGCATGTGTAGAAAATAAGGTACATTTTAGTTAGAAAATTAATAAACAATCCAATCGAACTTACAGTAGTGACAAACAATTGATTGTTCTGTTAGAAATAAAGAACTTCGCTTACTGCATTTACTTTACTTAATTGAAGTCTTAATGAAATTTGAATCATTTCATTTTTTGATGTTTATTTTTACTTGTGAATTTGAAATGTGTATTTTGATTCAATTTGGGAAAAGGGTGTAGTTAAATTCAGTAGAAAAATTACCTCAGCTGCCCTTACCTACCCCTCTCTCTTTCTTCCTATCTCGAGTGTCTTTTCTCCTTCTCTCTCTCCCGTTCAATTTGTTTTCTCATCTCGTCCATTCTCTCTCTCTCTCCCGTTCATCTCTCCCGTTCATCTCTCCCGGCCCTTCTCTCTCTCTCTCCAGTTCCTTTCTCCCGTCGCGTCGCCCGTCTCCCGTCGCACGCCTCCCGTCGCCCGCCTCCCGTCGCCCGCCTCCCGTCGTCCGCCTCGCGTCGCCCGCCTCCCGTCCCGCCTCCCGTCGCCTTTCTCGCCGCCGTCGTCGCCTTTCTCGCCAGGTTCAATTTCTGATTTTTCAGGTTTCATATTTCCCCAAATTTACAGATCTCCCCTAAAAATATTTCAACATGAAAGAAACTATGTTCTGCTTTAAAACCTTTTCACAAAAGATGTGATGGGAAGATGATCTACAAAATTTTGTTTGCATTTCTTGTTTCAGGAAATAGACTGCTTCATGTTTTTTTTGAACGGAGCTGCTTCATGTTTTTTTTGAACGTAGCTGCTTCATGTTAATATGCATCAATTGATATTAATAGTTGTCCATCTTTAATTGAGCCCAAAATTGTGGATTGTTGGGAAATTTAGAGAGTGGGGAAATACAGTTGTTGAGAAATATGAATTTCCAGCCTATGTCAGTTGTTGAGGAAATGTGCATTTCCATAATAGGTTGTTGAGGAAATGTGCACTTCAAGATAAATATCAGTTGCCTTTTTTTGGTTGTTTTGATGATTTCATCTTGTTTTACTTTATGATAGAGATAAAGGGCAATTGATTTCATCTTGTTTTAGGTATGGAACAAATTGGGGAAACACAACCAAATAAACGAACTAGGATAAGTTGGAGGGACCCCAATATTATGAAGACCTTTTTGGAAAGTTGTATTCTTGAGGTTTCATTATGTTTTGATGTTTAATTAGTTTATGTCATTCAAAAATACTATTCGGCTTAAAAAATAACGAACAGTTTATCAAACAGCACTTATTTCATACTGAGGGATAAAATGGTCATTTCTGTCATTCAGATAGTTCATTCAAATAAGAAAGAAACAACAAGATATTTTTCCAAATCAAACTGCTTAATCCACTCAGACAGCTTAATCCATTCAGAGATTAATGAAAAAAAAGTAAACAGTCCCTTAGAAACAAATGAAACATTTGGTTTAGAAAACATTGAACCAGCGAAAAAAAAACAATAATATCTGGTTTAAAATTTTAAAATTTAAAAAAATTAACGAGCGTAGTGTTAAAAATAATGAACACACTAGTAATAAACAAATGAATATTTAATTTACAGATAATGAACCTTGTTAATGGAGCATGTAGCTACATACTCGAAGGACGATACTATCACTACCAAAAAAATACTTTAGCCGACGACCCGAAAAAAAAGACCGACGACTATAAAGTGTCGTCGGCTAAACTATGCACTTTAGCCGACGACTCGGTTTGTCGTCGGCTAAAGGGTTTTAGCCGACGACTTGACCGAGGTCGTCGGCTAAAGTGCAAAATAGTCGTCGACTATATTAAAGAGGTTTAGCCGACGACCGAGATAACGTTTAGCCGACCGAAAAAAAAAATATTTTAGCCGACGACTTGATCTCGGTCGTCGGCTAAAACCCTTTCGAAAAAAATAATAATATTGCAACGGTTTAGCCGACGACCTAGATCAAGTCGTTGGCTAAACACTTTTTCAAAAAAAAAAAAGATAATATACTTTAGCCGACGACTTGATCTAGGTCGTCGGCTAAACTCCTTCCGAAAAAAAAAATAATATTGCAATGGTTTAGCCGACCACCTAGATCAAGTCGTCGGCTAAACACTTTTTCAAAAAAAAAATAATATACTTTAGCCGACGACTTAGATCAAGTTGTCGGCTAAACCTCCAAGTGAAAATTATTTATAGTTCAGGGAACACCAACCCATTCTTGCCCCTCTCCTCGCTAAAGAGCACATTTCTATTCCCGATCCTGTCAGTTATTCCCGAAAAAAGCTTGTGAGTTGATACTTTGAGTTGTGCTAGCTGGAGTGATGAAGGTTTCTACCGGTTGTTATAATCACCATTTCGATTAAGGTACGTATTTTATTGTATTTTTTATTGTGATTTCGAAATTTTGTATTATTCATGTTACATTCGATAGCTTTTATGTAAAACGATTAAGTTTTATGATGATAATCATTATGATTAATTGTTTGTTGTGATTTTAGTTGGATTAATATTGGAAAATGTATACATTTTCAGGATGGACAAGAGTTGGATTGGGTTACGAAAATGGGATCCAAGTGTAATGGATGGGATGAAGCAGTTTATGAGATTTGTAAAAGAGCACGACAGTGGTAATACGTTGCACTACTGTCCGTGTAATAAATGTAGATGTCGCAGTGATATGTTTCGTTTTCCATTTGATGAGGTCTGGGAACACCTAAAGAAGAATGGTTTTTGGAGTAAATATACATGTTGGATATACCACGGTGAAGCACCGAATTCTGTTATTCCGTATGATCACGGACAATTTAGTGGTAACGACGGGTTCACCGATCCGAAGAGGAGGTTGATTGATGTTGTGTTTGGTTTTTCTGAGACGTTTGTACCAACTGAGCCAATCCCACGACCCCGTAGACCGTTGCCTTGCAATACTACTGGGCTTGACAGGTACATCAAGCTAATTCAACTCCAACAGACCCCTCTATACCCAGGGTGTAACATGACTGTTCTTGATTGTGCCATGGAAACGATGGGATTAAAGGTGGAAAACAAATCATCCATCAAGTCTGTAGATGATTACTTGGAGCTTACGAGTAATATGCTTCCACAGGGTCATCATCTTCCTAATATATATTCAAAAATGAGACGAATTTTGAAAGGTCTTGGTCTTTCCTAGATTAAGATCCACGTCTGCATGTATGATTGTGTTCTATTCTGGGGGCATCCTAATGAAGACCTCACGAGATGTCCTGTATGTGATACAGAGAGATATAGGATCACTCCTTCTGGAAAACAGAAACCGGTGAAGGTACTTTGGTATTTTCCACTGAAGGACAGGTTGGAACGGCTTTTTATGTCTCTTCACACGGCAAAAGCAATGAAATGGCTTGCCGAGCCGCGCACTAATGACAGGGATACTATGAGACACCCTTCGGATGGAGAGGCGTGGAAGCATATAGATAGGGAGTATCTGAATTTTTCTTCAGATATCCGAAATGTGAGGCTCGGGATTGCATCTGATGGTTTCAACCCTTTTGGTAACATGAGTCTTTCATATACCATATGGCCTCTTGTAGTGATTCCTTACAATCTTCCTCCGTGGATGTGTATGCGGAAGGAGCATAATATGTTAACCTTGTTAGTCCCGAGGCCGGGATATCCGGGAAAGTGTATCGATGTGTATATGAGACCTTTGATAGTGGAGCTGAAATTGTTGTGGGAACAAGGTCATCCCACGTACGACAGTTATTCGTCCGAGACGTTCTACTTGCACGCCATGTGTATCGGCACTATTAGTGATTTTCCTGCACATATTAGTGATTTTCCTACATATAAGACGGTCGTCAGCTAAAGTTATTTATTTATTTTTTTAAAAAAAGGGTTTTAGCCGACGATATATAAGACGGTCGTCGGCTAAAGTAATTTATTTATTTTTTTAAAAAAAGGGTTTTAGCCGACGACATATAAGACGGTCGTCGGCTAAAGTCTATTTTTTTTTTAAAACAGATTTTAGCCGACCGACTCGATAAGGTCGTCGGCTAAATTTTTTTTTTTTCCAACAGGTTTAGCCGACGACCTTGCTGTAGTGGTCGGCTAAACTTTGAACTTTAGCCGACGACTACCAAAAAAGTCATCGGCTAAACCTTGGCCGACGAATATCGGCCGACGGTTTTTTAGCCGACGGCTGGCGTGATTAGCCGACGACTTTGGGGTTTAGCCGACCACTTTAAGTCGTCGGCTAAAGTGTGATTTTTGGTAGTGTATAATCCATATACAAAAACTTAGATCGGATGTTGGATTCTTGGCCTTGCGATATAAGAAGCCGACACAAATACCATGCTCATATAAATCCCTTTGTTTCTAATATTTCACATATTTCGACTAATGCTACGTCTGTAAGATGATATCATAATCGCACAAATGTCGTATATGTATGTGTTGTCTTGGCCAGGTTGAAAACCACATAAGAATGAATGATCAGACATGTCTCCATGGCCTTTCTGCAAGATTCACACACTCCTCATATCTGAAACAATCGACAAGATGATCAATGGACATCCCGGCTGCTTGCATGAATGAGTACACGATAACGGGCCCCACGAACCGGAACCCCCGCCTCACTAAATCTTTGCTTATGATCTCTGCCTTTGGACTCCTCAATGGAACATTTCTTGGAAGTTTGAACCTGTTGATCACTGGTTTGTAGCTCACATAATCCCACATGTAGTTACCGAAAGATCCACATTCTCTTGCGACCTTAATGCAAAACAAGATCATCCGTTGGTGCGCGAAAATTACGATCATTACAAAATTACCCCATACTATGTAGGGGTGTTCAAAAATATCCGATATCCGATCCGAAATATCCGAAAATCCGAAGTTTCGGATATCCGAAAATTTGGATATCCGAAGTTCGGAATACGGAACTTCGGATTCGGATATCGGATAGTACTTTTCAGAAAAATCGGATATTCGGATATCTGAAATATCCGAAAAATCCTAAAAATTTTATTTTTTTTATATTTTAAATAATAGTAGGTATTCGGATATTCGGATATCCGATATCCATATCTGATTTTTTTCGGATATTCGTATATCCGATATCCGAATTCGAATATTTTTTTTTTCGAATATAAGGATATCCGAATATAATTTATATTTTTTTCGGATATTCGGATACGGATATCGGATCAAAATCTACTATCCGAATTTTCGGATATCCGAAATTCCGGATATCTGGTTTTGAACACCCCTAATACTATGCAGAATGCAAATGTGATTTGCCCAGAAAAAAGGGGTCATGGAGAAATAAAACTTACATATGTTATGGATTTTGCATTGTCCACTATGCACCTTACTCTGCTTTCTGCTAAAGTTAGTTCTTTGTTTGAGGTTGTCTCAATAATTTCTTTTTCACCCATTTTGCTCACATGAATGGGATCAAAACCACCAAAAGCTTCTCTGTGGGATCATTAATCATAACATCTTGATTTATAATAATTATGGCAAACAATAAAGTTAAGAGCACATAGCACTGTGCCACAAATCGATACGGCATGGTCTTATTGGCTGCAACGGCAAAGGCTGGACTAGAATCCCAAAACTACTGGTGCATCAGACAAATCACGAGAAGAAGTATCGAACGATAAAAGAATGTGATGCAACATTTTTGAACAATTATTTCTTGTAAATTAAAATATGCACTAAAAATACATAAAACATAACAAATAGTAGTACATAAAGGAAAACATACTACTAATAAAATATCCATGCATTTTAAAAGATATTGCAATTTAAAGAAATTAGGGTTCTACAGTTATATGGAGGGATACTTTGGAAGCTCGAGGCTTTAGGCTGAGCAGAAGTAAGACTGAATATATAGAGTGTAGGTTTAGCGAAAACAGTGATAGAGAGGCGGGGATGATCACATTTGATGGGAAAGTTGTTCATGGATCCACTTTCTTTCGGTATCTTGGATCTATTATCCAAAAGGATGGAGAGCTAGATGGCGATGTGGCTCCATGAGAATAAAGGCGGGGTGGTTGAAGTGGAAGAGTGCCACAGGTTTTATGTGATCCCGCATGCCTCATAGATTAAAGGGTAAATTTTACCGCACGGCAATTAGGCTGCTTATTGTTATATGGCCGAGTGTTGGGCAACAGAAATGTCACGTTCAAAGATGAATGTGGCGGAGATGCGTATCTACGATGGATGTGTGGTCATACAAAAAGGATCGGCTCGAAATGAGGTGATCGGAGAGAGAAGGTAAGAGTTGCGTCTATAGAAGACAAGATGATGGAGAATCGATTACGATGGTTTGGTCATGTGAGAAGAAGACTATTGATGCACGATGAGGAGGCTAGAAAGTTGGGAAGCAGTAATGTTGTGAAAGGTAGAGGAAGACAAGAAAACTTGGATAAAGATGATTGAAAATGATATGCGGTTTCTTGGAATTGGAGAAAGTATGGCGATGGAGAGGCAAATGTGGCGGGAAAGAATACGGATGGTGGATGGAGTCTGATTCTTTTTTTTTTTTTTTTTTAATACATTCTCTTTTTTTATTTGCTTTTTTCTCTACTTTTTCCCTCTTTTTTCCTTTTATGTTATTTATGTAACGATTATTGACGGTTTCAAAGTTTGATTCATGTTAGCCGACCCCAAATCATTTTGGGACTAAGGCTTAAATGTTGTTGTTGTTGTAGGGTTCTACAGTTATAGTTTTCAAATCAGGATTCGTTAATTAGAGTAAATTGAAACTGAAATAAACTGAATATAATTGAATTGAAATGGCAATTAAAAGAGATTAGGGTACTAAATAAGAGTTGACAACTAATGTCTATTTTTTCTTATAGTGATTGGCTTGTAAATCCTCGTATGCTGATAGGACGCTAAGTCGATGTAATTTGCTCTTGGATACTCCTTATACCCTAGAGCCTTTTTTTTTTTTTTTTACCGATCCAAAAAATAATATTAGGGGAAATTTAAAAAATCATAATATAATCAATATAACAGGTCCTATATTGGATCTTCGGACCAACATAGTCGGATTGTTCCGTGGACCTAACGGACCAAAATGTGGGGCAACCCGTCCAACCAGTCGAATCATGCCATAACGGGTTGTGGTACGGCGCTATGACGCCCATCTGGCTTCATAAAAAAAAAGAGTAAATGAAATTAAAATACAAAAATGTAACCTGAGAAGCCGTCTCCTTTTCAGGATTTCAGTCCAGTTGAAATCCATAAGCATTCCACACATTGCAAGCAGTTCAAACAACTGACTGTTTTATAATACTCCACCAGGTCCAGAATCAATATTACTTCATTTAGTACAGTTAAACATCGATAAATAATATTCAATAAACGAATAATCTCGCCAAATGAATAATTTTTTCCGGTCCCAACTCTTTATAACATGTTCAAATTTTCTTTCGATAAATGAATAATTTCGCTAAATAAATATTTTTCTCCGATTCCGATCATATTCATTTATCGAGGTTTTAGTGTATATATATATATATTTACATATATATATATATGTATATATATATATACTTTATATTTAAATTTGAATTATAAGGCAATTAACTTACTTATCATCATATACTGGAACTCCCCAGCACTCGTCGTGAAATTGTACATAGACATTATCTGTGAATTAATTAAATTAACTTTTTACTGTCTCTCCGAAAATCTACTTACAGTTATAGCTAAAAAAACACTTCCCACAGAATGGCTGAATAACATCTTTACCCAAGCTAAATGGCTTGAAAGCCCTATTAACGCTAATTTATAAGGATGACAAAAATAACCGTGGGTCTGGATACCCGTCGATTTTCACCCAAATACGTCGATTTCGGGTAGTTTTTTTGGGTTCAGGTCTGGTTTGCAACATCGGGTGCGACACCCGTCCAATTTATAATTTTGATCATTAATATTTTTAATAATACAATAGTAGAAATTACCAAAAAATTGGTATAAAAAATATACAATAAGACAAATTCGATAAAATTTTATATGCTACAGTTTATTTTTATTTTAATAGAACAAAGGTAAGAACTGATGATAGTATATGAAAAATGTAAAAAAGTGAATATGAAAAATGTAAAAAAGTGAAGTGCGGCAATTGTTGGTGAACATAGATAGTATATTATTTATATATATATATAGAGAGAGAGAGAGAGGGGTCTTGCTTAGAATGTAGTTCAAGTACCGAAATACGAATGAGTTTGATCCATAAATTTTGGATTAAATGGATATCCATGCATGAAATAGATTGTTTCAATGAACCGACATTTTTATGCATATAATATATAATTTTAATGCATTGACATTTTATGCCTAAAATGCATATATTTTATACACACGCTAATCTGAACCATAGATTACGCAAGTATTATTTGATTGTCGGGATTTCTTTCATTATCTTCAAAAAAAAAAACCGTTTTTTTTTTTTAAATTTTTTCGACATTTTCCAAATCTTACCGCTGTTTTTCGTAATCCAATTGCACCTCTTTGCTCCTCCTCCACTACTAACATTCACATCGGATTGTTCGACGGTTCTGTGCACGGAAACCTCACTTCTATCGGCAGGAGCAATCAGTCGAAGGGCCGACGATATTCTCCGATCAAGTGGGGTTGAAGAATCTGTCAAGGAGGAGGAGTCAGTTGAATTCTGTGACAAAGATAAAGACCAAGAAGATAAAGAAAGATCCGAGCATGTTCTTTTCAGCCCGATCGGATAGATCTTTCTCAGGTGTTTGTAAAAGAAGTTAGTAGTATGAATTGACATCTCTTTTTCCCTGGAAATGTTTTTGCTCTTCTCCATTGCCTGTTTCCTGACATACTGTTTTGACATCCCGGAGAAGATGGAGGGAAAATAGAGAAGCCGAAAGACTTTTATAAGCCTAAAATATTTAAAAAAAATATATATTATAGAAAAAAAAAAGTGTATCTCATAAAAGGTTGGTAGAGGAATGTGGATTTTTCAACTCAAATTAATATCTTTGTACTTTGTTTTAGAGCAAAAACTAACAACTCGCGAGCTATTCGAGATCGACTCGGTCAAAATTCGGTCAACACTCGACTCGAGTAGGCTCGACTCAAACTCAGGCTCGAATCGCCATACTAATGTTGAGTCGAGCTACCCAATACTCGACTCGATAAGCTCGTGAGATGCTCGAATTTTTTTACATACTACCTCTGTTCTACTATAATTGCAACATCTGGACTTTCACGTTTGTCAATGCATAACTTTGATTATTAATATCTTTAATTCTTTATTTCAAAAATTATAAAAATTTGATATTTTGAAAATACATTTCGCGGTAAATCTAACAAGATCTCATATGACTATATTTTTCATATATATGAATCACAAAAGATGGTCAAAAGACAGTATGTGAACAGCGTAATAGTCAACACGTTGCAATAATAAGAGAACGAGGGAAGTATATAATTAGTTTTATAATATAATTTGTAAAATATAACATAAAAAATTATTAATTCGTCAAAAAGTAAAAAAATATTAATACATACTAAATTTCTATTTAAATAAAAAAATAACAATTTTAGTGGTCAAAAATTAAAATTACTAGCTAGATTATTAGATATTATTCTATATTGATTAAGGGTGTTTGAAGTGTTCACACAAGTTAAAAGCAAAATAGCTTCTCCCACATCGGTTGGGTGCTGTTTATTTTGGCTCACAAGTGGGTAGTAAATTAAGCCAAATCCCTTGTCCGACATCGCCCATGTAATTATGATTGTGACTCAAATGAGACTATTAAACGAGGTTGACTCTCCTTTAATATAACTGACTATGAGCCCTCGTCCAAGGATATTATGTAGTAGTGTAAATGAGACGAGACAACTCGCGAGCTACTCGAAATCGACTCGGTCAAAACTCGATCAACACCCGACTCGAGTAGACTCGACTCAAACTCGAGCTCGACTCGACATACTAACGAGTCGAGTTGAGCTTGGATTTTAACTACTCGAGTTTTTTCGAGTCGAGTCCGAGCTTGAGAAATGGCTATCGAGTTCGAATCGAGTATACCAATACTCGAGCTCGACTCGCATCATTTACACCCCTAGCAAAAACAAGTGAAAAGGGATTCGGAATTGGCAAGTAGAAAACGACACTTGAATTTCATGTCTATGTCTACGACAATTTAACTGGTAAGCGAGCTGGTGGATGATAAGCAAGCTTATCGAGATGCTGCTTTGAGTGTATGTTTGGTAAAAAATAAGTTAGCTTATAAATTAATTTATTTTTGAGCTTATTTAAAAATTCTGTTTGGTACTCCATAAATTAATAATCTAGTTTATCAACCACCAGTTAATTTATCAGCTAAACTGTCAAACACACAATGAATAACATTTAATAAGCTAACTTATAAGTTATCATATAAGTTCTCCGGTACAAACAGATAAACTAATTTATCAAAGAATTAGCTAACTTATAAACTAACTTATTTTTTCCAAATATACACTAAACCATTTTCTCCCCCTTAGTGCTAATGAGACATCATATTTGCGCTTGAAAATCATCAAATTCAATTCTTAATACGGCTGGATATTCGCGGTACACGGAATATAATTATCTTTCTGTACTGATTTAACTTTTATATCAAGACATAATTAAATCAGAAATATAAAATTCGTTTTAGTGTGATTTATGTAAAATCATAAATTGTAATATTTCCTTACAATTTTATAAAACTGATTAAATTCGAATTGATGTAAAACAAGAGATGGATTCTATCATTATTTGAAATATTAGCATAGAAAGTAGGATTTCTTGATGATCAACAAAATTTTAGTTGAAGTGTTTTCTTCCAATGAATCATTGGAAATGGATAAAACTTAAGTACCACTCATTTGGGTTTGAGGAATGAGGCAAACACATTGCCTGCAAAGACAATGATATATTATCTATTGCGTTTTATATTTTATTTTTTCTTTTGATTTCTATATTTTTCTTTGACCAGATACTTTTTTTAACCATAGGCGTGTTATTTTTTAATAAAGCAACCCCTTTTATAGTCATAATTTTACAAACCATATTTGAAATTTCTAGCAAATTCTAGGGTATTAAAGATGCCTAAGATAATCTTTACTTGAAGATTTGTGAGAAAATGACAGTAAGAATTTTTTGTCTGTATACAAATTATTTGATTTTTGAGTAGTGTAATTACTACCAACTCGAGCCAAATTACAAGTGCTCATGTTATATTTAGACCTGAAAAATTAGTCGTGCCGTGTATTTTCGTGTTTCGTGTACCAAAAGGGTAAATACAAAACCGACACGAAATTAATTCATGTCGTGTCGTGTACCGCATAAATTCGTGTCGTGTTTTCATGTCAGACTCATAATATAAATTAAATATTGAAATATTATAAAAATAATAATTTTAATATTTTAATATTATTTTTATAGATTTTAGTAGACAATACGAAACGAATCGCAACGAAAACACGAATGTTTACACGAAATTTATGAAAGTTCACATTATATTTTCAAATTTTAAAGTTTAGTACAAACAGAATTCGTAAAATGTATGTTTTTATAAAATTATGTTATAAAATAATATATATATATATATAAATATTTATTTTTATTATTTATTTTGTGTACCTCATGTCGTGTCGTGTACCAAAGGGTAAATACAAAATCGACACTAAATCTCGATCGTGTACTTTTGTGTCGTGTAATCAAAATGCAAACTCAAATACTAAATTTCCTGTCGTACGTTATATTGCCAGGTCTAATTATATTGCTGATCAAGCAAAATTATAACTATAATCCCTCGACCCAAATCACACTGTTTGAGCCAAAATATTTGTCCCAAGAAACATAGAGTGATTTTGCATTTCTTGTATCGGTAATATACAACCAAGAAGTATATATTCCCACACGATCAATATAAAACCTAGTAATCAGGGGAGTCCCGGGGCGACACATGCCACACTTTGATTTCGTATGCCTAGTGTAATTTTAAAAAAAAAAAAAACTATTATGATGCAACTACAAAAAAAAAATGTGCAACTATCTTACTATATGTTAGGGCCAACGGAGTGGGAGCGGGTAAGGGGGGCGGGTTCATGAAACCGACCGGCTACACCGTGCCGTGTAGGTCGGGTAAGGGGGGCGGCTTCATTTTGCGAGTTCAGAGCCCGAGTGAACCTTGCAAAAAAAAATGGCCGTTGGGTAATTTGAGCCGTTATCCAACGGCTATGGCCCAAATAAAAAAAAAAAAAAATTTCTCACTCCTATTTAAACTAATCTTTCACCTCTATTTTCAAAATAAAAACCCACAACACACAATAATCTTTCAAAAATACACACTAATCTCTCCAAAAAAAAAATAATTACCCTCACCTTTCAAAAAAAAAACACATTAATCTCTCCAAAAAAAAATGTCTTCCGATTCTTCCGATTACGTTATTCCTTCTTCGTCCGACGAGCTATCCACGGGTAGCTCGTTGCAAAATATGCTTCAACTAGCGGCTCAGTATTATGAAGAGACGGCAAGCTCTAGCCGAACTAGCGTAGATCGTCATCGGGAAATAGGTCTTGCAACTTTAGAGAATGATTGGTTCGTTGAAACACCAAAGTACAACGACAATTACTTTAAAAAAAAAATTCGAATGGAGAAAAACATGTTTTTGCAAATAGTGGGTGACATTGAAGCGATTGTTCGACGACAGTGTGGTAGCGGAGTTACTAGATGAATTTCTCCATGACCGTCTTCGATATGATCTCACGGACCACGTAGCACGTGAAGACTTGCCGCATCTCGATGATTAATGGATTTTTTTATTTTAATCTAGTTATTTTTAAGTATTATGTTATGTTTTTTTTAAGTATTATGTAATGTTTTTTATTTTTAATGAAATGATATGTTTTTATTATAAATATTGTATGTGATTTTATGTATTTAAAAAAAAAAAATTGAATTCGGGTACTAGGGTTCCACTCCCACTAGTTAGGGTAGTGTTAGGGTAGTATTGGGGTAGTTTTGAGTTGGAAGGTTTTTATTGGATAGAGGTGATGTGGCACCCTTAGGGTATTAGGGTAAGAAACTTCCACTCCCTCCACCCTTACATTACCCAAAATTTATATTAGACAATTCTGCGTTGGCCCCTACTAGTAATTTAGCTAAGACTTTGGCCCAAACACGGCGATTGTGAATAAGATAAAGAAAGGGCAAATTACCCAATACTAGAAGGCCAAAGTGCTTTTATCGTAAAACACAATTTCTTTAATATTTTATCCAAAACACAATTTACACAATACATATAATAATCCTAACAAATTAACAACCTTTAATTCTCCATATACGACTTATTCAGAACCCGTGCTACGCACAAATTTGAGATCTAAGTGTTTTTGAGTAAATTTATTTATGGTTTCGTAAATTTGAAAATTTTGATGAGTTTATAGTTGATTAGTTATTGTAGTTGTTTTATCTTTTCAATTTACTCAGGACCCGATGCATCTATTTTGTTGAGTTTACAGTTTAGTTCTTCTTGTTATGTTTCTTTAATTTTTTTTCTATGTTTCTAAGTTTTAGACAATGAGTTGGGTTTAGACTTTATTGAACTCTTGCTTATGTCTTACACTTATTTTTTTTTAATTTGTTACTATAATTTACAAATGGGTTCAACCCTGTTTAGCCCGTGTCCATTTAAGCCCGTTCGGGGCCGAGCCCGTTGAGACCGTGGCCCGTCCCCACCTGTTTTGCCACGTCTATGTGTTGTACGTGTTTAAATGACGTATAGCCGTATAACTTAATTAAATATCTACTTATAATAATAATAATTTCATCATTATAAAATATTACGATATAATGACTGAAATTAAAATATGTGCATAAAATCTGACTAACTATTAATATTAATTTAGGAGTCAATATTTTAATATCTTGGTCAAAATAGGACTGAATTGAAGGTTTTAAAGTTGACTGGGGTCAAATTGTAAGATCTGAGAGATCTGGAGGCTTAATACGAAGGACTGAAAAAGGATTGGGGTTAAAATCGAAGTAATTAAAACTGTCTGGGTTAAATTAAAAGCTGCTGGAAAATGTGAGGACTAAATTAAAAACCCTAATTGTTCGCAGGTATAAATACCCTTCTTCTCTTGACTCCAGCCGCCACGGTCATTTCTCACCTCTCTTCCTCCCGTCCCCCACTCTCTGTCCTATCTCTCCCTCTCTAGTTTCTTCTCTGCAAAAAAATCCGATCTCAAAAACTCTCTCTCTCTCTCTCTTTCATCTACACCTCTCTCTCTCAACACACAAACACACACAAAACCTTACACACAACTCAAAACAATCGAGCACACACCCACCGAAAAAATCGGACGGAACACATGCACACCAAAAATCGGACACACTGCAAAAATCAGTCTCGCACCACATCGCCGGTTCTGGCTTTGTCATTCCCAGAGGTTCAGACATGGGGGTTTCCGGGTTTTCTTTCCAGGATGTTTTGGCATGCGGATATCAATCATTATTAGAATTGTTTGAAAAGTTTGTTTTGGTGAATATAATGGAAAAATGGAAATGTGTTATTTATAGATTTAATGAACACGGTCAATAAATTGATACAGTTAATGGTGAGCAAGTGAAAGGTTTTTTTTCTTTTCTTTTTTTGACAAATAAGAAGTTGTTAAGAGTCTTTTGGTTTTCTTTTTCCTTTGCATTATGACCCGTGCGATTAGGCTGCATTCAATTCCAAGCTTTAGGTTGATTGTACAGTACACGAATCTTACAGTATTTTATGGGGCTTCAATGAATTGAAGGCTCGATTGAATTTGATAGAGGTTGTACAATACCTTTTTTTTGTACATAATTACTCTTGCGCAATAAATTTAGGTACTGAATCTTTAAATATATAAGATTCCCCCAGAACAGCTGCTTTTGTTCTCTCCCCCTCTCTCTCTATCTCTTACCTGGTCTAGTCTCTCTCATCCGGCCATCCCTCTTTTTTTTTTTTAATACCGAGGTTCCAAGCTTACACCTGACCAGTCCTCGGGATAACAATCCCAGCCCCACAGTACTGCTACCAGTTAAATCGCGAAATGTGTATCTGCCTCCCAGGTTCTTATATATCCTCAATTACCGCGCACAAGGAGTCGTCCCCCAAGTGATTGCTCCATGCTGGACCCCCTCAAATCCAACCGCAGGATCCCACCGAGATCTGGCCTCCCACACTGCCGCTTGAAGCCCTCAATATTTAATTGTTCCACCAGTGTACCCCGGATGGCTAGGGTCTCTTCTTTAATCATAGATTAAAGAGTCATAAACTCTTGAAAATTCTTGTCCTTAGAGGGACTCGAACCCGGGTCTCCCACTTGAAGTGGAAGACCCATGGCCAGTGAACCAAGTTCACTGGTTTCATCACTCTCTTTCTCTCATCTTTTTCTTTCTCGAACAGATGTATATGTCGTCCATAGAGAACTATGGAGATCGAGGACGAGCAGAGATCGTTTGTCGTCCGTCCATGATGGAGATCCGGGGGGCTTTCGGATATGCAACAAGGGAGCTCTGGGATAAGCAACAGTAGTCCGCTGACTGAGAGCCACAACACCAATGCCCGTAGATTGATTCGATTCTCACACGATACATCGTAGTAACTGAGAATGCAAGATGGATTAAGGTCACACGATGTTTTCAAAATATAGGCAAAAGAGTTTTATTTTTGAACCTCTATGCGATCTATCATAGCAATCCGTAAGGGGTGGAACTCAAACACTAGCAAGAGTTTCAAAATTACAAGTAATTGAATCGCAGAAAGTGTGTTTTTGAGACACATTCAACAAAACAAGAAGGAACTCATAAATGTTTGTTAACAAAACTTACTCAAATTTTATATATCTCTTAAGGTGTTCTTACAAACGAAAATGAGAGCTATTTATAGCCGAAAATTCTACACCTACTACAATATAAAAATATAAAAATTAAACTTCCTAGTAATTTCCTATAGAGACTAAAAAATTAGAAAAATTATCATTCAAAGCCCATAAAGTCTCATCAAAGATTAATCAATCCATAAGTTAGGGAGTCAACATATTTTAGGGAGACAAGAATCAAAGACCAAGACTTAGGTTTGGAAAATAAAAAATAAAAGTGAAAAATAATGTGCTGCTCTGACATCCGACGATTCAAGTGTATTTGGAAAGCTAAGAGGTAGTACTAAAGTTAAAAAAGGACACGAAATTTTGTTTAATGTCCGGAATTTCCTCTGCTGCCCTAGGCGACCGCCCTCTTGTAATATCCAAAATTTCTATTACTATTGTTTAATGTTATTTTATCTGAGTTTTGTTGTACAGCATGGAATCTGTACAATATGGATAAAATAATTGTATAACTGAGACATCTGTATTGGTATAATTGTCGTACTTGGTCGATAGAGGATATAGTGTGTCATGTATACGTATCTAGTATGTGTTGACGACGAGCAAGATCAGTGTAAATGGCTAAGTATAGCCTTATTAGCGCATGCTAATAGTTAAACTTAGCGCACGTTACCATGCAGGGTTAGCGCACGCTAAAGGTAAAATTATAGCGCACGCTAATATAGTCAGATCGGAAGGAATCTGCGTGTGGACCAGGCCACTTTTGGCGCATGTTCTGATAAGTCAACGGATGTTTGCAATGTAGTACTAGCGCACGCTAAACCCTAAAAGTTAGCACACGCTAATGGTATATTGGACAAAAAGAAATCTTATCCTCGTCAGCACTTTCGGCATGAGGGTCACGAGCATCTTCGTGGTAGGTGTAGACCGTAGCAAGTCAACGGATATTAGCGCATGCTAAATGAAAGGACTTGCGTACGCTAAACAGGTTATGTACGCTAATGCATGGGCATTACGTACGTAAGTACATGTACGAAGCCAGACTGTAGCCTCTGGACTGCGATAGCGCACGCTAACAAAGGTCAGTTAGCGCACGCTAAGGCTGTTGCGCACGTTAAACATGAGATGTTAGCGCACGCTAGTAATGTATATTATATAAGGGGACAGACGGGTGTTATGAAGAATTTCGTCCATCTCTTTCCTTTCACTCAATAGAGAGAGTTTTGGGAGGTACTTGAGGTCCAGAAACACTCCGAGATGATGACCTTTATCAAGATTAAGATAGAGAGCATGGGTTAAAACCTTATTCTTCAAGTTATTCATGGTTCTTGGAATGAAGTTCAAGTGTTCTCCTTATGGGTTTGTCTAATCCAGGTAATTTTTGTATCCCTTTGATAGTAGTTCGTTTTTAAGAACGATTACTTGTGAGAGAACATGTTGGATAAACATGTGGTGATTTTTATGAGACCTAATGGGATTATGATGAGAGTTTCAGATGTTATTTAAGATTCTTCATGTTAATGGTGATTCATTTAACTTGATGAGGTTGAATCATGGATTTCTGAATCATGATAATTTCAGTGGTCGATTTAGATGAGTTAAATCATGATATGAATTTTAATTCCGGCTTGAGTATGATATGATCCTTGTTATCGAATTGGTTTGATTGTTGATGTTGTTATTGATATAGAGACATTGATATGATCTTTGTGATAGTTATGGTGTTGTTTATCTTCAAGAGATATGGAGATTTATATCTCCCTTCATTTCGAATTTTTAGGTTAAGATGATATAAGGATATATAATGGTTTTGATTATAAATATGGATAAGATGATTAAAACCAACATTATGTTGATTTTAGTTTCGTATGTTCTTGATATAATGTGGATCATGATAATGAGATTGAATTTGGAAAAGTTATTGTTAATCTTGGAGTATGATTTCCTTTTCATTCGGATTCATAGTCGCAAGGTGTTAGTCGTGTAATATCCGTAATTTTCCCATTTTTAGCAGTTTCCATTTTTAGTGTATGTCTATTTTTATCGACTCGCTTGTAACCGTTTCGACATTTCGAATCTATTTTGTTCTTGGAGTTTTTCCATTGGGATGAGTTTTGATGATGTTTTCACGTAATTTCGTTTTATGACATGTTTTGCCGTATGAACGTTCGATCCTTGTAAAACTCATTCGTTTTCGTTATTTCTGGGTTTGTACAAGTTCGTATGGTTGAGTTGGTCTTGTGGAGACTTTCGGTTCGTAAATCCGACGTCGTTTCGTGATTTTCGGGCACTTGGGCCATTTTTGTAATTTCCTAATAGTTTAGGGAATCTCGTTTTCGTTGTCGCATTACGGACCCTTCGGTGGTCGGAATTGTATTTTTCTTTCAGCACTTAGCTCCGTCGTCTTGTATGCTTCGTGTTCATGTTCCCGGATTACGGTCTCGTAGTGTGTATCGTATCGTACTCGGCAAGCAGCTGGCGATATGACATCGCCAGCGATCGAATCGCTGCAGGTAGCGCACGCTACCCTGCCGCTTTGCGTGCGCTATCAAGAACAGATTAGCGACGCTAACCCTTATTGTTAGCGTACGCTAACGAATGTGGCAATAGCCATCGGACTGCCGCGCCCGTTAGCGCACGCTACATATGGCGATTAGCGTGCGCTAACTTCACACTATATAAGCCCGGTGCGCGATTTTGAGCAGCGATTTCATTCTTTTCCCTTCGTTTCTTCGACGTGCGACCTCGGAGGCGATTTCCATCGCCCGATCGGCGTTCTATTCACATTCCATCACCGTAGAGTTGTGCTAACATATTATCATCGATAATCGTCATCCATCATCCGAAATCAAGGTAATTTCGCTAGAACCCTAACTCGTCAAATTTGGGGGTTTTTCCGGTTTTACTAATTGGAACCGAATTATTCCAAGATGTTAGGATATTCTTCACCGATTGTGATTGTTGAATGATTCCAAATCCAATTTCCTTGATTTTAATCCGCGAATTATCGATACGGGAGATTTTGCGTAAACCCTCGCCCGTATCAATTGATCGTCTATTGTCGTTATTGGTAATCGGGGTTTTGGGAGTATTCCTTTCGACATCGATGTCCGTTGGGACCGAGTTATGCTAATTCTTCGTTTAGGAACCGTCGTTGTCCATTCGGATCATCCGTAGTCACTTTTCACTTCCGATCCTTGAAGATGTCACAAAGGCAAGTACTTTACATTTGTTTACATGTTCTAGTATTTGAATTATGGCTGTATCGTGGTTGTTGTGGATGGTTATGTGTATGTTCACCTAGGGACGGTCCGACGGGGCCTCTAGGGATACGTATTGCCGTGAGTGTGCGTATCGTGAATCGTGGTTAGCCACCTGTGATGTCCGACGGGACTCTGCGGGGTACGGTGGCCGTGAGTCTCGTGCCAACGGTTAACTTTGAATTATGATTTGTTGGAGATAATGTGTTTGTGTTTGTACATCATAAATATTCGGAATATAAAATGTTTTCTAAAATGATTTTTGGCGCATGTATTCATCTGATTAGAATGTAGTTCAAATGGATTGTACTTGCACTAGCGATTGTCGCTAACCCTTAAATGGGGAAATACTTTTTGTATTTCGTATTGATCGTGGGGACAAACGAGCACTGGGCCGTATGAGGATGATGGGCAAGCATGATATTGTCCAAGATTTGATTTTTCGATGTTATGTCCGGTTGCTATTGATGTCTGATTTTGGGATTTATGTATTATAAAATTGGTTTAAGTACTCGAGTACTTCTGCTTGAAATTGTTAATGTTGTGTTCCGTTTTGGGAAATGGATTTGATGTCAAATTTTAATTGTCGGTTTGTAGTCTTTTATTTGAATTGTCGTTTTATTAATGAGAGTTAGTCGTTGTCGAATGTCTTGTTGGTATGTTAGCTGGTGGATTCCACGGTGGGGTCCACGGCTACTGTAATATGCCCCGAACGCGTCTTGGGGTGTTACAGAATATGGTATCGAGCTTAGGTTTATGGATACCTAGCCGCCGGTCATTCGGGTCTAGTTAAGTGTCGTTTTGGGACAAGATCACCGCTATGCCATCATCTCGACGCCGGTGCTCGTAAGTTTTCCTAACTTGACTCGCTTTCACCGCTCGTTCTATTCTGTCTTAGTATCTTTGCGTTTTGCGTTTGAATTGTACTTACCCGTTGCTTCTTGAATTCCCGCCGGTAGAGGACGCGACGCTGGCCGCGACGCGGTAGGGGACGTGGCGCGGCCAGTGGGGCGGCCATGTCCGATCACTCGGGAACCGATTCGGCGATGCCCTCTTTGTCGAGCAGTGTTCCCCTAGTTCCGGAGGTCACAGGACTACCTGCTAGCTCCGTAATGCTCATGAGAATGTTGGAGTGGCCAACATATTACGCAAGTAGCGAACTGATGACGCCATCGGCTCAGCCGCTCAGTCGGCCATGCTAATGCTAACCCGGTTCCGCCTACTGGAGCCGGTAATGATAAGCTACTTCGGGACGTGATTCGTATGCGTCCTCCGCAGTTTGATGGTGCTTGACCCTTCGGTTGGGAGAATTGGTTATTCGAGTTGGAGAAAGTGTTTGAGGTCACGACTATTCCGAGGAGAGGAAAGTACCCATTGCTCAAGATTTCCTCGCCAAGGAGGCAATGACGTGGTGGCAAGCGGTGAAACCGCGTGACTGGCGGCTACGTGGGCGAGTTTCGAGATCCGATGGAAGATGAATACCGTCCTTGGCCGTGAAAGAGGAGGATCCGAGCCTTCTTTGAGGCTAAGCCCCAAGATGTTCCTATTTCTCAAGCTATCAAGGACTACAATCAACACCGCATTACGTGAGAAACCAAGTCCGAGATGAGCTAGATAAGATCCGCCACTTTGATATGCGGATGAAGCCGAGGTGCGCCACTACATGTCCGGGTCCGGGGTGCACAACTTTGAAAGATTATCGAATAAAGCGATGGCTTACGAGATGTCGTTTTGCGCAGAGGCGGCACTGAAGGAAAGAAGCGAAGACCTCCGCCGGTTTCGGAGGCAAGTCATGAGGGTATCCAAGGCTCACCCGGTCGCGAGTCTTCGGGGTCGGCCGCCATCGGTTGGTCGAGGGAACGGTTCTAGGTCTCGCTCGCTGGTTCCGTTCGTGGTCCTACATGCTTCAACTGCGATCGTCCAGGCCACATGATTAGTGAGTGTGATAGGCCTCCGATTGAGTGTCTTGCTTGTGGCCGTATGGGTCACCGTGCTAAGTTTTGTACGGATGCGGCTCGGGCTCCGATTACTCGATATCTGCTCCAGTGCGGGAGAGCCGAGTGTGAATCAGCACTGACAGTTCCTCGGCCTTGTGAGTTTTGGTAGAGGTCGAGGTCGTGGTCGGCCTTCTAGAGGGGAGCTTCTAGTGCGGGGTCCATTCCGCCCCGTGTGTATGAGATGAGGCGAGCCGGAGATCCCGACGCGACGGTGGCTACAGGTACCGTCCACATCCTTGACCATCCTGTTTCCGTATTGTTCGATTCTAGTGCTACGCATTCTTTTATATCTATGGATTGCGTGCGTCGTCTGCATGTTGATTGCCTTGTTGCTTGTGAGCCTTTTGTTGTTAAACTTCCTAGCAGGGATAGCATCGTGGGGGACCGTGAGATTAGAGATTTTTCTGTGAGTATCGCGGGGAGGGATTGGCTTTCTAATCTGATTGCGATAGATATTAGAGATGAGGACTTGATTCTGGGTGAGGATTGGCTGGACCGTCATGGGGCGATCATGAATTATAGAACGAGGATCACATGATGTTAGCCTCTGATGGTACCGAGCATTCTTTTGTGGGGCGTAAGCGGGGTAGTCGAGATTACCGATCAGCGCTTTGAGGCGGTGAGGCTTCTTCGGGGAGGTTGCACGGGCTATTGGTGTTACGCTTTGAGATCGGAAGAAGGGGAGTCGAGCTCTCGTCTATTCCGGTAGTATGTGAGTATCCCGACGTTTTTCCAGATGAGTTGCGGGTTTGCCGCCGGGCCGAGAGGTTGAGTTTACCGTCGATTTAGAGCCGGGTGCAAAGACCTATCTCTAAGACGCCATACCGTATGGCGCCCGCCGAGATGCTTGAGTTGAAGAAATAGTTGGGAGGATTCTTTGGACATGGGATATATTCGACCGAGCGCTTCGCCTTGGGGCGACCGGGTCCTATTTGTAAAGAAGAAGGATGGGTCACTTCGTTTGTGCATCGACTACCGAGAGTTGAACAAAGTGACCATCAAAACAAGTATCCGCTACCAAGGATTGATGATTTGTTTGATCGGTTGCAAGGGGCAAGCTGTGTTTTGAAGATTGATTTGAGATCGGGGTATTATCACTCCGAGTGAAGGATACCGATATTAGAAGACGGCCTTTCGGACGAGATACGGTCACTACGAGTTTGTGGTTATGCCTTTTGGGCTAACCAACGCACCAGCCGTGTTCATGCAGCTTATGAACAAAGTCTTTATCGAGTACCTCGATAAGTGTGTAGTCGTGTTTATCGATGACATCCTGATTTACTCGAGGAGCGTGGAGGATCACGCACGACATTTGCATATTGTGTTAGATATTTTGAGAACTCAGCATCTTTTTGCGAAGTTCTCAAAGTGCGAGTTTTGGTTACGGGAAGTTATGTTTCTCGGTCATGTGATCTCGGCCGAGGGTGTTCGTGTGGACCCACATAAGGTAGAGGCAGTGTTGGATTGGGCGCCGCCCAAGAACGTGAAAGAGGTCCGTAGTTTTCTGGGATTAGCCGGGTATTACCGTAGGTTCGTCGAGGGGTTCTCTAAACTTGCTCGACCTCTGACTCAGTTGTTACAGAAGTCAGAGAAGTTTGTGTGGACCGATGAGAGGCAGAATAGTTTTGAGGAGTTGAAGAAGCGGTTGACGACCGCTCCCGTGTTGGCTTTACCGAGTGGTAATGATGGTTTCTCTGTTTATAGTGATGCTTCGGGCCAAGGGCTCGGATGCGTACTTATGCAGCACGGGAGGACGATTGCCTATGCTTCCCGTCAGTTGAAACCGTATGAATTGAATTACCCTACGCACGATCTTGAGTTGGCCGCAGTTGTGTTTGCGTTGAAAATCTGGCGTCATTACTTGTATGGCTCGTCGTGTCAGATTTTCACCGATCACAAGAGCCTGAAGTACATCTTCACGCAGAAGGATCTTAATATGAGACAGAGGAGATGGTTGGAACTGATTAAGGATTACGATCTTGAGATCCTCTATCATCCGGGCAAGGATAATGTGGTAGCAGATGCCTTGAGCCGGAAATCGGTATCGCTTCGGGTGCTTGAGTTACTCACGGCCCGATCGGGACTTCACGAGAGTTTATGAGGTTGAGCATTGAGATTGTACTGCCAGAGTTCCGGGCGATTGCATCGTTGAGATTTCTTCGTCTGCAGTCGAGGACATTAAATCGGGACAGTTGGAGGACCCGATGTTTATTCAGTGCGGGAGAGTGTAGAGAATGGGAAAGCCGGGATTCGTTATTCATGAGGACGGCGTGTTGAGATTCCGAGGTCGGTTGTGTGTTCCGAACGACTCGGAATCGAGACAGAGCATTATGCGAGAGGCTCATGCGTCACCATACTCACCCATCCGGCTCGAGTATGATGTATAAAGATATGAGGAATAATTTCTTGTGGAGCGATATGAAGAATGAGTTAGTTCGGTTTGTAGCTAAGTGTTTGACTTTTCGGCAAGTCAAGATTGAGCATCGTGGCCACCGGATTATTGAAACCACTTCCGTTCGGAATGGAAATGGGAGGACATCTCTATGGATTTTGTCACGAGTTTACCGAGGACGAAGACTAGTATGAATATGGTATGGGTAATTGTAGACCGACTGACTAAGTCGGCACATTTTCTGGGCATCAAGGATACTTGGGGTCCGGAAAAGTTGGCTCGTATTTTTATCACTCAGATAGTGAGGCTTCATGGTACGCCGAGGACCATTATTTCAGACAGAGATGGCCGATTTGTATCGCATTTTTGGCAGGCAGTGCATAAGGCATTGGGGACTCAGCTACGTTTGAGCACTTCGTTCCATCCTGCATCGATAAGGTCCAACGTACCATTCAGACGTTCGAGGATTTGTTGCGCGCGTGTGCGTTAGATTGGAGTAGTAACTGGGAGGATCATTTGGCCTTGATTGAGTTTACTTATAATAATAGCTGGCACGCGTCGATTAAGATGGCACCATATGAGGCACTTTATGGCCGACGTTGCCGATCACCGATATGTTGGGATGAGCCGTCCGATTTGGTTGGCACTGAGCCGGATCTGGTATTGGAGACGAGGGAGAAAGTCGAATTGATTAGAAAGAGGATGTTGGCTGCCCAGAGTCGACAAAAGTCTTATGCGGATGTTAGGCGTAGACCTTTGGAGTTTGAGGTGGGAGATCACGTTCTGTTGAGAGTATCTCCGACGAAAGGAGTTTTCCGATTCGGGAAGAAGGGGAAACTCAGCCCGAGATATATTGGACCTTTCGAGGTATTGGAGAGAGTCGGTGAGTTAGCGTACCGTTTGGCTTTACCTCCGTCGCTTAGTCATGTACATAGCGTATTTCACGTTTCCCAGTTGAGGAAGTACGTTCCGGACCCGTCCCACATTATTGACTTTGGGGACGTGGAGATTGAGAAGGATGTTACGTTTGAAGAGAGACCCGTTAGAATTTTGGAGCGTCGTGATAAACAGTTAAGGCACAAAACCATTCCTTTGGTTAAAGTGCAATGGTCGAGGCACGGAGTAGAAGAAGCGACGTGGGAGTTAGAGGAGGATATGCGTTCGAGATACCCCGAGCTTTTTGATTCTTAAGTTTCGGGACGAAACTTTATTTTAGAGGGGGAGAATGTAATATCCGTAATTTTCCCATTTTTAGCAGTTTCCATTTTTGGTGTATGTCTATTTTTATCGACTCGCTTGTAACCGTTTCGACATTTCGAATCTATTTTGTTCTTGGAGTTTTTCCATTGGGATGAGTTTTGATGATGTTTTCACGTAATTTCGTTTTATGACATGTTTTGCCGTATGAACGTTCGATCCTTGTAAAACTCATTCGTTTTCGTTATTTTTGGGTTTGTACAAGTTCGTATGGTTGAGTTGGTCTTTTGGAGACTTTCGGTTCGTAAATCCGACGTCGTTTCGTGATTTTCGGGCACTTGGGCCATTTTTGTAATTTCCTAATAGTTTAGGGAATCTCGTTTTCGTTGTCGCATTACGGACCCTTCGGTGGTCGGAATTGTATTTTTCTTTCAGCACTTAGCTCCATCGTCTTGTATGCTTCGTGTTCATGTTCTGGATTACGGTCTGCCGTGTGTATCGTGTATCGTACTCGGCAGCAGACATCACCGATATGACATCGCCAGATCAATCTTTGTGTAGGTAGCGACGCTACCCTGTTGCCTTGCGTGCGCTATCAAGAAACGATTAGCGTCGCTAACCCTTATTGTTAGCGACGCTAACGAATGTGGCGATAGCCATCGGACTGCCGCGCCCCGTTAGCGCACGCTACATATGGCGATTAGCGCGCTAACTTCACACTATATAAGCCCAATGGGCGATTTTGAGCAGTTTCATTCTTTTCCCTTCGTTTCTTGACGTGCGGCCTCGAGGCGATTTCCATCGGCCCGATCGGCGTTCTATTCACATTCCATCACCGTAGAGTTGTGCTAACATATTATCATCGTATAATCGTCATCCATCATCCGAAATCAAGGTAATTTGTCTAGAACCCTAACTCGTCAAATTTGGGGGTTTTTCCGGTTTTACTAATTGGAACCGAATTATTCCAAGATGTTAGGATATTCTTCACCGATTGTGATTGTTGAATGATTCCAAATCCAATTTCCTTGATTTTAATCCGCGAATTATCGATACGGGAGATTTTGCGTAAACCCTCGCCGTATCAATTGATCGTCTATTGTCGTTATTGGTAATCGGGGTTTTGGGAGTATTCCTTTCGACATCGATGTCCGTTGGGACCGAGTTATGCTAATTCTTCGTTTAGAACCGTCGTTGTCCATTCGGATCATCCGTAGTCACTTTTCACTTCCGATCCTTCAAGATGTCACAAAGGCAAGTACTTTACATTTGTTTACATGTTCTAGTATTTGAATTATGGTCGTATCGTGGTTGTTGTGGATGGTTATGTGTATGTTCACCTAGGGACGGTCCGACGGGGCCTCTAGGGATACGTATTGCCGTGAGTGTGCGTATCGTGAGCGTGGTTAGCCACCTGGGATGTCCGACGGGACTCTGCGGGTACGGTGGCCGTGAGTCTCGTGCCAACGGTTAACTTTGAATTATGATTTGTTGGAGATAATGTGTTTGTGTTTGTACATCATAAATATTAGGAATATAAAATGTTTTCTAAAATGATTTTTGGCGCATGTATTCATCCGATTAGAATATAGTTCAAATGGATTGTACTTGCACTAGCGATTGTCGCTAACCCTTAAATGGGGAAATACTTTTGTATTTCGGGTATTGATCGTGGGGACAAACGAGCACTGGGCCGTATGAGGATGATGGGCAAGCATGATATTGTCCAAGATTTGATTTTTCGATGTTATGTCCGCTGGTTGCTATTGATGTCCGATTTTGGGATTTATGTATTATAAAATTGGTTTAAGTACTCGAGTACTTCTGTTTGAAATTGTTAATGTTGTGTTCCGTTTTGGGAAATGGATTTGATGTCAAATTTTAATTGTCGGTTTGTAGTCTTTTATTTGAATTGTCGTTTTATTAATGAGAGTTAGTCGTTGTCGAATGTCTTGTTGGTATGTTAGCTGGTGGATTCCACGGTGTGGGGTCCACGGCCGTAATATGCCCCGAACGTCTTGGGGTGTTACGAATATGGTATCGAGCTTAGGTTTATGGATACCTAGCCGTCGGTCATTCGGGTCTAGTTAAGTGTCGTTTTTGGGACGGTATCACCGCTATGCCATCATCTCAAGACGCCGGTGCTCGTAAGTTTTCCTAACTTGACTCGTTTCACCGTTGCTTCTATTCTGTCTTAGTATCTTTTGCGTTTTGCGTTTGAATTGTACTTACCCGTTGCTTCTTGAGAATTCGCCTGGTAGAGGACGCGACGCGTCGCGGACGCGTAGGGGACGTGGCGCGGCCGGTGGGCGGCCATGTCCGATCACTCGAACCGATTCGGCGATGCCCTCTTTGTCGAGCAGTGTTCCCCTAGTTCGGAGGTCGGCAGGACTACCGCTAGCTCCGGTAATGCTCATGAGAATGTTGGAGTGGCCAACATATTACGGCAAGTAGCGAACCAGATGACGCTACTGGCTCAGGCCGTTCTGGTCGGCCATGCTAATGCCAACCCGGTTCCGCCTACTGGAGCCGGTAATGATAAGCTACTTCAGGACGTGATTCGTATGCGTCCTCCGCAGTTTGATGGTGCTTCTGACCCTTCCGGTTGGGAGAATTGGTTATTCGAGTTGGAGAAAGTGTTTGAGGTCACGATCGCTTCGAGGAGAGGAAAGTACCCATTGCTCAAGACTTCCTCGCCAAGGAGGCAATGACGTGGTGGCAAGCGGTGAAACCGCGTGACCGGCAGCTACGTGGGCGAGTTTCGAGATCGATGGAAGATGAATACCGCCCTTGGCCGTGAAAGAGGAGGATCCGAGCCTTCTTTGAGGCTAAGCCCCAAGATGTTCCTATTTCTCAAGCTATCAAGGACTACAATCAACGGTGCATTACGTGAGAAACCAAGTCCGAGATGAGCTAGATAAGATCCGCCACTTTGATATGCGGATGAAGCCGAGGGTGCGCCACTACATGTCCGGTGCAGGGTGCACGACTTTGAAAGATTATCGAATAAAGCGATGGCTTACGAGATGTCGTTTTCGCGACAGAGGCGGCACCGAAGGAAATAGCGAAGACCTCCGGGTCGGAGGCAAGTCGGAGGGTATCCGAAGGCTCGCCCGGTTCGCGAGTCTTCGGGGCCGGGCCGCCATCGGTTGGTCGAGGGAACGGTTCTAGGTCTGCTCCCGGTTCCGTTCGTGGTCCTACATGCTTCAAGCTGCGTCTGTGCCACATGATGAGTGAGTGTGATAGGCCTCCGATTCAGTGTCTTGCTTGTGGCCGTATGGGTCACCGTGCTAAGTTTTGTACTGATGCAGCTCGGGCTCCAGTTACTCAGATATCTGCTCCAGCTGCAGGAGAGCCGAGTGTGAATCAGGCACCGACAGTTCCTCAGCCGCAGCAGAGTTTTGGTAGAGGTCGAGGTCGTGGTCAGACTTCTAGAGGGGGAGCTTCTAGTGCGGGGTCCGTTCCGCCCCGTGTGTATGAGATGAGGCGAGCCGGAGATCCCGACGCAACGGTGGCTACAGGTACCGTCCACATCCTTGACCATCCTGTTTACGTATTGTTCTATTATTGTTATAAGCATTCTTTTATATCTATGGATTGCGTGCGTCGTCTGCATGTTGATTGCCTTGTTGCTTGTGAGCCTTTTGTTGTTAAACTTCCTAGCGGGGATAGCATCGTGGGGGACCGTGAGATTAGAGATTTTTCTGTGAGTATCGCGGGGAGGGATTGGCTTTCTAATCTGATTGCGATAGATATTAGAGATGAGGACTTGATTCTGGGTGAGGATTGGCTGGACCGTCATGGGGCGATCATGAATTATAGAACGAGGACTGTTACGATGTTAGCCTCTGATGGTACCGAGCATTCTTTTGTGGGGCGTAAGCGGGGTAGTCAGAGATTACTGATCAGCGCTTTGAGGGCGGTGAGGCTTCTTCGGGGAGGTTGCACGGGCTATTGGTGTTACGCTTTGAGATCGGAAGAAGGGGGAGTCGAGCTCTCGTCTATTCCGGTAGTATGTGAGTATCCTGACGTTTTTCCAGATGAGTTGCCGGGTTTGCCGCCGGGCCGAGAGGTTGAGTTTACCGTCGATTTAGAGCCGGGTGCAGCACCTATCTCTAAGACGCCATACCGTATGGCGCCTATCTTGGGACCTATCCTGAGAGCGCTGGGTCATGGGATTTCCATTGAATATACAATGTTGATATTGTTTTGAGCATATTGACGTTGTAATATGAGTATGCATTTGTAGGTCTTGTGTTAGGACCATGTCCATGTTGTGTTGATCTGATCTTGGATTAGGCTGACGTGATTTCGTTGTGGCAGTTCATATCTTGAGGTATGCTCAGTATTTACTTTGATGTATGTCTTTTATGGACAATCGATTTTCGAGTTGAGATTTGATAATGATTCCGATGGATTGGGTGTGACAGAGTTAGTGAATTTCGTAACAGTGAGTTATAATAATGTTTTGAGAACTTTGGACATTGTTGAAATGTAGTACAGATACCCTGGTATTAGTTTATCGTATTGTTGAGGATACGAATCGTGGACTTTCGTAAAGTTATGACGATAAGATTACATTGGCCGTATTCTTATTTTGTATTCTCATCGGTATGTAATTTTAATGTGATGTGACGGTTATCATTGTTGGATATTATGGCTGACCCCGTCGTGGGATTTCTTTTTAGGTTCTTGAGATATCGAGCTTGTAACGGTCGTGGAGAGATGGGCTTCCCGGAGGATACTGGCTAGGACATGTTTTTATGAACTGAATTCCTGATCAGTTATTGTTTTCCGCTGCTAGAGTAATTTTACTTGGTTGTCCTTTCCGCTGCGTGAGTATTTTAAATGACTTTTTGATATCTAGTAACTTGAGTTACTTTGGAAATCGTTTTCTAAACTATTGAGTTCCGGCCATTGGGCCTTTGCCCTTTTCAAAATGAGGTTTTACGGCGCTTTTGATAAACGAGTTTTATAACGTCTTCGAATATTTTTAAGATAGTACTGTCGTTAGCCTCTTGGGCATTTGTAAATGTTTGCGAAAATTTCTTTTAGCGTTGTGGGTTCCATCTCGGGGCCAACGACGCTGTAATATTTCCGGTTAAATCTGGGGGTGTTACAGATTATGGTATCGGAGCTTAGGTTGTAAAAACCTAGGCAGTTGGGTCGAGTTGGGTCGTGTTTTTGTCGTGTCATTCGAGCTGTCGGTTGACAAGTGTTTGAGCTTAGAGTTTTTGTTGTTCACTCGGGCTTGTGCATTATGTGATTTACCAGTGTGGTACTGGAGTTGTTGTAAACTTTTCCAATGGTATTAACGTATTTCTTCGGATAGAGATGTGTTGTGTTCTCAAGTTGAACTGATTTTTCAGAATGTGTGTTTTGAAAATATTTGTGTCGAGTATTTTCTAGAGTTGAGACATGTGCCAGTATCACGGGGAATCATCAACTTCACGATCTGTAAGTATTTGGATTTTTGAATTTCATTGAGATTTACTGCCGTTCTATATTGATATGCTTTGAGATTCGGAAGAATATTATGTGTTATGATTATGAGATAACAGAACACAGTAGTTGAGACAGGATTGATGATTTGAGAAACTATGATTTTGGAAATCAATAGGTCGGTTAAGTTTTGGAACGGAATTGTGTATTCGGGAGAAGGACTGTGGATTGTTGAGAAGAACATGTAGTTATGTTAGTTCATTTTGAGATATATGAATTGTTTTTGAGCATTTGGAAATGATAATTTTCAAAATGAATGTTTTACGAATGTTTTACGGAAAATGATTTTTGGGCCGAGACCCAATCGATTTTGAAATAGATAACTCAGGACTTGAGGTCCAGAAGGGTTTTCTACTTTGTTAAACTTCTTGTAATGCGGAACGAGATACGAGCTGAGACCCTAATGTTTCAAAAGAAAGCTTTTCTGTTTTCTAAAACTCCCGAGAATTGTAAAACACTTTATCAATCTTTATCTATTTCGTTTCTGCCTTTCGCAGTTTTAGTTTATTTGTTTAAATGAAACCTCTCGGGAAGTCTTTCGCTGTGTTGATTTGTTTCAATGCATTGTCATAGCATAATTGAGGTGATCCAGGATGGAAAATGGTTGACATTGTGAGTCATGGAAGAGGAGTTTTTATCCGAGTTTATATATTGAGATTTTGGAACTCTATCGGGTGATTTTCTAATGAAATATCAGTGAATATTGGTGACGAACCGAATTGGTATACATGAGTATGCATGTGGTCAATCATTTGCATAGTTTTCATTTTAAAACTTCGAAATCGTGTGGAATCGAAGAAAACTGTTATCGAATACTTAGCGCCATCGAGCCAATTTAATTTTTCGAAAATTGATTTTGTGGTCTTACCAAAATTCGGGTTTTGAGCTTTGAAATTTTTGAAAGAACTTTCGGAAAATTGTCTTCTGAAACTGGTTTTGAAAATGTGATTGATATACATACGCATTTAGTGCATAGTGCATATCATGATGAAATTATGAGAATGACTCACAAACTGGATGAGACATCAGTATGGAACGATGAATAGAGATTCGAACTTTAGTATGACAGTTTGGTTATCCAGGGATGATCGGTTGATTTATCGGATAAGAGAAATATGCCGCGTGATGTAGATTCGGTACAGAATGTGATCTTGGAACCTCGGGTTTTGTGAAACTGGAGCATATGTGCTATGTGATTCCATTGGTATAGTAGTAGTGTGATTTTTACCATAGTGATTTTGAAGGATTTCGTTGTAAGTGTAGATTTGGGGATGGTGACCCCATGCTGGTTGTTTTGGATATTAAGTGGTCGTTCCCACTCCCTGTATGATTGGGAATGTTCGTCGGTTTGTGATTGGTTGTTCGTATGCCGAGGGATATGTTCACCGGTCAGGTATGTTTATTGAAGATCCACTGTATGTGACTGGTGTGTCGTTTTGAGAATTTTATTCGTACATATATCGGTTTCTGTGGTTCTGTGTTGATCGTGTTGGAGCTTATCGTGTGAGGGTATTCCTGTTTATCGTTGATCGTTCGTTGGTAATATTAGAGTTTATCATGATGATATTTTCGATTGTGTTTTGAACTTTGGTTGGTCATATTGGAGTTTATCATGTTGATGATATTCTCGGCTGCGTTTGGACCTTTGAATTGGTCGTATGAGAGTTTATCATGTCGATGATATTCCCGGTTAATTTATTGGTTGATCATTTTTGGTGATCATCTGAGCGTTCGGATTTTGTGCCGATGTTTCAGGATTTGTTTCGTTGTTTTGGGCAAATTCATAGATGTATCGTGCGGTACTGATTGTACCAGAATTTGGACTTAATTGTGCGATCAGGTAGACAGGTTTTGACACGGATAGATTATTTCATCCGAAGATGATATATTTTGTTGAGACTCATAGAATTGTGATTGTAAGCGCATTGAGGCTTTACAGTGAAGTCACTTGCTAGTATCTCAGGATAACGTTGACCTGCGTATTGTTGTACGGCGATTGAAACGCCTCTATAGGCGATCGTCATCACGATCAGAGAAACCAACCATGGAAGACATGCTTTGGACAAACTCCTAAAGTTCAGCACAATACGGCGACCGTCTTTTGGTACCAGACGATCGTCTTCTGATATCTGACGATCGTCTTTAATGAGCGAACCAGAGGCGATCATCTCGTGCCACGTATGGATCCAGCATCCGTCAAAGTCGTCGAAGACCGAATCTTGGACGGTGGCCCACGTGCGGATCTTCAAAGGATACCGACAGATAGGATCTTTGACCCCAGCCTGTCACCTACCACACCTACCGACAAGGCCGCCGAAAGGTACAAAGTGGGGCCTCCCCGGATAGCTACCCAGGACGCGTGCTGGCCTCCCATTGGCTCGCACAGCTGGCTCCAGCAGCGGCCCCAGACTTTAAGGGAACAGCCCCACGTGACGGGATGATCGGCCACCTTATTTTAATATAGAAAACGGCGGTCGCCCGCGATCGCCTGAGGGGTCCCAACTACCTTGTCCCCTATAAATAGAGAACTCACTACTGCGGCCAAAAAGGGCGAATTTACTACGAATTCAGTGCAAAATACACACAAAAGAGAGAAATAAAGACTCTTTTGGCAACCACTTATACATTCATAGTGATATTCATACAGATTCATCATATATTCCAAGCAAGAACTCATAGATTTATCTATCTGGTTCTTCTGGAAATCTACGCGCTCTAAAGCCTAGATAACTAGAAGTCTTTACACTCCTTGTAATAGATTCTAACATTAGTACTTGTACTCGACAGTATATTTATTAATAACATCTCGCGAGAGCATTCAAGCCCGGGATTAACAACCCCGAAAAATCTTGTGTTATTTAATTTCTCACGAAAGTGTTCTCGCATTTGTTTGTTACTCGATCATTCCAGCAATACTATCTCCGGATAATATTTTGGGTAACAACAATTAGCGCTAGAGGAAGGGCATCATCAAAACCTTCATTTTTATTCCTACCGTCCCGAAGAACACTCACTGTTCTCCGGACATATACTTGAAGAAACACTCACTGTTCTTCAACAGAAAAACCTTCAGAAAAATGACTTCTGCTACGACTTCCAAGAGAGCCACCCTAAGATCCGCCGGAAATCTCGTTCCGGCCCGGACCGAATCCCAGCCCACGACGGAAGGCGACCGTGGCGACGCTAGGCTCTCACTCCCGCCCCCGAGGGACGGTTCTAGCCTCTCACTCGATCAGTTCCAGACATCGGAACAGATTGAGGAGGCTATAGCCATCCTCAGGGAACGACAAAGGCTCGCGATTCGCCCACCACCACTCCGTCAGCTAACCGCCGGGCGAGCAAACGGAAGCTCAAGGGGATCTATGTCCAGAAATCGACGGAAAGCCCCAAGCCACAGGAGAAGGCTCTCGTAAGACGGGATGATTCCGTCTTCATCCGCCTGGGGAGCGATCCCTCATGGCGACCCGGGCACTCAAGCCCCAGCCGGGAGACATCGGTATTCGAATCCTTTACCAGGAGTTCGGCATATCCGACTCCCAGGAGACAAGTCGGTCAGCGAGCCCCTGCTCGCCCAAGGAAGGAACCCACTGGCAGGGAGCTCGTAATTCACCACGGGGCTAGGGGATCAGTACACGATCGCCTGAGTTCGCGCTCTAAGAGGCACTCGGCGAGCAGTCAGGCGACGGCGATTGCCGCCATGCAACGCCAGCTGGACGAGGTGAAGGCGCGCCTGGAAAATGGGGCAGGCGCTAGGAGATCGATCGTTGGATCAAGCGAACCACTCGCGATTCAAATCGAGCTCGCCCCAGTCCAACCGACGATCAATCCCCTACAAACACCTCTATATGAGGGGAGATCGGATCCGGAAACCCACCTGAGCAAATTTCGGATCTATATGACCGGATGTGGAGCATCAGATGCGACCAAGTGTCGAATGTTCCCATTAACACTGGGCGACCTCGCCCACATGTGGTACATCTCGCTACCACCTCGCTCAATCAACTACTTTGAGAAGCTGGCGAGAGACTTCACGTCGTACTTCGCCACCAAAGTCGCTCGCCCTGAAGGCCCCCACCGCATGATGAAAATCAAGCAGGGGAAGGACGAGTCAGACGAAGATTACATCGATCGGGTAGACGAGATTGTCCTCACCGGCGAGCCCATCAGCGACGAGCTCGCTCTCAACTCAGTCATGAGCGGATTCCACGGATGCTCGCCCATGTTCCGGCACCTCATAAAGGATATCCCCCCGACCTACTCGGTCTTCCGCGGCAAAGCCGCCGATTTCCAGGCCAGGCAGAGGATGCTCTCACTCTGTTTATACGAGGGACCGTCCGGAGAAGGAAAGACACCTTCCCACGTCCAGAAGAAGGCGGTCGCCAAGCCCAGAAAGGCGGTCGCCAAGCCGCCTGGCGAGTTCAAAGCCTTCGAGGATGTAGAGGTCCACCTTCTCCACAACCTCAACTTGTCCCCGGCCCACATTTTCAACGCAATCAAGGGTCGCGAGTGGCTTTCCAAACCTAAGCCGATAAGGGACCACGGTCATCTAGATCGTAGCAAATTCTGTGCCTACCATAAGAGTCCCGATCACAACACCAGCCAATGCCGCGACCTCCTCAGACAGCTCTGTCGACTGTTTGAGGAAGGCAAACTGGACAATTTGATCACCAAGCCAGAACCTAGGACAGAGAGAGCCGGAGGGCGCGAGCACCGACCAAACGAAAGAACTCCTCCCAATCCGGTCGCCAGAATAGAGCATGAGCCGGAATACTCTGATGAGTCGATCCCTCCGATCAACCCGGGCGGTCGGATCAACATGCTTCAAGCAGGAGATGGAAACCTCGGGGGCCTTTCCCCGGTTTCTACCATGTCAAACAGGAAGCGAAAGGCCGACCTGAGGGCGTTCGCCGGGGTCCATACCGTGGTACCTCCGGAGCCGACCATCTCTAAAGACGCACTCATTGTAATATTCGCAATTTTCGATTTTTGGTAAATTTCTTTTTTCGGTTGGAGTCCGTTTTGACGACTCACTCATGACCGTTTCGTCATTCTGAGAATGATTAATTCTGCACTTTTTGACATCCGAGTTTGTTTCGGTGTCGTTTTGTTGAGTTCCCTACTTTTTAGCGACTTTTCCGCACTTGAGTTCGATTCTTGCGAATCTCGTTCGAAACTGCTGTTTCGAGTTTCCTGTAAGTCCGTTTAACTTTGTTAGACGTGTTGTGAACTTCGGTTTGGTTATTCGATCACGTATCGTAAATTCCGGGCGTTTTGGGCCATTTTATAATTTACTGAAAGTTACGGGTATCCGTATCTGTAATTGTTGTCTCGACCCGTTTCTTGGTCGCGTATAATTAATTATTGCATTATGTTTTCATTTCGGGTCGTTGATGTCGTCCGCGAACTTTTCGTCGTGTTCGTTCCGTGCGTTTACGGAAATCGAGTCATCGAGCCCTGGTGTTCGAGCACTGGCCGGACGATTGCGGGACTGGCCGGACGATTGCGGGCACCGGCCGGACAGGTGCGGCAGGAACCGGCGTAGCGCACGCTACGGCCGGAAGGCTGCGCGCGCTAACCGGCAGGTGTAGCGCACGCTATCGGCCGCCTAACGACGCTTATCGGTGCAGGACGGGAGTCGTGGGTTCTGGAATCGGTCAGGCTCGGCAGGTAGCGCACGCTACTGTCGGGCATTGCGCACGCTACGACCGGCAAGTAGCGCGCGCTACGGCCGGAAGGCTGCGCACGCTACCTGGCCGAGTCAGTAGGGCAGTGTGGGTACTGGACTGCGGCCTGGGCCGATAGCGCACGCTAGCTCGGCCGCCTAGCGCGCGCTAGTCCGGCCCAGTATAAATGTGACAGAGCAGTCACATTTCATCTCGTTTTTCATTTCCTACCTTTCTCTTCCGCGGCTGGTGACTTGGAGATCTTCGAGCCATGTTGTTTGTCAACAAATACATGAAGTTCTTGAGTTCATAACATCAATCAATCATCCGTTATCATCCTTTGATCCAGCGAATCAAGGTAATCTTACCTTAGAACCCTAATTTCGTGAATTTGGGGGTTTTTGCATTTTTATCCGATTCGTTCCGTGTTGTTGATTAATTCATGATGGGTATGATTAATCTTGGTAGTATTCTTGTGTTTAACATCATTTAATCCATTATTCTTCGTCGAATCGAAGTATATTTCTTGATTTCCTTCGAATTGACTTTTTGGGGATTTGTTCTGAATCTCGTTTTTCATCCGTTTTTGATGGATCGAGTGTGGTTAAATGATGTTGTTAAACACATTCTATGGATTTTATATCCATATTTCAACTTGGAATTCCGTTTTCGTGTTTTGTCGGGACGAATCGTATTCTTGGCCATTTTGGGGAAAACACTTGAACATTCGTCGTTCGTTCTTCGAATTCAACGGCTTTGAGTCGTGTTATGGAATTCATTTCATCGTTGTTATTGTCCTTCTTAGTTTATGAACGTGAGTTGGCGATCGGTGGAGTCGGCGGGTTCGTAGTCGGTTCGGGCCAACCTACTTCGGTCGATTCTCCGCGTTGTTCTTATTCGAGGCAAGTACCTTGCCCATATAATTCTTGTTTTGTGGATATGATAATTGGTGATCGTCTAAATTTGTTTGTTTGGTCGTTTGAAATTTATTTTCAAAAGATTCGATTAGCCTTGCTAAAGGCTCTCTTTCAAAACGCGTGTGTTTTGTAATTGTGTGGGTTGTAAGTGACTACGTGGATCCTTTGGATATGTTTGGAGTTTATGTGGTGTTTGATAATGCGTGTGTACGTATATGGCTTCATTTCAGTGTATTGCGGTTTTGACATGATGTGATGTTAGTTGTTACTCCTTTGAAAGGAGGTTGCGATGCTTAATGTTGTTTGGCTTCATAATCGATTATTGTTGGGTGCTTGTTATACGTGATGTGCCTCCGGGTAGGATTGTTGAATCTCCGGGATCCATACTTGCTAGTATGGGTCGGGCGAGACCGTAGGGTTATCCAATCCGGGTATGTCTTGCGGGGACTCCAGTTTTTGTGAATTTCGTGGACGAGGTCGAAGGTAATACCCGTACTATTTTGACCTCGGTATTTTCTCTTTCTCCATTCTTTCAACTTGCTCGTGTTCGTTGATACTTTCTGAACTTGTTCTATATTTTAGTTTCATCGTCCGAACGAGCTGTGATCTTGTTGTGGGTCGATCTGGTTATCGCTGTGACTTTTTCGAGTTCGGTTCGATTCTTGTGAACCTTGTTCGGAAGTGACATCATCTGGTTCTATTAGTTCTTTTATTCGAAGTGGATCGGATTTGGAACTCTTGTGTTTTCGACTTTGTCGACTCATTATGTTCGTTGAAATTTCTGAGCTTGCCCTGCCCCTTGCTTTTGTTGATCGAACGAGTGTGGTATTGTTTCGGAATAACTCGTTTGTCGTTGTGACTTTTCAATCGCTATTCCCCTTTCCTGTGGATCTTATGGGAATGCATGTCTTGTTGTTCTCACCAGATCACCCTGGGAATTGTTGTTTGAATTTTATTATCCTTCGTATTTCGGACATTATTGTTCGATTTTTGTTGTCTCGATTGTTTGTTTGTTCGGTTCTTGTTCTCGTTTCGTGATCGTTGAGCGTTCAGGCTCCTTCGTAATTCCCTTAGTTCGGGAAATTAGTTTCGTTTTCGATCTTCCAGCCCTTAAGCGGTGGAATTCCGTATTTGTTCAGCGTTTGGCTCGCGTTTTGATTGATGAACCGTTGGGTTGGTCAATCGTATTGATTTTCGTTCGTTGTGTTTTTTGATTGTTCGGATAATTGACTTGATTGTATTATCCATTTGATGACGCTTGTCACTTATTGGTTTTATTATATCCCTAACGGCGACGTTGTGTTGGTCGTCGTGGAGCGTGTTTTCACACCGTATATTCCGTTGTGTTGTTTGTAACGTTTCGCTGTTGGGCGTTAGTTACGCGTTTCTTGCGTATCTCGTTGAGTTTTCCTGGCGGGATATTGCTTCTCCCTACTAGAATGTAATATCCGCAATTTTCGATTTTCGGTGAATTTCTTTTTTCGGTCGGAGTCCGTTTTGACGACTCACTCATGACCATTTCGTCATTCTGAGAATGATTAATTCTGCACTTTTTGACATCCGAGTTCGTTTCGGTGTCGTTTTGTTGAGTTCCCTACTTTTTAGCGACTTTTCCGCACTTGAGTTCGATTCTTGCGAATCTCGTTCGAAACTGCTGTTTCGAGTTTCCCGTAAGTCCGTTTAACTTTGTTAGACGTGTTGTGAACTTCGGTTTGGTTATTCGATCACGCATCGTGATTTCCGGGCGTTTTGGGCCATTTTGTAATTTATCAAAGTTACGTATCCGTATATGTAATTGTAGACTTCAACCTTTTCTTGGTCGCGTATAATTAATTATTGCATTATGTTTTCATTTCGGGTCATTGATGTCGTCAACGAACTTTTCGTCGTGTTCGTAACGTGCGTTTACGGAAATCGAGTCATCGAGCCACAGTGTTCGAGCACCGCCGACGGTTGGGATCGGGCCGGACGATTGCAGGCACCGCCGGACAGTGCGTAGAACCGGCGTAGCGCACGCCACTGGCCGGAAGGTCGCGCGCCAACCGACAGTGTAGCGACGCTTCTCGGTCCGGGAGTGGAGTCCAGGGTTCTCGAATCGGTCAGCTCGGCGGTAGCGCACGCCATCTGCCGGGCATTGCGCACGCTGACCAGGAAAGTAGCGTGCGCTACGGCCGGAAGGTCGCGACGCTACTGGCCGAGCCGCAGGCGGTGGGTATCGGATCGCGGCACGGGCCGATAAGACGCTAGCTCGGCCGCCTAGCGCGCGCTTAGTCCGGCCAGATAAATGTGACAGAGTCACATTTCATCTCGTTTTTCATTTCCTACCTTTCTCTTCCGCGGTGGTGACTTGGAGATCTTGAGCCATGTTGTTTGTCAACAAATACATGAAGTTCTTGAGTTCATAACATCAATCAATCATCCGTTATCATCCTTTGATCCAGCGAATCAAGGTAATCTTACCTTAGAACCCTAATTTCGTGAATTTGGGGGGGTTTTGCATTTTTGTCCGATTCGTTCCGTGTTGTTGATTAATTCATGATGGGTATGATTAATCTTGGTAGTATTCTTGTGTTTAACATCATTTAATCCATTGTTCCTCGTCGAATCGAAGTATATTTCTTGATTTCCTTCGAATTGACTTTTTGGGGATTTGTTCTCGATCTCGTTTTTCATCCATTTTTGATGGATAGAGTGTGGTTAAATGATGTTGTTAAACACATTCTATGGATTGTATATCCATATTTCAACTTGGAATTCCGTTTTCGTGTTTTGTCGGGACGAATCGTATTCTTGGCCATTTCGGGGAAAACACTTGAACATTCGTCGTTCGTTCTTCGAATTCAACGGCTTTGAGTCGTGTTATGGAATTTATTTCATCGTTGTTATTGTCCTTCTTAGTTTATGAACGTGAGTTGGCGATCGGTGGAGTCGGCGGGTTCGTATTCGGTTCGGGCCAACCTACTTCGGTCGATTCTCCGCGTTGTTCTTATTCGAGGCAAGTACCTTGCCCATATAATTCTTGTTTTGTGGATATGATAATTGGTGATCGTCTAAATTTGTTTGTTTGGTCGTTTGAAAATTATTTTCAAAAGATTCGATTAGCCTTGCTAAAGGCTCTCTTTCAAAACGCGTGTGTTTTGTAATTGTGTGGGTTGTAAGTGACTACGTGGATCCTTTGGATATGTTTGGAGTTTATGTGGTGTTTGATAATGCGTGTGTACGTATATGGCTTCATTTCAGTGTATTGCGGTTTTGACATGATGTGATGTTAGTTGTTACTCCTTTGAAAGGAGGTTGCGATGCTTAATGTTGTTTGGCTTCATAATCGATTATTGTTGGGTGCTTGTTATACGTGATGTGCCTCCGGGTAGGATTGTTGAATCTCTGGGATCCATACTTGCTAGTATGGATCGGGCAAGACCGTAGGGTTATCCAATCCGGGTATGTCTTGCGGGGACTCCGAGGTTCGTGGCTTGTTAGCCCGATGCCGAGATAACTTGTGGGGTTATCATCGGGTATGTCTTGCGGGGACTCCGAGGTTCGTGGCTTGTTAGCACGATGCCGGGATAACTTATGGTTGTGATTTGTGTGTGATTTATTTAGCTAGCGAGCTCGGGAGGGTCCTTCGAGGCCTCGAGTGGGATTTGTGGCTTCGTCCCGGTCCTAGGCGATGCATGTGTGTGATTTGTTTAGCTAGCCAGCTCGGGAGGGTCCTTCGAGGCCTCAAGTGGGATTTGTGGCTTCGTCCCGGTCCTAGGCGATGCGCGTGCGCGGTTATGTTTTGTTGATTTTTATGTCCGTCGAGGACACGTGATGTTGGGCTCTGGCCCTGTGAGTTGTTGTCGGTTTTCTATTTGCGAAAACAAAACCTTTGGGCTGTGACCCCTGTTGATTTTTTTGGAAAGAGAAGGATTCGGAAATCCTAAATTGTTTTCTATTAAAACTCCCGATGGCATTTTAAACTGTTTTATAAATTGTTTCTTTTGATTTGTGATCTTTCGGTTTTGGAATGTTTTACCAAACTCTTGCCTCGGGAAGTACTTTTCGTTACTTTTGGATCTTTGAGGATTCCTGGTTATTGTTATTCGTGGAATGTGAATTGTATGGCTCGTATTTGCACTTTGTCCTTGCACTAGCAAAACAGTGGAGTTTTGCTAACCCCCGAGTATTCGGGGGGTGGATGTCTATTTTTGCATTCAGGTTTTGGAGCATAACACAGGGTCGGCACGAAGGATGATGAAAGATGATCGATACTAATCATATGAGGAACCGTACTTTGTTTATTGGTTCAGTTGTACTTTATTTTCCGCTGCTATATTTTCCCCCTTGTACGGGAGCATTTTGTATTCGACCCCTGCGTGGGCATGTAATGTGTTAGAGTTGTATGTTTTTATTGAAAGGCCAAATCGGTCTACTGAGTCTTTTTAGTCTTAAAGGCATTGTCGAGTTGTTCGTTTGTTGTTACTAGCCTGGTAGATCCTTGAGGAAAGGTTCTACGGCGTGTAATATCCCTGAGCAGATTTGGGGTGTTACAGAATGGTATCAGAGCTTAGGTTGTGGAAACCTAGGCTGTCGGGTCAGTGGTGTCTGTTGAGTTTTGTCTCATCGGATTTTATCTGACTGAGTCGTGTCGCGACGCGTCGTCTGAGTTTGTTGGTCGTGATTAGTATCGTGGGGCGATCATCATCTTCGTGCGACCTGTGGATGTAAGTTTCCCTTCTTTGTGTTGTGCCTCGTGTGACACGAGCTATTTTTATGATTATTTGTTAACTGATGGAATCCTCTTATGGATTTTGATTTCATGATATGTGGTTATTTGACTCTCATATTTCGTTCGTATGAGGAGTATTGTTGCTGGATTGTGCATGTCGAACTGTATTTCTTTTATCCGCTGTGTGAGTTCTTTTGTAACGGCTTTCGGTATTTTACCGACTGAGTTTTATTTCGAAAACCGATTCCCTTAATCGAGTTTTTGGCATTATGGCCTTGATCGTTTTGGCGAAATTATTATGACGGTATTTAGCATTTTGTAAATGGCTTCTGTGAGTTTTTGAAATATTACCGTCATCGGCCTTTTTGGCATTTTTGTAAATGATTTTTAGCCTGGTGGATTCCAACGCGGGACCCACAACGCTATGATGTTCCGTGTGATTACCTGAAATTTTTGGGCATTCTGGCCTTTTTAGCATCGTCCTTTTTGACATCGAATTATTTTTGAAAACCTTGAGTATCTTAGAAAATAAATTTCGAGACGTACTTTTAAAATGAACTGTTTTCTCGTGGTACTTCCAAGGTGCCACAATATGTTTCCAAATTCTTCTACCTCGAGGACCAAAATGTTTTGAGATATTTTCAATGTTTTAGAAACACTTATACTTAGACCCGAGGGTCGAATATTTCTGAAAGTTTTCACTAAGAGAAAGTGTCCTCATTTTTATCAAATGCGAAATGGTTTTCAAAAGTCTTGATAACGATGTTTCACGTTTGCACTTTTTTTTAAGGTGATACTCAAGATCAACCGGTGTTCTTCTAAATTATTTTCAAAATGAGGTTTTCGTTTTTAAAACTATCCATTCCCGTTTGAGGGCTGGGTATGTATGTATGATGTTCGCGTTGTCATTTTAATATTTGCTCCCGAGTATGATCGAATTGGTGGTGTGAGCGTTGAGTCGTATTCCACACATTTGTTGTGTTAGCCCCCTGTGAGAGGCGGGATGTTGGTGTTGAATGTTGTCGCCTCGTGGTGATTTCTGCGTTGTCGCGCATGTGCGAGATGTTAGAGCTTGGTTTGGTATGACCGTGTGCATCGGTGATGGTTCCGTTATGTGTCGGTTGTTTAATGTCTTGTTACCTTGCTCCCGTTTTTGTGAATTTCGTGGACGAGGTCGAAGGTAATACCCGTACTATTTTGACCTCGGTATTTTCTCTTTCTCCATTCTTTCAACTTGCTCGTGTTCGTTGATACTTTCTGAACTTGTTCTATATTTTAGTTTCATCGTCCGAACGAGCTGTGATCTTGTTGTGGGTCGATCTGGTTATCGCTGTGACTTTTTCGAGTTCGGTTCGATTCTTGTGAACCTTGTTCGGAAGTAACATCATCTGGTTCTATTAGTTCTTTTATTCGAAGTGGATCGGATTTGGAACTCTTGTGTTTTCGACTTTGTCGACTCATTATGTTCGTTGACATTTCTGAGCTTGCCCTGCCCCTTGCTTTTGTTGATCGAACGAGTGTGGTATTGTTTCGGAATAACTCGTTTGTCGTTGTGACTTTTCAATCGCTATTCCCCTTTCCTGTGGATCTTATGGGAATGCATGTCTTGTTGTTCTCACCAGATCACCCTGGGAATTGTTGTTTGAATTTTATTATCCTTCGTGTTTCGGATATTATTGTTCGATTTTTGTTGTCTCGATTGTTTGTTTGTTCGGTTCTTGTTCTCGTTTCGTGATCGTTGAGCGTTCAGGCTCCTTCGTAATTCCCTTAGTTCGGGAAATTAGTTTCGTTTTCGATCTTCCAGCCCTTAGGCGGTGGAATTCCGTATTTGTTCAGCGTTTGGCTTGCGTTTTGATTGATGAATCGTTGGGTTGGTCAATCGTATTGATTTTCGTTCGTTGTGTTTTTTGATTGTTCGGATAATTGACTTGATTGTATTATCCATTTGATGACGCTTGTCACTTATTGGTTTTATTATATCCCTAACGGCGACGTTGTGTTGGTCGTCGTGGAGCGTGTTTTCACACCGTATATTCCGTAGTGTTGTTTGTAACGTTTCGCTGTTGGGCGTTAGTTACGCGTTTCTTGCGTATCTCGTTGAGTTTTCCTGGCGGGATATTGCTTCTCCCTACTTGTTTTAAGTTTCGGGACGAAACTTCTTTTAAGGAGGGTAGAATGTAATATCCGCAATTTTCGATTTTCGGTGAATTTCTTTTTTCGGTCGGAGTCCGTTTTGACGACTCACTCATGACCATTTCGTCATTCTGAGAATGATTAATTCTGCACTTTTTGACATCCGAGTTCGTTTCGGTGTCGTTTTGTTGAGTTCCCTACTTTTTAGCGACTTTTCCGCACTTGAGTTCGATTCTTGCGAATCTCGTTCGAAACTGCTGTTTCGAGTTTCCCGTAAGTCCGTTTAACTTTGTTAGACGTGTTGTGAACTTCGGTTTGGTTATTCGATCACGCATCGTGATTTCCGGGCGTTTTGGGCCATTTTGTAATTTACTGAAAGTTACGGGTATCCGTATCTGTAATTGTTGTCTTGAACCGTTTCTTGGTCGCGTATAATTAATTATTGCATTATGTTTTCATTTCGGGTCATTGATGTCGTCCACGAACTTTTCGTCGTGTTCGTTCCGTGCGTTTACGGAAATCGAGTCATCGAGCCCTGGTGTTCGAGCACTGGCCGGACGGTTGCGGGACTGGCCGGACGATTGCGGGCACCGGCCGGACAGGTGCGGCAGGAACCGGCGTAGCGCACGCTACGGCCGGAAGGCTGCGCGCGCTAACCGACAGGTGTAGCGCACGCTATCGGCCGCCTAACGCCTATGCTCCGGAGTGCAGGCGGTGGAGTCGGGGTTACGGAATCGGTCGGGCTCGGCGGGTAGCGCCGCTGCTCGCCGGGCATTGCGCCGCTTCGGCCGTAAAGTAGCGCGCTACGGTCGGAAAAGTGCGCCGCTACTGGCCGAGTCGGTAGGCGGTGTCGTGCGGCTGCGGCACAGGCGATAGCGCACGCTAGCTCGGCCGCCTAGCGCGCGCTAGTCCGGCCCAGTATAAATGTGACAGAGCAGTCACATTTCATCTCGTTTTTCATTTCCTACCTTTCTCTTCCGCGGCTGGTGACTTGGAGATCTTCGAGCCATGTTGTTTGTCAACAAATACATGAAGTTCTTGAGTTCATAACATCAATCAATCATCCGTTATCATCCTTTGATCCAGCGAATCAAGGTAATCTTACCTTAGAACCCTAATTTCGTGAATTTGGGGGGTTTTTGCATTTTTGTCCGATTCGTTCCGTGTTGTTGATTAATTCATGATGGGTATGATTAATCTTGGTAGTATTCTTGTGTTTAACATCATTTAATCCATTGTTCCTCGTCGAATCGAAGTATATTTCTTGATTTCCTTCGAATTGACTTTTTGGGGATTTGTTCTCGATCTCGTTTTTCATCCATTTTTGATGGATAGAGTGTGGTTAAATTATGTTGTTAAACACATTCTATGGATTGTATATCCATATTTCAACTTGGAATTCCGTTTTCGTGTTTTGTCGGGACGAATCGTATTCTTGGCCATTTTGGGGAAAACACTTGAACATTCGTCGTTCGTTCTTCGAATTCAACGGATTTGAGTCGTGTTATGGAATTCATTTCATCGTTGTTATTGTCCTTCTTAGTTTATGAACGTGAGTTGGCGATCGGTGGAGTCGGCGGGTTCGTAGTCGGTTCGGGCCAACCTACTTCGGTCGATTCTCCGCGTTGTTCTTATTCGAGGCAAGTACCTTGCCCATATAATTCTTGTTTTGTGGATATGATAATTGGTGATCGTCTAAATTTGTTTGTTTGGTCGTTTGAAATTTATTTTCAAAAGATTCGATTAGCCTTGCTAAAGGCTCTCTTTCAAAACGCGTGTGTTTTGTAATTGTGTGGGTTGTAAGTGACTACGTGGATCCTTTGGATATGTTTGGAGTTTATGTGGTGTTTGATAATGCGTGTGTACGTATATGGCTTCATTTCAGTGTATTGCGGTTTTGACATGATGTGATGTTAGTTGTTACTCCTTTGAAAGGAGGTTGCGATGCTTAATGTTGTTTGGCTTCATAATCGATTATTGTTGGGTGCTTGTTATACGTGATGTGCCTCTGGGTAGGATTGTTGAATCTCTGGGATCCATACTTGCTAGTATGGGTCGGGCGAGACCGTAGGGTTATCCAATCCGGGTATGTCTTGCGGGGACTCCGAGGTTCGTGGCTTGTTAACCCGATGCCGAGATAACTTGTGGGGTTATCATCGGGTATGTCTTGCGGGGACTCCGAGGTTCGTGGCTTGTTAACACGATGCCGGGATAACTTATGGTTGTGATTTGTGTGTGATTTATTTAGCTAGCCAGCTCGGGAGGGTCCTACGAGGCCTCGAGTGGGATTTGTGGCTTCGTCCCGGTCCTAGGCGATGCATGTGTGTGATTTGTTTAGCTAGCCAGCTCGGGAGGGTCCTTCGAGGCCTCGAGTGGGATTTGTGGCTTCGTCCCAGTCCTAGGCGATGCGCGTGCGCGGTTATGTTTTGTTGATTTTTATGTCCGTCGAGGACACGTGATGTTGGGCTCTGGCCCTGTGAGTTGTTGTCGGTTTTCTATTTGCGAAAACAAAACCTTTGGGCTGTGACCCCTGTTGATTTTTTTGGAAAGAGAAGGATTCGGAAATCCTAAATTGTTTTCTATTAAAACTCCCGATGCCATTTTAAACTGTTTTATAAATTGTTTCTTTTGATTTGTGATCTTTCGGTTTTGGAATGTTTTACCAAACTCTTGCCTCGGGAAGTACTTTTCGTTACTTTTGGATCTTTGAGGATTCCTGGTTATTGTTATTCGTGGAATGTGAATTGTATGGCTCGTATTTGCACTTTGTCCTTGCACTAGCAAAACAGTGGAGTTTTGCTAACCCCCGAGTATTCGGGGGGTGGATGTCTATTTTTGCATTCACGTTTTGGAGCATAACACAGGGTCGGCACGAAGGATGATGAAAGATGATCGATACTAATCACATGAGGAACCGTACTTTGTTTATTGGTTCAGTTGTACTTTATTTTCCGCTGCTATATTTTCCCCCTTGTATGGGAGCATTTTGTATTCGACCCCTGCGTGGGCATGTAATGTGTTAGAGTTGTATGTTTTTATTGAAAGGCCAAATCGGTCTACTGAGTCTTTTTAGTCTTAAAGGCATTGTCGAGTTGTTCGTTTGTTGTTACTAGCCTGGTAGATCCTTGAGGAAAGGTTCTACGGCGTGTAATATCCCTGAGCGGATTGGGGGTGTTACACTCATCACCTTCTCCAACAAAGATAGGGAGGGAGTGCAATGCCCTAAAGAGGATGCACTGGTGATCTCCGCCTGTATCCTTGGGAAGACAGTCGATCGCGTGCTGGTCGACAACGGGAGTTTCTGCAACATCATATTCAAATCCGCCCTAGACCAACTCGGCAACTTAATCAAATTCATCAAGCATTTCGACACCGTGCTCCAAGGATTTGGCGACAACACAGTCCGAGCCTACGGGAGGATCAAGCTCTCCGTCGAGCTAATATGATTTTATGATCCCAAGGTTAGGATTACTAGGAACCTAAGTCTTATAATCATAGATAGGCCCAGCATCTATAATGGGTTCCTATGTCGCCCCTTTTTAGAAACCTTTGAGGCGGTCGCCTCATCATTCTTTTACTGTATCAAATTCCCCACTGCCGATGGGACGGTCGGTACTGTAAAAGGAGATCAGCTAATGGCAAAAAGATGTTTGAATTACTCCTATGTTGTTACTTCTTTCAATACTTCCCATACTATATGTAACATTGAAGCAATCGACGATCAACCCATGGAGATCGACGAGCCGAGCACATCGTACCAACCCGACTCAGGGGACGCCATCTCTCATCAATTGACGGACGACATCGAGCCAAGGATCGGTTTCGAGCCAAGTCTCGACATCGATCCAAGGACCGACTCCGGAGATCGCATCAAACGAGAGGCGACCGTCCCTGTCGAAGAGTTGAAAAGCATTACGATGGATCCGGATCATCCAGAACGGGAAGTACAGATCGGCGCAAGCATCGACCACGAATTAAAGGGGGATCTGATCAACTTGCTACGTAGGAACATCGGAGTCCTTGCCTGGTCGCATCAAGATATGGTTGGCATAAGTCCCGAACACGCTTGCCATTATCTAAAGATCGACCGGGCAATGAAGCCTGTTCACCAGAAGCGTAGGAAGTTCGGTCCCGAGAAATACGCGGCGCTCGACATAGAAGTCCAGAAGTTACTCAACAACAAATTGATTGGAGTAGCCACAGACGAACCACAGTGGGTCGCCAACGTGGTGCTCGTCAAAAAGCCAACTGGCTCCTGGAGGTTATGCATTGACTTCACCGACCTCAACGCGGCATGTCCTAAAGATCACTTCCCGATGCCTCATATTGATCACTTAGTCTATAGTACGGCAGGTTGCGAAATGATGTCATTTATGGATGCCTTCTCCGGGTATCATCAAATCCCAATGGCGGAGGAAGACATAAAACACACATCTTTCCACACGGAAAAAGACATATACTTTTGGGTCCGAATGCCATTCGGCTTGAAAAACGCAGGGGCGACCTACCAGCGACTGGTCAACAGAATATTCGCCGATCAGATCGGCAAAACCATGGAGGTCTACATTGACGATATCGTAGTCAAAAGCCTCAAGAAGGAATATCACATCAACGATCTCGCCGAGACGTTCGCCATCCTTGAGAAGTTTAACATGAAGCTGAACCCCAAGAAATGCAACTTCAGGGTGGGCTCCGGGAAGTTCCTGGGGCACATCGTGAGCCAGAGGGGGATCGAGGCGAACCCCACCAAGATACAGGCGATCCTTGACATGCAGGAACCGCGAAACATCAAGCAGGTGCAACGCCTCACAGGTTGTCTAGCCGCCCTCAACCGTTTCATATCACGGCTCGGCGATAAAAGCAAGCCTTTCTTCGCAACCATCAAGAACAAGAAGTTCACATGGACTAAGGAAAGCCAGATAGCGTTCGCCAAGATAAAGGAATATCTATCTAACCCCCAGATCCTGGCAAAGCCGATCCCCGGTGAAAAATTATTCCTGTACCTAGCAGCCTCGTAGGTCGCGCTGAGTGCCGTTCTGGTGCGAGCAGAGGGACAAGCCCACTTGCCGATCTACTATGTTAGCCAGGCGCTCCACGACGCTGAGACACGCTATACACCATTGGAGAAGATCGCCTATGCCCTCGTCATGAGTGTTCGTAAGCTGAGGGCTTACTTCTTCGATCACCAAGTGGAAGTCCTAACAACTCTACCTCTAAGGCAAGTTCTACACCGACCGGACACTAACGGGCGACTCCTCAAGTGGTCGCTGGAGATCGACCAATACGGTATCACATACGCTCCTCGCACGGCGATCAAGGGCAAAGCTCTGGCGGACTTCGTGGTGGAATTAACTTTTCCTCACAGTCCGACCCAGATCGGCCGACCCGCCTGGAAATTATATGTGGATGGCTCGGCGACCAATTCGCGAGCAGGGGCAGGGATTGTCCTCATCAGCCCCGACGGACAAAGTTTCACAAATGCTGTGCGTTTCGGTTTTCGTGCGACCAACAATGAAGCCGAATACGAAGCTTTGGTAGGCGGGCTCGATCTAGCCCTCGCCCTAGATGTTCGTCGCCTTCATATCTTCAATGACTCCCTCCTGGTCGTGAACCAGGTCAAGGGGGAATATGAGGCACGCGTCGAACAGATGGTCAAATACCAAGAGCTGGTCGCCGAAATGTGCACAAAATTTGAAGAAGTACTAATCGAACAAGTCCCGAGAGAGCACAATTCCCAGGCCGATGCCCTTTCCAAACTAGCATCATCGGATGGGGCAGCCGATTTCTACAATATACAAATCACAAAGTCAGCAAGGACGACGATCGACAGAAGCCTGGTTACCACGGTCACCATCGCAGAGGAGAACTGGATGACTCCGTTCATCAAATACCTAAAGGACGGAACGGTCCCTGACGACCGTATTAAAGCTCGCCAACTCCAGCTTCGTGCAACCAGATATACCCTGTTGGACGACCGGCTTTACAAGCGAGCCTTGATAAGTGGTAATTTTACCACATATTTCTAGGATTTTATACTAGGTTTTTATCTCGTTTCGTGATTAATGTGCTCGTATTTGGCTTATTTATGATTAGTCGAGCCGTATTACGCGTTTGGGTTGGTTTTAGTGTGTTTGCAGGTTTTTAGAGCCAAAAGGACCCAAAACGAGACAAAGGACCGAGAGTCGAATCAAGCGGACGAAGAAATGGATTTTTGCGAGAAACAGTCGAACCTATCGGCCCAGCATATCGGCCGATAGGTCGCCTGAGAGATTGCCTGCCCAAGTGAAGAGATCGACGAACCACCTATCGGCTGACTATCGGCCGATAGGCCAGCCGAAGGCTTCCCATGGCTCTCGTTTTGGACGGATTTTGACTCTTTTGGATATTATTTATTTCCTAGATTAGGGCTAATCGGGATTTTAACCCCCTTAGGCTATATAAACCTCATTCTAGACCTAGTTTGAGGATTCTCTATCAGCTTTTATCATATTGGATCATTCTTTATCATTCTTTTTCATCTTTTACAATTTTTATATCTTCTTAGCAAGATTAATTTCTTTGAGGCAAGAACTTTTTGGAGGAGAATTATTATTGTTTTTGGGAGATTGAAGACTCGGAGTTCATCCATAAGGGTTGTAATCTCTCTTTTCATATTAATAATATGCATTCTTCATCTATTTCTTGTCTAATTTCAATTATGTCTGGCTAATTCCTTTGATTGATTCTAGGGTTAGTAAATTTAATTGATGATCACATGATATTCCTTTGATTACCTTTTGACCTTTCATCCTAGGCTTGTGTTCAAGTTGTGTTAAATCTCATGTTAGATTAAAGGGCCCTTAATCGATGCATGTTAGCTAATTGATTTTGTCCGGAAGGAGTAATTGATTAGTGGAAATACTTGACACACAATATGATTTTATCTTGAGACCTAGCGGAGAAAGATAAATCATAGATAAATAAGTTGGTGCTTTTTAAGTGATTTTAATTCTTTGAGCCACAGGCGAAAAGGGTTTTAATTAACTATCTTTCTAGGTTGCCTTGACAGGAATTCTAGATCGACCGAGTGATTATTTCTAGGATTGAATTAAATTTTGGGGAGAAGGAATCAAGTGAATGGATTGTGTGAACTCAATTAGATGATACTACCCTAGGATCAATTACCTTTCGACTTGTGATTTTATCTTGTTAATTTGCTTTATTTGCTTAATTTAGATATTTCATCTTTTATTTATATTTTTATTTTTTTCGATTTTTAAATTTAAATAATTAGAATCAAAACAATTTTTTGGATTCCTAAATAGCAGTCAAATTTTGAGTAGAGTTAATTCCTTTATTTTCGACACATCAATTCCCTTGGGTTCGACACCTTGGAAATACTCCGAGGTTTTACAAATTTTAAAATTGATCGGATTTGAAAACCTTACTACGCGAATCCTAGCGATCAATTTTTGGCGCCGTTGCCGGGGAATTGATAGAAAATTTAAGGGAATAATTCGAAAAAGAAGAGATTGTTACTTTAGGTAGTTTACTTTTATTATTAATATTCGATCTCGTTTCCTCACATCTTGTTTTCTTTTCCTTGTAGGCGGTGCATGATCACGAGATCCCAAGGAAAGAACTTATTTCCTTTGGACCCGGAAATCGAGAAGTCTTTGAGGAGGAAGAAGCAAGAAGCGAGAACCGAGACTCTTTCTATACCTTTCGTTGATACCATGGCGGCATTGTTGACCAACCACGAGAACTCGCTCGTCGAGAAGATCCCTTTGAATACCCGCTTTCGACCTAAGCCGGACGATTATCAAGAAGGAGGTTGGGGAAAGATTGATGCCAACAACTTCGAGCTTAAGCCGTCCCTCATTGCTACGGTGAAGTCTCAAACATACGGAGGAGTGAATGAAGATCCAAACGCTCATCTTGAGTCGTTTTGGACATATGTGCCACCATCAAGCAAAGCGGAGTGCCTCGGATGTCATTAAGCTCCGCCTATTCCGGTTTTCTTTAGAAGACGATGCGCTAGATTGGTACAAGAGCCTAGATCGGAAGGAAATTGGGACTTGGAGAGAGATGACCCGGTTGTTCTTAGCACAGTTCTATCCTCCTCGAAGGTGCAAAAACAAATCAACGATATCTTGCAATTCGAGCAATATGAGGATGAATATTTATACGAGGCATGGATCCGATTCAAGAAGCTACTTCGCAAATGCCTGACATGGAATTGACAAAGAGGAGATCTATATTCGGTTTTATCGGGGTTTGACGAGGAAGGCTAGAAGAGAATTGGACTATTCATCGAAAGGGGATTTCTAGCTAACGATTATGAAGAGGCCAAGAATCTCATTGAGCTAGCGGTCAACAATGATTACGAGGAGGTGACCGATAGGAAGATGACGAGAAGAAGGGTCCCATCCGGTGTGAGGACGCCTACGGTGATTTAAAGGCAAAATTTGAAAAACAACAAAAAGAGCTCGAGATGCTAAGAAAGAATACTTTGGGAGTCAATTCGGTTTTGAAGAGTTAAACGAGCCGATTGCGGTTAAGGAGGATGTGAACTACATGCAAGGAGGAAACTTAGGCAAGGGGGAAATTGGGGGAACTCTTATCCGAACAATCGAAACCACCCTAATTTCTCCTATGCCAATCCGAACAATGCTCTCCACCCACCACCGGGATTTAACGTGAAAAATGGGGTTATTCAAGAGCCGATTGCTAAGACACCTATGGAAGAGATCTTTGGAGCGGTTGGAGGCGAGCCAAAAGATTTTATTTATAAAGTAGACAAGAGGTTCGGAGCTCTCGAGCATAGTGTGACATCTATTGGAAACTCGGTGATAGCCTTGACAAAGCGGATGTCGATGGTGGAGACCCAAATGAGTCAAATGGCGAACGCCTGCCGGATTTCATAAGCCGGGCCATTTTCCGGCGACAGAGACCAACCGAAGACTCAACAATGCAACGCAATCGAGCTTCGGAGTGGGACAAAGTACAGTAATCATGGGGCTGGAGTTAAGGAATCTGGAAACGAGGAGGTATTAGAAACGGGAGCAGAAAACGAGAAAGAAGATGGAATACAGCAGAACCTATCGGCCAGCCTATCGGCCGATAGTCCCAACCGATACCCATACAGAAGGCCGGCAGTGGAGCCTATCGACCCACCTATCGGCCGAAAGGCTCCTGGAAGTTCGAATATGAAAGATTTTGAGGAAAAAGCTCCATTTCCACAGCGTTTGGCCAAGTCGAGATATGATGAAAAGCTTCAACAATTTATCGACATGTTTCAAAAGGTGAATATCAACATTCCACTTCTAGACGCTTTGAGAGACATGCCGGGGTACGTGAAATTCTTGAAAGACGCTGTGGCAAGCAAGAGGAAATTGAGGAAGTTTGAAACAATAAATATGACAGAGGAGTGTAGCGCTATCATTCAAAACAAACTCCCACTCAAGCAGAAGGATCCGGGACGTTTTACTTTGACATGCATGATTGGCGACCAAACGTTCCGTAATGGGTTGTGTGATCTCGGGGCAAGCATCAATCTTATGCCTCTATCCATCTTTAAGAGGTTGAAGATTGGGGAGATGAAGCCGACTACCATTTCTCTACTCATGGCGGACGGTCGATCACTTATCAGGGGAATTGTGGAGGATGTGCTCGTTAGAGTCCAACACTTGGTCTTCGGCCGATTTCGTAGTTCTTGATATGCCCGAGGATGAGAATCAACCATTGATCTTTGGGAGACCGTTTCTAGCAACGGGAGAGCACTTATAGGCGTCGGGAGGGCGATCTTACTTTCGGGTTAACGATCAAAATCGAAAATTTCCATCTATGACGCGATGAAGAAGCCCGACGATGCGCCCGAGGAATGTTTTGAAATTGAGTCTATTATGCCGCCCCCGACCGACTTGTTGGAGCATTGTATTTCACACTCCATTTACTCACATTCTGAGGTTGATGAAATTTCCGAGGATTTGCCGGAGTATGTTCGAATGTTGGAGGCGAACGAGAGTCGACCTAATGAGAGGAGCGTATGCTATCTTGATATCAACAAACCCGTTCAAGGGGGAGTTGTCACTGAAGACCCGGGTTGAATGAGGTATCGTCTAGCTAAAGACGTTAAACGTAGCACTTGTTGGGAGGTAACCCAACGTATGTATATTAGTTCGTTTTATTCATTTATTTTCGATTTTTCGTTTGCGTGATTTTTTGTAGTTTCTAGTTTCGTAGTAGCTTTGCTAGTTTTTGTTAAGTTCTAATCCATGCACGCCGAGTTTTAAATACTCGCAGGTCTTTAATCGCCATACCCAAGCAAAAACGGGACCAATTATGCGAAAGAGAAAAAGCTGGAAAATTTTTTGAGACAGAAAATCCTATCGGGCGAGCATATCGGCCGATAGGCCCCGCCGATAGGCTGAGGAAAATTAGAAAAATTTTTATGTTACAAGCAGTGGTCGACAGGAATTCCACATCGACCGATATCCCGCCCGATATGAGCATGGTAAGAGACAGAAGTTCCTATCGGCCCAGCCTATCGGCCGAAAGGCCTGGCCGATAGGACATACCCGGCCCAGTATACACTACGAGCTCGCCGACAAACCCGCCATTTCAGCCACAGTGATCAGGTACTCCATTAACAAAGCCACTCCTTTCTCTTTTCAAACTTATTCCTCCTTTGGGATGCGAAATAAGTTTAGGGGGGGGGGGGGGAAGAAGTGCGGCTTTGTTAATTTCTTTACGTGTGAGTACCTTGTTTGCTTTGTATCTTTATATGCTTGTGTTGGTGCCCGTTGTTTTTATTTGTGCTTATCATATTGGTGTTGCGTGGTTTTGGCTTTTTGTTGCTTAGTTTTTTTTAGATTTTTTTGTTCATTTTCGTTTGGTGTGTTTGCTAGTTTCTATTTTTTTCGTTAGGTCGTAGTAGTTTTTTTTTTTTAGATTTCGTGTTTGCTTTTATTTGCTTTTCGTTGTTTGCTTTAGATAGCCTTGCTTGTCTTTAGTTTTTCCTTATTAGTGAATTCTTCGTGCTTCTAATTGTGTGATACCGATGTTACGACACTGTTTTTCTATCTGAAGAAACGGTCGAGTTTTAGTCGAGTTGTAGTTAGTAATTTCTGTTTTGCATAGTATTCATTTAGGTCCAAAATTTTTCGTGATTGTAGAGGTCTTGGCAGATAAGAGACGATACATACTTGTTTTAAAATCACCGTCAATACGTTTGGTTACATCTTCCGGATAGTGAGTCGTACTGTTTAGTCAGTCGTGTTGGCACTTAGATAGAGTTTAGAGTCGGTCAGTTTTTCCCAAAAATTGAGATAAGTTGTTCTATGAAGGGAAGTCTAGTAACCGGGGGCATTCGCGTGACCCGTTGTTTACCCTCGCGTAAAGCAGCGACTCGATTAGACTAGTGATTTAGATATTTCACATGTGCCAATGATAGGGAACTTAGTAACCGGGGTATTCGCGTGACCATTGTTTACTCTCGCGTAAAACGGCGACCTTGATTCGGACATGCGGAAATTATATATTCGAGTTGTTTCTCCGCTGTAGACGGGAACTTAGTAACTAGAAGCATCCATGTGCCCCATGAGTGTCTTTTACGTCAAACGGTTTCCTAATACATGAGAATGAAAGTTCCACCCTAGGATTACCCCGATGAAACATCCCGAGATCCTAACCTAGTGGTCAACTCGAATCAAATTTTTGAGCATATATATAAGGGAATACTGACCGAGGTTTAATTGTTATGAAACTCGTGAAAATTGTGCCACTAGGCGTGTAGCAGGACGAACTAGCTTGTTTATTTTAGCCTTTCATATTGACGGTCGATTTGACTCACGTTTTGTTAATCTTTCTGGATTTTCTTCATGAGCGAATGATTAGGGTGAACTTGACTACTTTGCGGAATCATTATTCTGAGTGCAGCTCGCTTTTACGACACTCAGATTATTTAGAGAGAATTACAGGATAGTATTGATTAAGTTGAACACTATGAGTTGCACGATGATTCACGACTTTCTTTTTCTTTTCTTTTTCTTTTCTTTTTGTTGTTCGGGACGAACAAGGCTTAAGTTTGGGGGGGTTTGATAAGTGGTAATTTTACCACATATTTCTAGGATTTTATACTAGGTTTTTATCTCGTTTCGTGATTAATGTGCTCGTATTTGGCTTATTTATGATTAGTCGAGCCGTATTACGCGTTTGGGTTGGTTTTAGTGTGTTTGCAGGTTTTTAGAGCCAAAAGGACCCAAAACGAGACAAAGGACCGAGAGTCGAATCAAGCGGACGAAGAAATGGATTTTTGCGAAAAACAGTCGAACCTATCGGCCCAGCATATCGGCCGATAGGTCGCCCGAAAGGAGATTCTGCCCTGCCAAGTGAATAGATCGACGAACCACCTATCGGCCAGCCTATCGGCCGATAGGCCAGGCCGAAAGGCTTCCCAGCGGGCTCTCGTTTTTGGACGGATTTTGACTCTTTTGGATATTATTTATTTCCTAGATTAGGGCTAATCGGGATTTTAACCCCCTTAGGCTATATAAACCTCATTCTAGACCTAGTTTGAGGATTCTCTATCAGCTTTTATCATATTGGATCATTCTTTATCATTCTTTTTCATCTTTTACAATTTTTAGATCTTCTTAGCAAGATTAATTTCTTTGAGGCAAGAACTTTTTGGAGGAGAATTATTATTGTTTTTGGGAGATTGAAGACTCGGAGTTCATCCATAAGGGTTGTAATCTCTCTTTTCATATTAATAATATGCATTCTTCATCTATTTCTTGTCTAATTTCAATTATGTCTGGCTAATTCCTTTGATTGATTCTAGGGTTAGTAAATTTAATTGATGATCACCTGATATTCCTTTGATTACCTTTTGACCTTTCATCCTAGGCTTGTGTTCAAGTTGTGTTATATCTCATGTTAGATTAAAGGGCCCTTAATCGATGCATGTTAGCTACTTGATTTTGTCGGAAGGAGTAATTGATTAGTGGAAATACTTGACACACAATATGATTTTATCTTGAGACCTAGCGGAGAAAGATAAATCATAGATAAATAAGTTGGTGCTTTTTAAGTGATTTTAATTCTTTGAGCCTGGCGAAAAGGGTTTTAATTAACTATCTTTCTAGGTTGCCTTGACAGGAATTCTAGATCGACCGAGTGATTATTTCTAGGATTGAATTAAATTTTGGGGAGAAGGAATCAAGTGAATGGATTGTGTGAACTCAATTAGATGATACTACCCTAGGATCAATTACCTTTCGACTTGTGATTTTATCTTGTTAATTTGCTTTATTTGCTTAATTTAGATATTTCATCTTTTATTTATATTTTTATTTTTTTCGATTTTTAAATTTAAATAATTAGAATCAAAACAATTTTTCGGATTCCTAAATAGCAGTCAAATTTTGAGTAGAGTTAATTCCTTTATTTTCGACACATCAATTCCCTTGGGTTCGACACCTTGGAAATACTCCGAGGTTTTACAAATTTTAAAATTGATCGGATTTGAAAACCTTACTACGCGAATCCTAGCGATCAAGCCTTCAACCTTCCCCTCCTCAAGTGTATTACACCGGAGGAAGGTCGGCTCGTTTTAGCCGAGATCCATGACGGGATTTGCGGAAACCATGCGGGCGGGCGAGCTCTCATCCATAAGACAACCAGGCAAGGTTTCTTCTGGCCATCACTTCAGAAGGATGCGATCGCCTATGCCAGATCGTGTCACACGTGTCAGATAATGGGCCCAAACATCAAACTCTCCCCCGAACAGCTCACCTCCATGTACAGCCCTTGGCCATTCGCGCAATGGGGCATCGACCTTATTGGTCCCCTGCCGACGGCTCCAGGGGGCTGTAAATTTGCTATCGTAGGGGTCGACTATTTCACCAAGTGGGCAGAGGCCGAGCCACTAAACAAGATCGGCCAGGAACAGGTAATCAAGTTTATCTGGAAAAACATCATATGTCGATTCGGTCTGCCCCAGGCCATCATATCCGACAATGGAAAACAATTCGACGGCCTAGAAGTCATGCAATTCTGTGAAAGGTGGGGAATCAAAAGGTTATTCTCAGCGCCCTATCACCCTCAGACGAACGGGCAGGTAGAGGCAGTGAATAAGATCCTCAAACACACGATTAAAGCGCGACTCAAATCCAGGCAGGGACGATGGGCGAGCGAGCTCCCAGACGTTTTGTGGTCCTACCGAACGACGACCCGCAATTCAACCGGCGAAACCCCATTCGCCCTTGCCTTCGGAACGGAAGCGGTGATTCCTTCAGAGATCGCCGTCCTCAGCCATCGAACCGAACAAGAGATGACGACCGAAAACGATGTGGCCCGACGAATCGACCTAGACATGCTCGAAGAACGACGGCTAACCTCAGAGATGAAGAACACAATCCATAAAAGGAGAGCCGAGAAGTTCTTCAATTCCAAGGTCAAATAAAGAAGGTTTCAAGTAGGCGATCTCGTCCTCAAGAAGATCCAAACCCACACAGGCGTTTTTGGTCCGAACTGGGAAGGCCCCTTCAGAGTATCCAGATGGCTAACTAAAGGAGCCTACGAACTGGAACATCTTAACGGTATTCCGGACCAATACCCCTGGAACGCCGTGCATCTGAAAAAATACTACCAGTGAAAATTTTGTATTCAATTTCAACGATGTACAAGGAATATAATGAGATTTTTTCCTATCCCATCTATTCTGACGATCGCCCCACCAGGCATATCGCGCGCCACCGACGAATCGTTGATCATGACGATCCGAAGTAAAATCAATACAGCCATGGTCCTGGAGGTCGATGGAACCGACAGCTTCACCCATGCAAGGTTCCTTCGGGCTGAGATCGCCCGCCCTTCGTTAAAATACGAGGCCGGCGTAGCCGAAGGACCCTCCAAAATAATCAGTAGACACGATCGCACGTCTTCAGGGTACATCATCTAACATGATGATCCCGGACAATGCAACGTGCCACTACCCCCGTCTCAACGTACACCGTCGAGGGTCGCCATCTTCATAGCAGGCCGAGGTGGAAGCAGAGCTGACAAGCCGCGGATGCGGAGTCGAATAAGCCGACGACGCCCCGCGCAAGGACTCCTCCAGACCAAGATCGTCCGCCTTTCGTTTTAACACAAGGCGGGCGTAGCCTAACGGAGGACCCTCACAAAAAGTGAGTCGCGGGATAGACAATATCCCTCGCACATAAAGACACGGTTGTGGAGGTCGGTCCATCGAACTCCGCGACCGTTCACGATTCTTCAGAATCGGCAAAACTGAAGATAGCTCGCCAGACAAACTAATTTTTGTTCCCTTACTTACAATAAGTCAACAAAAACAAGGGGGCAGAGATGGGCCGAGCTAATCCCAAATACGATCGGACATAAAGGAACCACCTTCACTCAAACACGCGCAGGACGATCGGGATCGTTCGACAAAAGTAACAAGTAAGAATTTCGATTCAAAACATGTCAATGCTTTCATCACTCAGGCAATCGGTCGGATGAACAAAACGTCAAAAGCAATCATACACATACTTGTAAAAATTGCACGCGAACATTCAAAGGCGATCGTATGTAAAGAGACAGTATGAAAAGAAGAACACTTTATTCATAACGCAAGTTTCATACATTATGGGGCCCGAAGGCATTACATAAAGAAAACAAAAAAGTACAAGTTACAGAGTAAAACAAAAAATATCTCTCAAGGCCCCGCTGGCTGGTCATCGCCCTCAGGATGCGGATCGGCTTGGGCCTCCTCCTCGGCTTCAGGTTGAATAAGTTTGCCAGTATACCAACTCAAGTCGATCCCAAAGTCGATGAGGTCAAGGATCGGCAAAGAGAACTCTGGGTGCAGAGGGTGCTCGAGCGCATAAGCCTTGAAGCTCTCCATCAAGGGACCGATCTTGATCCCTACCTTCTGGGCGGCTCTGACAGCATCGGCGTAGGCCAAGTAATAGGCGAACTCGCCGACAAACGCCACATTGAGATAGGGATCATCTTCGATCGCCTTCAGTTGACCCTTCAACTCCACTGTCGTCTTCTCAGCCTCCACCAGCTCAACCACCTTAGCGGCGTTCTCTCCCTTGGCCGCCTCCAATTCCCTCTTCGCCGCCTCCAGCTCACCGCTGAGGCGATCCACCATCGCCCTCAGCCCAGCCTCCTCCTCCTGCGAGGCCGCATACTTCTGGCGGGTCTCTTTCTCCTGGTCACGGGACCGGTCGGCAGCCTCCTTAGAACGGCTCAGCTCCAACTTTAATCGGTCAACATCCTGCTTAGCCCTTTTGGCCGTCTCCAGATACTCCTTCTCCATAGACTGGATCCGGTGGGCAAATTCGATGTTTGAATTCCGGGCGGCCTCTAGGTCGCTATGGAGACGAGCCGTGGAGGGTCGCCCCTCAAAATCCCTAGCAGCCTAGACAGCCATCGTCTCCGTCTGGAGATCCAGGGCAACGGTCGCCTGCATGGCATCTGCAGATCGCCGACGAGCGATCGCATCAAGATCGGTCGTCCAGGCCTTGGGCAGAGAGGTGATAGCCTGCTGGACATAAGAAGGGACGTCAAGAGATGTTTTCGGAGCCTTACTCGACAAAAAGTCCAGCACCATAGGAGCAACGTCCGGGTCGGCAAGACGAACCCTGCAACTCAAACCAAGGAAACCAAGGAGTTAGCCTATACCATGCTCAGAATGCCTAACTCAGACAATGTTGGTCCTTTTCTTACCTATTGACCATATCGGGATCGCGACCAAAATATGGCTTGCCCCGAGAGGTTTCCGCCTCAGCGATCGCCACCTTCTTTGTAGGCCCGCCCGATGACCAGGAACCGGAGGCTCAAGGATGGACACATCCGCCTCATCAATCGGTAGGGACTCCTCCGGCCTCCGCCTCTTGCGGCGCTGAAGTTGTTCCTCCTCCCCAACTACTGGTTCGGCGACCAGAGCATCAGCAGGCCTCTTTGCCGGTGCGGGGAGAGACGTCGTCGCAGGAACGCGACCAGTCTTCTTACCCAAGTGAAGGCGACCGAGAACTCCCGAGTTCGACATGGCTATCTCTGGCGGTAGCTCGGCGAAACGGGGAAAATGAACCTCTGTCAAAGAAGAGGTACAAGTAAGTTAGACAAACAACTTAAACGATACAACCTCCTGGAGACGATCGTCAAGCAAGGAAGCACCACTTAAACTCATACCTGGAACTTTCAAGTGACGAGGGAAGCAAAACAAACGTGCCCCCAACCGATGAGCTTCGCTACTAAGCGAGCGAACGTCGATAAAAGAATCCGGCAAGGCACGGATCCGCTCCCAAACGATCAAGAAATCAAAAGGGAGATCGCCGATCGCTGGAACAAGAGGTCCTGCAAAAAGAAAACAAAATTAGATCAGTCCAAGACAAGCTCAATCAAGGGGAGAGTTAAAATCCTTACTCGGATTCCTCTCCCGAAAAGTGGTGGGGATCTCCAACTCCTCATTCGGCCTGTCACTCGATGTCGATCGCCACGCTCCGCCGACCCAGCACTATTTAGCCAGGTCGCCCCTGGTCTTGTTCGGCACACCGAGGACCACTCTCCCCCTCCGACCTTGGATATGGTTGCCGCCGACCGACCCTTTCTGCGCGGTCAATTTAAACAGGTAATTCATCTCCAGCGCGGTAAGGAGGCGGAACAACCGGTGACCGCCAAACAGTGTCAACGTGCAGATAATCTGTAGCCAAGCGTTCGGCGTCAGCTGAAGAGGCGCCAAATTCCAGGCGATCAGCAAGTAGGAGACGGCAAATGGAAGAGGAAATCGCAGACCGGCCTCCATAATCATCCCGCTGACGACAACCATGTCCTCGGGCGGTTGATCGGCACGTTCATTCTCCGAGGGCACGTGCAAGAAAACGTCAGAGGGGATGTAATATTTGGCCCTCCAACGGCTCAGGTCTTTCTCGGTCGCCGTACTCCGGATTTTTCCGAGAGTCCACGGAGACAGGACGGTGGCCCGAAAAACCGTCCGCTTCACATGTTCGTAAGGGTGAGCGGCGGAGTAGGCTTCGAAATCGAATTCCGGATAGGGCCCGGAGATCGCCTCCATCATCCGAGCGAAGGCCATGAAGGCAGGGCCGAACCTACTCCCTCGCTCCCAAGTTAGCCGCTCCAGTTCGTCCTCATTCGCCGGCGAGCCCCTCTGCTCCGCCGTCGCCGCCGTCTTCCCCACCGCAGCCTCGTTGAAAAGCTCTTCGAGCTCTGCGGGTGCAATCCCCGCACGAATGGCCTCAACGGCCATTTCCATGTCGACTCCGACGGGAATCTCCTCCTGGTCAGGCGAAACCGCGGCGGCAGAAGAACTTCCGGCCTCGAAGGTCTTGGATCCCCCCGACATATTGTAAAGAGAAGAGGGAGATAGAAGATTGATTTTTTCTTACCTAGAGAAAAGAAGAAGGTCGGCACAAGAAGCTCCAGAAATTTTTGCAGATTTTCGGCTACGGATGCAAGGACGCGTAAAGAGTAAAGGAGAAGAAGCCCTGGCCCGCATACGCATCTTTTCGAGGGCATGCCAGCCGACAAGTCTGACAAACCGTCGGACTCCCCCAACAGCGGCGCGACGCGTGTCCTGTCACTTTTAAAAAAAAGCCCGCCTTCATTTCCCGCCGCTCCCGGCGCGAAAAGAGATCGTCCAGATTTGAATTCAGATCGGCTGATCGACTAAACATTGGTGATCGCCAACAGTGCCACCTCACCCCGTGTTTTCAACATCGAGACGAGCTGGGGGGCAATTGTTGTGCGGCGATTGAAACGCCTCTATAGGCGATCGTCATCACGATCAGAGAAACCAACCATGGAAGACATGCTTTGGACAAACTCCTAAAGTTCGGCACAATACGGCGACCGTCTTTTGGTACCCGGCGATCGTCTTCTGATATCTGACGATCGTCTTTAATGAGCGAACCAGAGGCGATCATCTCGTGCCACGTATGGATCCAACATCCGTCAAAGTCGTCGAAGACCAAATCTTGGACGGTGGCCCACATGCGGATCTTCAAAGGATACCGACAGATAGGATCTTTGACCCCAGCCTGTCACCTACCACACCTACCGACAAGGCCGCCGAAAGGTATAAAGTGGGGCCTCCCCGGACAGCTACCCAGGACGCGTGCTGGCCTCCCATTGGCTCGCACAGCTGGCTCCAGCAGCGGCCCCAAACTTTAAGGGAACAGCCCCACGTGACGGGACGATCGGCCACCTTATTTTAATATAGAAAACGGCAGTCGCCCGCGATCGCCTGAGGGGTCCCAACTACCTTGTCCCCTATAAATAGAGAACTCGCTGTTGCGGGAAAAAAAGGGCGAATTTACTACGAATTCAGTGCAAAATACACACAAAAGAGAGAAATAAAGACTCTTTTGGCAACCACTTATACATTCATAGTGATATTCATACAGATTCATCATATATCCCAAGCAAGAACTCACAGATTTATCTATCTGGTTCTTCCGGCAATCTACGCGCTCTAAAGCCTAGATAACTAGAAGTCTTTACACTCCTTGTAATAGATTCTAACATTAGTACTTGCACTCGATAGTATATTTATTAATAACATCTCGCGAGAGCATTCAAGCCCGGGATTAACAACCCCGGCAAATCTTGTGTTATTTATTTTCTAACGGAAGTGTTCTCGCATTTGTTTGTTACTCGATCATTCCAGCAATACTATCTCCGGATAATATTTTAGGTAACAACACGTATTTGTAAGTATGCTCTTTTGGTTATTCGGTAATGATGATGATTGATCGTTGTCGTGATGGTTTTGGGATATTTTGGTTGAATGGTATGTTTGTTTGTTTTTATGACGGATTGCAACTTTCGAGGACGAAACTTATTTTAAGTGGTGTAGTATGTAATATCCGGAATTTCTATTACTATTGTTTAATGTTATTTTATCCGAGTTTTGTTGTACAGCATGGAATCTGTACAATATGGATAAAATAATTGTAGAAATGAGACATCTGTATTGGTATAATTGTCGTACTTGGTCGATAGAGGATATAGTGCGTCATGTATACGTATCTAGTATGTTGATACGACGAGCAAGATCAGTGTAAATGGCTAAGTATAGCCTTATTAGCGCACTCTAATAGTTAAACTTAGCGCACGTTACCATGCAGGGTTAGCGCACGCTAAAGGTAAAATTATAGCGCACGTTAATGCAGTCAGATCGGAAGGAATCTGCGTGTAGACCACGCCACTTTCGACGCACGTTCTGATAAGTCAACGGATGTTTGTAATATAGTACTAGCGCACGCTATACCCTAAAGGTTAGCGCACGCTAATGGTATATTGGACAAAAAGGAATCTTATCCTCGTCAGCACTTTCGGCATGAGGGTCACGAGCATCTTCGTGGTAGGTGTAGACTGTAGCAAGTAAACGGATATTAGCGCACGCTAAATGAAAGGACTTGCGTACGCTAAACAGGTTATGTACGCTAATGCATGGGCATTACGTATGTAAGCACATGTACGAAGCCAGACTGTAGCCTCTGGACTGCGATAGCGCACGCTAACAAAGGTCAGTTAGCGCACGCTAAGGCTGTTGCGCACGTTAAACATGAGATGTTAGCGCACGCTAGTAATGTACATTATATAAGGGGACAGGCGGGTGTTATGAAGAATTTCGTCCATCTCTTTCCTTTCACTCGATAGAGAGAGTTTTGGGAGGTACTTGAGGTCCAGAAACACTCCGAGATGATGACCTTTATCAAGATTAAGATAGAGAGCATGGGTTAAAACCTTATTCTTCAAGTTATTCATGGTTCTTGGAATGAAGTTCAAGTGTTCTCCTTATGGGTTCGTCTAATCCAGGTAATTTTCGTATCCTTTTGATAGTAGTTCGTTTTTAAGGACGATTACTTGTGAGAGAACATGTTGGATAAACATGTGGTGATTTTTATGAGACCTAATGGGATTATGATGAGAGTTTCGGATGTTATTTAAGATTCTTCATGTTAATGGTGATTCGTTTAACTTGATGAGGTTGAATCATGGATTTCTGAATCATGATAATTTCAGTGGTCGATTTAGATGAGTTAAATCATGATATGAGGTTTAATTCCGGCTTGAGTATGATATGATCCTTATTATCAAATTGGTTTGATTGTTGATGTTGTTATTGATATAGAGACATTGATATGATCCTTGTGATAGTTATGGTGTTGTTTATCTTCAAGTGATATGGAGATTTATGTCTCCCTTCATTTCGGATTTTGATGCTAAGATGATATAAGGATATATAATGGTTTTGATTATAAATATGGATAAGATGACTAAAACCAACATTATGTTGATTTTAGTTTCGTATGTTCTTGATATAATGTGGATCATGATGATGAGATTGAATTTGGAAAAGTTATTGTTAATCTTGGAGTATGATTTCCTTTTCATTCGGATTCATAGTCGCAAGGTGTTAGTCAATGATTGGAACGCATGCCACTGTACAACATTAGCGCACGCTAAGCTTACTGGCAAGCGCACGCTAACGAGAGCGACTTAGCGCATGCTACGTTATGCGTTTAACGTGCGCTAAGTAGACAGACAGTGCAGTATTTTCGTGTTGTGGTTATAAATTCGTGCTGGTTCGAGTTGGATTGTACAGACTATGTTTTACCGAGATATTATAGAACCATTGAGTTTGTTGATTGGTTATATCGGTTGTTGATTATTATCGGATATATGTTAATTGATTACTTGAATAGGTTGAGATTATTGATCGGTGATTATAACCGTATGTTGCGGCCGTGTTCGAGTATGTTCATGAATTGCATTGGTCAGGGCCGAGGAGCTTGTAGACGACGGCAAGGAATTAGTAACGGCTTCATCGGTATCGAGGCAAGTTATTACTTGCTCAGTTTATAATATTTAATGAATGGTTTCAGTTTCATTTCGTTTATAAAGCATATAGCAATGATTATATGTTGTCTTTCCGATTCTGGAAGTTAAATCGTACTGTATATGATTTATTTCGGTTATTGGCGTATTCGGTTATCGAGGTTACATTATGGTAAAGACGAGGATATGAATATCTGCAGTCCATGGTACGTTTGGGTTGCCGAGCATTGCGGATAATCGTCGGTGGTGATTTGGCATCGAGATTGCTTCCAAAGGACTCGGGACAAGTATTCTAGATTGATTCGGTTTAGTGTTGATGTTGTTGATCATGCAGGTTGTCATTCATGTTGCTGTGCATGAAGTCGTCCTAGTTGTGTCATCATAGTGTCGTTCATGTTTTGATTCATGTGTTGTTCATGTCGATGAACATATTGATTTGCATATGTGTATGCATAATTGTATTGTTTATGTTGTGTTGATCCGTTGGGATCGGGTGATCTATGCTGAGGGCGCTGGATCAGATGTCCACCTCGTTATGGTCCGAAGGGATCATCTTGGGATCTATGCTGAGGGCGCTGGATCATTGGACGGGTTCTTCCACATCGTTATGGTCCGACGGGATCATCTTGGGATCGATGCTGAGGGCGCTGGATCGTTGGAGTACCCATGTTGTGTTGATGGAATCATATGGATTCGCATCGTTAGTTGCATATGTTGTTGTGTATATGTATATTGTTGGTTATCCACCTCGTGTTGATGTGGTAAGATCATCTTGGGACCTATGCTGAGGGCGCTGGGTCATGGGATTTCCATTGAATATACATTGTTGATATTGTTTTGAGCATATTGACGTTGTCATATGAGTATGCATTTGTAGGTCTTGTGTTAGGACCATGTCCATGTTGTGTTGATCTGATCTTGGATTAGGCTGACGTGGTTTCGTTGTGACAGTTCATATCTTGAGGTATGCCCAGTGTTTACTTTGATGTATGTCTTTGATGGACAATTGATTTTCGAGTTGAGATTTGATAATGATTCCGATGGATTGGGTGTGACAGAGTTAGTGAATTTCGTAACAGTGAGTTATGATAATATTTTGAGAACTTTGGACATTGTTGAAATGTAGTACAGATACCCTGGTATTAGTTTATCGTATTGTTGAGGATACGAATCGTGGACTTTCGTAAAGTTATGACGATAAGATTACATTGGTCGTATTCTTATTTTGTATTCTCATTGGTATGTAATTATTAATGTGATGTGACGGTTATCATTGTTGGATATTATGGCTGACCCCGTCGTGTGATTTCTTTTTAGGTTCTTGAGATATCGAGCTTGTAGCGGTCGTGGAGAGATGGGCTTCCCGGAGGATACTGGCTTGGGCATGTTTTTATGAACTGAATTCCTGATCAGTTATTGTTTTCTGCTGCTAGAGTAATTTTACTTGGTTGTCCTTTCCGCTGCGTGAGTATTTTAAATGACTTTTTGATATCTAGTAACTTGAGTTACTTTGGAAATTATTTTCTAAACTATTGAGTTCCAGCCATTGGGCCTTTGCCCTTTTCAAAATGAGGTTTTACGGCGCTTTTGATAAACGAGTTTTATAACGTCTTCGAATATTTTTAAAGATAGTACTGTCGTTAGCCTCTTGGGCATTTGTAAATGTTTGCGAAAATTTCTTTTAGCCTTGTGGGTTTCATCTCGGGGCCCACGACGCTGTAATATTTCCAGTTAAATTTGGGGTGTTACACATCTAGCCCAGCACAAGGACCGGCCGTGGATACATCTGAATTACCAATACTGATTCAGTTAGGCTTAACATCTGGAATGATCTTTTATTCTGCATTGGCATCGATACTTTTTTACCATACAAATGCTTTAAAAAGTTAAATAAGTCCTACTACTTTTTTTTTTTTTTTAAATAAGTCCTACTACAACAACTAAAATTTGATATCATAATCGAGTTTTTCCTCTCAATCGATATTTTTTTTTGTGAACACGCTTATGTTGCTGTACCGGATATATATGGTTTTTGAATAGCCTTGGCCTTGTTTTTTCTTGTGGATGGGGGTTGGCTTTTTTACGGTTTTAATGTTTTGATGTGAATTTTGGTTGGTCTTTTTTATTATCAACAACTTTTTTTTCGTGGATGTGTATTGGGTGTACTACTTTTTTTGTTCCGCTCAAAATTTTATATCGAGTGTACTACTTTCTTTGTTTTGGAATAAACGGCAATTAGGCATGCATTGTTATATGGTATCGAGTGTTGGGCTGTAAAACAGTGTCACGTTCAAAAGATAAATGTGGCAGAGATGCCTATGCTACGATGGATGTGTGGTCATAGAAAAAAGGATCGGCTCAGAAATGAGGTGATTCGAGAGAATGTAAGAGTTGCGTCTATAGAAGACAAGATGATGGAGAATCGATTCCGATGATTTGGTCATGTGAGAAAAAGACATGTTGATGCCCCAGTGAGGAGGCTAGAAAGTTGGGGAACACATAATATTGTAAAAGGTCCAAGAAAACTTGGATAAAGATGATTGAAAATGATATGCGATTTCTTGAAATTGAAGAAAGTATGGCGATGGAGAGGCAAATGTGCGGGAAAGAACACGGATGGTGGATGGAATCTGATTCTTTTTTTATTCCTATTTTCTTTTATTTCACGTTATCTTTTAATTTATTTTTCAGGATTTTTTTTCCTTTTTTTTTCCTTATTTTGTTAACATTCATTCTTCTTTTTTTTTTTGCTTTTTTCTCTACCTTTTCCCCTCTTCTTTTTTCCTTTTATGTTATTTATGTAACGATTATTGACGGTTTCAAAGTTTGATTCATGTTAGCCGACCCCAAATTATTTTGAGACTAAGGCTTAGATGTTGTTGTTGTAGTAATTTGGAATGTCCGACAATAATTTAAATTATCTTTGAATAGTTTTGTTAATAAGTCGGTCATTGGTGATTGATAGGTCGGCGATGGTCAGGATACTATTGGTAATATAAATAATCAAATGGTAATTTATAATCGTCAACTCTCCAGTAAATGAAAATCTTGTTGGCCTGCCCATTGGTGACTGGTCGGCCACTGACTGCGACTTTTGATAGTATGCCGGTATAAAGTATCCCGTTACTTTTTTAAATTTGAAAAATTTAACATAAAGGTATTGATGGAATATAAAGAATGATATTACGTGAATGATGTGGTTTAAGCAAAACCAGAATTGAGTTTTAGAAAAGAAAAATAAAGTGTATTTTTAGGATTAAAAACTTTTTAGGAATGTACCTTCGGGTCATTACCCTTTGTTGAAAATATATGCAAGTTGATTCTGTGTAGAAATGTGGGATGGCCTCATGGTACCATATAAAATGATAATCTGCCTTAATATGCTTTGTTCAATCGTGTAAAATTGGATTTTTCGCAAGGTATAAAGCACGTTGACTATCATAATACAAATGCATGGCACGTGAGTGTTTGATTCCAAGACTATGAAGCAAACCCTTGATCTATTTAAGCTCACAAGTCGTGGCTGCCATAGCTCGATATTCGGCCTCAGTCGATGGACGTGACATTGTGCTTGCTTCTTTGTTTCCAAGAAATCGAAGAGGATCCAAGAAACACAATCCAACCTGACTAGGGTCCAAAAAATCGAAGACAGCTGTCCGAAAACTATCAAACTCGTATATCAAGTATTGACGGGAGTCCGATCTTTTGTTGGTCGTAAAGTTATTTGAACACTGAACTGTGGAGGAGAGTATTGACTCAAGTCTGTTTGAACGTCAATCTATGTTAACGATGCTGACCGAGTAAGAACAATTATCTATCAACCTGTATAGAAGGGTATGGATTGCAATATGTTCTTAGCTTATAAGATTGTCGTGTACTTTGTATTTTTCTAGTGAATATCCCCTTATGTAAAATACCGTGGATGTAGAAGGAAAATCTCACATGCCAACAACTATAATCTTGTCTTGCTTCGTATTCTACTTTATGCATATTCACTTTTAAAGTACAATAATGCATTATAGAAAATCCTTGTAAAAATGTAGTTTGACAAGTTCTGTAATGTTGTTGTAAGTATTTAAGCTACAACACTTATATCTTTACAATGCATACTGCATTGCTACTATAAATTTCCGCACTAAACTATGTTTTGAGCTATTGAGGACCTTGAGCTATCATTCCAAATATTCGAAATCCCGAGAAATACACAATAAATAAATATGGTTATTAGAGCCAACTTATTTAGCTTTACATTTTTGTGAAAATAATTTTAACTCTTTTCAGTAGTGAGGGAGGGAGGGAAGGAGGGGGGAGAGTTTGAAGCCTCTTCTGGTCAACAAAAACGTATAGTGCTTTTTGTATAAGAAAACATAAATTTAAGCAATGTACGAAAAAGAAAATCAGAAAAGATGCGTGAAACCCAACCGTTTATTGATTTTTGTGAGTATGGTCGAGCTGAAGTTTAGGTTGATACTTGTTGCGCACATACATACACACACGTATGAAGCACCTAGGATTTGCTTCATTGCCCCCAAAAAAAGACACCTCTAAAGTATTAGTCAAGTATTATAGATATTTTACTGACTTAAGTATATACTTTATGATAGATATACAGCTATGTAATAAATTTACTTATTTGAAGATATTAGTAGATATATTTTTAAAAATATTTTATTTTATTGTTGTAATTAGTTGAAGAATAATTTAATTTTTTATTTATGTTTATCGATCTCCTTTTCAGATTTGATTAACTTGAAAAAACTCAGGACCATTAATATATTTCCATAATAGTCTCAATTACATCCCTTCCTCCATTTATTTTTTGAAACCCTTATTTAATTTTTATTTTGCCATACCAAAATAAAAAAAATAGAAACAATGAAATAAACCATCGAGACGACGCCGTATACCCTATCTTCCTCGTACAACAAACCAGTCCAATTACTAATTAGTCCATCTTAAACCCTAAACCCCGTCACTTGACTTCTCCTCCCCTCTTCTCAGTCACGATGCTCAATGTTCCGAACAACCACCATACTTCACCGTTCGCCGACCCGATTATTCTTCACTAAACCTCTCGCTTTTTCGTCGGCCAGCGCAGCTGTCGTCGCGGATTTCCCGCAGAACGACACCGTCTCGCTGATCGTTGCTCACTTTAACTCTTCTCCTCGGCGTTACACTTCTAGGTTCTTAATGAATTCCCTCAAAGTGCATTTTGCATTTTGGTTCAAGAATGGAGTTCTCAGATTGGGGACATATGAAATAGACACCATTCTCGAGAATATTGGCTCGCAAAATGCAATTGGTTTATTCTTTCTTCTGCAAATTGGGTTTGGTATCAGTCACTCGCGAAATGCAAAATTCGTCATCGCCCATTTATTGGCCAAAAAGAAGCGGTCCCGTGCACTGCGGTGCCATCTGCAGCGGGTGCTTGAAGAAGAAGGTAACCGACTCTCCTGTTACGAAATGTATATTCGACGGGAACTGATTTGGGTGAGAATTAATGCACCTTGATGGGGTCTTAATTCTCGGGATTTAAAACATAAATCTTCATCAAGATTGATTGCAATTTCGTAGAACTATATAGCATTTGTTTACTGTTGTTTCAGGAAAACCATGATTGAAACGAACAGGAGACTTTTTGGTCCTTTTTATCTTGATGAGAATATCCGCACCCAGCTTTTCACGTCTTTTGTTTATCTGAGAGGAAATTTGAAGAACACTCAGTTTACGCTTGGTCGATCAAAAGCGTGGGAATGCATGAATTTTTATCAAGAATAAAGGATGATTATTTATTGTTCGCCTATTTACGATTAATTCTTGCTTCGTGTTGGTTACATGATAGAATCCTTTCTGGGCTGTTTGGAGATTGCTAATTCTTCTTTTTATAGATTTTTTCTGGGCTGTTTGGAGATTGCTAATTCTTCTTTTTATAGATTTTCTATGATTTCTATCAGGCTGTGGATCTGCACCTTCATTCTGTGAACTTCTTTGTGAGAGATCCAGGGTCTGGGGTTCGAGCCAAACAGTGTGGGATATGCTGGCATTTGTGTACACCAGGATTGGTATGGTTCATGATGCCCTTGTTGTCCTGTCCAAGATGAAGGATTTAGATATTCAGCCATCAATTATGACGTATAATAGTTTGCTGTACAACTTGAGGCGCACTGATATAATGTGGGATGTTTATAGCAAAATGGAAGCTACCGGGCCTTTTCCGAACGATTACACGAATTCAATCTTCCTTGACGGTCTATGCAGGCAGTCCTTGATTCATGAAGCTATTGCATTTCTTCGGGAGATAGAGGAGAAAGAGACCGAGCCTTGTGTTGTTTGGTTTAACACTCTGATGTCGGGATTTTTTCGAATGGGATTTGCCGATGTTGCAAAATCATTCTTCACTAAGATTTTTAAGTATGGATTAGTTCATGATGCGTATAGTTATAACATTCTCATCCATGGGCTGTGCATTACTGGTTCATTGAAAGAAGCATTAGATTTTACGAAAGACATGCAGAATCATGGATTGGAGCCCGACGAAGTGACTTACACTATTCTTGCAAAAGGATGCCGTTTACTTGGTATGATTGATGGATCGTGGAACATTACAGAGAGTGCGTTGAGAAACGAGTCAAATCCTGATAATATGACCTACACTCTGCTGATTTGTGGGCATTGCATGACAGGTAATGTCGAAGAGGGTCTTAGGCTGCGACAAGAGATGCTATCGAAGGGTCTTAAGTTAGATGGTATCTCATACCGTGTGCTATTCAGTAGCTTGTGTAAAACCGGACAGATAAATGAAGCTCTGAGTTTGCTCTCTGAGATAGAAGGTGTTGGTTTAAAACCAGATATGTTTATGTATTCTATGATAATTCATGGTCTTTGCAAGCTGGGCGAAGTACAGAAAGCCATCGAGCTCTACAAGGAGATGCTTATAAAGAGTATAGTCCCGAATTTTTTTTCCCACGGATCTACTTTACTAGGATTGTGTCAGAAGAGAACGTTATCTGAAGCAAGAATCTATTTTAATATGCTGACGAGTAGTGACTTGATACATGATGTTGTATTGTACAATGTTATGATCGATAGGTATGTTAAAATTGGTAATATGGAAGAGGCTGTCGGGTTATACCAAAAATTATTGAAGAAAGGGATTGCTCCAACTACAGTTACTTTCAATTCCCTGATAAATGGTTCCTGCAAGGCCGGAAAACTTGCCGATGCCATCAAGTGGTTAGAAGCCATTAAATCGCATAATTTAGTGCCAACAATTGTTACTTATACTACCCTTATGGATGCATTTTGTGAGGTGGGAAACTCAGAAGCCGCATTCGAGCTGCTTAATGAAATGGAAGCAAATGGCATGGAGCCGAACCAAGTTACTTACACAGTGGTTATGAAAGGATTATGCAAGCAAGGGAAGCTGGAAGAATCTTTTGGTGTTCTCAGAGTTATGTCGGCAAATGGTCTTTCTGCGGATCAAATTTCGTACAATATTCTAATCCAGGGTTGTTGTAAAGCTCGAGATCTTGAACGAGCATGTGAATTGACCGAGGAGATGGTTCGACTCAACATTTGGCCAGACGCTGCCACCTATGACATTCTCATCAATGGTTTGTGTGTATATGGAAGCCTAAGTGATGCTGAGAGAGTATTCTCGTCTCTCCAAGACCGCAATATCGGATTGTCGAAAGTTGCCTACACGACCCTTATAAAAGCAATATGTGCAAAGGGAGATGTTCGAAAGGCTCGGGTACTCTTCTATCAAATGGTTGAGAATGGGTTCGAAATTTCGGTGAAAGACTACAGTGCTGTTATCAATAGACTCTGCAAAAGATCTTTTCTAACTGATGCTATGGGTTTTTTCCGAATGATGCTGGTTGATGGTGTTCTTCCTGACCAGCAAATTTGTTCGGTTATGCTTCATTCTTTTAACCTAGCTGGTGATTTGTGTTTCGAATCTCAGTTTTATGTTTTGATGGTCAAATATGGCTTTGATCCTGACTGAAATTGTACGAGACGAGCTTCATCGGTGCTTCTAATCATCATACATCCTCTACTGATCTGATGCTGTGATAGGTATGGAGCTCTTAGATGCTACGGCACTCATGCACATCAACTTTAAGAAACAAGAAAAAGAAACGGAAAACATAGAAAACTATGTAGGGTTCTTAAACAGTCGGGCAGGGCGCCTATAGGCATACCTTAAAAAATACGTAATTTTCACTCATATTGCCATGTTGCAATACCAAAGGACAAACATTTACATGTTATTTTGAAACATTCTCGAAAAAATTATGAGAATGATTTATAGCAACTGTAAAATAATGCAAAGCCTTAGTGCAGAGATCCATCTATCACTTAATCCAATTGATCAAGATTCTAACTTTATAGGATATTTAATGTGATTTTACACCACTGTACTGTAGCACCATTGTGCAAAGAACGACCCATAAATAATTATAATCGGTTTGACTAATTTAATGATAGAAAGCAAATGCACCTTTAACATCAGTGACATTTTTTTTTTTTTTTTTTTGTTGCAGGAGATGAATACTACGGAATGTGAGAACTGACCTATCCTTTCAGGTAGGGGTGTTCAAAAATATCCGATATCCGATATCCGAAAATCCGAAGTTCCAGATATCCCAAAATTCGGATATCCGGAACTTCGGATTCGAATATCGGATAGTACTTTTCAGAAAAATCGGATATTCGGATATCCGAAATATCCGAAAAATCCTAAAAATTTTAATTTTTTATATTTTAAATAATATAAGGTATTCGGATATTCAGACATCCGATATCCATATCCAAAGTTTTTTTCGGATATTTAGATATCCGATATCTAAATGCAAATATTTTTTTCGAACATAAGCATATCCGAATATAATTCTTATTTTTCTCCGGATATTCGGATATCCGATATCCGTATCCGAAACTTCGGATATCCGAAAATGGATATTCAAATATTTCGGATACGGATATCGGATATCAAAATCTACTATCCGAATTTTCGGATATCCGAAATTCCGGATATCCAGTTTTGAACACCCTACTTTCAGGAGGAGCATGTAAAGAGAGAGGGTGAGAAACCTACAAAACCGTCTTTTATTTTTTGAACACAATTTTGCATCCTTCTGCACGTGAAATTTTTTTCAAGAAGAATTAAGTACAAAATGCTGAAATCTTTTGCTCATGCATTCTAGGGAAGGGCCTTATTTGCAAAGAAGAGAAAAGGAAAAAGTATCCTTTTCTATGAAGCATTGATACGATACGACACGGTACGGTTACGAAGATACGTCGTATTCTGAAAGTTTAAGGATACAGGTACGACATAGACATACATATATATTTTTCTAAATTATTGAAAGTATATCTTTTTTAATTACACATAAAAAATGCCATATTAAAGTAAAATTACAGATGCTCAAATCTAAAATATGACAAGCCCCTCAGGAATCAGCAATAAAAGAGTAGGAAACTTTTTCGGAGTATACATGTATGTATCCACGGAGTAACGAGTAAAGGATAAGATATGATACGTATCTGGCGCATGTACATTGTGCTCATAAAATTATCCGCGCTTCATACGTTCTTGTGTATTTTCTGAAACTTTCTTATCGAGATGGCACAAAGATATTTGCGGCTATGGCTATATATAGTCTTGAAGACGAACATTAAGTGTAGAAAGTTACACATCAACCTAGTGCGCTTATTTTCTCGAAAATCTACATATTTAATACTTAGAGCATCTCCAAGAGAAAATTCTATTTTGCGGTTGCACTAACACTAAAATACTGCAGAAACAGTTACTCATCCCCAACGGTTTACACAAAAATACAGCAAAAAAATTATTCCAGAATATTCCTTTTTATTTATTTATTCTTAATAATATTTAAATAAATAATTCAATTTTAATGTAATTTTCTTATTAATCTAATATTAATTTTAATAATCTTGTATTATTAAAATTAATTTAATATTATTTAAGTAATTTTATATCATTATAAACTATCTCATATCATTAAAAGAAAGAATTATGATAGGATCCCTTCTAAAACTATTTATCTATCTATATATATATATATATATAAATGCAGATTAATCTAAAAAATCAAATGAATAAACACATAATTTATAAAAGAAAAGTAAAAAGAAATTACAAAAGTATAGTGCAGCAAATAGTATTGCTGTAAATTTAGAGCAATACCGTACAAAACTTTAAAATGAAGCATCAATAGCGTGATCTGTTGGAGGAAAAAAGACACTAAAATAACGCGAAGCGCTATTATAAAGTGCTTCTTGGAGATGCTCTTAGTAGGCACTTCAATTTCTAATTTTCCACTAAATCAGGTAGTACTGAGCTAAATTTGATGTTCACATCTTACATAAAAAAACTCATTTTCAATTACTATTTATATGATTTCATCATTTTTTTTTTCTAAATTGGTGTTTAAAGTGGTGTTACGACTCACGCACCTAAAGAGATTCGAACCACCTAACTTCCACCACTTAGGCTATAAACCTTTGTGATGTCTAGGACAGGATTAAGTGTGCCCATAAAGAGTACGCCTGGAAAGGAGACTAGGCTTGGTTCCCACGACATGACTTATGCAGTCTCAGGTATGGTAGTAAATGAATATTCCCTTATGATTATTTTCATTCTCATGCTTACTTCCATATAAACAAGCACTCATGTTTCACCTTTTGAAGTTGGTTTTTTTTGCATGAAAATATGCATTCACCTTACTAAATATGGTAATTACTAATTTGTCTGGCCAGTTTATTCATTCTTTCATGTTTATCCAGGTTGAAGATCTTCAAACCTCATAATATCGCTCCTGGATGGAGTTGCTCTTTTTCCCGAGATACAGAATTGTCGCTAAAATAATCGTAGTAAACATCGGTATTTTTTTCTTTTTCTTTGTTGTAATTAGCCTAAAGATCATAGGTAGTTTTGTAGTTATTCTTTTTTTTTCCTAAGGGCGGAGGGAGTGGTCACGGGAAGGCACGGCAAGGGATCCTTGTGGCACGGGATGCTTCACGTGGGTGAAAGTTTCACGCACGGGATGATTTTTTTTTTTTTTTGAACGTTGCAAAGGAAGTGAATGATAAATTAATGATTAGAGGTAAAAAGGAAGTGAGTGAAGGGTGAGTGAAGTGTTGCCTCTAAAAATATGGGTGAGTGATGGAAAAAGTGAGTGAATGATGTGGCATAATGGGATTGGTTGGGAGTTAGTGACGGGAGAGAGAACGGGTGAACCACTCCCCCCCCCCCCCCACGGAGTAGAAAGCACTATGACATGTGATTTTATACTACATTGTACCTTAACAATAAAAAAATAAACACAGCTCATTTTGTTTTTTACTCAAAAGAGGTTACCAGTGCCATCAAGTCCTGTTTCTTACACACTTAAGTTTACCTAGCTCTTGGACAAGCCCATCCAAACCTCTATGAGAACTCCCACCAACCTTAATTGCTTCAAATGCCTTATCCCTCAATTCCTTTGCCCTAACCTTCTCTATCGCGTCCCCGCGCATTGACTCGGCAATTATCCACGCCAACTCAGTGGAGTTGGGCACCGTGTCCCCATCCCTGCACACTCGGACTGCAGCCCCTTTGTACTCCACCAACAACTTAGCATTCACAAATTGCTCTGCTTCCATCGGCCAGCACAATATCATCACCCCGCCCATTATCGCTTCCAAGACCGAGTTCCAGCCACAATGGCTCAGAAATCCACCAACCGCCCGGTGGCTCAGTATTGCTGTCTGTGGGGCCCAGCCCTTTACAATGAAGCCTCTACCAGAAACCCGATCCTCGAACCCATCAGGGACCGACCCGTACCCATTTGCCATATGTTGAGCTGTTGGAGGCTTCACGACCCAAACGAACCGCACTCTGCTCCCCTCAAGCCCGATAGCCAGTGACTCCATTTGAGCATTCTTTAGCAACTTTTGACTCCCAAAGCACACGTACAAAACAGATCCATCTTCCCACCGATCAAGCCACGAGAACACACCATCAATAGAATCACACTCCTCCTCCTCCTCCTCATTCCCCCGCAAGCTATTGGGGCCCCCACCCACCATATTCAGCGGCCCAACACTGTAAACACGTGGATGGCCCATTGCCTCACTCATATGGCCCAAGAACTCGCCCTCCAAGTCCTCAAATGTGTTGGTCACGGAAGCCCAGCTCAAATAATTAGCCGCCATTGAGGTCCTAATCAAGTCAACACCAGATCCGGATTCCCTGTAGCGCCGGAACACGGTTGGAAGATGATCCCACGCAAATCTCGGGGAACCTGGGAGGTCTCGAAATTCCATCTCACTCCCAGGTTTCACATCCTCAAAATTCACCCAGAGATGGTTCAGAACACCAACCGCAAAAGCTCCGGAAGAGAAGAAGACGATCCTGGGGATGCCAAGCTGGTGGGCCAGGTGGTGGGTCCACCCCAGGAAGAAATCAGAGAGGAGGGCCACGGGTGGGTTACCGTGTGTCGCAAACCACTGGATAATTGGGTCCTGCAGTGTGCTTAGTGCAGTTATCATTGGTATGTTGCCGTGGTTGCCGAGATCTCTCAGATTCTCAATGCCGGGTGGGATTGAAGGGTGGGTTGGGAAAGGGAAAATTAGGGTTTGGATAGAAGGATTGGCCGAGAGGATGGGGGACAGGATTGGGAGGTTTTTTGGAGTGATTAAGATTGTAATGGATAAACCTCGGCGGGAGAGGTGGTGGGTTAGATCTAGAAGGGGAAGCATGTGACCTTGTGCTGGGAAGGGGAAGACTAATACGTGGACTCCATTCCCGCTGCTCGACATTGGTGTTCTACAGTGTTGAGCTGAGAGAGGAGGGAGGGGGGGGGGGGGGGGGATGGGATTTGGCAACTAAAATGTGATATGGGGCATTGCGGTGTGAACTTATTTGATTACATGTTGAATTTCAACTATTTCCATCATGAGTTGGGTGCAAGTTTTTGGGGCCAAAAATCCCAAAAATATTCTTAATGCTGTAAATATATCTTCTATCTATATCTTATTAGTGTTGACGGAGAAATTTAATCTTAAAACTCTAGTTTTCATTAGTACGACTAGAGGCATTTAGTCCTCATATTGAATATACAGAATTTGCATTTTCTACTATATTCTATCTTCTCGCTCTAGTTTAGAACACGTTATCAGCACGAATAGCTTTTTAATTTTTTTTTCTTCCCTTCAAAAGAAAAAACGTCCGAAAAAAAGGGAGAAAAAATTGAATTGCAGAACCCTAGCATCGGACATCACCGTCAGCCACGCCCCAGCTGTTGCTCGTCTCCAGAACCAGACTGATGCTGTCGCCTTGTAGTTTGGCCGACCAAATTTAGATCCGCCACCTGCTAACTAGTACCGGCCTAACCTTCATGAGGCCTAAACAGAATTAAAAAATGAGGCCTTTTTTTTTGGTAAAAAAAATGAGGCCTTTTAATATTTTAACAATAATATTTTATAAAAATATTTTATTTTATCTAAATTTTTTCGATCTTCTTGTAGTAAAAAGTCATTTATCAAATTACATTAAAAATGAATGTTGTTGGAAAATTTAAATAATCTATTATTTTTTGAACTTTTTGCGATGCGCAAAATTACCAATGTCATGAGTATATTTAATAATAAACTACTTTTATATGCAAAATTTTAATTGAATAATCGTTTATTAAATGAAATCATCATAATATAATTATTTAAAAAGAAAAATAAACCATCATAATATAATTATTTAAAAAGAAAAGATATTATTTTGAGTACTCAAAATTTAGAAACTAAACTAACATATGTGCCATTTTTTATGGCCAAATGATATGTTTCATTTGACAAAATAATCAATGACAGTTATTGGGCCCATAAGTAATCGAACAATTCAAAAAAAATATCAATATGTTACTTCGAGAGATTGAACCTGTGACATTGTGGAAAATAAGGCTCCCGCCTACCAACAAGTTATCTTAACTTTATTGACACTAATCCAAAATTTCTTTTACCTAACAATTAACTTGAGGCCTCTTTCTTATAAAGAAAATGTGAGGCTCGAAGCCCTTACTTTCTTTGCTTGGGTCGGTACTGGCACTGCTAACATCACAGCATGTTATGTTGCCCGACTGCTCGAAACCCCAACTTCAAAACCAGATCGAAAAATAAGGTACATGCTCCAATTTTTGTGTGTTCATCCATGTGTGTATATACCATTGTTCCCCAATTTGTTAAGTCACATTTTGTGGTATTACTGAATAAATTTGTGAACATGGATTGCATATTGTGTTACTAACCCACAATTAACAATAATTAGCCGAATTAATGTTAACTAGTGTATTTCCCGTCGAAACTGTAACACCCTCAATCCACTCAGGGATACTACACGCCGTAGACCCTCTCCTCGAGGATCTACCAGACTGGTAACTAAAATCAAACATCTAAACATCGCCTTTAAGTAGACGTGCTGCCGGGCCGGAACCGCCGGTTTCGGGCCTCGAACCGGCGGTCCTCGGTCCCCAAAACAAGGGACCGAGCCCGGCCCGTAAACTTGCCCGGCCTCCGTGGCTAGAAAGCCCGGCGGTCAGGCCGGGCTAAAGCAGTCGGGCCGGCCGCTTTTTTTTTTTTTTTTTTATTATTATTTTTTTATTTTATTCTTGTATATTTATTACTTTTATGAATAGAAAATGATAATTCTTAATGTTTTGATTTTTTTTTTTTTAAATATTTAAAAACTCATTAAATTGTTGAAAAATGAATAAGGAAAATTATAACAAATAAGTTTGCATTAAGAAAGAGGAAAATTACAAATTAATAAGGACACAATAATTTTGTAAATAAATAAGGACAATAATTTTGCATTAAAAATGAGGAAAAGTACAACAAATAAGTGAAGAACAATTTAAGAAGTTTTACACTTGAATTCTTGAAATGAAAAAATAATAATAATAAAGGACTTGAGCTCTCTACTCCACATCCGATCGATCCGTCTCGGTGAAGGCTTCATCTTCGCTCTCATTTGCATCGTCCCATTCCGGTTCTTGAGCTCTAAGGTCGGCCCTACACCAATCGTCGAGCAACATGGTAGCTTCAATGTTCGCCGGCTTCATCCTTGATCTTCTTTGATCTAGCATAAGTCCTCCGATGCTAAAGGCTTGTTCTACGGACACGGTGGATGCCGGGACGGCAAATAACTCCTTTGCAATGATGGAGAGTATTGGGTACTCCTCTCTCTTCGACCACCACTTTAACACATCGATCGACGGACCACTATCTTCAACACCAAATACAAAACGAGTTTGCAAGAACATATCTAATTCACTATTACCTTGCCCCATTGGAAGTTCATTGCTCCTATTTTGCATCATTCCATGCATTTGTTGAACTAAAGGATCACTTTCATTCATCTCAAAAGGAAAATCACATGAAGGCATCATAGATGAAGGCATTGTAGAAGAAGGAAACTCACTACCATGTTTTAATCTATATTCTTGAAAAATAGATCTCAAACTCCTATCAAGATCTATCTTGATTTGTGGCACGGAAGGAAGATCAAAGAAGACCCTTCACCATCAATTACAACATCACTCAAGTCCATTTGAGCAAAAGCATCATAATAAATACCAAGCATTTGACAAACACCATCATACTTCCATTTAGGATCTAAGCACTTAGCAAGTAAGAAAACCATAGGAATCTCCCTAAAATACTTGAGCCATTTTTGAACCATAAAATAAATCACACCTTGCATGTTTGGCCTACTAAAACAACTCTTAAAAGACAAGGCAATATACATGCAATGTTCCAACACTTTAACGGAAGTACAATAATAAACACCCGATAATTGTTTAGTAGCATTATGAAAAACTTTTAACAAACGATACAAATCCATACATGAATCCCAATGACTCTCATTAAGAACTAATTGCATGTTTGAGAACTCTTTCCTAAAAAAATCGCATAAATAACTCTTATACTCTAGTGTACTATTAATCATCTCATAAGTAGAGTTCCAACGATGAGATACATCTAATTTGAAACAAGTATAAACAATACCCTTTGCACGACAATATTTTTGCCATTTTTTCCCCAATGTTTTTGATTTGTGCAAATACTTAACGGCATTTTTAATAGGAACAACGGAATCTTGAAAAATACTAAGCGCATCTTGAACACATAAATTTAAAATATGACAAATGCATCTAGAATGAAAATATTTTCCTTCAAATGATGGTGCACATGCTTCAACAAGTTCCGAATACTAGCGGTGTTCGCGATGCATAATCAAAAACAACGGAAAAAACCTTTTTAACCAAACAATAATCATTTAAAACCGTAATAATAATTAAATCAATATTTTGAGCAGTGTGAGGCTCTTCAAACTCCCAAAAGTCAATAAATCGTTTTTGCATAATCCATTTTGCTTCAATCCAATGACAAGTATTTCCAATTTAAATATTTTTATTATAAGCATCGGTCAAACATCGGCACAAATAGAAACTTTTTGAGACAAACGAACTAAATATTTCATTAAAACTAGATTATTGTCAAAGCATTGTCTCCTAATTCTCTTAAGCATATGAGTTCTAGCTACATTGCTAACATTAGGCCCCAAACCATCATTATAAGAAGCTTCATACGTTATTCTATCCGCATAATTAAAAGGTTGTTTTTCCATGGCACAATATCTAGCACAAGCATCTTCATATCGATTTTTTCAAATTTAAATAAAGCGGAAGAAGACATACCACGCCGAATTTGAACTAGAAGTACCTCGAATTTGCGTAAGATTAGTAGAAATTCCATACTCGAATGGAAGACACCCCTCCATGTGCCTTTGTAGTGTTCCGTAGCCTCCTTCTCGATCCATTTGTAGTGCTTTGTGCAATAGTTGCAATAAGCAATGAATCTCTTTCGACCATCGGATAAAGGAGGTTCTCCTTCGTTGATAGGAGCCAATTCTCTTTTAAAATGTTTAACGAAGATTTCGGACTTGAGAGGCTTAGGCTTACTTGTTGGCGGAGGAGGAGGTTGGTTTTGTTCGTCTTCTTCGTGCTCTTCGTCCTCTTCATGTTCATCATCATTTGTTGAGCCACGAAATTCGTATCCCGTGCTCTCCATCGTATGAACCATTTCTTCAAATCGGGCATCTTCTTCGGCTTGAATTCGTTCGGCGACTTGTCTAGAAATTTCCTCCGCCAAATCGGCCCTTCTAGGCCTTTGAGTTTGAGGTTGAAAATTTCCTCCTCCACTTCGTTGGCCAAGTTCAATGGCCTTGCCCTTGCCCTTGTTAGTGTTATTCTTTGAGGTAGACATAGAGATAGTAAATAGAGAGTATAGTAGAGAGAGTAGAGATTGAATTTTTAGAGAGAATTAGAGTGTGATTATTGGTGAATTTTGAGTTAGGAAGATGTAGTATTTATAGTGGGGATGGGTAGGGAAAATGGGGGATTAATGGGGAAGTTTGGGGGTGGGGAAGGGAGGGGCGCCAAGCGGCTAAAAAAGGACATAGCCGTTGGATTGGCGTGATCACTCCACTGGATGCCGCCATTTTTTCTCGAATTAGCCGTTAGGCGTCAGTCCGGCCCGGCCAGCGGGGCCGTCTGGCAAGCGGGCCTTTTAGGACCGGCGGGCTGAACCGGTCCGCGGTTCCATTCCCGACCCTAGCCCGGCCCTAGCTTTTGGTCAGTCCGTTCGGGCAGATTGGCCGGTCGGGCTAAAACCGTTGACTTAGGGCCGGTTTAGGGCCAAAACCGACGGGCCTGAAAGCCCAGGTACGTCTACCTTTAAGGCTAATATGACTCAGTAGACCAATAAAGTTTTTCAATAATTACATACAACTCAAATATATTACATGCCCACGTAGGGGTCGAAATACAACGCACTCCCGCACAACGGGAAAGAAAACTGCAGCGGAAATAAAATACAACTAAACCAAATGACATCATATGGGTCCTCGTGATTAGTATCGTTCATCTTTCATCATCCTTCATGCCGACCCTGTGCTATGCTCCAAAACCTGAATGCAATACAGACATCCACCCCCCGAATACTTGGGGCTTAGAAAAACTCCACTGTTTTCCTAGTGAAAGTACAAATGCAAAAAAAAAAAAATACGAGCCATACAATACAAGTTCCAAGGACAATAATAACCAGGAATCATTAAAGATTTAAACGCAACAAAAATACTTCCCGAGGCGAGAGTTTAAGTAAAGCTTTCCAAAATCAAAAGATCCCAAGTCAAGGGAAACGATTTACAAAACGGTTTAATAAACCATCGGGAGTTTTAGTAGAAAACGATTTAGGATTATCGAATCCTCCTCTTTCCAAAATCAACAGGGGTCACAGCCCAACAGTTTTGTTTTCGCAAACAGAAAACCACTAACAGTTCACAGGGTCAGAACCCATATCACGTGTCCTCGATGGACATAAAATCAACACAACGCAATCACGCACAAGCATCACCTAGGATCGGGACGAAGCCACAAATCCCACCTGAGGCCTCGAAGGAACCTCCCGAACTGGCTAGCGAAACAAAAGTCACAACATCTCACGGTTGGATCAATCACTTGTTGCATCCTGGCCACATGATCGCATGCCATGTGCCACCGTAGATTATCTTTGGCGCTCACGGTTGGATCAATCACTTATTGCATCCTGACCACATGATCACATGTCATGTGTCACCGTAGTTTTATTAGGCTCTCATGGTTGGATCAATCGCTTGTTGCATCCTGGCCACATGATCGCATGCCATGTGCCACCGTAGGCCCCGCCCACATCCACACAATCACACACATAGCACAATGCAACAAAGATATCCAAACAATTCACTCAGAGGCATTAAACACTAAGCAAAACACCACGTCAAACCACAATGCACCGAAATGAATCCATATACGTACACACGCATTGCCAAGCATAACATCAACACCAAACATATCCAAAGGCTTCACGTAGTCGCTTACAACCCACACAATTTACAAAGCACGCGCGTTTGAAAGTGAGCATTTAACGAGACTAAACCAAATCTTTTGAAAGTTCATTTCAAACAATCAAACAAACACATAGAGACGATCACCAATTATCATATTCACAAAACAAGGATTGTATGGACAAGGTACTTGCCTCGAATAATCACAACCGCGAAGAATCGACCGAAGTAGGTTGGCACGAACCGACCACGAACTCGCCGACTCCACCGAAGGGCAACCCGCGACAATAAACAACGAACGAAAACAATAACAACGAAAATGAATTCCAAAGTACGACCCAAAGCCGCTGAATTCAAGTAACAAACGACGAAGGTTTAAGGGTTTCCCCCAAAACGGCCAAGAACACGAATTAACCCGACAAAAACATGAAAACGGAATTTCAATCCGTGGGATATGATCAATACGAATAGATAACGACAATAGAACCAACAATCTCGGATTGAAATCTCGAAATTGAAACAAACCCCAAAAATATCTCAACTAGGGTTCTAAAACTTTACCTTGATTCGGAGAAGAATGAAGGCTAGATGTTGATGAACACGAAGAAGACCCACCAGGATGATTACTACCATCAAAGACCGACGAAAGCTCGTCCAAAATCTACCCCAAATCGCCCAAAACGCATCGGGGAGGAGGAGAGGAAGAAATGACCCGAAATCGGTCAACCCTCAGATATATAAACTTGCGCGAAGCTAACGTACGTAAGCCATAAGCTTTAACGTACGCTAGTGATGTTACGTACGTAATGGACAAGGTATTACGTACGTAAGAGTCAATCCAGAATCAATTGTACGAAGACCTGAACAACATAACGTACGTAACAAGTGTTGTGTTACGTACGTAAGAATGGCACGGATAGCGTACGCTACCGATTAAGAATAGCGTGCGCTAACGGGGTACTCCAGTACCTACTGGACTGAATCCTGAACTAGGTAACGTACGTAACAATTGTTGAGTTACGTACGTAAGGCGAGCGTCGATAACGTACGCTATCTATGAAGAATAGCGTGCGCTAATCATCTGGCAGTACAGAACAGCTGCCAGAGATCAAATACAAAAAGGCGCGGAACGCGACGAACACGAATCACTACCGTCGAACAAGACAAGTAGTATAATAATAAAAACACGAGCTCAAGTTTAAAAGAAATACATGATCCTGACACTCCTGAGGAGGGTAAAGCGAATAAGAACACAAGTACCCAAAATTTTAGAAAATTACAAAATGGCCCAAACGTCCGAAAAATCACGATACGACAATGAATAACCAAACCAAAGCTCACAACACGTCTAAAAAAGTTAAACGGACTTACGGGTAACTCAAAACAACAGTTTCGGACGAGATTCGCAAGAATCGAACTCAAGTGCGGAAAAGTCGCTAAGAAGCGCGGAACTCGGCAAAATGACACCGAAACGAACTCGGATGTCAAAAAGTGTAGAATTAATCATTCTCAGATTGACGAAATGGTCACAAGAGAATCATCAAAATGGAATCCCGCCGAAAAAAGAAAATTACCGAAAATCGAAAATTGCGGATATTACAGAAACTCGACGGGTAATCACTTTACATCGTAATTTATAAGTAAAAACCAAAAAATAATTCAATAAGTTCAGCCACTTGCAGTTGTACGGCAGCGGAAGACACCAATAAACGGAAATAATGAGTATGTGATTCAGCCACCCGAACTTCTTTAGAATTTATGTATTTGTACTCGTCATAAATCCAATTGAAAGATAATTTTACTACTTATTCCGGTTTAAAACTCATATAGTGATACATGAAACAATGAAAGTATGGTACAGATATTCAAATTTGTTTAAAATCTTTATACCCGTATTCATCAAAATTGATTAAAATATGACTTTATTACCCGTTTATATCCCAGACCCTATATAATATCCGCTAACTACTCAACGTAATTAAATTCGTATGATTTAAATAAGTAAACATAAGTTGCTATAGTAATTGGTTAATCCATCTCAATGTAAACTCAAACATTGTACAGTAAAGGTTAAGAATAAATATTTTTTTTTGGTAAATAGTGATTTTTATTTAACCAAATGGCATGTCAAAACATCGTCTCCCAAATTTACAACCATTAAACAACACAAACTCAAAATCTAACAACTCGGTAAATTTTTTGCTACTTTCCTATCTTTTCCACTAGACAAAGCAATCTGCACAATACATAGCCTTTGAATCTCTTGCGCCTCCTTCTTGGTTTGCTGAAATTTTCTATAGTTCTCTTCGCGCCAAATCATATATCCCACAACTGCTAGGACAATTCTGTAGAGGTGTTGTTTTCCTTTATTTGCTCGGCATTGACTCAACATATAATTTTGCTCTTGATCTCATGTCTGCGCCTTCCTTTGAACCCCGCAAACTCGAGTGACATGTTCCCAAATAGGAGCTACAAATCCACAGGCAAAAGATAGATGATTGATGCTCTCATTTTCCTGTTCACAAAGGCTGTGGATTTACCTGCATCCCAAACTTCAGCAATTTTTCACAAGTAATCAATCGACCAAAGCATTGTCAACCATAGAATGAATACACTCTTTGGTGGAGCTATGTTATTACATAAAAGTTTCTTCCAAGCAATATCTGGTGCAACTCCCATCATTTCTTTATACACTTTTCGCACAGAAAAAATTGTTTGGTTCAAGAACTCCATACCTACGGCAGTCTGCTCCAAATAAGCTCTTGCTCCAATAATTTTTTTGGTCATCCACGCAGACTGCGTAGGGATATTCATATCCCTAATGTTATTGTGTTTGATATAGCATCCATGTACCCATCTTATCTAGATTTTATCCTTCTTGTTTGCCAAATTCCACAGCAGTTTACACACCACTGCCTTGTTCCAGCCTTGCAAATTCACAATATTCCAACCCCCTGTATGTTTTGGCAAACAAATCCGATCCCAAGCCACCAATGCTATCTTTGTCACCCCATATTTTCCTGACCACAGAAAGTTCTTGCAGGCTATTTGAATCATTTTAAGCACCTTATGCGGGAGTACAAATACTTGACTCCAATAGCTCTGTACACCAAATAGTACAGAATTTATCAATTGGATCCTGCCCGCATAAGATAAAAGCTTGGAAGCCCAACAATCTATTCGCGTCAACACTTTCTGAATCAATGGCTGATATTGCATAATTGTGAGTTTCTTTGGAGAGAGTGGGACTCCTAAGTATTTAAAAGGCAGTGCTCCATTCAACATTTCAAATTCTTGAAGAATCAGTTGTTGTTCAGTTTATGATACACCACCAAAGTAGATGTTGCTTTTTTGTGGGTTTGCTTTTAGTCCAGAGGCACTGGAAAATTTATGAAATGCTTCCATTCGCTTCCTCATTGACACCACATCACCTCTAGAAAACAAAAGCAAGTCATCTGCAAAACAAACATGGATAACTTGGAATTTCCTGCAATTGGGATGATAGTGGAATTGCTTGCAGTGGTGTAATTCCTTCAAACATCTGTTAAGATACTCCATGTTTAATATAAATAGATAGGGGAGATGGGATCTTCTTGTCTCAGGCCTCGCTTAGCTGCAAACGGCAAGGTCAGTTCTCCATTGACATTTATGGTATAAGAGACTGTGACAAGGCAAGCATATATCCATTTTACAAACCCCATTCTACCGAGTCATGTGCTTTTTGAATATCTATTCTCACCATGCATCTTGGTGAAATATGCTTTGTGCCATACCCTTTAATCACCTCCTGACTCAATAGAATGTTGTCAAAGATGACCCTCCCCTTGATAAACGCAGATTGGCTTTCTCCAATAACACCATCTAGCACTGCTTGTAGTCTGTTTGCTAGAAATTTTGATACTATCTTGCAAAGAACTGTGCAGCAAGCAATCGGTCTAAAGTATTTGGCCGTGCTAGCGGATGGAATTTTGGGCAGTAAAGTAATAAGAGCCATATTAATCTCTTTAGGCATGAAACCTGTACTCAAAAAACCCTTAACTGCATTAATAACTTCTTATCCAATAATATCCCAAGCCTCTTTATAAAATTTCACATTGTATCCATCAATTACAGGCGCCTTTTTTTGGGTTCATGCTAAACAGAGCAGATTTGATCTCCTGATCATCTATATCTCTACACAGCATCATATGTTGTGATTGATCCAACACTGGGCCTCTGCTATAATATTCTTGTCAACCATAGGGATAGACGAAGCAGCACTTCCCATTAAGCCTTGATAGAACCCTCTTATTTCAGCTACAACTTCTTTCTGAGTCATACACATTGATCCATCCATTCGTTTCAGAATTCTTATGGCATTATTGGAATGTCTTGCCTTGACATAAGCATGAAAAAATTTGGTGTTTGCATCCCCCAATTTAATCCAGTCAGTTCTAGCTTTTTGCTGCCATATTTGTTCCTCAATAGCACTCCATTTCTCAAGCTCAATCAAACAATTTTTTTCTTTATTAATCAAGTCCTCATTGAATCTGTCTTGATTCAACCGCCTTTGAATGTTCTCAACCTCAGCTCTTGCTGCCTTTACCTTTATAGCTGTCTGCTGGAAGAAAGCAACATTTAGTTGCTTAAATGCTTGCTTCATCTTCTTGCATTTATACCACACATTCAGTAGAAGGTTATCATGACATTGCTCTCTCCGTGCATCTCTAACTATATCTTTAAACTTTGGGTGTGCCATGATCTAAGATATCCACCATGATATTTGGATAAGTTTGAAACCAATGAATGTTTCCTAAGCATCTGTCTATCAAAGAATATATCCTATCCGCACCAGATTGGTTATTACACCATGTAAATTCATTACCAACCATTCTGATTGTATTTAGTTCATTAACCTGGATGCACTCTTTAAACTCTCTAACTTCAGCATCAGAAACTGGTTGTCCATTACATCCATCATCACATGACAACGCATTATTAAAGTCCCCTCCTACTATCAAGGGGTCGTTCACACTATTCGCTACATGAGCAATAAATCTCCATAGACTTCTTCTCTGCTCGTTAGTGTTAAATGCATAGACAAATAACACATTCATCCTGGCACCACTAATAAAATCTTGCACTACACACCACATTCCTTGAGCCTGCATTTCAATCACATTAACATCTAATCTTTTTTGGGTTCCAACCAACCCAGATTCTGCCATTTGTTGCAGCTCCATAATTACACTCAAATAACCAAGAGCTATAGAGCTTTGCCATTACTTTTTTACTATTTCCTTCCTTCACTCTAGTTTCTAGCAAACACACAATATCCATTTTTTTTTCAGAAAGAGTTTAATCTTTTTCTGTTTGAAGGGTCTATTACAACCCCTCACGTTCTACATCATCATTCTCATGTCAACACATAGGGGTGAAGGACCCCGCCCTCTTCACTTATCTGCTCAGTTTCACTACCAATCGCCTCATACGCATTCTCTATGCTGATGAAATTCTGACCAATTGTCACACCGTTATTTGCACTTGTCTTTTTGGGTAAAGACCACATTTTTTCAGTTTGTTTTTTATTGTTTCCTTTGATCAGACCCTTCTATGCATTTCCAGTTGTTGTATTTCTCACTTCCTCCTTGTTTCCAGCCTTATTAGTTGCTTTTGGTTGCCATTGTTGCTTCTTCTAATCAGGCCCGACAACCTTCTGTTGGAATTTTGGCTATAATAAAATAGAGTTTTTGAAGGCATCCCACATCGATTAAGTAAGGAAGTTTGGGTGGTCTTCAAGCCTATATAAGAAGACCAAGGCTTAGGTTTCTAAGTGCCCCAACCAATACACTTTAAGCGTTTGGTTCTTTCTTTCTCTCTTGTGTTTAGAGTGTGAAAGATGTGAGTTAAATCTTCGGAGAGTGTGGGTGTAATTGGGGGGGTTGACTTGAGAGATTAGTCTATGTGATTGTAACAATTTGTCATAGAGTTGAGTTTTCTCTCTGGAGGCCCGTGGTTTTTCTCCGGTTTTGGAGTTTCCACGTAAATTCTTGTGTTGTGGATTGTTATTATTTTTCATGTTATTTCTCGGTTATTTCTGCTCATCCCTAGTGGATGAATGTGGGATCTGAATTTTCCCAACAAGTGGTATCGGAGCCTGGGTTGGGTCTCTTGAAATTTTGAGTATGCTCTGTGGTCGCAGCGATGTCTGACCTTCCACATCAGAAATGATTTCTTGAGCGGTGTCTGGGGGTCTCATTTGGAGGCGGTTGTTCATCAGGCTAGGGTGGTTCAAGCAGGTGGAGAAATTTGATGAAATGATCAAGTTTGGCTTATGACAAGTATAAGTCAAGGATGTGTTGGTACAATCCAGGTTACACAAGGCTATGAAGGTGAACTGTCAAGGTGGAGGTGGAGTTAATCTGGCAAATAACTCCTAATCCGGGCTAACATTGTGACAGTGATGATTTTCTCTGATGAGAAAATGTATGTCCTTTTGGCATATGAGTTGTCATGAAAGAGGATGTGGTTATGTTAGCGGGTCCACGAATTTGCGCACGGGTATTAGCTTGTCATGGAAAGATGCCGGGTGTGGTGGAATTTTACACGGGCATTGGTTTGACATGGATGTAGGGTGTGTGGTGGAATTTACACACGAGTATCGGTTTGGCATGGATACAATGTGTGTTATGTCGATGGCTGAAGGACTTCCAGGAGGGCCAAAAGTTGGGAGTTGCACCATAAATTTCAGCGGGTTTTTCGAGATGTGCCGAGGAAATTCTTATAATAGTTGATTCTAAGTGGTTAAAATTCTTAGACGGGTTTGTTCTAAGTGTTCTACTCATATGGTGGAGTAGGTTATTCTCTGTTTTGAGAATGATGATTCTTTTGTTTAAGAATCATGATTGTCGGTGAAGACAATGGATTGTGGGTGAAAACGGTGAAGTTTTCTTTTATTTAGCCAAGGTGGAGTTTGTTGAAATTTTGGCTATAATAAAATAGAGTTTTTGAAGGCATCCCACATCGATTAAGTAAGGAAGTTTGGGTGGTCTCCAAGCCTATATAAGAAGACCAAGGCTTAGGTTTGTAAGTGACCCAACCAATACACTTGAAGTGTTTGGTTCTCTCTTTCTCTCTTGTGTTTAGAGTGTGAAATATGTGAGTTAAATCTTCGGAGAGTGTGGGTGTAATTGGGGGGTTGACTTGAGAGATTAGTCTATGTGATTGTAACAATTTGTCATATAGTGGAGTTTTCTCTCTGGAGGCCCGTGGTTTTTCTCCAATTTTGGAGTTTCCACGTAACTTCTTGTGTTGTGGATTGTTATTATTTTTCATATTATTTCTCGGTTATTTCTATTCATCCATGAATGTGGAATCTGATTTTTCCCAACACCTTCTCCTTTTCCTTATCAGCAATCTTCTCTTTTCCTTTACATACATGCCCTGCTTGTTTACATATTTTACAGAAGGGAGAGTACCAACTATACTCCACCTTTTGATCTATTTTTTGACCATTCTCCTCTTCTATTAAAATAGAATGTTTCACAGGCATTGTAATATCAACCTCAACTAACAATCGAGCATATGAAATCCTTTTCTGAGTAGTGGTGCACTCACCAGCACAAATAGGTCTCCCAATAAAGCTACCAATCTTGCTCAGGGAATTCATTCCCCAAAAATTTAGAGGAAGATTTGGTAGTTGAATCCAAATTGAAACCAGCTTCAATACTTCCTTTTCAAAGCAAAAGTTGGCTCTCTGTTCACTTTCCCCTTTTTGTTCGCCTGAAACCATCTCTGGTTTAACAACCTCTGTTTCAGCTTTTAGGTTGCCTTGGTCTTGCTCCAAGCATCTCTGAATCACTGCCGCATCCCGTTCATCAATCTCAGACGAAGAAGGAATTTCTGGTATTGTTTCATTTCCAATTCCAGAGGTTTCTCCAATCTTCTCATAGGTCCTTGATTCCTTCACAAACAATGGTGATCGAGTGGGTTTCCCTCGCTGTACTTGACTACTTGCCCCAACCTTCCTTGGTCTCCCCCGCTGTCTACCCATCGGCGGCGACCGGCGCACGTTAACCCAGTCTTGCTAACGTGAGCCGAGAGAAAATCGCCAGTACTTTGCTATAATTATTATTATTATTTTAGAATTTTTACTATTATTATTCACTAAGTTTAAGATTAAATATTATAAATGATAAAAGATTTAAAGTTAAATTCCTAATATAATTTTAAAATTATACAATTTTCAAAATGCTTTACCTATAATTTGATGTGTAATTCACGATTTTAGATAAATAATAATAAAGAAAATAAAAAAACTTCATATAGAAGAGAGAGTTAACGTGGTACTTCTAATCCATATTGATATTAGATATTTTATATATTTATTTGTAAGTGAAGAGAATCGAGTTTATTAAATAAATATAAAAGTATAAAAATAATATTTATGCATATATAAATTAGATATTAAAAAATAAATATGTACATATTTGGGCCAATGAGGTTTAATTAATAATTTGCCTAATTTAGCTTTAAATATTTATTTAGGTCTCCAATAGGCAGAGCCTCATTTAAGATCAATGTAGTAATTTTAGATAAATACGATTAATGCAAATTTGATAATTGATCAAATTAGAATCTGAAATAAAAATAAAATAATTTATTTAATAAGTGATATTATTAATATTAACCAAATTAAAATTTTCAATTGAAATAAAACTACTAAATAAAACAGACGTGGGATTCAAATTTTAGATAAATAAACTAATGTAAATTTAATCATTGATCAAATTAAATTTTCACAAAAAAATTAACTATTTATTTGTCCATCTTAATAAATGGCCGAATTAAACACAATAAAAATAAAATTCTTAAGCTTGTGTGTGAAATATAAATATGGAGTTGAAAAATAATATTGAAGTTCTATTTTAAATGGATATGGGATCAAAGACACTGAATTCTATTTATTTAGAATGTCTATCAGATAAGTACCATTTTAAGTCGATGTGGATTCAAAATTTTAGATAAATAGGAATACAAAATTAAGCACAATAAAAATAATATTCTTAAGCTTGTGTGTAAAATAACTATATGGTTGAAAAATACAAATTGAATTCTAGGTATTTATTTAACTTCTCTATTGGTGGAGTTCTGTTTTAAATCGATATGAGGTTCAAGATATTGAATTCTATTTATTTAGGTTGTCCATCGATTAAGTACCATTTTAAATTGATGTGAGATTCAAGATTTTAGATAAATAGGAATCCAAATTTAAGAGTATGTCACATAAGAGAGAGAATTAATGTAATGCTTAGAATCCGCAATGTTATTATATATATATATATATACACACACACCATATATATCAATACAATGTGTATGCATTGCGTGTCTATGTATATACACACACCATATACATAGTGTATGTGTTGTGTGTCTATAATTTATTGTTAAATATGCTCATATTAATAAAATTGAAGTTCTCCATAAAAAATAATTCTTTCGGTGGTTAATCCAAAAAATCGGTATTTTCTAGAATAATTTTTCAATAAATTAAGAATATGATCAAATCACTTTCTTTTAAGAACCACAATGTCTTCTAGAATAGTTTTTCAATAATTAAGAATATGATCAAAGCTACTGTTCTTTTTAATAAATTCATTGTTGATCGATTTCGACATTGTACTAACCTTATCTGATAAAAATTTGAACTATTAATCGTTAAACACATTTGTTTATATACTTGAGATATATTATAATGCGAGATAAATGTATGATATATTATGTCTGTATTTCTTATTTGTTATGATAATCTATGTTTTTTTGTTATGATAATCGATGTTTTTCGATATAATCTTGAAAATATTGATTGATGTTATCCAAGTAACACAAGTAGTATTCCTGAAGAATATTACATTTAAGATCATAAATTGATGCTATTAAACTAGCACAACTAATATTCCTGAAGAATATTACATGCTCAGAGCAAGTAAACTAGACATTTGGATAATATATCCTTGATTCTTTTATGCAGAATTGCATAATGACAAACACAACCAAACTGGAGTTCATAGCCCATGACATATCGGGCAAGAATTATATGTCATTGACTCTTGATGCTGATATTCACGTGATCTCAAGGGGTCTAGGTGAGACAATAAAAGAAGAAAATAAAGCATCCGAACAGGATCACACTAAGACACTAATTGTCCTTCGTCGTCACCTTCATGATGACCTAAAGACAGAGTATCTGACTGTCAAAGATTCAAGGGAATTGTGGACGAACCTGAAAGAAGGGTTTGATCATCAAAAGACTGTCGACCTTCCTAAAGCTCGTTACGAGTGGATGCATATTAGACCGCAAGATCTTAAGTCTGTGATTGCTTATAATTCTGAACTATTTAGAAATATTTCTAAACTGAAATTTTGTGGAGAGAAAATCAGTGATGCTGATATGCTTGAGAAAACATTCTCCATTTTTATGCTTCTAGTGTGTTGTTACAACAACAATATATGGGGCATGGTTCAAAAAGTGCTCTGAACTAATATCTTGTTTGTTGGTTTCTGAGAAAAATAATGAATTGCTCCTGAAAAACCATGAACTCCCCCCTATTGGTTCCGCTGCATTTCTTGAAGCCAATGCAACTTTCAACCATGACAATGGACGTGTTCGTGGGAACCAACATGGACTTGGGCGTGGATGTAGACGTGGATGTGGATATGGCCGCGGTCGTGGACGTGGTAAACCAAATGATGCAATCTCTACCAACAAAAGACATAAAGCATCCAACGAGCACAAAATTCATCCAAAAAGGAAGCTTCATGTCGTAGATATGTTATGACAGGACATTGGGCGCGAGGGCAAAACACCTTGCAGATATATATCAAGATTCAATCAAGGAAAAAGACAGGAATGAGACCAATAACATTGACTTTGACAGTCCAATTGATATTACTCACTTAGATGTCTCCGACTTCTTTGATAACCCGGAAGGAGATAATATGGATCAGTAGATTGGCGGTGGTGTGCTTGAAGACAGTAATATGGGCATTTTTTAGTCCTTTATCATTTATTTCTAGTTGATAAGAAGACATTGCTTATTTCAGTTATTTACTTTCACATCATTGTTTTTCCGTTATAAACAATTGCTTATTTTTCCTTGAAATGTTTATTCAATAAAAATTAATCTTTCTTTAAAAATGTCTCAGAAATTCAAATGGAATCTTGTGATATGTCTTGCTGATAGTGCCACTACACACACCATTCTTCAAAATGAGAAGTATTGTCTTAAGTTGACATTAATGTTAACACGATATCAGGTGCATCAAACATCATTGAAGGCTCTCGAAGAGCTTGTATCATTTTGCCAAATGATACTCAATTAGATATTAAAAATGTCATGTGTTCAAGTAAGTCCAAGAGAAACTTATTAAGTTTCAAAGATATCTGTCGTAATGGATACCACATCGAGACTATTACAGAAGGTGGCAATGAATATCTTGGCATAAATTCTTTTGTGTGTGCCATAAGCTGACAAAAGAAAAATTATCAACACTATCTTCTGGAATGTATTACACACTCATTAAGGCAATTGAGACAAACCATGTCATGAAGCTGAAGTTCAATGATACAAAAAGTTTTATGCTTTGGCATGATAGGTTTGGACATCTTGAAGCAACTATGATGCGCTGAATAATTAATAATTCACATGGGCACAACATAAAGAATCAAAAAGTTCTTTCTACAAATGAATTCTCATGTGATGCTTGTGCGCAAGGCAAGTTAGTCGTTAGACCTTCATATACGAAGGTTAATATTGAATCTCCATCTTTCTTAAAAAGAATATAAAGAGATATTTGTGGACCTATACATCCATCATCTGGACCTTTTCGATATTTTATGGTATTGATTGATGCTTCTTCTAGATGGTCACATGTATGTTTGCTTTCAATAAAAAATGCAGCATTTGCTAGGTTATTTTCTCAAATTATAAAATTAAGAGCTCAATTCCCAGACAATTCAATTAAAAGTATTCGTCTTGATGATGTTAGTGAGTTTACATCTCAAGCATTTGAAAATTATTGTATGGCTATTGGAATTGATATTTAACATTCAGTAGCTCATGTCCATACTCAAAATGGTTTAGCAGAATCGCTTATTAAACGCCTTCAAATTATTGCTATGCCATTACTTAGAAGTCAAAACTCCCAACTACTGCTTGAGATCATGCCATATTACATGCTGCAACATTAGTTTGACTAAGGCCATCAACCAATCATGAATACTCCCCAATGCAAATTATTTTTGGTTGAGAACTTGAATTTCTCATTTACGGACTTTTGGTTGTGCGGTTCAATCCCAATTGCACCCCACAATGAACAAAAATGGGTCCCCAACAGAGTTGGATTTGATTCACCCTCAATTATAAGGTGTATTGAACCTTTGACGGGTGATTTATTTACTACACGTTTTGCAGATTGTTATTTTGATGACATCCCCAATATTAGGTGGAACAAATCTACATCCAGAAAAATACAATGAAATTTCTTGGAATGAGAAAAGCTTGTTAATTCTAGAACTAATCAATGTGAAGAAGAAATTGAAAAGAATATTCATTTGCAAAAATTGCAAACCAACTTCCCCATGCTTTTGTAGATACACGAAAAATGACAATCTCACACATTCTGCAAATACTCTAGCTAAAATTGATGTCTCTGAAGGACAAATAGCTTTAGCAGCAAATGAATTTAAAATTCATCAAAAACATGGTCGACCAATTGATTTCAAAGATTTTGCGCCTAGGAAAAGAAAGAGGCAAGATGGAAACCAAACAATGACGAGAATGAGTAATCCATCAACTGAAAGTGATGTAATTCCTGAAGAATTGCAAGTGTTTGAAAATCATGAAATCCCAATAAATTATTTATCTTCTAGTCAGATACTGGAGAGACAAAATATCATTGTGGATGATATATTCGCCTTTCATATAGCTCATCAAATTTTAAATGGGGAGCCTGAACCAAACTCTGTTACAGAATGTAAACAGAGAAATGATTAGCCAATGTAGAAAGGAGGTACAAAAGGGAAATTAAATTCCTGTGATGATCGTAAAGTATTTGGACATATAATCCTAACTTCGAAATCTGAATCCCTGTTGGATACACATGGATCTTTGTTAGAAAGAAAAACGATAAAAATGAACTTACGAGATATAGAGCAAGACTCGTAGCACAAGCTTCTCTCAAGGACCAGGAATTGATTATGAGAAAACATACTCTCCAGTAATGGGCGTAATTACTTTCAAAATTTTGATTAGTCTGGCTGTGTCATAAAGGCTTGACATGGGTCATTAAATTATGACATATATATGAAAATGCCTGAAGGATTAAAGTCAAAATCAAAAATCATGTATTCAATTAAACTGCAAAAATCGTTGTAGGGTCTAAAACAGTCTGGACGTATGTGGTATAATAGACTGAGCGAGTATCGTTTGAAAGAAGGATACAAGAATAATGATATATGCCCTTGTGTTTTCATTAAAAAATCGAAAGTGAATTTGCAATAATAGTAGTTTATGTTTATGATTTAAATTTAATTGGGACTCCTGAAGATCTTAATAAAATTGCTGAACATTGGAAGAAAAAATTTGAGGTGAAAGATTCAGGAAAAACAAAATTTTGTCTTGGTTTGCAAATTGAACGTATAACGTTTATTCATCAATCCACATATACAGAAAAAGTGTTAAAACGCTTTTACATAGATAATGCACATCCATTAGCGTCACCAATGGTCGTTAGGTCTTTTGATACGAAGAAAGATCCATTTGACCTGTTGAAAATGGTGAAACGATACTTGTTCCTGAAGTACCATATCTAAGTGCAATCGGACCATTGACTTATTGGCTAATAATAATAGACTATATATAGCTTTTTCTGTCAATCTTCTCGCAAGATATAGCTCTGCACCCACTTTGAGATATTGGAATGGTGTCAAACACATTCTACGTTACCTAAAGGGTACCATTGATCCAGGATTATATTATTCAGAAAAATATGATAATTCTCTAGTGGAATATTCAGATGCAGGATTTTTATCGTATCCACATCAAGGCCAGTCACAAACTGGATACATTTTCATGTAGTGGAGCTGCTCTATCATGGAAGCCAGTGTAGCAAACCTTAAATTCAGCGTCCTCAAATCATTCTGAAATCATTGCGATCCATGAAGCTTGTGGAGAGTGTATATGGTTGAGAAATATGACAAGTCACATCCAAGAGTCGTGCGGATTAGCTTCATCAAAAGACAACCCAACTATTTCGTATGAAGACAATGTTGCTTATATTGCGCAACTTAAGGAAGGATTTACATCAAAGGCGATAGGACGAAACATATTTCTCCCAACCTCACACACGATCTTCAAAAGAATGGCGATATCAATGTTCAACAAATTCGCTCAAGTGATCGTTTGGAGGCATTACCAACATCAACATTTACAAAGTTGTGAGATCGAGATGCACCGACTCAAAGATCTATAATGATCTCAAGTCCGGGGAGCAGTTGTACTCTTTTTCCTTTGAGTAGATTTTATCTCATTGGTTTTTCTAGCAAGGTTTTGACGAGGCAACATATGTTTGAGGGATTGGTCAATTAAGGGGGAGTGTTGTAAATATATCTTCTAAATATATCTTATGAGTGTTGACCAAAAAATCTAACCCTAAAACCCTAGCTCCCATTAGTATAAATAGATGTCTTTAGTCCTTATATTGAATACACAAAATTTAATTTACATTCTCTACTATTTCTCTCTTCTTTCTCTAGTTCACAACACTTAAAAGTAGGGCTGTTAGCGGTCCAAGTATACTCGAGAATCGTCCGATAATACCCGGGACCGATACTCACCTGAAACGTTAGCAATCCGGATACTGATACCGAAGTTAGAACCGAAACCGATAAGGCCCGAAACCGTTTACCCGATAAAAATCGGTATTTTTCGTAAACATACATTGTACAAAATATTGTATAAGGTATTAGTACATATAGAAAAAATAAGTTTAAAAGACCTTATCTCTTAATTTCCTTAGCATATATTTGAAAAAATCCTCCATTCTTGTTTCAATTATGAGGTTTTGGTGATTAGAGCTTTTAATGATCCAAGATACCCGAAAACCCGCCCGAAGTATTCGGGACCGATACTCACCCGAAACGTTAGCGGTCCGAATACAAGTATTGAAGTTGGGACCCGAAACCGGTAAGGACCGAAACCGGTAATACTCGATACCTTAACGATCCAAAGCCGAGAAGACATACCCGGACCGAACCGGACCGAGAACAGCCCTGCTTAAAAGTAACGTTGTTTAGTTTTTATATTTTAAAGTAATCACGTTTGTGTTCACACACTTTATACTTTATTATATTAAAATATTTAATTTATGTATTCAATCCGGCGTTACTATACAAGATATTATGTACTTGTGTATTTTAATTTGATCCACTTTACTTTGAAAATCACACAAGCAGTAAAAACTAACTATACAAGATGTTACATCCAGTAAAAAGTACATAATGAGGATAGATAGCGTAAATAAGGAACTGTCGGTTTATGAGATGAATCACCCTTCTTTCGTTTTCAGAACTCTCATTTCATCTCTTTTACTTCATACCTTCGGTGTTCGGCTCTAAGCTGGTTTGGGGCCATTTTTTAAGCATTGGAGACTTATTAAAGCTTGGATCATTATAGCAAGGATTAGAGCAAGATTTAAGAAGGTATTCTTGGCAAGGGTATGTTCATTTTGATCAAGAGAAACTATTGTTGACGTCTGATTTGGTCAACGTCACGTGTACTGATCTGGATAAATAGATCGAAGCCACGTAGAAAATGATACACAAGGAGAAAAGTATTGGATCACTAAATTTTATTAATGATCTTGATATCGAGTAGAGCCGGGCCGAAAATATTTTGGCCGGTCTATATTGCTTATGCTTGCTTATTACAAGTCTTATTATTTCTCTTTTTCTTTCTCTATCTACTTTTTTTACGAATTCTTTCAAAAGTTCTTTTATTGTACATTCTCCCTATATATATATAGCCAATTTTAGCCATTCAAGAGATGACAGCTGGAAGATTCTGGGGAACATGCTTATGACATTTGTCAAAGTGTAGGTACTTCTTCGACGCATGTCAGCTTCTCAGGTTTGCTTTGGGAAGGGATATGACAGCCCTCCTTAATTGTCCTGTCTGCCTGTTCTTTGTGCCTTTGACAATACTTATCTGTTGTGGCCGACAACGGGGTCGGCCCTCGAGCTTCCCGCTGTCCTAGTCGGTCGACTATGGGGTCGTACCTCGAGCTTCCTGCTATTCTGGTCGGTCTTGTTATAATTATGATTCGGAGCGTACTCATCCAGGGTCTGCTCGGCCCTTCTGGGTCGGATCTCGGGTCGGCTCTAACGTCTCTGTCCGATCCGGTTCTAACGGGTCCGGGAGAAAATCGGGTCCATGACCGGTTCGGCTTCAGGATCTGCTCGGCTGGTCGGCTGCCTGGAGTGTTTATGTGGATGCCAAGGTGGATCGACTACCAACAAGGCCCCCGAGTCCAGGGCCGTGCCAGGTTGGCCGGTGCTGGGGTTGTTTCAGATTGAGACCGATCCGGCTTGGGGGAGGATAAGATTTCTCGAAGGGACGCCTCTTCGAGAGTCGCGTTGATTAGACTTCGGGGTCTTCAAGTGTCATGATGAGGGGGACGCGTGGCGGGACGTAATTTGTTGTCGCGTTTCACGCGCTTTTGATTCTTGCGACGGTTCAGTCGAAATCGCCGCTCCACGCGCCCGGCATTTAATGCCCTTTTTCTCCTATAAATATAAAATGCCTTCTTCCCCATTATTCCTTTCGCCATTTCCGTGTATTGTTGCAGAGAAGAGAAAAAGTTTTCCGGCGTCTTTTTCCCGTTTTTTAGAGAGAGTTTCCTGGTAAGCTTTTTTCGCTTTTCCTATTTTAAGATGTCGGAACGGAGAGATGTAACGGTGGAGGAGTTGACCGTGTCTCCGGACCGCACGGGGGTGGCAGATCTGTCAATGGGCGACGTCCTCGTCGATTGGAGCAACGAAGATGGCGGCGAGGTCGCGAGATCGCCGGATTCTGGAGACGCGGTGGTGGTGACGCCGTTGACAGCGGTTGGCGAGACTCGGGCCTGGATCCGGCCTCGGCCGTCTCCTTTTGTTGCGGCGGAGTGGGATTCGGCTTCGATACGCAGCACGGTCACCGATGAGCAGTTGGAGGCTTGGCGGGGGCAGTTTAAGATACCCGCGGTGGTGTGGATGTTTGTTCCGAATCCCGAGGAGAGGCCTCACACCCCGCCCGTTGGGTGTACGGCGGTGTATTACCGCTCCCTGCTGTCAGGGCTGAGGTTTCCGCTTCCGTTGGTGTTCTCCCGGTGGTTAAGGCAGTGGGGCCTTTGTATTGCCCAAGTTCATCCGAATTCCTGGGCTCGGATGGTGGGCCTTTTCATCCTTTTCAGTCAACACGGCTGGCCCGAGCCCAGCTTTGAGGAGTTCAACAGCCTCTTCCTATGGAGGTCGTTCGGTCGATCCGGTTCCGGCTGGTTCTACCTGACAGCCCGGCACGCTATGCATAAAGAATTGGTGGATGTGCCGGAGACCATCCATAGTTGGAAGGAACAGTGGTTCTTCATAGGGGTCCTTGGAGGAGCTCGGCTGATGAGTGGGAGCCTGGTGTGATAGATTCCGAGCTTCGGGTCCCAGAACATTTTATTGCCAAAATGAGTAAGTGCTGTACTTTCTATTTTTGTTCCTTTTTGTCTAACGCTCATCATTTATTTTATGTGCAGGGCGTATCCCGGCCTCTGAGACATCTTCGGATTTCGAGGAGCGGGTAGAGAAGCTCCTGGATCTTCCCGTTGAGCAGAGGAAGTCGTATCTCTTGGCTAGCGAAGAAAATCTCTAGGCGGCCGGACTTCGATCCACCGATCCGCACATTATGTCTTCTTCGGGTAGCCCCCTTTTTTTTTTTTTTCTTTTTCTCTTTCTTTTTTTTTTTTTTTTTTTAACACGTCTTCTTTTTCCAGCTCCTAAGGCCAAGACTTCATCCGGGCGGAAAGAGACGCCCGCGCAGCGTGTGGCGAGGCTGGCAGTTGAGGCCGCTGAGCGCAGGGAGCGCGCAGGTAAGCGGAAGAGGGTAGAGACCGAGCCCGAAGAGAGTCTGACTAAGGCGGGGGGCTCGTCTGTTCCTGATATTGTTGCGTCCGCCCCGAGCCCTGTCCGGACGAGTCGTGCGACTGGTACGGAGCCCGTAATCGACTTGGAGGGCCACTATCTCCCGGTTAATAAGGACCGGGAGGAACCTTGTGCTCGAATGAAGGGGCGACGACCGCGTTGGTTTCTAGATTATGTCCGGGCAGCCACTCCGACCGCTGAGATGCTTGACCGGGTCCCTCCAGCGGTGGTTGAGTCCAGCCACGTCCTCATCAGGGGCTGGACGCCCAAAATGGAGATGGTGACCAACGATATGGGTCCGGGCGAGCAGATCCAGTTCGGGAATGCTTTAATGGGCCGTGCGTTGTGCACGTACATAAAGGTCACTGGGGAGCTGATGGTCCTGGTTGAAAAGCACAAGAAGGCGGAGGCCGATCTGAAGGCCTTGCAGGAGGAGCACCAACTCTGTCCTTCGCTTATCAAGTCTCTGGAGGAGGAGATGACCTCCTTGAAGGGCGAGATGGAGATTCTGGAAAGTCGGGCCCTCGAGGTCGATATTTGGAAAGGAAAGGCCAATGAGAAGGCCATGGCGGCCGAGCAGGCGCATCAACGGTGTCTGGACATAAGGGCCGAGTATGAGGCCTATTTGCAAAACACTAAGGCCCAGCTTGAGCATATGACCGAGCGGGCCAATACATGTGAGGCTTCGGGCTACGCCAAGGGCCTTGCCGAGGGGGCGGCTGCTTTTCATAAGACGCCCGAGTTCGAGGAGCTGATCAACCTTAACTATGTCTCAACCTGCTATGAGATATTGGGTCTCATGAAGGAAGGGAAGACCGTTGAGGAGGTCCGGGCCTACATAGAGTCTCAAGCGGCGGACCTGAAAGTTGAGTCTCTCGGAGCTGACGAGCCGCAGGCTGCAGAGTTTACTAAAGACCCGGGGTTGATCCCGCCCGGTGAAGGAGAAGGACAGTCCTCTCCGACGGCTGGTCAGGAGGACGGGGCCGAGTAGATTTTTACTTTGATTCCTGCATGGCCTGCGTGCCAGTTTTCCTTTGTTTCCTTTTTATTTCAGTGTAGAACCGCCTCTTTAAATGAATGAAATCTTTTTTATATCTGTTGCTTTCCTCTGTATGTTCGGGCCCAGTCGGTTTGGTCGTCTTTTTTCTTTTCTGTTCACCGTTCGTTTATTGCGCCAGATGAGCCAGTCTTGTGAGGTGCCGAGGCGAACTCGGACTTTATGGTGCCGGATGGGCCGGTCTTATGAGGTGCCGAGGCGAACTCGGTCTTATAGTGCCGGATGGGCCGGTCTTACGAGGTGCCGAGGCGAACTCGGTCTTATAGTGCCGGATGGGCCGGTCTTATGAGGTGCCGAGGCGAACTCGGTCTTATAGTGCCGGATGGGCCGGTCTTACGAGGTGACGAGGCGAACTCGGTCTTATAGTGTCGGATGGGCCGGTCTTATGAGGTGCCGAGGCGAACTCGGTCTTATAGTGCCGGATGGGCCGGTCTTACGAGGTGCCGAGGCGAACTCGGTCTTATAGTGCCGGATGGGCCGGTCTTACGAGGTGCCGAGGCGAACTCGGTCTTATAGTGCCGGATGGGCCGGTCTTATGAGGTGCCGAGGCGAACTCGGTCTTATAGTGCCGGATGGGTCGGTCTTACGAAGTGCCGAGGCGAACTCGGTCTTATAGTGCCGGATGGGCCGGTCTTATGAGGTGCCGAGGCGAACTCGGTCTTATAGTGCCGGATGGGCCGGTCTTATGAGGTGCCGAGGCGAACTCGGTCTTATAGTGCCGGATGGGTCGGTCTTACGAGATGCCGAGGCGAACTCGGTCTTATAGTGCCGGATGGGCCGGTCTTACGAGGTGCCGAGGCGAACTCGATCTTATAGTGCCGGATGGGCCGGTCTTATGAGGTGCCGAGGCGAACTCGGTCTTATAGTGCCGGATGGGCCGGTCTTATGAGGTGCCGAGGCGAACTCGGTCTTATAGTGCCGGATGGGCCGGTCTTATGAGGTGCCGAGGTGAACTCGGTCTTATAGTGCCGGATGGGCCGGTCTTATGAGGTGCCGAGGCGAACTCGGTCTTATAGTGCCAGATGGGCCGGTCTTACGAGGTGCCGAGGCGAACTCGGTCTTATAGTACCGGATGGGCCGGTCTTACGAGGTGCCGAGGCGAACTCGGTCTTATAGTGTGTGGGTTTAGAAATGAAATAAAGTTGAATTTCATTGATAATACCTTTTTAAATACATGGCATTCCGTGGATAAATCAATCCTGGGCCATTCAACTATTCTAACCAGCAGGCTCTGTCCTAAAGGACTTCATTACTCTCGTACAGTCCTTGCCACTTGGATTTAGGAGGTCCGGGATCTGGCCCCAATACCTGTTTACGAATGGGGTCTCCGACCTGGAAGCCTCGATGATGAACTTCGGGAGTTCTTTATAGATGGTATTCCTCATTTCTGCTTAGGTCTGTTTTTGGAGATGAGGTCCAGACTTCTAGGGTCACAACGGTCTTGTTCTTCGCAATGGGTTATCCAGTAGGCGGATGTTCCAATTTCGATCGGGGTGATTGCCTCAGTACCGAAGGCTAAATGGATATTTCTCAAGTGGCAGACTGATGCGTTGCTGAGTCTTCATGGAGTCCTTCAGGCCGTGACCCTTTGAGCTTTTCGAGGTGGGTCTTGAGGCGCTGTTTTAGAATTGCATTAACCGCCTCGACTTGTCCGTTGGATTGTGAATCGTGCGATACGGATAAGTTGTTTCGTATATGAAGTCCGTCGCAAAAGGCCTGAGATTTTTCCTCGTCATTGTGTGGTTTTATCAGATATGACGGACTGAGGGGTCTTGAGCGACTTCCAAATGATATCGATTATTTTCTATTCGGTTGTCGGCGACAGTGGTTCGGCCATGGTCTGCTTTGCAAAATAATTCATTGTGACAACGGTGTAGTGCACCTCAACTCGTCCTTTAGATGGGGGGGCTGACCCGAACGATCATCCACTTCGTTCCAGCTTAATGGCGTCTTTTTAAGATTCGGCCAGTAATATCCTTGTCGTTTCAATTTGTAGGCCGATAAGGGGCCGCCGAAGTGGCTGCCACGTGTCCGCTGGGGTATCCTTCTGAGGGCGTACTTGGATAGGTCTTTTAGCGATGGAGCCGGGTACCTCTACATAGGTTCCATCGATGGGGAACTGGGGGGATTAAGGTTGAAGTAATCGTCTTCTTGGATATAATGCTGTGCTGAGGGCCTGGAACTAGAAGCTGTATCCATTCTTGTGGCTTGAATTGTTCGGTTGCCAAGGAATTGGCTCGGTTGTTCTTGGTTCGAGGAAGGTGTTAAATAGTTCCTCGAAAATCTCCCCATCGGGTCCGAGCCAACTTGAGATAATTGACCACACTAGGCTCTCTGGCCTCGTATTCGCCCCCAATTGGGTTTACCAACTTGAGAATCGCTCAAAGATAGTGAGGCAAGCAATACTAGGGGATGGCGCCACTATCAGACCGGACAGGAGGGCTTCGCCTTCCCCTTCATAGTTGGTAGCTAGGAAGCCTAGTCGAATGGCCGAGCAGAACAAACGCCGGTCGGGATCCGTTCATGTGTAGCTTAGTACGAGTGTATAGACCAGCATTTCCATCGGGGTGTATCTGAGGTTGGCTTTAGATAGACCGGATATCGAACCGCATTTTTCGATGAAGCGAAAGTGGCGCGGATTGCTATGGGGTTCTCCTCGGGCCGATGGTTACGGGATTGGTGCTTCTGCCAAGACCTCCTTGATAACTTTGTCGGTCGGGCCCCTCTTGCCTTAGCTGTTGGCGAAAGGTGGAGAATTTTTTACCTTTCGCACCTCTTTGTGAAGATGATGCCTTTGCTTATCTTAGTTTTACTAACATGTTCCACTTTCCGCCATTTTTTCATTACTTCGAATTCCAGATTTCACCGTTGGCATTCTAATGGCCGTTGTTCGGGCACTTATGCGAAAAACTCATTAGGTTCCGATGACTCCCTCTGATTTCGGCCCCATCTTTGCCTAACAGCGGGTTTTCTTGCCTGCACCCTAACGGACTGTTTTTTCTGGATTGCCAGGATCTGTATGGGGATCTGGTGGGAATTCCGAAAGCGTTCGCAGATAGTGTGGTAGTTGCGGTGTAAGTTGATTGCAACTTTAATTTGAAGGGTATAAGGGGATTCTTTGGGAAATCTTCTAGATCTTTGAGCTACGCGCGATATCCCCTGAGTTATGACCTTTAAAAGGTCAGTCGAGTCAAGCAGGAACTCATGATTACAATGGTTCCTGTGCTTTCAACTCATAATTACAATGATTCCTATGCTTTCATATCACCACTTACTGGTGAGGGTGGTCATTCCCTGATGAACGTAGGGGATGCCGAAGCGCTCCGCCACCTTGAACGGGTTTGCCTGCCCCTCGCGCCCTCCTTCTAGCGCCAATCTGTTGACGTCTGATTTGGTCAACGTCACGTGTACTGATCTGGACAAATGGATCGAAGCCACGTAGAAAATGATACACAAGGAGAAAAGTATTGGATCACTAAATTTTATTAATGATCTTGATATCGAGTAGAGCCGAGCCGAAAATATTTTGGCCGGTCTATATTGATTATGCTTGCTTATTACAAGTCTTATTATTTCTCTTTTTATTTCTCTATCTACTTTTTTTACGAATTCTTTCAAAAGTCCTTTTATTGTACATTCTCCCTATATATATAGCCAATTTTAGCCATTCAAGAGATGACAGCTGGAAGATTCTGGGGAACATGCTTATGACATTTGTCAAAGTGTAGGTACTTCTTCGACGCGTGTCAGCTTCTCAGGTTTGCTTTGGGAAGGGATATGAAAACCCTACTTAATTGTCCTGTCTGCCTGTTCTTCGTGCCTTTGACAATACTTATCTGTTGTGGCCGACAACGGGGTCGGCCCTCGAGCTTCCCGCTGTCCTGGTCGGTCGACTATGGGGTCGTACCTCGAGCTTCCTGCTATTCTGGTCGGTCTTGTTATAATTATGATTCGGAGCGTACTCATCCAGGGTGTGCTCGGCCCTTCTGGGTCGGATCCTGGGTCGGCTCTAACGTCTCTGTCCGGTCCGGTTCTAACGGGCCCGGGAGAAAATCGGGTCCATGACCGGTTCGGCTTCAGGATCTGCTCGGCAGGTCGGCTGCCTGGAGTGTTTATGTGGATGCCAAGGTGGATCGACTACCAACAACTATATCTTAAAGTCTTGTTCTTATAGTGATTGATGATTTTGATGATGAGTTACTTAAAATAAACTGCAGAAACTCAGACAAGGAATTTAACTGCGCAGTAAAAACTATCACCAAAACTCCACTAATCTAGAAAACTATGCACAATAGTAAAATACAGTTACGAAACAACATGATTTGTTTAACCTCATCAAAATCGGAACATATTGGAATGTCTCGTCTTCAACAGGACACGAATATTATAACATCTCCATTATAGTCTCGCATCAACCTGACATTTCTTTCCCAACTTAAAATCTGCTTAACTTGTGTTGGGTACCTCTGTGAATTTCCAACAATGTAATTACAATAAAAATTACAAAGAAAGACAATCTATTACAATCTTAATAAAATAAAAAGCTGAATTAGAATTACAACTTTAGCAGAGGCGAGGTAACTCTTTCCGTAAGACAATTTTGCCCACGTATAAGAGCAGACGGCTCAGGCAATATGTCCCCAAGATACAACTGCTATATGTTTCTGAGTTAGGTGCTCTCCAAAACTCAGAACTCCGGCGAATGTTCAAGTGCTGGAAGCTGGGCACGAAACAAGAGAAAAATTATGCTGCACTATGTGGTATGCTTGTATTTTTTCTATGTTCCGATTTTTCTGATTGTTCTGATTATCTGAAATGAAATGCATGAAACCCCCTTTTATAGGGTCCAATTCCACTCCATCAGGTGGGGAGTTACAACAAATTAAAGTGCCATTAATTCTCTTTAATCTTCCAGCCCAGGAGTTACAACTAATTAAATCTCCATAAGGTGGGGAGTTACAACAAATTAAAACTCCATAATTCTCATTTAATTCGGACGTTACATTATGGAGTGTGAAGAGTCATATTACAGAAGCTAAGTTCTCAACCTGCTTCATTTCACACGAGACCAAATATCAGATCAGACAGGTTCCATATCGCATGTGTTTCGATCGACATGTTCCAGATCGACAGTCGATCGACAGTCCCGATCGACAGTGTCCGATTAGACAGGTCCCAGATCAGACAGGTCCCAAATATCATATGGGTTTTCAAACCTCGTTAACTCTTCACATTTTCAATTAAATAGCCAACTTTAATCATTTATTTCTCACTCACCGCAAATCGTTTTTGAGAAAATAAAAATCCTACTTTCATCTTCTCGAAGCGTAGATTCACAATTTGTTATTTAATTCCCAAGAATTAAATATTTTATTATTATTAAATTGGTCTAAAACCAATTTCCAGCAATCCCCCACATGATTGGAAATAAATGCATGCATGAATGCAGACTCACATACCCAGTTTCCGTAAAACACTGCTGCATGGGGAAAGGTAGTTTGTGGCTTTGAACCTTCCTTAGTAAAATATCGTCGGATATACAGGAGGCTTAGTGGACATTGTGACTTTAACTAATCCTCCTTGGTGTATACCGAGTCAACGACACTTACACAACAATGTCTTAACACCTTCCGTTCTCATAGTTGTGTCCGTTTTGGCCATGGACAATATCTTGGTTTCCTAAGTGTTTATTCGAGGAGGCCCGTCCTCACACTTAGATAGGTGGTCTCATTTTATAAAGTATCCTGCAATACTTTTACTTTCCAATGACAAGGAACCATTAAAAGTCCAGAGACTTAACCTCACCACAATCATAGGACTTAGCACTTATTCTGCTCTATAGGGATGGATTTATTATAAGCGCTTTTCAATAGAACTTTCATAATTTTGTTTTCCCATTGAACCAAGTTTCTGGGATCTCCAGTCTTCAAGGTTCGGTTACCACTATGATTGTTCTTTCAAGATATGGATTTTAATCCCATTCCCTCTGACAGTTTATGAAATTGTTCTCTAGACCTTTTCTGAGTGGATCCGCCAAATTAACATTTGACCTCACATAATCAATAGATATAACTCCATTTTTGATCAATTGTCGCACGTTATTATGTCTCCGACGAATGTGTTGAGACTTACCATTATACATAAGGCTCTGTGCTCTTCCAATTGCAGCTTGGCTATCGCAATGGATCATAACACTAGGCACAGGCTTTTTCCAGCATGGAATATCCTCAAGAAAGTTACGGAGTCATTCAGCTTCTTCTCCAGCTTTATCCAGAGCTATAAATTCCAATTCCATGGTGGATCGGGCTATACAAGTCTGCTTACTTGATTTCCAAGATATAGGTCCACCCCCAATAGTAAATACATACCCACTTGTAGAGTGAGAGTCTTTCGTGCATTCCAGTGCTCTTTACTCGGATTGCTCGTGAACCTGCTCAACTTGTTTACAACAAATGCCAAGTCTGGTCGTGTACAATTTGTAATGTACATAAGGCTTCCGATTACTCTTGAATATTCGATTTGAGCTACTGGATCACCTCTGTTCTTACTTAAGTAAATACTGGTATCAATAGGTATTTTAACAGGTGGGCTATCAAAAGCGTTAAACTTCTTGAGCACTTTCTCAACATAATGAGATTGTGATAATATGATACCTTCTGACTTTCTGATAATTTTAATTCCAAGAATTAAATCAGCTAAACCCAAATCATTCATGTCGAAGTTTCTACTTAACATCCTTTTTGTATTCACAATTACTCCATTGCTACTACCCATGATCAACATATCGTCTACATAGACAAACTATGACAAATGACTCCGGTGTGCCTTTAATATACACACATTTGTCACATTCGTTGATCTTGAATCCATTTTCCAACATAATTGTATCAAAATTCATATGCCATTGTTTAGGAGCTTGTTTTAGTCCATATAATGACTTCAACAGTTTACACACTTTCTTTTCCTGACCAGGCGCAATGAAACCTTCAGGTTGTTCCATATAAATTTCTTCTTCTAGTTCACCATTCAAGAATGCAGTTTTCACATCCATTTGATGAATTTCAAGATTGTGCAATGCAGCAATAGCAATAAGCACTCGAATGGAAGTTATTCTGGTTACTGGTGAATATGTATCGAAGAAATCATAACCTTCTTTCTGTTTAAACCCTTTGGCAACAAGTCGGGCCTTAAACTTGTCTATCGACCAGTCATCTTTGTATTTCCTCTTTAGGATCCATTTACATCCTAAAGGCTTACATCCTGGTGAAAGTTCAACCAGTTCCCAAGTAGAATTTTGCATGATGGAATCCATTTCACTATAAATAGCTTCCTTCCAAAAAGGAGCATCAGGACTAGCATAAGCTTCCTGTATAGTCTTTGGATCATCGTCAACTGCAAAAGTCTCAAAGTCAGGACCAAATGACTTAGCCTTTCGAGCTCTCTTACTCTTTCTTGGCTCTTCATTTATAGGATTTTAACTACTTGCAGTTCCAAGAGTTCTTTTGTTTGAGTTTGTCACAATCCTCTCTTTACAAGGATAAACATTTTCAAAGAAAATGGAATTTCTTGATTCAATGACAGTTCCTTCATGCATATCAGGAATTTCAGATTTATGAATCAGAAATCGATATGCACTACTGTTGTATGCATAACCTATGAATATGCACTCAATTGTCTTTGGGACGATTCTTACTTGTTTTGGTTCAGGTACTTCAACTTTTGCCATACACCCCCACACTTTAAGATATTTGAAAGAAGGCTTGCGCCCTTTCCATAACTCATATGGAGTTTTATCTTTCCCTTTATGTGACACTTTATTCAGAATGTGGTTAGCTGTAAGAATAACTTCCACCCACATGTTCTGCGGTAGCCCTGAGCTTATTAATAAAGCATTCATCATTTCTTTCAGGGTTCGATTTTTCCTTTCGGAAACTCCATTTGACTGAGGAGCATAAGGAGCAGTCGTTTGATGAATTATGCCTGAATCAGCACATAATTGTTCAAACGGTGCTACATACTCACCTCCTCTGTCACTTCGGACTGCTTTTATTTTACAGTTAAATTGATTTTCAACTTCATTTTTATACATCTTAAATGCATCGATTGCTTCATCTTTGCTTCTCAAAAGAAACACATAGCAATATCTTGTGCAATCATCTATAAAGGTGACAAAGTAGTTTTTACCTCCTCTAGTTTGTACAAATTTTAAGTCACACACATCAGTGTGAATCAATTCTAGAGGAGTAGTACTCCTTTCCACTGAATGAAAAGGCAATTTAGCCATTTTTGCTTCAACACATACTTCGCATTTCTTATTAAGTTCAACATGGGTTTTTGGAATTAAATCTAGATTAATTAGTCTTTTAATTGATTTTAGACCAATATGTCCCAATCTAGAATGCCATAAATCTGAACACTCGAGCAAGTAAACAGAAGGAGCATTATTATTATTACTATTTTTGTTCTTGCCTTCACGGCTTACAGGCATCACATTCATTTTGAATAATCCCCTGTCAAGATAACCTCGACCAAGGAACATTCCGAACTTGCTCATAATAAAATTTTCAGACTCAAAAACTAGTCTAAACCCATGACTAACTAGTAAAGAGCCTGAAACTAAATTTCTTCGGACGTCTGGGACATGCAGCACATCCTTAAGAAGAAGCTCCTTTCCAGAGGTCACCTTTAAGACCACGTTTCCCACACCTGTAATCACAGAAGAAGCAGAGTTTGTCATATTCAATTTCCTACCATCAGTAACAGTGTAGGAAGAGAACATGTCTTTTTCAGAACAAATATGACGAGTAGCCCCAGTATCAACGTACTAGGCGCGGTGATACTCCACCATATTAGTTTCAATCACCATGGTTGAGACCTCCTCGCCCAGCTCCTCAACCATAGCTGACAGCTCCAGATCTGGCATGTCAACATCGCCATGTTCAACCACATTACTCGTTTGCCTTTCTTTTGCTGACCAGTTGAACTTATTGGCAAGCGACAGTCTTTTGCCTTATGGTTTGGTTTACCACAGTTGTGGCAATTTTCAGTGAATTTCTTTGCCTTAAATGGCCTTTTCCCTTTATCCTGAACATAGTTCAGTTTCCTCTTTTGCTGGAGGACCCATGTTCAAGCAAATTTACTTTGGCCTCCATAGGGCCTCTCTTGAACTTAGAATCAGATTTTCGGTTGTCTTCCTCAATTCTGAGTCGAACAACCAAATCCTCCAAGCTCATTTCCTTTCGTTTGTGTTTCAGGTAATTTTTGAAATCCTTCCAACTAGGAGGCAAGTTCTCAATTAGCGTTCCCACAACAAACGGTTCAGGAATGATCATTCCTTCAGCATTTATTTCATGCACAATCAATTGAAATTGTTGGACTTGTTCGATAACGGTTTTGTAGTCCGTCATCTGAAAATCCAGGTAGCACCCGATCACAAATTTCTTGGCACTAGCATCATCGGTTTTATACTTTTTCTCCAAAGAATTCCAGAGCTCTTTGGAAGTCTTGATTTGACTGTACACGTTGTACAGAGAATCAATCAGCCCATTCAATATTGTATTACGGCACCTAAAGTCGCCGTTAAACCATTGATCGTAAGCAAAACGCTTTGTATGATCAGTTTCCGTCTCACTGACCACAGGAGGATCATCCTTGAGGTAAACAGCAAGCCCGAGGGTAGTGAGATAAAACAGCATCTTTTGCTGCCATCTCTTAAAATCAACACCCGAAAATTTCTCGGGTTTCTCAGCATAAACTGCAATGGTAGGTGCAACAACTTTGGCAGCGGCAGCGGCGGCAGTATCAGCATCGGTCGCCATTGGAAATTACAGAGAATATAAATGAAAAAATTGTCTTATGATTGTTGGGTACCTCTATGATTTTCCAACAATATAATTACAATAAAAATTACAAAGAAAGGCAACCTATTACGATCTTAATAAAATAAAAAGCTGAATTAAAATTACAACTTTATCAGAGGCGAGATAACTCTTTCCGTAAGACAATTTTGCCCCTGTATAAGAGCAGACGGCTCAGGCAATATGTCCCCAAGATACAACTGTTATATGTTTCTGAGTTAGGTGCTCTCCAAAACTCAAAATTCCGGCGAACGTTCAAGTGCTAGAAGCGAAGCAAGCCTACCTAGAGAAAAAATATGCTGCAATATGTGGTATGCTTGTATTTTTTCTCTGTTCTGATTTTTCTGATTGTTCTGATTATCTGAAATGAAATGCATGAAACCCCCTTTTATAAGGTCTAATTCCACTCCATCAGGTGGGGAGTTACAACAAATTGAAGTGCCATTAATTCTCTTTAATCCCCCAGCCCAGGAATTACAACTAATTAAATCTCCATAAAGTGGAGAGTTACAACAAATTAAAACTCCATAATTCTCATTTAATTCGGACGTTACATTATGGAGTGTGAAGAGTCATATTACAGAAGCTAAGTTCTCAACCTGTTTCATTTCAAATATTCCAGATCGCAGTTCAGATCGCAGTTCCAGATCGATGCGCCCCAGATCGATGTGCCGAGATCAAACAGTCCGATCAGACAGTCCCGAGATCGAGGCGCCCAGATATCAGATGGGTTTTCAAAACTCGTTAACTCTTCACCTTTTCAATTAAATAGCCAACTTTAATCATTTATTTCTCACTCACCGTAAATCAATTTTGAGAAAATAAAAATCCTACGTTCATCTTCTCGAAGCATAGATTCACAATTTGTTATTTAATTCCCAAGAATTAAATATTTTATTATTATTAAATTGGTCTAAAACCAATTTCCAACAACTTGATCATCTTCAAAATCCTGTTGCGTTTCACTTCTCGATACTTGTAAATATGGCATCGCGTTAGAAATTCATGGCAAATTGGTGACTTTGCGAGACGGGGATTAGATCTTGGCGAAGAAATAAAGGTCTATTCCAATCTCTAGTCACGCCCACGACATAAAGAACAAACTAATTTGCTCTCTTTTTCAGCAACGTTATGACCGTAACATCAGTGGAACTCTAGCGATCAGCTTTCGCGTGACCTGGCTGAAAAAGTTCGAGAAAAAACTACATTTAGTTTTAAGGATATTAGGTTAGGAAAAAAATTTTTACCGAGAAACTATTTAAATTACCACTTAAATCCGAGATATTAAGAGGAGCAGTCAAGTTGAAGCTGTTATGAACGACATTATGAAGCTCGTCGTCGTCCCACACTCCCGGTGCCTGCATATGCCAATATTAGACTTTCATATGGTAAAAGCATTTTCATTTTAGAAAATTATGTTTTTTTCTCCGAGATTAACTAAAAGAAAAGGCTTGATCACAAAATGAATCCGCTAACCTAACTATAGCAATCTTGGTCCTGTAAAATTCGAATTCTGGAATTTTGGTTCCATAGCATAGTTTCCATTTTTGTGCAATTTTGCTCCATGTTGGTGTAATTTTGGTCCCGGATGGTTGTTTCAATATTTTATTTATTCCCAAATTGCCCTTAGTGCCAAAACAACCAAAAAATCCATACGAAAGGTATAGGACTGATAATACTGTTTTCGTACTTATGACTAAAGGGCGGAATCGCCAAGGACATAAATCATTGTATTAAAAACTTAGAAGAGTAAAACCACCAACAGCCAAGGATTACAGGACACCCTAACAAAATGATGCATGGTGAGATATGTCCATGAAGCTTACTCGAGAGGTCGGTTCTCTAAATCCTCCAGAGACGACATTTGATTGGTGACTGATTGGCCTTTGAAGTGTTTCTCTGGGAAGACGCGCGTGGATTAGGCCAGCTTGTGGTGTTTCTCTAGGAAAATGCATAGTCATATCGGGTATCGACGATGACAGTCCAGCTCTAGTTTGTAGGATCTGTTGTCAATTAGATGAGTCCAAATAGATAAGCATATGAATTTGGCAGATGGTTGGAATAAGCAGGAAAGCGCTCTTTTTTTTTTTTTTTGGTTGGAGAGGGGACTTGTAACTTTGATTATTGGAGATTTAGTCCTTCAATTATTTACTTTTAGATTTTGGTCCAATGCATTTAAAATCAGCACATATTAGTCTGATTTTATCAATATAATGTGTAATTTTATCGGTATTTATTGGTATTTGTTATGATATCCTGCATCGGTTCCACATCGAAGTGTGGAAGGGTATACGAGTGGGCGTCAACCATTTACCTTTGACCATGGTTCTGAGTTAAGTTGGGGCTCCCTAGCTTATATGCCTCACAATTTGGTCCGACCTGCCGGATCGGAACCAGCGACTTAAGGATATAGCAACAGTTGACGTGTCAAAATGTGGGGATTTTGTTGATTCGGTATCAAAATTGACGAGTCAAATCTAGGTATTTCAATGTGTTTGGGCATTTTGGGACCAAATCACTAAAATCCCCAATTTCTTGGACATATCAGCAACGCATCGGTCATATTAAGAAATTTCATAAAATAACACAGCAAGTGTCAAAGTCGAACTAAATGTCCGAATTTATACAGATAATGGATGATAATTAAACGCGACTATGCAACTTTTCCAGGAAAAAAGTAATTTTTTCAAGGGATAAACTTACATCTTTAGCAAGAAACCCTTCCAGAAGATTGAAGTCGAGTCGCGGATTCACGGTTGCGAGCTTCATTGATAGGAACTGAGTAGAGTGAAAGAAATGCACTTATATCAACAATCTCGTAACACCCAGAAAATCTTCAAATTCAAAAAATTACAAAGATCTTGGAAGAATTTCAGGTAGTAATGCGAATTCCCGTAATTGTCCAAATAAACTCGGAGCACCCATCACATACCTCGACCTGCCTTTGTAAGGATTGCACATAATTGATGATTTCATCCAGCATAACAGCTTTTCCGGTAAGCTGATAAGGAAAAAATACAAGGCTTTAACAAAAAAAAAGGGAATGCAAACCCCGAGGGCTAAAGCGCTCCCTGGCTTGGGGGGGGGGGGGGGTCGTATATGTACACAGCATTTCTGCCAAGAGGCTGTTTCCACGACTCGAACCCGAGACGCACCATTACGTCAAGGCTCGCCCTCAAAAAATTAAAAAAACAAAACAAAATGAAACTAAAGATAATGTGCGTTAACAAAAACCGCTCACCTTGCTGCAACCCGGAACAAGATCCTGAAGAAACTTCATCCTGTCGCTAATCTTCTCCCTCCTTATCTGCATTATATAAAACGACTAAAATCAAAATTCATAATTATAAGGAATTTTCTTTTTTTTGGCCTTACGGCCTAGGAGGATAGATGTCGTTCCGGAATACCCCCTTGGGACTAAAGCACCCCCCCGATCTAGGGTTAAGTTACGGCATTACCTGCTCGTCCCAGGTCTCCCCCGCTTAGGAACAGGCTTGCTCGCTTACTGAGCCCAGTGAAAAAAGCATAAAACTATACTCCAACAACAATTTAACTAAGAATTTCCTCATTGCTATTTGCACCACAAGAGTCAAACATCAAAAGTGTGTATTTTTTTACCCTTTCAGCCAGACTGTGGCTATTCGTTGCCTGCCCTCTTCGTGCTCGAACATGTATGTATTCTTCTTTGGACGGGTCGGACCCTTTGCCACCTGGGTTACCCGTCGGAGATGGGTTTTGATCACCCGTTTCCTTAAATTCAGCAGCCGGCTGTTGGGCTTCATTATTCTCATTATTTACAGTTTTCTGACACGCCATTTTGAAAATCAATAACAAAACAAAGAGATTGCAAGTAAAGATAAATTGTCGAAATTTTCGTCGGTTACTTTTTCATCAACCTGTTCAGTTCTCTTCCTCTTGTTCAAGCAAATCCCTTTTCTGAAAAAATCGCCACCTGTCCCGTCGAACTCCTCTCGACCACCACTGAATTCAGCCTCGTGATCGTGATCAGACTGAGGACCTAACACATCAACTCCATTTTCCACCACGTTACTGGGTCGTGTAAAATTTTCTGTGGAAACTTCTCGAGTGGACGCCCTTAATTTGTTACCTACGAAAGCCTCATTTGGCTTCAGCATTAGTCCAAAATGAGAATTATGATCCAAAGGATCGATAACGCCAAAAGGGTTCACTATTCGACTGCAATGCCCTCCGTCAAAGCAAGAAAACCCTGCGGCTTGTCCGACAGAATCAGAACCTGCTGGAAAATGAGGCACCGGGACACTTGATAGAAACATATCTTCCCTTAACGCCCCGTTTGGCGTCCAATTAGTACCAGTAATATTAGGGTGGTCCCAAATGGGAGGGCAAAAGGAATTTAACATAGGAGAACAAGATGAGGACTCCACCATTGGATTATTTCCAGTTACATGCCAATCCGAACACATGTTAGGCGCATGATAGTTTACCATCTCCTCAGTCCCCTTCGGTGGCACAACATTAGTATCGTTTCCAGTCATATCCATCAAGAATTGGAGAGGGAACACAAAACTGAGTTCTAATTCCGCATCCTTAAGGTTTCTCCTAAAATACAAAAAAAAAAAAAAAAAAAAAAGGTTTTGATAACAAGGAAAATAGCAAATTATAACCACTAAAAGCATATGATAACATTTTAGAATTTGGAAAAACCAAGTGAAAAAAATGACCTTTACTGAGAATTTTCCCAATATATGTGGATAAAATTCGCCATAAAATAAAATAACTAAAATATTGAATGACACCGGACAATTGCATGACTCAAGAATTTAGGACAAACATGGCACAGAGCGAAAAACATGTACTCCATCCGTCCCAAAGTTATTGCTTCTTTGAAGTTTCACACAGAATAAGGAGTCCTGGATATGACTAATCTACCCTCAGTTGTGTTTGTTGTTTGATTATTTCCATGAGAGCAACTACAATATCTATGTTAAAGTCTTGGATTTCATCTCAAAATCAATTAGCAATGAGAGGCAGTGGTGGAGCCAGGATTTCTCGTCACCGGGGACGACATTAAAAATTCTTTTCGACTAAGTGAGGCATGTTTAAATTTGGGGGGCAATATTTTTGTTAACAATTTCATGGATAAAAAAAATATAATTACAAAAAAAAAAAAAACGGGAGGGACGATGGCCCCTTCTTGCCCACTGCCTCCCTCCACCACTGATAGAGGAGTAGAGGAGTAGTGGCCGTGAGAGGAGTAACCTAACATCTTTATATATTGAAGGCAATATTAATATTTTCACGTATGATTAATGCTTCAACACGCCCCGCCCCCTCAACTGTAGCCAGACTCAAGGCTTACTACGAACTTTTAACTCGGGTGGGGCCAACCTGAGAATCATGAGGTGTTGGGCTCACACATGCAGAGACCTTGCTTTGATGCAACATTAAAGTTTGATTCTATCTTAAAACCAATTAAGAATGAGAGGAGCAGCACATAATTTTTATATATTGGAATCAGGGCTAGCTAATATTTTCTCGACGTGAGATTAATGCTTCAGCGATTTATTGTATATGGGAAGGTTGAGCTCCATTATACCTAGAAATCCTAAAACAACAACAATAAGGGGCAATTTTTTTTCATTTTATTTTTTTGGCTAAAGCGACTATAATTTTGGGATGGAGGGAGTAAAAATGATATAGCCAAAAAACTACTGCCACAAACTACTTCAAAACATTTCTACTGAAATTAGATGGGCCCTTCAAAAATTAAAGCCCCAAAAGGCCATTAATGCCCAGAAACTTCAGTACAATTTTTTTTTTCAGAAGCGAGTCAATTGAAGCAGTAAAAAAATTTAATTTCAGCACAATAAATACCACAACAGATAGTATTGCATTAAATTTCAGAAACCCTGCAGTCAGAAGAAAGATGAAGCGCCCATGTCAGAAAGTACTCTGAGAAAAACAGGATTAGAATTGCCGGGGGGGGGGGGGGGGGTAAGTAGGAGTACCATTTTTTCTTTTGAAAAAATCTCGAATTTCAGTTCGAGATCATTATTGTTCAAACTTTAGGCAGTTGAGTGAGGGATATTGCACAGTGACACTGGAGCAGTGACAAGGGGGAGAGAGATATAGGGGAGGAGAGTGGAATGGGTTTGAGAGAAGAGAGAGAGAGAGAATCGGTAGTAGTATACTTGAAGGAAGTGAAATGTAGAGTAAGGTTAGTATAGGAGAGGAGAGATGCTCGAATTTATATATCCACGTCTCGCATTAAAAGAAGAGCTCTTTGATGATTAATCACCGCCACTGCTATAACTTTGTTAAAACTTGTGAACAGAGAACATTGCAGGGATTATGTGGATTAATTATTTTATTTATTTATTTATTTATTACTCACTCTTATCTCATGTAAAGGTTGATGGAGATGTATTTATACCGGTTCTCATATAATCGTTGACCGGACCCTTGAGCCCGAGCGTGGGAGTTTTATGTACCAGCTAGGAATGACAATGGGTGAGTCGGGGCGGGTATTTGAAAATCCAGATAGGTGAATCAGACAGGACGGGACAGGCCACGAGGTGCGCGGTGGGGCAGGTTGACCCACATAGAAAAAATTATTATTTTAAAGTGAATAAAATAAATATTTTATGAGTTTTGACCTAGTATTTTATTTTCATAATACATAGAATTATTCAATTTATCAATATTAACATAAATATATAAGATATATTAATAAATATATAAAAAAGTATATAAATATAAAATACTATATATATATATATATAACTCCCTCCGTTCGGGAATCAAATTCCCGAACTAACACTGGCACAGTGATTAAGAAAAGTGATAAAGTGGACTAATATAGGATAAAAGTTAGAAGGTAGGGGTATTGTTAATTGGGGGTTATTTTTACTAATCATTTACATTTTTTATTTTTTTAATTATTCGAGTTCTGGCAGCCGCAGTGTGGGAGTTTTATCCCTCCAATATGGGGGATAGCTCCTTCTGGGCACCAGGCACTGTTCCTCCCACCTAGTGGGGGTTGAGTCACCATGATTTAATTCCTCCACCAATCTCTATCGGGTCGGGGGTGGGGGCCCTGGGGGCGAGGGATTTCGCATTTTGCTACAAACTGCTACTCTCTCTCTCTCCTCCTCTTCTCTCTCTCCAAAGTAGGCGTTGCTCTCTCTCTCGGACAGATTCCCCCCAATTCCCTCGGCCGACTTATCCAGCAAAGAGTCCTCAGCCTCCGCTCCAACCTCCTCCACAGCCCCATCCTCTCATATAATCGTTGATCGGACCTTTGAGTCCGAGCGTGGGAGTTTTATGTACCATCTAGGAATGACAATGGGTGAGTCGGGGCAGGTATTTGAAAATTCAGATCCATTCTACGAGGTGAATGAGAGGGGGGGGACAGGTCGATCCACCACGAGGTGCGCGGCGGGGCAAATCGACCCGTATAGAAAAAATTATTATTTTAAAATGAATAAAATAAATATTTTATGAGTTTTGACCTAGTATTTTATTTTCATAATACATAGAATTATTCAATTTATCATTATTAAAATAAATATATAAGATATATTTATTAATATATAAAAAAGTATATAAATATAAAATACTATATATATATATATATAAAACTCCCTCCGTCCGAGAATCAAATTCTCGAACTAACACTGGCACAGTGATTAAGAAAAGTGATAAAGTGAAATAATATAGGATAAAAGTTAGAAGGTAGGGGTATTGTTAATTGGGGGTTATTTTTACTAATCATTTACATTTTTTATTTTTTTAATTATTAAAGTAGAATTCTCTCTCTCTTCTTTTCTCGAGTTTTTGAGCAAACTAGTGTTATTGAAAAAAGTATTTACCATAATAGTATAGTTTCAAAAATATTTACCATAATAGTGTATTTTTCAATTCTTTTTCAATTTTCAGCATTTCATCATTTTTTATATTTAAGTTTGAGTAAAAAAAATTTACACTAAAAGCTTTTGGGCTAATTTAAAGTTACACCACAACTTTTTTTTCACCCGACACCAAAACCTTTCAAAAATTTTCAAATCACACAAATCGTGTGGATGGCGTTAAGAATTTTAGTCAGAAAAATAAAAAGTAAAAAAAAAACTCAAAATTCTGGAAAATCTAAAAAATATGAAAAAATAAAAAAAAATCTAAAAATTCTGAAAAATTTAAAAAAAAAAAAATCGAAACTTTTATTTTTTAAGAAAAAATTATCTGAAATAATATTAAAAATCAGATCTTTTCTTTAAAATTCAAAAATAAAAAGTAAAAAATAGAAAAAATTCTGGAAAATTTAAAAAATCTGACAAAAAATCGGAACTTTTATTTTTTAAGAAAAAAATATATGGAATAATTTTAAAAATCAGAATTTTTCATTTAAAATTCGAAAATAAAAAGTAAAAATAAAAATTGAAAATTGGAAAATTTAAAAATGCGAAAAATCGGAACTTTATTCTAATTATAACCCGAACAGTGAATACAGTTAAGCCTCGATAAAACTTTTTGGGTTAGAATTAGAATAAAGTTCCGATTTTTTTCAGATTTTTTAATTTTCCAGAATTTTCAGAATTTTTTATTTTTTACTTTTTTATTTTCGAATTTTAAATAAAAAATTCTGATTTTTAATATTATTCCATATATTTTTTTCTTAAAAAAATAAAAGTTTCGATTTTTTGTCATATTTTTTAAATTTTCCAGTTTTTTTTTATTTTTTACTTTTTATTTTTGAATTTTAAATAAAATATCTGATTTTTAATATTATTATTCTAGGTAATTTTTTCTTAAAAAATAAAATTTCCGACTTTTTTCTGATTTTTTAAATTTTGCAGAATTTTCAGATTTTTTTTTATTTTTTTAGATTTTCCAGAATTTTCAGATTTTTTTTTTTTTTATTTTTCTGACGGAAATCCTTAACGTCATCCACACAATTTGTGTGATTTCAAAATTTTTGAAAGGTTTTGATGTCGGATGAAAAAAAAAAGTTGTCTTACTTTAAATTAGCCCAAAAACTTTTAGTGTAAAAAAATTTACCCAAACATAAACACAAAAAATGATAAAATGCTGGAAATTGAAAAAGAATTGAAAAATATACTATTATGATAAATATTTTTGAAACTATTCTATTATGATAAATACTTTTTTCAATAACACAACTCCTATCAAAAACTCTCTTCTCTCTCCAAAGTAGTCGATGCTCTCTCTCTCTCCTACTCTTCTCTCTCTCTCTCTCTCTCCAAAGTAGGCGTTGCTCTCTCTCTCTCGGTCTCGGCCAGATTCCCCCCAATTCCCTCGGCCGACTTACCCAGCTCAGAGTCCTCAGCCTCCGCTCCGACCTCCTCGCCAGCCCCATCCCCGCCGACCTCCCCCACCTCAAATCCCTCCACAATGTCTACCTCCAGAAGAATCAATTCTACGGCGACAGTGGTGGTGGCTGGAAGGTAGGCCGGCGAAGCTTCTCTCCCTCTCTCTCGAAGCACACACAGAGCACAAGAACGGAGAGTCGAGGACAACCATGGCTGGAACCTCCGTTCGAGATAGAGCACAAACCCCCGCAATCGTCGCCAGCGCCGGAGAAATGCGCCGACGACCAAAGAGTTCAACACTGATTTTTAGAGAAGGATGTAGTAGAGAGAGAATGAGAGCGAGCGAGCTCCTCTCTCAGAACTCCGACAGCCACCACGCTGAACCGCACCTGCTCCAATGCCGAGTAGAAAGACCAACATGTTTGGCTGGAGCAATATCTTTCGTGGAATAGTGGTTGAGTTTGGGTTGGTTAATTTGGGCCGGTAAGGGTGTTAAAATGGGTTGGGTTAATTAGGGTATTAATTAGTGGGTTAATTCTGTTGGGTTATTATAAATTAAACCAAACTAATCAATACTCAATTCGAGCTCTATTGACGAAAATCTCGTCTTGGCTCGATTTATTAATAAAAGGAAGCAAGTTTGAATATAATTTTTTATTTGATAAGATATAAAACCTGGCTCGAGATTAATTCGATTAGGCTAAAAATCATAAGATGCACAGAAAAACATCAAACTACTCGTGTTTGACTCATGTTCGGCTCGATTAAAGTACGTTCGGACTTGACTCGATTACTAATCAAATCAATCTGAAACATAATTCTTTAAGCTCAATAAAATTTCCAATAAATTTAAACAAATATTTGTTCGGCTCATCTGTATTGACTCGACCAAAGGTAGTTTACTTGCACTTAATGGAGAGCCGTACTTTTTTCGTGTATTTAGCGGTGAACCAGACGTACGCTACTTAATGTTAATGAATCTTCGGGGGGAGAATAGCAATAATCGCTGAATCTACTTGCTCGACCTCTGTGTCATTTCTGAAAAAAGAATTTGTGAAAGTAAATTATAAACCATCATTTCAGCAGCTAGTTAATATCGAACATGTTTATCAAACAACTTCTTTAACAGCTGTTGTAACAGTTGATGTCGAACATGTTTATAAACATGTTTATCAAACAACTTCTTTAACAAGTGTGTTCGCACTTGAGCTCATTTTTTTATTGAACCAAGATTAATCGAGTTTATTGAGTTCGAATTCGCGCTTTTATCGAGCATTCAAAATTCTACAACTTAGGCCAAAATCCAGTTGAGTTTTGACATATCGAACGTGAGTTCGAGCATTTTCTTATCGAACCGAGCCGAGTTCAATGAGTTTATCGATGAATTTTTTTATTCAAACTCGAGCTTATTTTCTTGTCGAATCAAATCGAATTGAGTTTATCGAATTTGAGTTCGAGCATCTTATCGAGCAGTTCAGTTCGTTTATAATTCTAGTATTATCTAAGGATGTTTTATTTTGGGTATTACTAAACACCGCCCCAAATTACTAGACACCGCCCTTAAAAATTACCTTTTTGCCCATTTAACAATCTTTCACTATTTCTACCCAACACACAATTCTTTACCAACAAACAAGTTTTTCGAATTGAAATCTAGAAGCAATTTTACATTTATTCTACTCAACACACAATCAAATATATATCGTCAATATCATCGACAACCACGAAAATGGGCGAGAATTCAAATATGGAGGTAATTTTTCGGAGAAAATGACGCAGGCGTCTGAATATTCCGTCTGAACCATGGCACAAACGTCCACAGATTCTGCTTGGACCATGGTACAGGCGTCTACAACGGACGCTCAGTCCATGGTCTAGGCGTCTAGACGAAACGCCTGAACCATGGTATGGGCGTCCGCTTCAGACGCCTGTACCATGGTCCATGCGGAATCTGTGGATGCCCATGGCATGGTCCAGGCGCAATTTTTGGACACCTGGATGCTTTTTTTGCATGATTTTAAATTTTAGTACTAATATTATTGGTATTATTATTAACATTCTGTCAATTAAAAATTTCAGATTATATTGGAAGAATTTGAAGGTGACGGCGTTGATTATAGTGGTTATTTCGTCAATGACGGAATATTCGATAGTGATTGTGATGCGATTGGTTGGGCGAAAAAAATTGCTCTTCAAATTGGTTTCGAGTTGATCATTTCATCGTACAAGAATAAAGGAAAGACAAAGCTATTGAGATGTAACCGTGGTGAACGGTACAAGGGGATATTAAGAGATTTGGATGTCGCTGATCGAAAGGATACAAAGACGAAAGCATGCAAGTGTACATTTCAGATAAAGGCCGAACAATTGCATGACTTGAGTGGTTGGATAATCAGACCGATGTCTCGGAGTAAGGGTATGCACAATCACTCATTTATTGTATATCCGGAGGGGCATCCTCAAATGAGTGAAATGAGTGAATCGGCCAAACAAGTTGTTCGTGAGATGAGTGCTACTCAAGCCAAGTCGTGTGCCATCTTGGCGGCCATTCAGAATAAATTTCCCGAGGACAAACCGACAAGACGACATATCTATAACTATGGAGACCACTTGAGGAAGCATGATTTTGAAGAAAGAGATGTCGTCGATCAGTTTCACCATTTGGCTGTGACGAATAACTACGTACATTGGACTCAGGCCGACCCGGATACAAATTCTGTTACCCATGTATTCATGGCACATCCAACATCAATCAACTTAATCTGGACCTACAGAACCCACAAAACGAATAAGTATAAGTTGCCATTTCTCGAGATAGTCGGGATGACTCCATGTAACAAGAACTTCTTAATCGCCTATGCAATTATGAAAGATGAGACTGAATCGAGCTAACTGGTTTAAATACCATGATAGTAGTGTTGGTGGCTGGGAGAATTTGTATACGAGCAGGACAGAAAATAGAATAGATTAGTCGGTATGATGTAAAAATGAATTTGTTGTATGTTCCTTAATTATTAAAACTTTCATTTTTATTGATCGTGATAGTTGATTTTCGTTTTTGTTGATCCTGATAGTTAATTTTTGTTTTTGTTGATCGTGATAGTTGACAGGAAAAATTTCGTTTTTGTATGCAAAAGAGAAAAAACATCAAAATAAAAAATACAAAAAAAAAGTGCCAATCAAAATACCGTCATACGCGTCATACGCAAAGCAACCAAAATAGAAAATGTTACAGATGGAAAAAAATCAATTGGCCAAACCAATCCCTCATGTACTCCTCAAGCATCGTCGTCGTTTCTGCCGCCTGGTCTGGGGAAAGGTGTCTGATACAGTGCTGGGTAACACCGGCCAATCGACTCACCCACTGTAAAAAATATAGACAATATAATACAATGAGTAATGTATGATGAAATGAAACAAAGTGAAAAGTTAAACAACATACGTAATCGCTGCTAGAACGAGAAGGGATCACTGATCCAGGTGCAGCACCGTCGTTCAGTAGTTGATGGTGCGAATACCGATAATACCACTCAATGTAATCATCGGCGCATGTAGCCTGATCATGAGTAGCAGCCTGATAGTCAGCGAGAGGAAGCCTGTATGCGCCCGAAAACATCAGCCAAGCATCAGATGACATCCGAATGGGATACACAACTCGGTACAATTTGCTCGACCACGCCCGAACCGCTTTCTTCGGTCTGGTGATCGAGAAAGGGATGGTCTGCACATAACCGAGATGCCGTAATGCCCGACCAGGCATGTATGGCTCGATAATATCCCGATATCGTAGCCATACAATGAATGTGGTCCTCGGGACATCCCTCACTGGATCAGGGCCATAAAGCAACCACTGTATCTGCGTACATATAATCAACAAATTAAACAAGTCATCCACAAATGAATTGTGAGATTGTTAGAAGGAATCGTTATACCTCTGCGGCTGTCAACTGGTCAATGCAGCGACGCAAAGACTGGAGTCGGTACTCGTCCTTACCCTCAGACTGGACACTCCATGTAGAAGCTCAAGGCTGCGTGGAGTCAACAACCATACGCTCTCGATGGGTCGGAAGCAGGGAAAATACTCATAAATCCAAGCCTGAACGAGGGTAAGACATCCACAAATACCCATGGAGTCACCGCGACTAGCGATACCGAGCTGACGGTACATGAAAGCCAATGCGGCCGAACCCCATGAATACTGACCGGTCGTATCCATACCGTCCCTCACCTCCAATAAGCAGGACGGCCTAATCCGGTTACCACTCTTGTCAACAAACAATGTGGATCCAAATAACAACCACATCCAAGCTACAGCCTGGGTGCCCTCCACTCGACCTCCATCGCGGCATGACCTGAAAATCGAGTCCATAAGTACGCCGCCACCCCCTAGTGAGTACTCAGTAGCTCCGACCGCGATACTCCAAGAACCTCCATCACATCCATCTGCAACTGTGTAGATGTGCTATCGGCATCAACCAATCGCCCCTCAATAGGAATGCGAAGGATCTGCCACACATCATGCAACATGATGGTTATCTCTCCGAACGACTTGTGAAAAGAGTTCATATTGGGCTGCCGCCGCTCAACGAACACAGAAATCAATGGGGAGTCAATGTGTCTGAACATGGCGTCCGTCAGGTGGGATAACCCAGTCCCACTGATCCGGCTCACTAAAGAGGGTGACATCACTGAGCGCCTGACTCAAGCTCTGACAAGCAGCAGTCCTAGTGTGACACTTCAGCAAACCTCTCATCTCTCCAGTCCAGATATGCGCGGCGACATGCCCACCAAAACTCGGGATAACGCTGCCGTCGATAGGGCCACCAGGCATCTCCTCAATAACCATACATGATGTGTCATCCTCTGCCCTACGCCGTTTACTACTGGTAGACCTAGAAGTGACAAACCTCCCCCCTCTCCCCTTCCGAACCCGGCACGAAAAGGAAGAAGAATCATCACCGCCCTCGTTCATGTCCTAATCGTCGTCCTCGTCGTGCGAATAATACTCGCTCGAATCCTCATTACCAAAGTCAGTATAAGGTACGTGCTCGAATCCCCTAAGCTCTGCCTCCCGCTGTCTACGAACGGAAGCATCAACACCACAAGCTCTGGTGTGACGCGCTCCAGAACCCATCAACTTTGTGACTAGCGGCATAGATTTGTCCGCTCCTCCTCTCATCTGCATTTAGCAAACAATACAACTAATGAGTAATAATCATACAAATAATACACATTATTTATTAATTGAAAATTTTATTTTATTTTCGAAAAAAGTACTAGGGCGTCCGGTCAGGACGCCTGCACCACGGCACGGACGTCTGGTCTGGACGCCACGACCATGGTTAGGGCGTTCGTCTCAGACGCCTATTCCAGCGCATAGGCGTCCGTTCTGGACGCTTGTATACGGTTCAGACGTCCGACCTGGACGTCTATCCTAAGGCCTGCGCGTCCGCCATGGACAGGCGGGATCGGCGGACGTCTGTGCCATGGCGAGGCGTCATCGGCGACGCTGCGTGACAAAATCGGCAGCCGCCTCCGCTGCGGCACATCGACACGCTTACCGACGGCCAAAGTATCAGAAACCCGAAAAAAAATATTTACTGGAGCTTTTCCTTTTCCGGTCATGACGGCGGACGGCGGCTGACGGCGGCGGTGCGACGTCTGTGGTGGTTGGTGCGGCGGCGGGTGGTGGTTTCTTTAGAATAGGTCGAGAGAGAAAAGTATCGAGAAGGTAGGATTACAAATCTGCTGAATATGAAGTAGGGCAAAAATGTAATATTATAGGACGGTAACTAGTAATTTAGGGTGGTGTTTAGTAATTCAGTTTATTTTTAATTGTGAAGTTATAAAATATATCTACGCCGCTATTATGGATTTGACACCACCATCATCTTTTTTTCTTATCATTGTCATGTTTTCACCAGCAGAAGTGGGGGAGGTTATGAAAAGGAGGAGAATTCACATAATGTGTCTACAAGAGACTAAGTGGGTTGGCGAGAAGGCAAGAGTGTTAGCTCATTGGGGTTACAAGCTTTGGTACTCTGGAAAGGATAGAAGTAGAAATGGAGTGGGTATCGTCATTGATAAAGAATTCATTGATGATGTGGTGGAAGTGTCAAGAAAGAGCGATAGAATAATGAGTATTAAGCTTGTGATAGGGGATGAGTTTCTAACTATCATAAGTGCTTATGCACCACAAGTAGGATTGGATGCATCGATCAAACAAGAATTTTGGGAAGATTTGGAAGAGGTTGTCGAACGAATTCCTATGGGTGAGAAATTGATCATTGGTGGTGACCTCAATGGGCATGTCGGTGTTAGCAGAGATGGCTTTGAGAGCATTCATGGTGGCTTTGGTTTTGGGGGACAGGGAATGAAGTAGGAAATGATATATTGGATTTCGCATTAGCTCATGACTTGGGTATTATGAACACTTGGTTCGAGAAAAGGGACTCTCATTTGGTGACATATAGAAACGAGGTAATGCAAGTCGATTGATTTCTTTTTAGTAAGGAATGTTTGGAGGAAAAGTTTTACTAATTGCAAGGTAATACCGGTGAGAGTGCCGCAACACAAAGATAGGGTTGTGGTGCTTGACTTTCGAGGTAAGAGGCACTTAATAAAGAGAAGACCACAAGTTGACCCTCGAATTAAGTGGTGGAAGCTCCAAGGGGAGAGTCGATATACTTTTGTGGCTAAGAGTGCTGATAGTGGTATTTGGTCTGATTGCACGAGAGATGGATATAGATTCGATGTGGAACTTGTTGGAACACAACATAAAGGAAGTTGCAAAATAAGTCCTAGGAGAATATAAAGGAAACAGACCATCAAGTAAGGACACATCTTGGTGGAATGATGAAGTTAAGCAAGCGATAAAGACCAAACGTGAATGTTATAAGGTCTCGGGTAAATGCTCGAGCGATGAGAATTATGAGAAGTACAAGAAAGCTCGAATGAAGCTAAAAAGGCAAAGGCGAAATGCCCGATCAAAGGTCAATCAAGAATTATATGCAAGATTAGATACTAAAGAAGGGGAAAAAGATATCTATAAACTTGCTCGAATGAGAGAGAAGAAGACGCGAGATATTGGAAAAGTTAAATGTGTAAAAGATACTAACCAAAAGTTTTGGTTCAAGATAAAGAGATAAAAGAGAGATGGAGGTCATACTTTGATACCCTATTCAATGGCCATCAAGAACAAGATATTGGGAATTTAAACATCCCCTCAAGTATGGTTAACCGAGAGTTTAAGAGAAGAATCCAAAAGGGTGAAGTGACAATTGCATTGAAGAAGATGGGGTCAAAGAAAGCAGAAGGACCAGATGGTATACCTATTGAAGTTTGGAGGTGTTTGGGGGAGAGAGGGATCGAATGGGTAACTATGCTTTTCAATAAGATTTGGAGAAGCAATAAGATGCCACCAGCATGGAGGAAAAGTATTCTCGTCCCTTTGTATAAGAACAAAGGTGATGTTCAAGATTGTTCTAATTATCGCGAATTAAACTAATGAGTCATACCATGAAGTTGTGGGAACGAGTGATTGAACAAAGGATCGAAATGTGTGAAGATAATGAGAAAATCGGTTTGATTTATGCGGAAGATCGACCATGGAAGCAATTTATCTTATCCTATAGTTGATGGAACATTATCGAGATAAAAGAAAGATCTGCATATGGTTTTTATTGATTTAGAGAAGGCATATGATAAAGTACCAAAAGAAGTACTTTGGTGGGCCTTAGCAAAGAAGGGTGTATCGCGGAAATATATTGACATTATAAAGGACATGTATGAGGGAGCTAGTACAAGTGTACGTACTAATGTTGGGAGGACAAGAATTCCCTATTACGATTGGGGTGCATCAAGGATCTGCTCTTAGTCCTTTTCTCTTTGCCATAGTCATGGACGAATTGACAAGAGAAATTCAAAATGACGTCCGTGGTGTATGATGTTCGCAGATGATATTGTGTTGATTGATGAAACGAAGGTTGGAGTGCAATGAAATTGGAACTTTGGAGGATACTTTGGAAGCTCGAGGCTTTAGGCCGAGCGTAAGTAAGATCAATATATGGAGTGTAGGTTTAGCGAAACAAGTGATAGAGAGGCGGGATGATCACATTTGATGGGAAAGTTGTTCATGGATCCACTTTCTTTCGGTATCTTGGATCTATTATCCAAAAGGATGGAGAGCTAGATGGCGATGTGGCTCATGAGAATAAAGGCGGGGTGGTTGAAGTGGAAGAGTGCCAGGGGTTTTATGTGATCTGGCATGCCTCATAGATTAAAGGGTAAATTTTACCGCACGGCAATTAGGGCTGTATTATATGGCACCGAGTGTTGGCAGTAAAACGATTGTCACGTTCAAAAGATGAATGTGGCAGAGATGCGTATGCTACGATGGATGTGTGGTCATACAAAAAGGATCGGCTCGAAATGAGGTGATCGGAGAGAAGGTAAGAGTTGCGTCTATAGAAGACAAGATGATGGAGAATCGATTACGATGGTTTGGTCATGTGAGAAGAAGACCTATTGATGCCCCAGTGAGGAGGCTAGAAAGTTGGGGAGCAAGTAATGTTGTGAAAGGTAGAGGAAGACCCAAGAAAACTTGGATAAAGATGATTGAAAATGATATGCGGTTTCTTGGAATTGGAGAAAGTATGGCGATGGAGAGGCAAATGTGGCGGGAAAGAATACGGATGGTGGATGGAGTCTGATTCTTTTTTTTTTTTTTTTTTTAATTCCTATTTTCTTTTATTTCATGTTATCTTTTTTTTTTTTTTTCTTTTTCTTTTTTTTCTTTTTTTTTTTCATTCATTCTCTTTTTTTATTTGCTTTTTTCTCTACTTTTCCCCTCTTTTTTTCCTTTTATGTTATTTATGTAACGATTATTGACGGTTTCAAAGTTTGATTCATGTTAGCCGACCCCAAATCATTTTGGGACTAAGGCTTAGATGTTGTTGTTGTTGTATTGTCATGTTTTCACCTTCCAATAAATACAAGTGCCCTCTATCTTTTGTCATAATGTCTCTCTCGCTTTTCTACATTTATATAAATACAAATAAAATAATACTTTTTACGTTCTTTATAAGTGTGCTTACATTTTTTAAACACTAATTTTGATTAATATTAAGTAAGTGTGTAGATAAGTGAAAAAAATAGCTCACATTTATGTGGAGATATGTTTATGGATAGTTTCCAAAAGTGAAACATGCACACTTTTAAGGAACAACTAAAATAATAAACGAAGCAAATTTATAAATTGTGGAGAAAATACGATAATATAATATCATCCGTTTTTAGACACAAACATCTATAATTAAAATCAAAGACTCAACCCAAAGTAAACAATTGTTCTCTTTATTTACAACATGTTAAACTCAATCCTAAAACTAACAATACCTTAAAATTTTGAATACTACAACAACAACAACATCCAAGCCTTAGTCCCAAAATAATTTGGGGTCGGCTAACATGAATCAAACTTTAAAATCGTCAATAATCGTTACATAAATAACATAAAAGGAAAAAAGAGGGAAAAAGTAGAGAAAAAAGCAAATAAAAAAAGAGAATGAATGTAAAAAAAAAAAAGAAATCAGACTCCATCCACCATCTGTATTCTTTCCCGCCACATTTGCCTCTCCATCGCCATACTTTCTCCAATTCCAAGAAACCGCATATCATTTTCAATCATCTTTATCCAAGTTTTCTTGGGTCTTCCTCTACCTTTCACAATATTACTTGTTCCCCAACTTTCTAGCCTCCTCACTGGGGCATCAATAGGTCTTCTTCTCACATGACCAAACCATCGTAATCGATTCTCCATCATCTTGTCTTCTATAGACGCAACTCTTACCTTCTCTCTGATCACCTCATTTCTGAGCCGATCCTTTTTTGTATGACCACACATCCATCGTAGCATACGCATCTCTGCCACATTCATCTTTTGAACTGACACTATTTTACAGCCCAACACTCGGTGCCATAAAACAAGCAGCCTAATTGCCGCGGTAAAATTTACCCTTTAATCTATGAGGCATGCCAGATCACATAAAACCCCGTGGCACTCTTCCACTTCAACCACCCCGCCTTTATTCTCGTGAGCCACATCGCCATCTAGCTCTCCATCCTTTTGGATAATAGATCCAAGATACCGAAAGAAAGTGGATCCATGAACAACTTTCCCATCAAATGTGATCATCCCCACCTCTCTATCACTGTTTTCGCTAAACCTACACTCCATATATTCTGGGCCTTACTTCGCTCACTAAAGCCTCGAGCTTCCAAAGTATCCTCCAAAGTTCCAATTTTTGTTGCACTCCAACCTTCGTTTCATCAATCAACACAATATCATCTGCGAACATCATACACCACTTAACGTCATTTTGAATTTCTCTTGTCAATTCGTCCCATGACTATGGCAAAGAGAAAAGGACTAAGAGCAGATCCTTGATGCACCCCAATCGTAATAGGGAATTCTTCCGTCCTCCCAACATTAGTACGTACACTTGTACTAGCTCCTCATACATGTCCTTTATAATGTCAATATATTTCCGCGATACACCCTTCTTTGCTAATGCCCACCAAAGTACTTCTCTTGGTACTTTATCATATGCCTTCTCTAAATCAATAAAACCATATGCAGATCTTTCTTTTTATCTCGATAATGTTCCATCAATCACGGATAAGATAAATTGCTTCCATGGTCGATCTTCCGGCATAAATCCAAACCGATTTTCTCGTTATCTTCACACATTTCACGATCCTTTGTTCAATCACTGCTCCCACAACTTCATGGTATGATTCATTAGTTTAATTCCGCGATAATTAGAACAATCTTGAACATCACCTTTGTTCTTATACAAAGGGACGAGAATACTTTTCCTCCATGCTGATGGCATCTTATTGCTTCTCCAAATCTTATTGAAAAGCATAGTTACCCATTCGATCCCTCTCTCCCCCAAACACCTCCAAACTTCAATAGGTATACCATCCTGCTCTTCCGCTTCTTTGACCCCATCTTCTTCAATGCAATTGTCACTTCACCCTTTTTAATTCTTCTCTTAAACTCTCGGTTAACCATACTTGAGGGGATGTTTAAATTCCCAATATCTTGTTCTTGATGGCCATTGAATATGGTATCAAAGTATGACCTCCATCTCTCTTTTATCTCTTTATATATCTTGAACCAAAACTTTTTGGTCAGTATCTTTTACACATTTAACTTTTCCAATATCTCGCGTCTTCTTCTCTCTCATTCGAGCAAGTTTATAGATATCTTTTTCCCCTTCTTTAGTATATAATCTTGCATATAATTCTTGATTGACCTTTGATCGGGCATTTCGCACTGCCTTTTTAGCTTCTGTTCGAGCTTTCTTGTACTTCTCATAATTCTCATCGCTCGAGCATTTACGTAGCACCTTATAAAAATGGCTTATAAAAATTCTAAGTGAGGTAGATCCGGAGCTTTGGCAAATTAGTCTCCAACTTTTATCTACTGATGTACATGTCATTTTGTTACTCCCTCCTCCATTTAAGTGAGAGGTTTCTAATTTTTCCAATTACTAAAGATCACGAATTTAACATCTATTTTCCAAATTTCTCTTATACATATATATGCTATTAAATCCACAATAGTCCATTTTATTTTATGAAAAAAACCTATTCATTAAATTGAATATACCTTTTTGTTTTTTTAGTTCTGCCTAAATCGTTGGACTTCAGTTTAAATTTTTTGGTATTATCCTCTTTGATGTTTATCCACTCAAACAGATTATATCTTTTATTTTCTAATAGTCGGGGCGTAACAGTTGAAAATAATACTTCAGGGCGAAACATGCACAAGGCGAAATGAGTCAAAAATAACGTCCCAGGGCGAAAACGATCGAAAATAACGTCTCGACACAAAATTGGTCGAAAATGATTCTCATAGCGAAACGGCTCGAAAATGACGCCTCCCAGTGACACATGTCGAAAATGAAGCCCCGTGACGGAATGAATTGAAAATAACATTGTGTTGCGAAACGAGTCAAAAATAGCATTGATATAGTCTTTTGTGTGATGGGTAATAACATTTTGTTATTTTCTTCCACTTATTTCTCCCGCATCATTATTTATGGGTGGTAACATTTTTATGTATTAATAGCAAAACCCTACTGCTACAATTTTATTGAAAAATAAATAGTTGGGAGGAGCATATGAAAAAAAATGTTCTCGGAATGAAGCTACATTTCAAGAAAACAAAACAAAATACGACTTAAGATACAGTAATATTATTCCCTCCATCTCATTTAAAGAGATCATTTTATTCAAAATATTTTCGTCTTAAATTGAAGATTTCGATTTATACTTGGCCAATAATTTTTAAGTTTGACTAAGAATTAATCTCAAAATATAATGGTAAAATATTTAACAAAATTATATTATGAAACTTCATCATCTAAAGTTTCATAATATAATTTTGTTAAATATTTTATCATTATAGTTTGAGATTAATTTATAGTCAACTGAAAATTATCAATCAATATAAAAACGCTTCATATTAAATTTTTATGAAGATAACTTTTAATCGTTATTTTACTGAAGCCAAACTCCGGAACTAATATTATTATACTTTTATACGTTTAAATCGAACGCAGACTCTTTCATGTGATAAAATTTATCTTTTAAAGTACGCCCGTTTTGTGAGACAGGTGTATGAGCAAAAATATTTTAACCATTTTACGCGGTGCAACTATTAGAGACGACGTCACTGTGTGGTGGATGGGGGCACGTGCCTTCACCAAATTTTCTTAGAAAAATAATAATTGTAAAATTATTATAAGAGTAATATTTTTTCCCTAGAACATAAGCGGAATTAAGGTTTGTTTTATTGAAATTGATTTTTAATTTTGCTCAAATAATTGATTTATATATAGTTCACTCCATCATCATTATACTTTTGCTCTACTCTTCAAAGAACCTCCTTTTACCTTTGAATGTTACCCCAAACTATTTTTACCAACAAGAATCATGATATTTACCTCTAGGGTCATGCAATTATGCAGACATATATTTGCAGCTTTATGTATTATCTTGGCTTTCGTTTTGTTTACTGTGTGTGTGTGTATTTTTATGCTACAAGATAACACTGGCTTGAGCCAGCAACTGACAGACAATGCCAACTCTTGCATATCTATTTCTTTTTATGTATAAACAATGTCCTTCGTAGCTACTACCTAGGCAACAGAGTCGGGTGTCGTAATCCTTTTTAGGGTTTGTTTGGTCAAGAGTCCTTTTTTTTTTTTTTGAAAGATAGGTCAAGAGTCCTACCTAAGCCAATATAGCTTGTTTTTCACACACTTTCAAGGGTTGCGACTTGCGACAATAAAATATTTAAATTATCAGTTTTGGTTTTTACTCGAAAATATATTCAAATATCAAAATATTCAAAAAAATGCTATTTGAGTAACTTATTCGAATTATTCAAATTTGTGTTACTCGAATTGAATTTCTCGAATTTTTTTCGAATGTATATTTTGAGTTACTCGTATGTCTTTCGTGCTGCTTGAGATGGTACTCGAAAGTATTTTTTGGTTACTTGAATGTATTTTTTAAATTATTCGAATGTGCTTCTAGTTTACTCGAAAGATTACTCGAACATGTTGTGTTATTCGCGTGTGTTTTGTGTTGCTCTAATAAATTTCTCGAATCTTTTTCGAATGTATATTTTGAGTTACTTGCATGTCTTTCGTGCTGTTTGAGATGTTACTCGAAAGTATTTTTTGGTTACTTGAACGTGTTTTTGAGTTATTTGAATGTGCTTCTAGTTACTCGAAAATATTGTTTTATTCGCGTGTGTTTTGTGTTGCTCAAATAAATAACTCGAATGTATTTTGTTTTACTCAAGTAGTATTACCGAAACATATTTTATTCAAATATAGTTGGATAAATGGAGAAACATAATGTACAATTTTCATGCCCAAAAGTTATTTTTTGTTGTACAATATGGACTTTAGCAACTTGTCACAATTGGAGTGCTCCATCAAATTTTCACTACAAATTATTTATTCTCCACTTCTAATATTTTATCTTGTAAATTCTCCTATAAATAAGAGTCTTGAGAAGGTTGTAAAATGCACACAAAAAAGAAGTAATAAAACTTCCTCTCATTTCCTCTCTATTTGTTCTCTTGTTATTTTCTATTTTATGCTATTATCATCTTCAATAATAGTCTTGCTTAATATTAATTTCATAACACGTTATCAGCATGAATTATTGCTTGGAAAAAGGTTAGTACTATTCGGGCTTGAATTTATTTATACTAACTTATTTTATTCTGTCTTGTAGAGAAAAATGGACGGAATTGAAAACAAAATATTCTAGATCCTCGATGTCACTGGCAATAACTATTTATCATGGTGACTTGATGTTAAATTGCACCTCCATGGTATGGGATTGGGTACTACCCTGTAATATGTTGAACTTGCTAATGCCGACATTAAAAATGAGGGAAATGCAATGATATTCATGCGTCATCATTTATCCGAGGATCTGAAGAATGAATATATACAAATTGAAAGGCCTTCTGAGCTCTGGAAGAAGCTCAAAGACAGATTTGATCACACCAAAACTGTAATATTGCCACAGGCTCAATATGAATGGCAACTACTAAGACTACAAGATTTTAAATCTGTTGCTGATTATAATTCAGCCTTATTCAAAATTGAGTCTCGACTAGCCTTATGCGGTACACAGCTATCTGAGACTGATAAGCTGGAAAAAACATTCACCATGATGCATTCCTCAAATATGGTGCTTCAACAACAATACAGGCAACGATAATTTCAAACATATTCTGAGCTAATTTCAGTTCTTCTCACGGCTGAGAAGACAAATGAATTATTATTGTAAACTCATGAAGTACGACTCTCTGGGCCCCATGTCGAACCTGAAGCACATACCAGCTCTGGTAGAGCTGTCGGCCGATTCAAGAGCCGTGAAAATAGACCGGGGTGTGGAACCCGGAGAGGTGGTGGATGTGGTGGCTACCGCCAAAATAAATACAGAAATAACCGCGACGGACGTAACTATCATAATCATGATAATTATCATTATTCCCGTCAAAATAACTACAGACCAAGGCGGTCAATTCACGGGCGTGATAAAGGAAAAATGCTTATGGAAAATTCTGGTGATGATCCATGCCGTAGATGTGGTATAACTGTACATTGGGCTAAATATTATCGTACTGCCCAACACCGTGTGGATTCATATCAGGCATCAATAAAAAATAGAGGCAAAAATGTCCGGGCTCATACCACCGAAACAATCGATCCATTCAAAGTTATTGAGGCCAACACATCTGGAAACATATTTGATGAAAATCCTAACCAGGACTGGAAATCACTTGAGCTAGCAGATTTCCTTGAAGATCCTGGGTCAGTGGGACATGGCGATGAATGGCTGAAATAAAATATTTATGTAATTATATGTCGTATATTTACTTTCTGGCTTGTAATACCCCGGTTGTTTTTGTGTGTATTTCTTTATGTATAATATAAATATTAATAAAATCATATTTCCCATTAATTTTCAACAATTCACTCAAACCTTCTTACAAAATTCTCAAACACCTTCATCCGATTTTATTTAAAATGATTAATAGATCGCTTGTCTTTATTTTCGCACCGATCTTCATGTGCATCATACTAATATATTGCGAAGACTTTCCTCCAGAACTATTATGGATTGATGTTCACTTCTTGTTTATATTGTTGGCCTTGTATCGGCACTAATGATACACACAAAAATGTATTATTGATTTAAAAAAAAATGTATGTTTACATTTCTGTTATCAATAAAAAATAAATATTGTGTTTCGTGTCGTAAATATTTATTATGTGATGATTATAAAATATTGATTGAACAAGAATACAAATGAAAAATATCGAACAGATAAACAATTATCTTATTGATAGTGCAACAATGCACTCAATATTTACAAGTAAAATATATTTCTTGAGCATGAAATTATGCAAGATGCACGTTACAACTATATCCGGTCCTGTAGAGATTATTGATGGCTCCGGGAATGCAACCATGATGTTGCCTAATGGAACAAGTTTGCATATTGAAAACGCATTATTATATGGAAAATGTTGGTTATGAATCACCATCATTATTACAATGCATTTATGGTGATATTTATAGACCAATACATCCAGCAAGTGGACCATTCCGATATTTTATGGTCTTAATAGATGCATCATCCAGATGGTCCCACATATGTTTTTTATCTACCAAAAATGTTGCTTTTGCACGACTCTTGTCCCAAATTATTAAACTCCAAGCACACTTTCATAAATATCCAATAAAAAATATAAGAATGGATAATGTCGGAGAATTCACATCAACGACTTTTGATGAATATTGTACAGCACTATGAATAAATGTTGAGCACCCAGTAGCACATGTTCACTGTTAGGAAAAACAATCACCCTGTATCGATTCAGCCGGGATACCCGATCCCTGTATCGATTGTTATTTGTTATTGAGAAGGTTTTGACATATATGCCAAATACAGTAAAGGAAAACTGTATCGAGGATTCAAGGATTTATCATGTATCGAAGACCTGCTTCGAATCAGCATAAGTGAAGCTCGTCAGTACAGCTTGAAGACTTGTGAAAAGATCAAGTATGGAAACTGTCTCAACATCCTAAATACAGTCATTCTCCATACAGTTCACAAAAAGACAAGAAAGAACACAAGTCAAGTTCCGTTGAACAAAGAAGTATTTAAATACTCAAGGATAAAGTATTTAAATGCATCGATCTTGAATCTTGTAATCCATGAAATCGGATCATGTCATATTCCGTTGAAGGAAATCTTATTCAAACGGACATCTCAACGGATACTTTCTTGAGAGGCTATATATATCCTTGAAGACATTGAAGATCGATACCCCAAGTAATATAACTCTCAAAGCTATCAAAGTTATCATCGAGCAAACATATCTCCAGAGCAAGCGCAAGTTAAAACGAAAGAGATATACGGTGCTCAAACATCAAGAACAACTATCATCGGATCTTGATATTCAAAGTCTTGTTCTTACTGGTTACCTAACCTTTTACCTCGTGTAAAAACCGAGCTCTGTGTGAACTCAACAAGTTATTCGACTGTGTGGGACGAATAAGGACGAAGCTTTAGGCGTGTGTGAAGAAGCTAGTCAAGAAGGAAGCTTTAACCAATCTGTGTGAAAGGTTGAAAGTGATATCCTTTGTATCAATCTGTGAACGATACAAGGATAGGTTTGTTTATAATTACGTAGTTGTGTACGCAGTAATTATTTAATAAACTTTTACTCTGTGTGGAGGACCGGTGGACGTAGAGGGTTTACCTCGAACCACTTAAATTACCGTGTTATTTACCTTCGCTTTTCTTGTTTGAAATTACCGTGATATATTAAGTATACACCAAACACTTTGTTCTTTGTATCCACGGAAACTAATCGTATCCAAGACTTCCGCTACGCACTCGTATTTAGATTCCATACGGTTTGTTGTTTAAACTACTTTTCCAAAGCGTATCCGGTATACTTAAGTGGCCAACAAGTGGTATCGGAGCGGTTGATTCTAAAAAGAATCGGTCGTATTTCTTTTAACCGAATCGATTCAAATCACTTATTTTCAAAACAGTTTCTTTCATTCCTATATTATCGGTATGGATACCTCTATGATTAACAAAGTCCCTATGTTCTCTATTAACGAATTTGACATTTGGAGAATTAGAATGGAAGCTCATCTTGCGGCAATGCACGAAGAGATGATCTTTGTTATACAGGATGGTCCGATCAAGATTATGAAGGTCAATCCGGCCGCAAGGATTGAGGGCCAAGCCCATGCTGAAATGCTCGAGAAGGAACGCGAGCAATGGACAACCGATGAAAGGAAGCGAGCCAATCTAGACAACGTGGCTAAGAACGCGTTATTTGTCACTCTTGACAAAGGCACGTTCTCAAGGTAAAGAGCTGCAAAGCGACAAAGAAATGCAGGATAAACTCAAGTTAATTTGTGAGGGAACAGCTCTCAAAAGAAAACAAAATTTCAAAACTCACTCAAGAATTCGAATCTTTTGAAATGAAACCAACGGAAACACTTGAGGAACTTGACCTCAGTTCTTGGTATTGTTGGTGAACTTGAAGCGTTGGGCAAGATTTACACCCAAAGGAGAAGAACTTAAAAATTTTCAGATCTCTCGGCCCGATGGGACATTAAGACCACAACTATGCGTGTATCATGTAATCTTAATGAAATATCCACTTTTGATCTCTTCTCGACCTTAAAGCATTTGAGTATGACATTGTGAAGAGAGAAAGTGAAGAATCTCCTTCAAAGGTCACAGACTCTCGCCGCCAGATCGAACCGTCGACAAAGATGCCTAGCTCGTCAAGCCCTGGTCACAAGTCTTGTGACAAAGAACGACATCTGTCACAAGATGAAATGGCGCTTCTAATGCATAAATTCAAAAAGTTTATCAAACGATCTGGAAAGACTCCTACGAGCCCAAACACATCAACAAGGTAAGCACCAAACATCATCCGATGCTAACTTTGTGTTATAAGCTGCAGAAACCGTGCCATTATGCAAACAAATGTCCTCATCCCAAAGTCCAAAGGTTGCCGGAGGCCGAGCAACAAGAGCGAGATGAAAGAAGACGTGCTTGGAAAGACAAGCTCAAGGCCCCGATTGGAGAATCGAAGCCTCCCCACACCATCCAATCGTGAGAATGTCTTGGTGGTCATCGAGAGTGATTCATCCGACGATGAGTTCGATGATAAAGCATACATGTGCTTTATGGCTAAAGATGTTCCAGACGGTGAAGACAATGACGATGAGGTAAGTTCAACCTCGGTTATTCCATCTAATGCATCTCATACTTTGAAAATATGATGAATGAGTTCAAAAACATTCAAAAAGCCCATGAGAGTCTAAAATCGAGAATATACGGCTTCAATTAACAAATCTAGAGTGAAAGATGAGAATGACTTCTTGAAGATAAACTATGATAATATGTCTCTTGATTGTGAAACCAAGAAGGTCGATTTTGAAAAACTCATGGAGAGCAATCATCAACTTGCTCATGAACTAAATGAGGTTAAAACCCATAATGAGAGCAAGACAAATGATTTGGTTCTACTACAAACCAAAATTACAACTCTCGAGAAGCGAAAGCGAACTTGAGACCATTCTCAAGTCTTTTGAAAAATCGTCCAAAAGAATGGAAGAAATTTCGAGCACCGGGCAACATGCTCATGATAAAAGTGGCTTAGGATACGACTCATGTTCGAATAAAGGTAAAACTAGTTGTGTTCGTCAAGAGTGTGGAACACATTCCAGAATCGGAAGATGTTCCTAGTCCCATAAAGGAACCTGCTATGCGAGAAAACCAAGAGCCGCCATTCCGCCTCCACAACTCTACAATTCGAGACAGTGGAACCAACAACCACTCGAAGGCGTAATCTACGGCATGCTCCCCAAGCATATCATCAAAGCCGAAAGTCATTCGAGAAGAAGACGGTATCCAACCACCAAAGGCCCGCAGTAGTACCCTCGATGCAGTGCACCTAGGTATTGGATACAGGAGCCCGTTATCCCTCAAGACGAGATGCCGATTCGGTATCAACAACGGCATTGGGAATCCAAGTGGAGACCCGAGAAGACAAGCTGTTAGGCCTAGGAAAATGGCTCCACCTCCTGAAGCGGCATTAAATGCTGGAATAATAATAATAATCCTGAATTTTACATGCATAGTAATTATCATGATTATAACAACTACGGATATGCCCCGTAGATACCGCAATCTTGTCACAGAGTACATCCTACAGTAAACCAATTGCTGTCAGGAAAATCTGGGTACCTAAAGGAACTAACATACATGGACCCAAAAATCAAAGGGGACCTAAATCTACCTAATTTCTTTGTTACAGGACATTTTAGAGGAGGATACCTGGTATTTCGATAGTGGATGCTCTCGTCACATGACTGGAGACAGGAGCAAGCTATCTGATTTTGTAGAAGGTCGCGGTCCAAAAGTTCGCTTCGGTGATAAGTCTAAAGGAAGAACAAGAGGGAAAGGAAACCTACTAGTCGGGAAATTCAAAGTCACCGATGTCGCATATGTTGAAGGCTTACAGTATAATCTACTTAGTATTAGCCAGTTATGTGATAAACAGTTCTCGGTGAAGTTCTATATAGATCGCTGTAGAGTCAAGAACACCCAAACCAAGGAAGTTGTGCTTACAGAGCAGATCGAGTAATATGTACATTCTTGATGGAAAGCCTATGAGCTCCTCAATTCCATGTTTTGTTGCCAAAGGCACTGCAGATCTTAGTCGGCTATGGCACAAGAGGATGTCTCACGTCAACTTCAAGACGATCAACAAGCTTTCAAGACAGGGTATGGTAAGAGGTTTGCGGATGTGTCATTCAAGAAGGACGGCGTCTGCGGACCATGCCGAAAAGGCAAGCAAATCAAGTCAACCACGAAGAGCAAATCCTACCTTTCAACCCAAAGAGTATTGGAAATGCTACACATGGATCTCTACGGTCCTATAGACCCGATAAGTTTGGGAGGTAAGAAATATTGTATGGTTGTTGTTGATGATTATTCCGTATGCTTGGACGATCTTTCTTAGCAAGAAGAAGGAAACAACATCAAGGTTGCCGAGCTCTGAGAAAGTTGCGAGAATGAAAAAGCATCGAGTATCGTGTGCATTCGTTCCGACAGAGGTCTTGAATTTACTAACCGCTTTATAGAGCAATACTGTTCGGAGAATGGAATACAAAGACGAGTACTCATTTGCCAGAACACCTCAACAAAATGGTGTTGCCGAGCGAAAGAATAGGACGTTGAAAGAAGCAACAAGGACAATGATTGCGAAAGCAAATTGCCGCGGCGTTTCGGGGTGAAGCAACTAACACACGTGCTACACTCAAAACCATTGTATCGTCAACAAGCACCACAACAAAGCGACTTACGAGGTATGGAACAACAAAACTCCATTAGTTTCGTATTTTCACATTTTGGATGCGGGTGTTACGTATTGAACAATGGGAAGGACCAACTTAGAACATTTGATGAAAAATCGATGAAGGAATATTCGTAGGATACTCCTCCGTCGGCAAAGCTTTAGAATCTTTAATAAAAGGAGGTGACGATCGAGGAATCAGTTCATGTAGTGTTCGACGAACCACACCATGACCCTACGGGGAGTAGATAATATCACTCGGGACATTCACCATCTATCTATCTTGGATCCACCTACACCCATAGAACCCGTAGTTGATTTAGAAATCAACCCCGCACTGTAAGAATCGATGTGGATGAAGGCGTACAAGGCATGTTTGTACCCACGAAACTTTCGACACGAGACGGGACCACGAACTAGAACCCGACCAGAAGATGGTTGAGAGATCATCCGCAAGAGCTGATCATTGGAAACATTAATGCAGTGTTTCTACTCGTAGGAGAATACAGTACACAAGGAAATGTACTTTGTGCCCAAGAAGAATCTAATGATGAAGTCTCACGGTTTCTGAATGGAAATCTCAATCCGAACTTAGGAGACTCAATATGTGCACTATCGCTGTATTCTTAGCCCAGTCCGAACCTGTTTCGACCATAGACGCTCTTAACAACTCTCATTGGATTACATCTATGGAAGAAGAGCTTAACGGTTTCGAAAGAAACAATGTATGGTATCTTGTACCCAGACCGACACACCAATCGGTTATAGGAACCAAATGGGTATTTCGAAACAAAAAGGATGGAAATGGACTTATCATAAGAAACAAATCCAGACTAGTAGCACAAGGCTATTGTCAGGAAGAAGGAATCGACTATGATGAAACCTTCGCCCCTGTAGCGAGACTAGAAGCCATCAGGATATTTTTGCCTTTGCCGCCCATAAGAATTTTATCGTATACCAAATGGACGTCAAGAGTGCTTTCCTGAATGGAGAGCTTTCAGAAGAAGTTTATGTTGAACAACCACCAGGGTTTGCCAACACAGACGGTATCGATCTAGTTTACAGGCTAAGGAAAGCGTATACGGACTTAAACAAGCCCCTAGAGCACAGTACGAAACCCCGTCCCAGTATCTAACCAATAACGGATTTGAGAAAGGTGCTGTCGACAAAACATTGTTCAAAATACAGGAAGGAGATGAACTTCTAATGGTACAAATTTATGTCGATGATATTATTTTTGGTTCAACTAACCTTGCTCTATGTCAAAGGTTCTCACATCTCATGCAAAGCAAATTTGAAATGAGTATGATGGGGGAACTTAGTTATTTCCTAGGTTTGCGGATAAAGCGGATGCCTACGGGTATATTCATCAACCAGAGAAATACGGCAAGGAGCTTCTCAACAAATTTGGAATGAACACTTCCAAATCCTCGCCAACCCCCATGAGCACTTCCGTGCAAATTAGTCTTGATGAAGCCGGAAAGCCGTTTGACCAATCACTCTACAGAAGCTCATTGGTTCGCTCCTGTACCTAACGGCTAGCAGCCCGATATCGATTCTTTGTTGGAGTGTGTGCGAGATACCAAGTTGCACCTAAGGAATCACACTTCAATACGGCTAAACGAATCACGAAATACGTTAAAGGAACAATCGATGCGGGATGTGGTATCCTAAGGAAGGCGGATTCGATTTAGTTGGATCTGACGACTCGGATCTCGGAGGTCGCAAGCTAGATAGGAAAAGTACAAGTGGAACTTGTCACTTTCTTGGACCTAGACTCGTATCTTGGTTCGGTAAGAAGCAATTGGCAAATTCTCTTTCCACGGTGAATCAGTACTATGTCTTTGGTAGGCTTTGTATGCAGATCCTTTGGATGCGGCAACAAGCGTCGATTATGGAATCGATGCTAGAGAGACTCCAATCATGTGTGATAGCACGAGTGCAATTGCAATCACGCACAATCTGTTTGCACTCGCGCACTAAGCATATCAACATGAAGCATCATTTCATCGGGAATCATGTCGAGAACAAGGATGTTCGCTGGAAAAAGTCCATCTGAGACATCGGTGGCGACATCTTCACCAAGCCTCTCGACACGGCAAGATTCAACATGCTAAGAACAGACTGGGAATACTACGGCCGGACTCCTGTAAGTAAATTTCTTGCTTTTACTCAATAATTGAGGGGAATCTCAGTAAGACCCGTGTATATGATATCAACATTAATTATCCGTACACTCGAAACATCAATACGATCTTAGCGAACGAAGGCATATGAATACTACGGTGATGTGTGCAATAATTAAGGGGAATCTTGTAGGACCCATGAATACGGCATTAATCCAACTATTCTTTGTATGGAATTTAAAACCTATTAGTACCTTTTTAAGGGGAGCAGCGTATCGGCGGAGAACGGCACATACTATAGGATTTTGATTCGGTATATAATATAATATTATTTCCTTTTTAAAATAATTTTTGTCCATGTGCCTGTTTATGTCAAACATCATGTTCATTAAATGCCTTACACGACATCTGGACAACTGAATCTCAAAAGCCGCGATGTTTTCAAATTGATTATTATTTTTAAACCGCCGTTTTAGGCATTTAGGGTATTCAACCTATGTCAGAAGTGGGACCCGCTGTATTTTAAAACCTGTTAATGGATTAGCGTACCAGTTATACTAAATCCATCCTGACCGTCGATTTCAAAAACGGTTCCCATCCCTTAAAATCTGACCATTCGTACTCTGCAAACCCTATTTCGCCGCCCAAGTATAAAAGGACTGTATCTGCCATTAGAGACTCTTTACGCATTCTGCAATTACAAGAGATCTCAAGCAAACAGCCTACATATTCTCTGCATATTCACTGCGAATTTCTACTGTTTTCTTACACCTTCGCTTTAAGAAAACATCCATGGCTAGTCAATCTTCATCCCCGCTCAAGAAGACCTCCAACATCATTGATGGACGGATCTTCTCGAAAACCGTCATCATCGAGCCTACCAACCCCGAAACCAACGACCCTGAACCGATGGAGTATATCATTACTCGTCTTGAACAACAAGGTCTTTATCGCTTTGGAAGCAAAACCGCCGACAAATACGACGCTCATCTGGTTGAGGAATTCTACCTCAACGCTGCCGTTCGTTTTCTCTCACTAGCCCAGGGAGGACATGTTGCTGACATCACCGCAATCCCAAGGAGTGCAAATGCATAGATAGCGACCTACTTGAGAAAATCTACAGCCGCCCGTGACGGCCCGACCATGGACCAGACTTGAGACGTTTGGGTCTCAAGGGCTGATTACCAAGTTTTATGGACTATTTACCGGGTCCAAAGTGGTTGATATGGTGACAACCACGTGCCACAAGAAAAATTTTCTTCTTCATTTCGTTTATCTCCACGATTTGTTCGGGATCATTGAAAATCGAACGGTGCGTTCGAGATGTGCACGAATCTTAGGTTCGAATGATGGTAGCTATCTTGACTGTGAAAAGGTCAACGGTGTCAAATCATTTTGAAACGTCTTCGGGAAGAGGTGTGCAAACCGCCACCCAAAAGAAATCGTTCGGTTTAATGCTAAACTACATTCGACGAAGTGCGGAGTCAAGCAATCCGCCGATGCTAAGAAAAACTGACTCACGGATATATTTAGGAGCGTCAAACCCTCTGCCTATAACGAGCACAATGCATGCCAAGCACCCGAGAACACGTCACATGCCTATTTCGACAAACCCGAGACGAAACCGTGAAGGTCCCCAATTGGAATCTTCAAAGAAGAAGCGCAAGCGTTCTCACAGCAAGAAGCACTCTGCGGATGAGAAGTCGAAGAAGAGACTACGGAGGCTCTCAAAAATCAAAGCCAAACACTCCGAGGATGTCTCGCCCGTGGCGCAACCCACTGATATAGCACCCCAGGGCCCAACCCCTGCGGAAGAGGTGTCTCCTACTGCATCGACAGTAGATCCCGAGCCCTTGGCGGCTACGACGGATTTAGAGACATGCGCAACATTCAAGACGTTAGCACGTCACGCCCATTCGAGCCAAAGCTACTTCTCCTCTACGGATTCCACACCCGACAGATCCAATTTCCTTCGGGGCACCATCCTGCAAGGAGTCCATCTTCCGTGCAGGATCCCATACCTGTACCGGAATCCATCGAAACATCGTCTCCAGACATGATTCGAAGTACCTCCACCGACTCAATTATAAATCAAACACTTCTTTCAGTACAAATTGAACAGGCGTACGAAAGATTTCGCAATGGAAAAGCTTTAGGCTAGCTCCGTACGACACTGCATAACTGGAGCGAATGGAGCCACGAAGAGCGATTTGTCTCCGAAGTAACCGACTCAACTCAAATTGAGGCACCGCTTCGATGGGACAACGCTTCTTGCAAAGATCTCATTGAAAGCCACCGTTGCACAAATCCGACGCCAGAAGAAAAGGAAAGAAGAAGTCGAGGACTCTCCCATCAATCCAAAAGACGACGGCGACCACGACTCGAGGCAGACGGCAGCGATGCTCTTCAAGCAGATCGAGATTGAGCCGTGAAGAGGCTGAAGCCCAAGCCACCTCTCCACCCGAAGCAGCGAAGGGCCATCTACCCAAGCTAATCCACCTTCACGAGCCGGAGAACATTCCCGGCAGGAGGAATCGGTCCCTCCGGTCGTGGAAGATCAAGAAATTTTGGAACAGGCACCCGAGCCTATTGCGACCAAAGAAGCGGTCCGACAACCCAACAGGAGGATTGATCCCGCCGCATCCTTATCTGCCGAAGAACCTTCGCCACAGGACGCTTCTGAACCAACTGTCGCCATTCCACAAGAAGCTACTCCCGCCCCTGCAACCTTGGAATCCGAGGACGGTAACGAACCTGAGGATGTCCAACTTACTTCACGACCATCCGTGAACGTAAGAAGGTTAAATGGTGTCAAGACTTCGCCACTGACTCTCCTATCTCTGCCGCACGCAAAGAGCGCTGCAAGCTCTTGGCCTTCGATCGTATTTATCAAGATGCGATTAACGCTCTCTCTTAGTAGAAAAGGCTCTGAACTGGATGCACACCTCTGCAGTTGAAGAAATTACAACTCTTCAACACGAAGTATCTCGAGTTGTCGAAGCATTCATCATCTTGCCAGAAGTGTTCAAGCAAGCCTTGAAAATCATGGAAGATAAACAAGCGCAATTGCTGAAGGAGGAAGCTTCGAAGACAAGAATTGCTGAAGCCAAGACAGCTGTGCAATGATAGAGAAACGACTCTCGGCTACGTGCGCATGACAAATCCATTCAAGAGATGTCGCAGACTCTTTCCTCCCTCGTTGAAAGAATAAACAAGATCGAGACCAAACAGACGCCGCTCTTGAAATCCCGCAAAGTCTTGATGAGGCCAAAAGGGGGAAGAAGCTCGAGAAGCTGCAAGGAGAATAAGACTACAACAGAAAGGGAATTTGAGGCTGCTCAGAGCAAGATCGCCGCCGAATTGAACAAGCTAGCACCTCAACCCCAAAGTTTTAGAATTTCGTGCTCAGACAGAATTCCATGACCCAAATGTCCCTTGGCAAAATCTTGTTCAAAGACCTTGAAATACGTCGCCAACCAACCGCAACCCAACCGCCGAAGAAGTGAAGCCTTTGGAGGAAGAATGAATCGATGAGATATTTTGTCGACTCATCGGGAATCCGCCATCTTCAAAAATTATAAGACATTGGCGAAGCGTGGACAAATTTTCAAAGATGCTAGAAGAAGGTAAGCTCCCTCTCCAAATCGAAATGAAATCAAAACATAGAAGAGGAGATCGGGTCACCCATCCAGAGGATTGGATACTTGCCTTTGATCGCTCTTATGAAGGAAGAGCAATTTACCAAGAACGAGGCAATGATTCACTTCAAAACTGGTGGCGCGGCACCGAGAATGAGCCAGAAGGAGACCTTGGAGGCATGCGGATCAAAGATAAAGAGCTGAAATTTATATTATTGTTGTTTTTGTAATTTCTATTCGACACAAACTTTGTACTCAATCTTTTTGAATATCAATAAAACAGTTTGTTTGTCTTGAAAGATTACAACTCGTAATCTACTGTGTTTATGTATGTTTACTTAAATTGTTTGATAGGAATCTCAAGTTAGATAAACTTGATTGAAAGATTAAAGCTGCACGAACTAGTCTACGAACAGTTCATAGTTTGATTGTAAACTTAGAATACATTGTAAGATTGTGCTGCGCGCTACCATAGGCTTAAGTTGTAATAAATCTCAAATCAGTATCGAACGTGCTGCGGCGGTTCATTATTGTAGACTAAAGTCACTAAGTCGACCTATTGACAAAAGACCAAGAAATCGCCGAAGTCATCGAAAGAAGAACGCGCTTCATGAAGAAGGTTTTGGCATCATCAAGAAGACTCAAGAGTTTAAGTTAAGACTTGGCAAATTGTCAAAAAGGGGGAAATTGTTAGGAAAAACAATCACCTGTATCGATTCAATGGGATACCCGATCCTGTATCGATTGTTATTTGTTATTGAGAAGGTTTTGACATATATGCCAAATACAGTAAAGGAAAACTGTATCGAGGATTCAAGGATTTATCATGTATCAAGACTGCTTGAATCGGCATAAGTGAAGCTCGTCAAGACAGCTTGAAGACTTGTAAAAAGATCAAGTATGGAAACTGTCTCGACATCCTAAATACAGTCATTCTCCATACAGTTCACAAAAAGACAAGAAAGAACACAAGTCAAGTTCCGTTGAACAAAGAAGTATTTAAATACTCAAGGATAAAGTATTTAAATCTTGTCGATCTTCGAATCTTGAGAATCCCGCGAAATCCGGATCATGTCATATTCTGTTGAAGGAAATCTTATTCAAACGGACATCTCAACGGATACTTTCTTGAGGCTATATATATCCTTGAAGACATTGAAGATCAGATACCCCAAGTAATATAACTCTCAAAGCTATCAAAGTTATCATCCGAGCAAACATATCTCCGAGCAAACGCAAGTTAAAACGAAAGAGATATACGGTGCTCAAACATCAAGAACGACTATCATCGGATCTTGATATTCAAAGTCACTTTCTTACCGGTTACCTAACCCTTTACCTCTGTGTAAAAACCGAGCTCTGTGTGAACTCAACAAGTTATTCTGACCTGTGTGGGACGAATAAGGACGAAGCTTTGGAACTGTGTGTGAAGAAGCTAGTCAAGAAGGAAGCTTTAACCAATCTGTGTGAAAGGTTGAAAGTGATATCCTTTGTATCAATCTGTGTGAACGATACAAGGATAGGTTTGTTTATAATTACGTAGTTGTGTACGCAGTAATTATTTAATAAACTTTTTACTCCTGTGTGGAGGACCAGTGGACGTAGAGGGGTTTACCTCGAACCACTTAAATTACTGTATTATTTACCTTCTGCTTTTACTGTTTGAAATTACTGTGATATATTAAGTATACACCAAACACTTTGTTGCTGTATCCACGGCAACTAAATGTATCCAAGACTTCCGCTACGCACTCAGATTTAGATTCCATACAGTTTGTTGTTTAAACTACTTTTCCAAACTGTATCCAGTATACTTAAGTGGCCAACATTCACACCCAGAATGGATTGGCTGAATCCTTGATCAAACGAGTTCAAATTATTGCTCGCACATTATTAATGAGATCAAAACTCATTAGTGCAGCATGGGGTCATGCAGTATTACATGTATCAGCACTCATCATATTACGCCCCATTGCTTATCTTATGCACTCCCCTACGCAATTAACTTTAGGCTTTGAACCAAATATTTCGCACCTTCGCACATTCGGATGTGATGTTCAAGTGCCAATTCCACCTCCTCAAAGGACAAAAATGGGTCCTCAACGCCGACTTGGCATATACGTTGGATTTGATTCCCCGTCAATAATTCGGTATTTGGAACCAATAACGGGTGACTTATTTACTGCACGATTTGCAGATTATCATTTTGATGAGACGATGTTTCCATCGACTGGTAAAGGTAAGACTGTTTTGGATAAAGATAAACAAAAACCAGTTGAGGATATCTCCTGGAATGAACAAAGTCTATCCCATCTAGACCCACGTACTATAGAATGTAAAAATGAGGTGAAGAGAGTCATCCATTTACAAAATATTGCTAATAGACTTCCTGATGCATTTAATGATGCAAGTAAAGTAACAAAGTCTTACATTCCGGCTATGAATGCTCCAGCTAGGATCGTTGTTCCTAATGAGCACACAAAAATAGATGATGACGCCCCAAGACAAAAGCGTGGTAGACCTATTGGTTCGAAGGACACTGTTCCTCGAAAAAAAGGGGGCAAATAATGAGATCACAAACCAAGATCATCATATTGAGCATACTGCAGATAAATCTGTAGAGCGTAATACTGCAAATAATGAAGGGATCATGAATTCTGAAAACACCGAGAATGCCATAAACCATTACAATGAGATATGGGATCGAAAAACCATGATAATCGATAATTTATTTGCTTTCTCGGTTGCACAAGAAATTAGGAACGATGATTATGATAATGAACCGCATTCAATAATTGAATGCCGTCAAAGGTCATATTGGCCTAAATGGGAGGAAACAATAAAATCTGAATTAGCTTCTCTGGAAAAACGGATGGTATTTGAGCAAATTACTCGAACATCGAACAATATAAAACCAATTGGTTACAAATGGGTGTTTGTTAGAAAAAGAAATGAGAAAAATGAGATTGCGAGATAGCCCAAGGATTATCCCAGCGGCCTGGGATCGACTATGACGAAACATATGCACCGGTGATCGATATAATCACTTTATGTTTTCTTATTAGTATGGCTGTCCACGAGTGTTTGGACATGGGACTAATGGATGTAGTCACGACATATCTATATGGTTCATTAGATTCTGATATCTATATGAAAATTCCTGATGGATATAAAATGTCAAAATCTGCCGCTCTTCGTGAGCTATACTCGATCAAACTACAGAAATCACTGTATGGATTAAAGCAATCTAGTCGCATGTGGTATCATAGATTGAATGAATACCTTTCCAAGGAAGGTTATCAAAATGATCTTAAATGCCCATGTGTTTTATTAAAAAGTCCAATACTGGATTTGCTATCATTGCAGTCTATTTGGATGACATAAATTTAATCGGAACTCCTAAAGAGTTATCCGATGCTGCTGAATATCTGAAGAAAGAATTTGAGGTTAAAGATCTTGGAATAACAAAACTATGTCTTGGTTTTGAGCTCGAGCATAAAAATAATGGAATACTTGTCAACCAATCTGCTTATACCAAGAGATTGCTCAAACGATTTAATATGGACAAGGCTCATCCTCTGAGTACTCCTATGGTCGTACAGAATTTAGACCATAAGAAAGATCCTTTCCGACCTAAGGAACCAAATGAGGAAAGTTTGGGTCCTGAAGTGCCTTATCTCAATGCTATTGGAGCACTAATGTATTTAGCACAATGCACCAGACCCGATATCTCTTTTGCAGTAAATTTACTTGCAAGATACAGTTCTGAACCAACTCGAAGACATTGGAATGGTATCAAACACATTTTTCGCTATCTCAGCGGTACCATTGACCTGGGTTTATCTTATTCAAAATAGGCCATTAATTCTGGATTAGTTTTGGTTATGCTGATGTGGGATACAAATCCGATCCACATAAGGCTCGCTCACAAACCGGTTATTTATTATGCTATAATGGGACAACTATATCATGGAGATCGACCAAACAAACATTAGTAGCTATATCTTCTAATCATTCTGAGATAATTGCTCTCGATGAAGCTGGCAGAGAAAGTGTTTGGCTAAGATCAGTTATAGCTCATATACAAAATGAATGTTGATTGAAGCCTCTGACAGACACTCCCACAATCATTTATGAAGACAATACAGCATGCATAGCACACGTCAAAAGTGGATATATAAAAGGTGATCGGACCAAGCATATTTCACCGAAGTTTTTCTACATGCATGAACTTCATAAAAATGGATAAATAAATGTTCAACAAATCCGCTTCTGCCACAATCTTGCTGATATATTTACAAAATCACTACCGACATCGATATTCGAGAAACTGGTATACGACATAGGCATGAGAAGAGCTAATAAGAAGAAAGATTGATGAATCAATTTGGAAACTCTTTATTTCAGGGGGAGCGAAATCAAATACGTGCAATGTACTCTTTTTTTCCTTATGACTGGTTTTTATCCCACTGGGTTTTTCCAGCTTAAGATATTTAACGAGGCACCTTATGCACGTATGACATGCTTATCCAACTTACAATGCTACATCCAAGGGGGAGTGTTGTACAATATGGACTTGAGCAATGTAATGTAATACCCAGTTGTAATTCAGTCATTATCATTCAGTAATTGTCACTCAGTAATATTCACTCATTAATGATCATTCATCATTCATTTCATTCATTGTATTCACCATTCGGAGTATATTGGTATCGCGTATCAGTTTTATTCATCATTCAACCCGGTTGGATAGTCGGGCCGAGCATATCATCATTGTCATCTTCATTGTGGGTTGTGTGTGTGGAGTAGCGCACGCTACGTACTCTACATTAGCGCACGCTACCACTCAACATTAGCGCACGCTACCACTCAACATTAGCGCACGCTACCACTCAACATTAGCGCACGCTAATGTTGTCCTGGTTACAGTCCAGAAGGTACTGGACTGCAGGTGAGTTATAAGTAGCGCATGCTACGAATGGTAAGTAGCGCGTGCTAGTGGTTTGTAGTAGCGCACGCTAAGGTCGGACAAGCAGAGTCTAGTGAGTACTGGACTGAATTGAATTAATTCATAGTGCACGCTATGAGTGGTTTTTAGCGTACGCAAACGGTGTAGTAGCGCATGCTAAATGTTGAATGTAGCGTACGCTACTGAGAGCGGATCAGAGAATAGTAGGTTCTGGACTCCAGTACTGGGCATCAATAATTCGTTAACGCACGTTAACCATTGGTGTTAACGCACGATAATTAAATGGTTGTAGCGCACGCTACAAAAGGTACGTAGCGCACGCTATCGTTGCGAACAGAGGGTACTGGACTACCCAGTACACCCGTTAGCGCACGCTACGCATAGGAGCTAGTGCACGCTAACTGGGATTTTCTATATATAGGACAGTCCAGTCCTTTAACGTCATTTATCAATTCTCTTCGTTTCTTCGGCGGTTTTGGGCGATTCCGGGCGATTTGGAGAGTGTTCTTCGAGGTGTAGTCATCAATCATCATCTTCAAGCTTATCATTCGGATTAATCATCATTTCATCATCCCCATCACATCAAATCAAGGAAATAAGCTTCTTGGATCTAGAATTTCGGATTTTGGGTTTTTCCTTCCGATTTCTTCGTGTAAGCTTGGATTGTTGTTGGAATATGTTAGATATGGATTATCTACCTTGGATAAATGTATTCCTATGGATTTATTGTCGTATATCTCGGATTTCATGAATATTGGGGTTTGATTCAAGAACACTTTAGAGTTAACTTTGATATTTTTGGGGGTTTGCGATTAGATGTTGTCGTTAACTCAAATTGTGGATTCCTATTAGATTATTGATACCATTGAAGTTGTTTTGTTGGTTTGAAATACTCATTTTGGAGTTGGTTTTGATATATTCGAGAATTGGATATTATCGAGGGATGTGTGTTTGCTACGTGTTCGTTAGAATACCTCTTTGAGTTTGGATATTGTTGTATCGACGTTTGAGTCGGTTATAATCGTGTTTGATTTGTATATTGAGCATTGTTGGTAATTGTCATTCAAGGTTGTTCGAGCGACCGACATCTCATTGTAGGGCGTTTGTTCGAGGAAGGACATTATTCACCGGTTGAGTAAGTTAATTCTTACTCGGTTAAAGGGATATTCATTCCTTTCGTTGTTGTTCATTCATAATCATAACTCATTCATATTGTATTAACCGTATCGAGACTTGTCATTGTCAATTAATCACTTCAGTCACGAGGAACGACAGTTCCAATCATTTCATTGAGCTATCATTCATCTCACTATCATTTCATCTCGGTGAGTCATTATTGATTTTGATGTCACTTTTGTTATCTCGTGGTATTTCGAGTCATACTGCGTGTCGGTTGGTATGTGTAAGATTTTCATGTCGGGCACATATTAAGTCGTGTGTTGGTTGTTGGCCTCACATTGGACTGTGCACACGAGACGATTTCTTCGTGAGACTGATTAGGTACAAGACCACACGTGTATTCGATCGATACTCGTTGGTGGCTTGTGCACGGACACATTTCCATCCCGTACGTAGTGTGGCGCCACCCTTTGAGCCGTACCGTTAGTTGATTCATACAGCATGTTTGATTGCGTATGTTTTCAACAGGATTGAGTTATAATCTGACCGATTCACATTTGATCGCATGTGTTCAATGGTTTGAGATTTTGATTGAACTTGTAGTTTATACATTATATATGATTGTGTTTATTCAACTCTTGAGGATTGTTGTTCTGTGTAACTGACCCCGTTGGGGGATTTTGTTTTCAGGTCATGGCAAGGCAAAAGCACGGGAATAGAATGTTGTCGGAGAGGAGTCCCAGTGATACTAGTAGGGGGCCCCAGTCCGTTTCAGTTATTCATGTCTTTTCATCTTTATTTCCGCTGCAGATTTCCGTTTGGATATTCATTTTCATTTAATGTTGTATATTTTATCTTCACATAAAATATACATGTATTCAGTATTCTTCCTGGGTGTATTATACTTAGACTCCTCGTCGGAGTACTTGGTAATATGATGTGACTCAGTACTACATTTACGTTGTATTTCATTCATTTTCACTCGCCTGGTGGGTCCCAGTCGGGGGTCCACGACACTGTAATATCCGCCTAGTTTGGGGTGTTACAGAGTTGGTATCAGAGCGTGGTTTTGAATACTACCTTCCGAGTCATGTCTCATTTGAAATCATCGTCATCGGACTAGTATCATTGGACTTTCGCGTCACGTGTGACCTATGCAAATGCCGAACCCATCAGACCGAAAGAACTGTAAGACTTCTAACGCCATGGTATAATTTCTGGCAATGAGAATCATTCATTCATAAGTCATCAGTTAACAATCCTCAAACATCATTTTCATTTTAATCATGTTGATCATGTTAACTCATTAATCACTCAATTCATTTCATCACTCAGTTGTTGATCTTGAGAATCATATCATTAATCTTGTTAACTTGTTCAAGATATTCATTTCAAGAACTTCATCAGATAATCACGTCATTTCAGTTGATCATTCATGTAATCATTGTATTTGAGTGCGTATGCTCATTTTCATCATTTCATAATATAATCATAATGCGGTACTCATACGAGATCTATGATTATCATGCGACCTTCCTACTTCAGAATGGAGAGAACTATCAGGGGATGCACGGGGAGAGGCCGCGGTACGGGCCGAAATCCGGGAAATAATCACTCACTGCCAGGAAGTCGTACCCAGGACTCAGCTCGATCAGAATATGTTCGGGTTGATCCACTCACTTTTATGCAGGTCATGATGACCCATATGCAATTGCTCAATCATCATTGCGCCACTCTGGCCGATTTAATCGAGAGAAGTCTCCCGTGTGAGCCTGCTGCTAAGGAAATTGCTGAGCAACAACCTTCATCTGTCAGCAGGAAATCAAAGAAGCGTATTCAGTCTGAAGGCGGTCAGTCGACCTTCAAGAAGCCTCGTGGGGGCCCTAACTTTTTTGAGCGACCTCCTACGGCGCCTAATCCTGCGGGATCTCAGCCCCGAGCAGCCAGATCAGCCATCACCTGTTTCAACTGTGGAGCGCCGGTTCATTACATCACTAAGTGTCTGAAACCGTCTATCACGTGCCATAATTGTGGAATTGTTGGGCATAAGGCCCGTTTCTGCCGAAGGGACTCCAAGCCGACTCCGGTAGCATCTCAGGCCCAGAAGCAATCAGCGATTCAGAATCAGACTACTCTGTCAGCGTCGTTTAAGACGACGGAAGCGAATAAAGGCGGAGCTCATATTTATCAGACGGGAGCGTCCGGTTCGGGAGCCGGCAAGTCCCGAATTCACGGGATGAAGAGGACCGACGATCCGGAAGCCCGAATGATCTCAGGTATACTCGTAATTCTATCTCAACCTGTGTGTACCCTTTTGATACTGGTACATCGCATTCATTCATTTCCGAATCATGTTTGAATAGACTTAACTTGGATAGTCTTATTAATTGTGGGCCTTATATCATTGGTCTACCTGGCGGTAGAAGAATTTTCGAAAATCATGGGGTTAAGAACTGACCGAATTAAGCTTAATGACCGCGAGTGGTTGGTGGACCTAATCATGGTGGATTTACCTAAGGACGATGTAATATTGGGTATTAATGGGATGGGTCGTCATGATACCATTCTCATTGTTCGTAAGCGTATGGTCACTATCATTTCCGTCGTTGGAGTCAAGTGTGTATTTCAAGGAGGTGACCCCCGTTGTTCCGGAAGAATCATTAATATGATGAAAGCAGTAAAATTACTCAACCAGGGTTGTTCAATCATTCATTATATCATTATCATCGATTGACCGTTCTAAGGCAATCGAGATGTTCCATCATTCATTGTATCATTGTCATCGATTGGCCGTTCTTAGGCAATCGAGGTGTTCAGCCATTCGTGGTATCATTGTTATCGTTTAACGATGTACTCCCAGACGAGCTACCTATTTTACCTCCACCGAGGGATATGGAATTCACGATAAAGTTGGGGCCCGATACATCTCCATTATCGAAGGCACTGTATCGGATGTCCCCCACCGAAATGCTGGAACTAAAGAATCAATTGGAGGATTTGATCGACAAGGGTTATATCCGACCAAGCGCGTCTCTGTGGGGAGCACCAGTGTTTTTTTGTCAAGAAGAAGGATGGGTCGTTTTGCTTGTGTATTGATTATCGGGAGTTGAACAGGGTGACGATCAAGAATAAGTATCCTCTACCCCGTATTGATGATCTCTTAGATCAACTTCAGGGAGCTTCAGTATTTTCCAAGATCGACTTAAGATCTGGATATCATCAGTTGCGAATTCGAGAGTCGGATATCGCAAGGACGGCGTTCCAAACACGCTATGGCCATTATGAGTTTGTGGTAATGCCGTTTGGGTTAACTAATGCCCCTGCGGTATTCATGGAATTAATGAATCAGGTTTTTATCGACTATTTGGATCAGTTCGTAGTTGTCTTTATTGATGACATTTTAAATTATTCCTGTGACCGGGAGGAGCACGAGTTTCACTTTCATCAGGTGCTCGACGTGTTGAGACGAGAGCAACTTTTTGGGAAGTTTTCCAAATGTGAGTTCTGAATGTCCGAAGTGACGTTTCTCGGGCATGTAATTTCATAAGACGGAGTTCATGTCGACCCTCAAAAGATAGAGGCTATCCGAGATTGGTTACCTCCGAAGAATGCTAAGGAAATACGAAGTTTTCTCGAATTAGCCGATTTTTATCGGCGATTTGTGGAAGGATTTTCTAAAATCACTCAACCATTGGCAAACCTTTTGCAAAAGGATAAGAAATACACGTGGTCCGACGCGTGTCAGCGGAGTTTTGAGGAACTCAAGATCCGGTTAATTTCAGCATCTGTCCTTTCTTTACCGCAAGGGACAGAAGGATTTGTGGTTTATAGTGATGCGTCCGGATAGGGTCTCGGATATGTACTCATGCAGAATGGGAAAGTTATTACTTATGCTTCACGACAATTGAGACCTTACGAGGTTAATTATCCGACCCATGACCTGGAACTAGCAGACGTGGTGTTCGCATTGTAGATTTGGCGTCATTATCTCTATGGCGTTACCTGTCAGATATTCGCCGATCATAAGAGTTTAAAGTATATATTTACTCAGAAGGAGTTAAATATGCGACAGAGACGGTGGTTGGAACTAATCAAAGATTATAATATCGAGATCCTTTACCACCTGGGCAAGGCGAACGTTGTCGCCGATGCCTTGAGTCGTAAGTCCGTTCAGGAGCAGATGCTTGCATGATTAACAGTTCAGAAGGAACTTCAGCAGGAATTTCTGAGACCCGAGATCGAGGTCTGGTTACAGCGAGTACAAGGGCAACTTTGTACGTTGGAGATTTCATCGCCCCTTGAGGAGGCGATCAGGGAGAATCAGGGTTCGGACCCCTTTTTGTTACGCATTCGAGAGGATGTGACTCAAGGGAAAGCCCCCGGGTTTGTGGTCCACGAGGATGGACTTTTGCGTTTTAAGAATTGGTTGTGCGTACCGGCAAATGACGAGTTGAAAAACTCTATTTTGAGAGAAGCTCATGCTACCCTTTATTCTGTTCATCCGGGATCTAGCAAGATGTATAAAGACTTGAAACAAAATTACTGGTGGAGTAATAGGAAGCGAGAAGTCGCGAAATTTGTTTCGAGATGTTTGACCTGTCAGCAAGTCAAGATTGAACATCAGCGACCGGCGGGTATGCTAAAACCGCTCCCTATTCCAAAGTGGAAGTGGGAAGATATTTCTATGGACTTCATCACGAGTTTGCCGATGAGTCGTCGTGGCATGAATAAAATCTGGGTGATTGTGGACCGCTTAACTAAATCGTCTCATTTCCTTGAGATTAAGGATACGTGGGGTCCCGAGAGACTTGCCCAGTTGTTTATCAAGGAGATAGTTGTAACACCCCAAACTAGGCGGATATTACAGTGCCGTGGACCCCCGACCGGGACCCACCAGGCGAATGAAAATGAATGAATTATACAGGTAAATGTAGTACCGAACCACATTACAACATCAATTACTCCGATGAGGAGTTTTATACAACACACCCAGGATGATACTGAATACCAGTATATTTTATATGGAGATAAAATATACAACAATGAGTGAGATGAATATTCAAACGGAATGTCTGCAGCGGAATAAAATAAAAGAAACATAATGACTGAAAAGACTGGGGCCCCCTACTAGTATCACTGGGACTCCTCGCCGTCACCGTGCTCTTCCGTGCCTTAGCCTTGCCATGACACAGCAGTATCCCCAACGGCCGCCATACGTAACAACAATCCTCAAGGGTTGAAAATACACAATCATGATATGTCTGGAATTATGAATTATCCTGTCGAAACATACGCAATCAAACATGCTATATAAATCGACTATCAGTACGGCTCAAAGGAATGGCGCCACACAACGTCCGGGATGGAAATGTGTCCGTACACAAGCCACCATCACACGTGGTCTTGTGCCTAATCAGTCTCACGAAGCAATCGACTCGTGTGCACAGTCCAATGTGAGGCCAACAACCACCACACGACATAATTGTGCCCGACATGAAAATCCTACACATTCCAACCGGCACGCCAGTATGACCCGGAATGTCACAATATGGCAAAAAATGACAACGAAAATGAATAATGACTCACCAAGGTTAAATGATGGTGAAATGAATGATAGCTCAATGGAATGATCGGAACCGTCGTTCCTTATGACTGAGGTGATTAATTGACAATGACAAGTTTTGATACGGTTAATACAATGATGAATGAGTTACGATTATGAATGAACAACAACAAAAGGAATGAATATCCTTTTAACCGAGTAAGAATTAACTTACACAATACCGATAAAGAATGTCCTTCCACGAACAACGTCCTAAATGAAAAGTCGGTCGCTCGAACAACCTTGAACATCAATAGTTACCAACAACCGATCAATACACGACTCAAATACGATCATAACCGACCCAAATGTCGATACAACAATATCCGAACTCGTAGATGTACTCTAACGAAAACGTTGAGATACCCGTTGGTTAAAACCAAACCCAAATAATCGAACCAACTCCAACATGATTGATTCAAACCAAAAAACATTATCAATGATATCAATAATCTCATAGAAATCCACAATCCAAGTTTATAATAACGACAATGGAAATCCCCAAAATAACCGAAGTCAACCCCAAGGGTTCTTGGAATAATTCGAAAATAACCATTAAATCCGTAGGAATATATTTATCCAAGTTAGATAATCCATAACTAACATATTCCAATGATAATCCAAGCTTACGAAGAAATCGGAAGGAAAACCCAAAAATCCAAATTCTAGATCCAAGAGATTAATACCTTTGATTCGATGTGATGAAGATGATGAAATGATGATCAATCCGAAAGATGAGCTTGAAGATGATGATTGATGATTACGCCTCGAAGAATCCTCTCCGAATCGCTCGAAATCGCCCAAAATTACCGAAGGAATGAAAAGATATGAATAAAAGACGAACTCTGACTAAACTGGCCCAATTTATAGTCACCCGGTTAGCGTGCGCTAGCTCCTTGTGCGTAGCGTGCGCTAACGAGTAATTTGGGTAGTCCAAGACTGCCGTCCGAACACGGTAGCGCGCCACGTACCTTCTTGTAGCGTGCGCCACGGCCATACTACTAGCGTGCGCTAAGATCCATTATTAGCGTGCGCTATCGAAATATTGATGCCCGAGATCGAGTCCAGAAAACTGTCTGACCTCTGACCTGACCCCGATAGCGTGCGCTACAACCATTGTTTAGCGTGCGCTAATATATCGGTTGCGTACGCTAACAACAATACATAGCGTGCGCTATGAATAAATCCAGTGCAGTCCAGTAGCCACTGGACTTAACCTGATCCGCCCCTAGCGCGCGCTACTCCACACATATAGCGTGCGCTACTACAACCCATTAGCGCGTGCTACTTACCACTCGTAGCGTGCGCTACCTATAACTCACCTGCAGTCCAGTACCTTATGGACTGCAGCCGAGGTAACCTTAGCGTGCGCTAAAGCTGAGTGGTAGCGTGCGCTACCTATACCCAAATAACGTACGCTAAAAGGAGTATGTAGCGTGCGCTACTCCTCATGCACAGCTCGCAACGAAAATGACAATGATGATAAACACGACACGAAACTCCAATCAGATTAGTGATGAATGACGATTGATACACGATACGATTACTCTGAATGATGAATACCAAGACTGAATATGAGTGACAAATGATCAATAATGAATGAAATTACTGAGTATCAATTACTGAATGATAAATGCTGAATGATAATTACTGAATTACAACTGGGTATTACATACACCCCCCCTTAAAAGAGTTTCGTCCCGAAACTAAGGGTCAAACAACTCGGGATAACTCTCCCGCATACTATCCTCGGTTTCCCAAGTAGCCTCTTCGACTCCGTGTCTAGACCACTGAATTTTAACCAAAGGAATCGTCTTATTCCTCAACTGTTTGATCCGCCGCTCTAAAACTCGTATAGGACGCTCCTCATATGAATGATCGTCGGCGATCTCGATTTCGTCGAACTGAAGTATGTGACTCGGGTCGGCAACATACTTCCGCAACTGAGAGACGTGAAATACATTATGAATTCGGCTCAACGCCGGAGGTAAAGCCAATCGATAGGCTAACTCGCCTACTCGATCCAAAATCTCAAACGGCCCAATGAATCTCGGACTCAACTTTCCCCTCTTCCCAAAACGGAAGATACCACTACTCGGGGATACCTTGACCAACATGTGGTCACCTGCCTCGAACTCTAATGGTCGACGACGATTATCCGCATACGATTTCTGTCGACTCTGAGCTGTCAACAAACGACTCCTGATCAAAGCTACCTTCTCACGGGCGGCTATAAGCATATCGGGCTCGGTGTCCAATGATTCTGATAGGTCGTCCCAACACAACGGAGATCGACAACGACGACCATACAAGGCCTCGTAAGGTGCCATCTTGATTGAAGCATGCCAGCTGTTATTATACGTGAACTCGATTAATGGTAGTTGGGCTTCCCAATCGTCTTTCCAATCGAGGACGCATGCCCTCAACATGTCCTCTAAGGTCTGAATAGTCCTCTCTGATTGTCCGTCAGACTGAGGATGAAAAGCTGCGAGATTAAGCTAAGTTCCCATAGCACGATGAATCGATTTCCAAAATGCGACACAAACCGTCGTCACGATCGGAAGCGATACTTTTAGAGTACCGTGCGATCGACTATCTCTTTGATGAACGATTGAGCAAGTCTCTCGGGACCCCACGTTTCCTTGATTTCAAGGAAATGAGCTGATTTAGTTAAGCGGTCCACGATCACCCAGATCGTATTCATGCCACGACGACTCGTCGGCAAACTCGTGATGAAATCCATAGAAATGTCTTCCCACTTCCACTCGGGAATAGGAAGGGGTTTCACATACCCACGGCCGATGTTCAATCTTAACTTGTTGTGAGTTAAGCATCTCGAAACAAATTCCGCGACTTCTCGCTTCATATTACTCCACCGTAATTTTGTTTCAAGTCCTTGTACATCTTGCTAGACCCGGATGCACAGATAAGGGGTAGCATGAGCTTCTTTCAAAATCGAGTCTTTCAACTCGTCATTTGGCCGGTACGCACAACCGATTCTTAAACCTCAAAAGTCCATCCTCGTGGACCACAAATCCAGGGGCTTTCCCGAGCCACATCCTCTCGGATGCGCAACAATGATGGGTCCGAACCCTGATTCTCTCGGATTTCCTCCTCGAGTGACGATGAAATCTCTAACATACAAAGTTGCCCCGAACTCGCTGAAGCCAGACCTCGATCTCGGATCTAAGGAATTCTCGCCAAGCTCCTTCGAATCGTTAAACGGCAAGCATATGCTCCCGAACGGACTTACGACTCAAGGCGTCGGCGACAACGTTCGCCTTGCCCGGAGTGGTAGAGGATCTCGATATCATAATCTTTGATTAATTCCAACCACTGTCTCGACGCATATTTAACTCCTTCGAGTAAATATATACTTTAAGCTCTTATGATCGGTGAATATCTCGAGGTGTAACGCCATAAAGATAATGACGCCAAATTTTCAAAGCGAACACCACTACCGCTAGCTCCGTGTCGTGGGTTGGATAATTAACCTCGTAAGGTCTCAATTGCCGTGAAGCATAGGCAATAACCTTCCTGCTCGCATGAGTACACATCCGAGACCCCGTCCGGATGCATCACTATAAACCACAAATCCTTCCGTCCCCTGCGGCAAGGAGAGTACAGGTGCTGACATTAAGCGGCTCTTGAGTTCCTCAAAACTCCGTTGACACGCGTCGGACCACGTGTATTTCTTATCCTTCCGCAAAAGGTTCGTTAAGGGTTGAGCGATTCTAGAAAATCCTTCCACAAACCGCCGATAATAACCCGCTAATCCGAGAAAACTTCGGATTTCCTTAACGTTCTTCGGAGGTAGCCAATCCCGAATAGCCCCCGTCTTCTGAGGATCGACACGAACTCCGTCTGATGAAATTACATGTCCGAGAAAAGTCACTTCGGACATCCAGAACTCACATTTGGAAAACTTCCCAAAAAGTTGTTCTCGTCTCAACACGTCGAGCACTTGATGAAGGTGAAACTCGTGTTCCTCCCGGTCCCGAGAATAAATCAAAATGTCATCGATGAAGACAACAACAAACCGATCCAAAAAGTCGATGAAGACCCGATTCATTAACTCCATAAATACCGCAGGTGCATTAGTCAAACCGAACGGCATAACCACAAACTCATAATGACCATAGCGTGTTCGAAACGCCGTCCTCGCGATATCCGACTCTCGAATCCGAATCGATGATATCCAGATCTTAAGTCGATCTTGGAAAATCTTGAAGCTCCCGAAGTTGATCTAAGAGATCATCAATACGGGGTAAGGGATACTTATTCTTGATTGTTACCTGCTCAACTCCCGATAATCAATACATAAGCGGAATGAACCATCCTTCTTCTTGACAAACAACACCGGTGCTCCCCACGGGGACGCACTCGGTCGGATATAACCTTTCTCGAACAACTCCTCAAGTTGGTTCTTTAATTCTGCATTTCGGTCGGGGCCATCCAGACGGTGCCTTCGATATCGGGGGCGTACTGTGCTCCAACTCAATCGTGAATTCCACATCCCTCTGTGGAGGCAAACCAGGTAACTCGTCTGGAAAAACATCGGCATATTCCCTCACCACCGGAATATCCGTTAACATTACTGATGATTTCTCGGTTTTGGCCATATAGCACCAATAACCGACACATCCCTGATTGAGTAATCTTACTGCTTTCATCAAATTAATGACTTTACCAGAACAGCCGGAATTACCTACCTGAAACACACATTCGACTCCATCGACTGAAATGATAGTGACCAAACGCTTTCGGACACTAATGATGGCATCATGACGATCCATCCAATCAATACCCAAGATGACGTCGTCCCTCGGCAAATCTACTACTATTAGGTCCGCTGGACATACACGACCATGAAACTGAATCGGACAATTCTGAATCTCACGGTTACCGATAATTCGTCTACCATCAGGTAGGCCAATGACATAAGGCTCGCAACTAGTAGCACTACCCAGACGTAGTCTACTCAAACATGACTCGGAAATGAATGAATGAGATGCACCAGTATCAAAAAGGGTACACACAGGTTGAGATAGGATATCGAGTGTACCTGAGATCATCCGGGCCTCCGGATCGTCGGTCTTCTTCATCTCATAAATTCGGGGCTTTCCGGCCCCCGAACCGGACGCTCCCGTCTGATAGCTCTTGGCTCCACCTTTAGCTCCTGTCGTCTTGAACGCAGCCCGAGTGGCCTTTGATTACGCACCGAATGACACAGGGCTTGAGATGACGCCGGAGTGGGTTTAGAGTCCCTACGGCAAAAACGGGCCCGTGCCCGGCAATCCTGATTATGGCACGTGATGATGCCGGACATTTTCTGCAGAAATGACACTGTTCTACAAAGTTGAAACATGAGACGGATGAACTGGCCGCTCGAGATTGAGATTCCGCTGGTTTAGACGCCAGGGGAGGTCGCTCGTAAAAGTAGAGCCCGCCGCGGTTTCTTGAAGGTGGCCTGACTTCCGTCAGACTGATCACGGTTCTTAGACTTCTTGCCAGCAGATGAAGGTTGCTGCTTAGAAATCTCCTTAACAATAAGCTCGTAAGTGAGAGATTTCTCAATGAACTCGGCCAGAGTGGCACAGTTATGATTAAGCAAATCAAGTCTCATACGGGGTTTTGACCTCTTCTTTGAAATACTTGATCTTGTCCGCTTCGAGTGAATGATAGATGAGGCGAACGGAAGAAGTTCTGAAATTTCTTGGGCGAGAACATCCGCGTCGACGAAGGGTCGGGAGTGAGTAACTCGATGCCTTGGCCTCTCTGAGTGGGGCTGGATAATACCTCTCCATCATGAGAGTCTTGAACTGATCCCAAGTACATGATCCGTCTGTGGGCTTCAATGATAACCACCATGAATGAGCGCTCTTACCGAGATAGTAAGCCGCAACTGAAACTTTATGCCCTTGAGGGCAATCCACCATAGCAAATAACTTCTCAAAATGCTCAAGCCAATGAACAATATCCGCCGGCTCAGATGAGCCCTCAAAGGTAGGTGGTCGCTGGCGAGAGATATCGCTAATGATATTGCTTACACCCCTCTCTTGCCTCTGAGGCGGCGGCGGAGGAGCCTGTTGATTTTGAGTAGTGGAGTTATGCATCGCCTCCATTAGTTGTGCCATCTGAGTCATTTGGGCCATCATGCCCTGCATAAATGCGAGTGGGTCCACCCGGACACCCTCTGACTGAGCCGTGTCCCGGATACGACTCCCCGACAGTGAATGATCGCGTCCAGGTGAATGAGTGGCAGCGTCACTGCTCGATGAGTTAGCATTATTCCTGGCATTTGCACGTGTATTCACACGAGTTCTCGGGATTCGGCCCGCTCCACGGCCTCGTCCTCCACGTCCTCTGCCAGCCCTTTCCATACTGAAGTGGAAAGTCATATGATGATTATATATCTCGCATGAGTATCACATTATGATTATATTATGAAATGATGAAAATGAGCATACGCGCTCAAATACAGCGATTGCATGAATGATTAGTTGACGTGACATGATTATCTGATGAAGTTACTCAAATGATTATCTTGAATGAGTTAACAAGATTAATGATTCGATCTTCCTGATCAACAACTGAACAATGAAATGAATTGACTGATTAATGAGTTAACCAGACCGTCCCGGTCAAAATGACAATGATGATTGAGGATTGTTAACTGATGAATTATGAATGAATGATTAATGCCAGAAATTATACCATGGCATTAGAAATCTTACAGTTCTTGGTCTGATTGGCTCGGCATTTGCACAGGTCACACGTGACGCGAAAGTCCAATGATACTAGTCCGATGACAATGATTTCAAATGAGACATGACTTGGAGGGTAGTATTCAAAACCACGCTCCGATACCAACTCTGTAACACCCCAAACTAGGCGGATATTACAGTGCCGTGGACCCCCGAACGGGACCCACCAGGCGAATGAAAATGAATGAATTATACAGGTAAATGTAGTACCGAACCACATTACAACATCAATTACTCCGATGAGGAGTTTTATACAACACACCCAGGATGATACTGAATACCAGTATATTTTATATGGAGATAAAATATACAACAATGAGTGAGATGAATATTCAAACGGAATGTCTGCAGCGGAATAAAATAAAAGAAACATAATGACTGAAAAGACTGGGGCCCCCTACTAGTATCACTGGGACTCCTCGCCGTCACCGTGCTCTCCCCGTGCCTTAGCCTTGCCATGACCTGAAAAACAGTATCCCCCAACGGGGTCAGTTACACAGAACAACAATCCTCAAGGGTTGAAAATACACAATCATGATATGTCTGGAATTATGAATTATCCTGTCGAAACATACGCAATCAAACATGCTATATAAATCGACTATCAGTACGGCTCAAAGGAATGGCGCCACACAACGTCCGGGATGGAAATGTGTCCGTACACAAGCCACCATCACACGTGGTCTTGTGCCTGTCGATCTCACGAAGCAATCGACTCGTGTGCAGTCCCAATGTGAGGCCAACAACCACCACACGACATAATTGTGCCCGACATGAAAATCCTACACATTCCAACCGGCACGCCAGTATGACCCGGAATGTCACAATATGGCAAAAGTGACAATGAAAATGAATAATGACTCACCAAGGTTAAATGATGGTGAAATGAATGATAGCTCAATGGAATGATCGGAACCGTCGTTCCTTATGACTGAGGTGATTAATTGACAATGACAAGTTTTGATACGGTTAATACAATGATGAATGAGTTACGATTATGAATGAACAACAACAAAAGGAATGAATATCCTTTTAACCGAGTAAGAATTAACTTACACAATACCGATAAAGAATGTCCTTCCACGAACAACGTCCTAAATAAAAAGTCGGTCGCTCGAACAACCTTGAACATCAATAGTTACCAACAACCGATCAATACACGACTCAAATACGATCATAACCGACCCAAACGTCGATACAACAATATCCGAACTCGTAGATGTACTCTAACGAAAACGTTGAGATACCCGTTGGTTAAAACCAAACCCAAATAATCGAACCAACTCCAACATGATTGATTCAAACCAGCAAAACATTATCAATGATATCAATAATCTCATAGAAATCCACAATCCAAGTTTATAATAACGACAATCGGAAATCCCCAAAATAACCGAAGTCAACCCCAAGGGTTCTTGGAATAATTCCGAAAATAACCATTAAATCCGTAGGAATATATTTATCCAAGTTAGATAATCCATAACTAACATATTCCAATGATAATCCAAGCTTACACGAAGAAATCGGAAGGAAAACCCAAAAATCCGAAATTCTAGATCCAAGAGATTAATACCTTTGATTCGATGTGATGAAGATGATGAAATGATGATCAATCCGAAAGATGAGCTTGAAGATGATGATTGATGATTACGCCTCGAAGAATCCTCTCCGAATCGCTCGAAATCGCCCAAAATTACCGAAGGAATGAAATGAGATGAATAAATGACGAACTCTGACTAAACTGTCCAATTTATAGTCAGTCCAGGTTAGCGTGCGCTAGCCCTTGTGCGTAGCGTGCGCTAACGAGTAATTTGGGTAGTCCACTACCCGCTGTCCGAACATGGTAGTGCGCGCTACGTACCTTCTTGTAGCGTGCGCTACGACCATACTACTAGCGTGCGCTAAGATCCATTATTAGCGTGCACTATCGAAATATTGATGCCCGATCGGAGTCCGTAAAGCGCTCGACCTCGGCGACCCGATAGCGTGCGCTACAACCATTGTTTAGCGTGCGCTAATATATCGGTTGCGTACGCTAACAACAATACATAGCGTGCGCTATGAATAAATCGGTGCGATCCGGTACTGGACTTAACACGATCCGCCTAGCGCGCTACTCCACACATATAGCGTGCGCTACTACAACCCGTTAGCGCGCGCTACTTACCACTCGTAGCGTGCGCTACCTATCTCTCACTGCATCCGGTACCTTACGGATCGGCAGGTAACCTTAGCGTGCGCTAAAGCTGAGTGGTAGCGTGCGCTACCTATACCCAAATAACGTACGCTAAAAGGAGTATGTAGCGTGCGCTACTCCTCATGCACAGCTCGCAACGAAAATGACAATGATGATAAACACGGCACGAAACTCCAATCAGATTAGTGATGAATGACGATTGATACACGATATGATTACTCTGAATGATGAATACCAAGACTGAATATGAGTGACAAATGATCAATAATGAATGAAATTACTGAGTATCAATTACTGAAGGATAAATACTGAATGATAATTACTGAATTACAACTGGGTATTACAATAGTGAGATTACATGGTACTCCTAAGAGTATCGTTTCCGATCGTGACGGACGATTCGTGTCTCATTTTTGGAAATCAGTTCATCATGCTATGGGAACTCAGCTTAATCTCAGTACAACTTTTCATCCTCAGTCCGACGGACAATCAGAGAGGACTATTTAGACTTTGGAGGACATGTTGAGGGCATGTGTTCTCGATTGGAAAGATGATTGGGAAGCCCAACTACCGTTGATCGAGTTCACGTATAATAATAGTTGGCATGCTTCGATTAATATGGCACCTTATGAGGCCTTGTACGGTCGTCGTTGTCGATCTCCTTTATGTTGGGATGACTTATCAGAATCAATCGGCACCGAGCCCGATATGCTTATAGCCGCCCGTGAGAAGGTAGGTTTGATCAGGAGTCTTTTGTTGACCGCTCAGAGTCGGCAGAAATCTTATGCAGATAATCGTTGTCGACCATCAGAGTTCGAGACAGGTGACCATGTTTTGGTCAAGGTATCCCCGAGTCATGGTATCTTCCGTTTTGGGAAGAGGGGAAAGTTGAGTCCGAGATTCATTGGACCGTTTGAGATTTTGGATCGAGTAGGCGAGTTAGCTTATCGATTGGCCCTACCTACGGCGTTGAGCCGAATTCATAATGTGTTTCACGTACCTCAGTAATAGAAGTATGTTGCCGACCCGAGCCACATACTTCAGTTCGACGAAATCGAGATCGTCGATGATCATTCATACGAGGAACGTCCTATGCGACTCTTAGAGCGGCGAATCAAACAGTTGAGGAACAAGACGATTCCTTTGGTGAAAATTCAGTTGTCTAGATATGGAGTCGAAGAGGCTACTTGGGAAACCGAGGATAGTATGCGGGAGAGTCATCCCGAGTTGTTTGACTCTCAGTTTCGGGGACGAAACTCTTTTAAGGGGGGGTGTATGTAATACCCGGCTGTAATTCAGTCATTATCATTCAGTATTCATCATTCAGTAATTGTCACTCAGTAATATTCACTCATTAATGATCATTCATCATTTATTTCATTCATTGTATTCACCGTTCGAAGTATATTAGTATCGCGTATCAGTTTTATTCATCATTCAACCCGGTTGGATAGTCGGGCCGAGCGTATCATCATTGTCATCTTAATTGTGGGTTGTGTGTGTGGAGTAGCGTACGCTACGTACTCTCTTTAGCGCGCGCTAATTGAGTACAGGTAGCGCACGCTACCACTCAACATAGCGCACGCTAATGTTGTCCTGGCTGCAGTCCAGAAGGCACTGGACTGCAGGTGAGTTATAAGTAGCGCACGCTACGAATGGTAAGTAGCGCGCGCTAGTGGTTTGTAGTAGCGCACGCTAATGTTTGGTGTAGCGCGCGCTAAGGTCGGACAGGCAGAGTCCAGTGAGTACTGGACTGAATTGGATTAATTCATAGTGCACGCTATGAGTGGTTTTTAGCGTACGCAAATGGTGTAGTAGCGCACACTAAATGTTGAATGTAGCGTACGCTACCGAGAGCGGATCAGAGAACAGTAGGTTCTGGACTCCAGTACTGGGCATCAATAATTCGTTAGCGCAAGCTAACCATTGGTGTTAACGCAGGCTAATTAAATGGTTGTAGCGCACGCTACAAAAGGTACGTAGCGCACGCTACCGTTGCGAACAGAGGGTACTGGACTACCCAGTACACCCGTTAGCGCACGCTACGCATAGGAGATAGCGCACGCTAACTGGGATTTTCTATATATAGGACAGTCCAGTCCTTTAACGTCATTTATCAATTCTCTTCGTTTCTTCGGCGGTTTTGGGCGATTCCGGGCGATTTGGAGAGTGTTCTTCGAGGTGTAGTCATCAATCATCATCTTCAAGCTTATCATTCGGATTAATCATCATTTCATCATCCCCATCACATCAAATCAAGGTAATAAGATTCTTGGATCTAGAATTTCGGATTTTGGGTTTTTCCTTCCGATTTCTTCATGTAAGCTTAGATTGTTGTTGGAATATGTTAGATATGGATTATCTACCTTGGATAAATGTATTCCTATATATTTATTGTCGTATATTTCGGATTTCATGAATATTGGGGTTTGATTCAAGAACACTTTAGAGTTGACTTTGATATTTTTGGGGGTTTGCGATAAGATGTTGTCGTTAACTCGAATTGTGGATTCCTATTGGATTATTGATATCATTGAAGTTGTTTTGTTGGTTTGAAATACTAATTTTGGAGTTGGTTTTGATATATTCGAGAATTGAATATTATCGAGGGATGTGTGTTTGCTAAGTGTTCGTTAGAATACCTCTTTGAGTTTGGATATTGTTGTATCGACGTTTGAGTCGGTTATAATCGTGTTTGATTCGTATATTGAGCATTGTTGGTAATTGTCATTCAAGGTTGTTCGAGCGACCGACATCTCATTGTAGGGCGTTTGTTCGAGGAAGGACATTCTTCACCGGTTGAGTAAGTTAATTCTTACTCGGTTAAAGGGATATTCATTCCTTTCGTTGTTGTTCATTCATAATCATAACTCATTCATATTGTATTAACCATATCGAGACTTGTCATTGTCAATTAGTCACGAGGAACGACGGTTCCAATCATTTCATTGAGCTATCATTCATCTCACTATCATTTCATCTCGGTAAGTCATTATTGATTTCGATGTCACGTTTGTTATCTCGTGGTATTCCGGGTCATACTGGCGTGTCGGTTGATATGTGTAGGATTTTCATGTCGGGCACATATTAACTCGTGTGTTGGTTGTTGGCCTCACATTGGACTGTGCACACGAGACGATTTCTTTGTGAGACTGATTAGGTACAAGACCACACGTGTATTCGATCGATACTCGTTGGTGGCTTGTGCACGGACACATTTCCATCCCGGACGTAGTGTGGCGCCACCCTTTGAGCCGTACCGTTAGTTGATTCATACATCATGTTTGATTGCGTATGTTTTCAACATGATTAAGTTATAATCTGACCGATTCACATTTGATCGCATGTTTTCAATGGTTTGAGATTTTGATTGAACTTGTGGTTTATACATTATATATGATTGTGTTTATTCAACTCTTGAGGATTGTTGTTCTGTGTAACTGACCCCGTTGGGGGATTTTGTTTTCAGGTCATGGCAAGGCAAAAGCACGGGAATAGAACGTTGTCGGCGAGGAGTCCCAGTGATACTAGTAGGGGGGGCCAGTCCGTTTCAGCTATTCATGTCTTTTCATCTTTATTTCCGCTGCAGATTTCCGTTTGGATATTCATTTTCATTTAATGTTGTATATTTTATCTTCACATAAAATATACATGTATTCAGTATTCTTCCTGGGTGTATTATACTTAGACTCCTCATCGGAGTACTTGGTAATATGATGTGGTTCGGTACTACATTTACGTTATATTTCATTCATTTTCACTCGCCTGGTGGGTCCCAGTCGGGGGTCCACAGCACTGTAATATCCGCCTAGTTTGGGGTGTTACATGTAACACCCCGAAAAATGGCGGCTATTACAGTGCCGTGGACCCCACACCAGGACCCACCAGGCGATATCAAAACATAATTTAGACATCACATAAATGTGATACCGAACCACAATAACTTAATCATAACTTCGATTAGGAGTGTAAACCGTATACATCAACTCATACAACCATACACAGGATCCAAATCTGGTATAAACTATATGGAGATGGAATACACCCAAAACAATAATAATACATTCGTCTAAATTTAAAATAGAAAAACGAAATTCCACAGTTAAGACATAACCGAACTAGCACCCTTCAATACCCTTTGCCGCCATCGTGCTCTTCCTGCGCCTTGCCCTTTCCTCGTCCTGAAATACAAGTATTTCGCCCAAACCACAGGGTCAGCTATACATGATAATAATTCTCATGGCATTATATAATTCATGTACATACGGATCTCAAGGAAATAACCGACTACTGAGTATACCCATCGGGCGTATAAACAGTCAATCCCAAACTGTCGAACATATCCAATCATACATAAAATATGAACGACCAAACAACGTGGCTCAATACGAACGTCACAGTACGCCCGATCCGGAAATGTGTCCGTGCACATGTCCATCCCGTATACGGAATCCAGAATATACGTGGGACGATGTACCTAATTAGCCTCACGAACTACGTCTTGTGTGCATGGTCCAATGCGGAAACATCCACGCATGACCATCAAGTGCCCGGCTAAAAATCCTACACATAACCAATCGGTATGCAGATATGACTCCAGAGATGTCACGATGCAACATGACAATGAAACTCAACGAATTACACATTTATCAAAGAATCGAACAACTCACCGAAGTGACAACAAAGCTCAATGAGACCAACGGTATCAAAGGCGATAAACTTGGGAATACAATCCCACTACAAAATGGTAATACGATCGAGAACAACATCATATCATGAATCATGGATTCATAGAGCATTACTTATACACGAAGCGCATAATATTCACAAGAATTCAACCATCATTATAACCAAGCAAGATAACTTACCTCAATTCCGTAGACGAATAGCCCTTCTTCAAACGAACGAACAGTCAGAATCCTCGACTACTAATACTCACTCGAACGAGCAACCTTGAACGAAACGCAACTCATTCAACAACACATTCATGCAATAATGATATCAATTCCTAAGAAACGACATCTGAAATATCATTCGAGTGATTCTTCCTATTCCAACGAAGATTCCATATTCTCACTAATGAATTATGATATACCAAGTTCGTCTTTAAAAACCGATTTTTACCAAGTCATTTAGGTTCATCCATATTTACGTCTCCTAATACACAAGGATCAATGTAAATGAATTCGGTCACTAATTCTATAGTATCATTATCACCCATAATCGTTATAATCATCATAAGAACACTATCAACGTATTAATATGATGATCAACACCTTCTTAAGTTATCAACACACCCGATTAACTTGAATATATGAAGGTTAAGTTTGTGTTCTACTAAAATCCATTACTATCCTTTAAAGAAATTGCTCAAAACCTAGTTATATCATTTAGGATGTTAACATAACGTTTAGACAATCCATTTCATCGACTTATCAAATTCATCACGAATGTATCAATTCCATAAGGCTAATACATAGTCCCATGTTATCTCTCAAGGATTAACTAAACATTCAAGACATGATTAGAATCTAACACTTCTAAGCATCAAGGAATCCTCACTTACAAGTCCAAAGTCTCAAGATCGAAATCAGCTTCCTATTGTCATGTTAATAATCAGGTTGTTATCCAACATAATCAACACAACTATATTATGAAAACTATCAACCATTAAGAAGTGATACTAATATCCTTATCTTGTTCTTCACTTAGTTTGATCATGATTCTAACAACTATCATACTTATACTAGATCATTATAAAATTATACGAAGTGTTTATTGCTAATATCATCATAGACATGGATTCAATACAAGTTTAAAGAAAACCAACCTCAGAAACGAAGAACAACACCAAGACTCCAAGAACACTCTACAAACTTCTAATCACCAAGCCACAATCCAAGTGACGAAGCTCCAACACAATATGGAAGGGGTAGAAATCGATTTAACAAGGTGGGGGATCAGTTTATAGAGGGAGGGGTTGAATTGGATCGTGCAGAAAAACGAAAGGCAAGTCATACCTTTATAACCCGTATTAAGCATTATGTACGCTATAACTAACACTTAACATACGTTAAGAACATTACGTACGTAATTCTACGGGCATTACGTACATAACGAATCTCCAGATGCTACTGACTCAAAACACATATGCTATTACGTACGTTGTTAGGCGTATTTTTATACGCTTATTTATCATTATTTTGTAGTGTTTTGGTGAGTGAAATCATCTAAATGAGCTTTTAATGCCTTGATTTTGTATGATTGACAGGAAATTGAAGTCCGGGAGCTAAAACGAGGCAAAACAGGCGAAAACGGCAAAACTGGACGATGAGCCGCGGCGCAAGGAATCGGAGCCGCGGCACAGGAAGACACCAGCCGAAGGGCAGAGTAATCTGTACTCTGTGCCGCGGCACAGAAGAATTTATTTACGCCCAGGTATTCAGCTTTTGGCGATGTGCCGCGGCACAGGTTCAGTGAGTCGCGGCACACTTAGCGGGTTTGGTACGTCTGCGCGGATTCTGGGCCGTTTCGAAGCCAGTTTTCAACCGATTAATACGGACGCGATTTGTGGAGGTGCTGAGCTATAAATAGGGCTTAAGACCCTAATTTAATTATCGGGGAATCATTGAATCTAAACCTAGGAGAGCTTAAGCTTGGAGACAGAGAAGAGGAGGAAAGCAGAAGAATTCAAGGGCAGAATATGGAGTCGAAGAACGGAGGAATCCGAGCTTCATCTGCGTTTGAATTTTATGCTTTCGTTTATTTATTCTATATTTTCGCTTTTAGTATGTCGGGCTAAAGCCCTAATCTAGGGTTTTGATGATACCTTTTTTTTTACGAATTGATTAAGATTATCGTATTTATTACCTTTTTTTTTATTTTTCCCAATTTTGTTTAATGCTTGCAATTATCCGGCCAATAGTTGTATTGATTTAATCATTCACTTGAATCGGGAGAGGAGATTTGGTGAGGAACTATTGGTGAGGACCGTTTATTCGTGAGATAGGAATATACTCATAGAAACTACGTGGCCTTTAGGAGATTTCATGCTTTTGCCTATCAACGAGAAATTCACCTAGGGATAGAGTGCGTTAGTCGCCGTTAGATAAATCTATTGACCTGGGAGAGGCGGTAGAATATATTAGCAATCTCCGCCTTGATGAAATTGGGAAAATTATTTATTACGGATAATCGAGAGTAAATTCGGATAAACTAAGGTGGATTCGAACCCTAGACGTGTTCATCATTTGATTTCCTTAATCCAAGATATTGTTTTCTCGCTTAGTATTTTAGAAATTCTTTTAGTTATTAATCCAAAACCTGACTTCGATTGTTCAAATAAAATTGGAATACGAAAACGTCGGTAGTTAGAGATTCAATCCTCGTGGGAACGATACTCTACTTATCACTTTATTACTTGTAAACGATGACGTGCACTTGCGTGTAGGAAATATCGCAACAAGTTTTTGGCGCCGTTGCCGGGGATTGAAATTTTTCTAATATCGATTTAAGTATTTCCAGTCTTAATTTGAACGTTTTATTTTTATTTTTGTGTATTTATTTTTGTTTATTCGTTTTTTTTCCTTTCAGGACCTTTCGTTAGTGCATGAGAAGACTCGGTAACGAAGGCTTACTACCTTTGGACACCGAGCTCGAGCGCACGCTAAGAAGGAACAAAAAGGAGAAAAGAGAGTTGCAGACGGCGGTCATCATGGCCGAGAATATTGAAATCCAAGGAGGAGACAACCAAGTGCGGCAAGTTCAACCGGAACTCGCTCTTCGAGATTATGCCATGCCGCAGGTCAACGCTAATTTTTCGGGAATCCGGCGTCCCACTATCCAAGCAAATAACTTTGAGATCAAGCCCGCCATTATTCAGATGGTGCAAAGTAGCCCATTCGTGGATTGCCGAAGGACGACCGAATGCCCACATTGCGTCTTTCCTTGAGATATGCGATACTTTCAAAACTAATGGTGTCACCGACGATGCCATCCGATTGAGGCTTTTCCCTTTCTCTTTGAGGGATAAAGCAAAGTTTTGGTTAAATTCCTTACCACCGGGGTCGATTACAACATGGGAGAGGTTAGCGCAAGCCTTCCTTGCCAAATTTTTCCCACCAGCTAAGACGGCGAGGTTGAGAAATGAAATAACCACTTTTGCCCCGTTCGATATGGACTCGCTCCACGAGGCGTGGGAGCGATATACAGAATGACTACGAAGATGCCCTCATCACGGTAGTCCTGATTGGCTTCAGCTTCAGTCGTTTTATGGTGGTTTGAGTGCTTCTACACGCACTTTAGTGGATGCGGCCTCGGTGGGACATTCATGGCAAAATCTATGGCCGAGGCACACGTGCTTTTGGAAGATATGGCAAAACGCATACCAATGGCCATCGAAAGATTGACACCGAAAAGAGTAATGGAAGTTTCAAGCAATGATCCGATCTCCACCTTGACAGCTCAAGTCGCCGCTTTGGCACATGACTCCAGACATTTTCGCACGCACCAGCCCCGTTACCATTGAGACATGTAATTGGTGTAACGGATCACACCCGAGCGCGGAGTGTCAATTTGGAAATCCGTTCGAGCAAAATCGGATGGAGCAGGCTCAATTCGTAGGAAATGGGAATCGACCGAATAACCCGAACTCAAAAACTTATAAACCGGGGTGGCGCAATCATCCCAACTTTTCATGGAGAAACGGACAGAACGCACACCAGCCTCCTTTCGCTCAGAATCAACAGCATCCCCCTTCCGCTCCCAAAGTGTCTCTCGAGGAAGCGCTTGCAAAATTGGCGGCAAATACGAGTCAATTTATGACTCGGACGGAAGCTACACTACAAAATCATTCTGCTTCCATTCGGAATTTGGAGGTCCAGCTGGGCCAAATCGCTAATGTGTTGACAGCTCGTCCGGAGGGAGCATTGCCGAGTACAACAGAGACTAATCCTAGAGAGAGTCTAAACGCAGTTAGCTTGAGAAGCGGGAGAGAGTTGCTGGATCAGCCGGAGCTGGGTAAAGAGAAGAAAGTGATGGAGGAAGAGATGGATTTAAAGCCAGAGGAGTCAAAGGATGTGAAGCCGGATAACTTGAAGACATGTGTTCCCCCCGTTCCGTTTCCGCAGAGACTACAGCAAAGAAGGGCGGACAAACAATTTTCTAAATTCCTTGATGTGTTCAAAAAGCTTCACATAAATATTCCGTTCACCGACGCATTGGAGCAGATGCCGAGTTATGTCAAATTCATGAAAGAGATATTATCTAAGAAGAGAAAACTTGAAGAGTTTGAAACGGTCACCTTGACAGAGGAGTGCAGTGCAATTCTTCAAAAGAAGCTCCCACCTAAATTAAAAGATCCGGGAAGCTTCAACATACCTTGCACCATGGGGAATTTTTCATTTAATAAGGCACTATGCGATCTTGGTGCAGTATCAACCTCATGCCTCTGTCGATTTTCCAAAAGTGAATATTGGGGAAGCTAAGCCAACCACGATCTCATTACAATTGTCGGACCGATCGATAAAGTATCCGAGGGAGTGATCGAGGATGTATTAGTTAAGGTTGACAAGTTCATCTTTCCACCGACTTCATCGTACTAGACATGGAGGAAGATGACAATATTCCGATCATCTTGGGACGACCATTTCTAGCGACGGGCCGAACCCTTATAGACGTGGAAAAGGGAGAGCTAACTCTGAGGGTCCAAGACGAGGAAATTACTTTTCAAGTATTCAAGTCATTCCCATGTCCAGGAAGTGCTGATAAAGGATCACAAATTGAGAGGGTGAATGCCGTTGAAAGAGGAAAGCACCGAAAACATCGTCGGTGGGAAAATTCAGATGTTGTGTTAAATGGCCCGAGTTTTAAGAAGGATGTAGAACAAGTGGCGTTCCTCGAGCATGAGGAGAAATCTGCTGCAATCGTGGGTTCGTTTGTGAAGGAGGAAAGTGAGCCAAAAGCCAAGCGAAAAATTAGTCATGGAGAAATCGGGTGTTTCGGAAAATTTTTCAAGTCGAAACCTTTTCACAAACAACATTTGATGACCGAACCGAAACTCGAACCACTGATGACCAATGGTCATAATTTTAACCAAAATATAAACGGTTCGATGAACGGGGCGGAAGCCAAATGGAGTTTGCGAAAAGCGAACTAACGTTGTCCAATAGGTCCGGCTGAAGACTATAAACTTAGCGCTTCTCGGGAGGCAACCCGAGTTCGTAGTTGTAGATTTTTGCATTTCTTTATTTTTCTTGTATTCGTGATTCTTATTTTTCATCATTTTTGTGCTTCTAATTGCTTCTGCCTCTCGTTTTTAACGTCTTCTTCTATAAATTACGCGGGAAAGTCCTGGGAAGCAATTGGAGTATGTGCCGCGGCACAGATATTGTGAGCCGCGGCACACATCAATCGCCAGGAAGGCAAAACCGATCGTACTTTGTGCTGGCACGGCATATATGAGCCGCGGCACACTTGAGCAATGAGCCGCGAACACGGAATTTGAGCCGCGGCACACGAAAAACCGAGAACACAGTGTCATGTGGATCAGACCTTGTGCCGCGGCTCACTTTAGCCGTGCGCGCACACTATGCGGAATCCGAAAGGGCGGGTAGCATATAACACGCGAGCGGCCGCATTTCAGTGCACGTTTTCTACTTTCCTTCTTCCTCCCAGTAGCGACCTACCAAGTTTTCCTTCAATTCTTCCCGGCGATTTTTTTCTTGCAATCTTCAAAAAGGTACGTTTCAATCTTGCGAATTCACTTGCTTATGGTTTATATTTAGAAGTTGTTTTTGCTTTGAATGGATGGAACATGCCTAGTTTTTCCTTCAAGTAGTTTCATGATTGTTAGAGTATAACAGGGTAGTTTCATCGAATTTTCTTGATTAAATTGGAATATCAATGAATTGATTGTGTTAAGTTGTTACTGATTGAATTGTATTTCTGTTTTTGGGGGTTGAATCGAGCTAGAACTATGTTTATTCTTCAAGTAAACATGCGCCCTCAAGGTGTCTGATAAATTGCCCAAATGAAAAGTTTTCTTTGAAAAAGCAATCGTTTTGAATTTTCGTGCAACGTATACGTTTTCAGTTTACAGCAAGCCCAACCCTTACATCCAGGTTAGATGTTTAAGTCCAAATTCACCTTTCTCTCTCGTATGTGCTAGTGTCTTAAATTCGGAATTTCTGGTTTGATGTCCTCAGCCGCGCATAGATCATTGTTATCATTTTTGCGTGAATTAACCCTCGTGTTTTCACTTTTCAGGATTGATTATGGCGCGCACGAAGAAGCTGACAAAGCGTGCTAGGACCGAGTCATCCCCTACGAGAGGGGAGACCTCTCGGGGTCGGGCCGAGGCGGAGGGGCACCAATTTTCGGACCCCGAAATTCACAAAATATTCAACGAAAAGATCCGTCCACGACCACTTATTCCCGAGAGGGGTTTTACTCCAGCTCCTCAGGACGGGGAGTTGCTCACCATGATCGACGAGATGGGATGGGCGATGACAAAGACCTCCCGAGCGCCGGTCATCTCGATCGTCCAGAGTTTTACGCCGCTCTCTTGAAGCATATCCGGCAGGCATTCGTTGCCATCTTTAGAGTCCGGACTCAGTCGACGTCCGAGGGGTCACGCTGATTTCTCCCCGATCGCTATTCGAGAGGCTTTTTGGGTTTCGGCGGTTGACGAGACGGCTATGACCGCGTGATGACCGGCCTCACTAAGGAGGCCCCGCTTGAGACGATCAGACACCCGATCGACCGGGAGCAATGAGCACAGAGCTCATTCACTTTTCACTTCAGAGCTCGCGCCTCAGCCTGGCTCGAGCCTCGGCTTTACTTTATTTGCGCACGCATTGACCCCACCTCCCAGATCCGCACAGCTTTTCTCTCCCGCGCCGGATACTTTTGCTATCACCTCCGGTGCGTTTGATGTGGCCCCCATTACGGTCCGATCTATCTTCCAGAGTATCTAGGGGGCCAAGACGGGTTGAAGCACCCTCCCTCATCTGCGATTTATGCCGTGATCGGGCTGACGTGGTCAGTCGACGAGCCGATGCTTGCCCCACAGGCCCCGATCGACCACCGCATCATATCGCACTTTGACCAGTGGGGCGGAGCGCCGGCACACGCTCGGGGGCGAGGATTTTTGCTCGAGGAGGCTCACGAGGGATCCCCCGAGCCGCTTTTGTTGACGCACGGAGAGGCCGGCCCGCAGCCCGACAGAGCGAGGTTGGATGAGCTGTTTGATGGGCTGCGGGAGGATATGAGGAGACAGAGAGACGAGCATAGGGAGGAGTTGAGGAGAGAGAGATGAGACGAGGAGAGAGAGAGATGAGATGAGGAGAGAGAGAGATGAGATGAGGAGAGAGAGAGAGAGCTGGATGGCTGCTATGCGGGAGGAGCAGCGGGCGGCGAGGGAGAGTGTTGTTGCTGCCGCCAGAGACGAGATGAGAGAGCAGGCCCGCCGGGCCGTGACGGCTAGGCGTCTTGCCGCGAGGATGCTTATCATCGGGAGCACCTCGCCGCATGGACGGCGCACATCATGCATCCCGACGGGCCATTTATTGCGCCCGCCCGGCCACCACACCACCTCCTCACCGGACGATGCCGCACCTCCCCGAGCAGACTGGAGGGGAGTACTTGACCTTTTACTTTTCTTGCATTTCATTTTTGTCCATTGAGGTCAATGTACGTCCTAAGTTTGGGGGATTTACATTGATCTACATTCATTCTTGTACTCTATTTTCTTCTCAGTACATTATATTACATTGCACTTTTCTTTTCTTTGCGAAATTTTTTTAGCCTTGCTTGCCGTAGTTTCTCATTATTCGTGAATTTTTGTGATTCTATTTGTTTGATAATCGATGTTACGACACTGTCTTTCTCTACGAAGAAGCGGGCGAGTTCTAGTCGAGTTGAGTCGATTATTTCGCTTCGCTTAGTATTCAATTAGGTCCGAAATTTTTCCCGATTGTAGAGGTCTTGGCGTATAAGAGACGATACATACTTGTTTAAAATCCCCATCAATACGTTTGGCTACATTTCCTGGACGGTGAGTCGACCGTTTCTTTAGTCGTGTTGGCACTTAGTTTGAGTTTTGAGTCGGTCGCTTTTCCCTAAAAGTCGAGATAATGTGTTCTATGATGGGAAGTCTAGTAAGGGGTATTCGCGTGACCGTTGTTTACTCGCGTAAAACGACGACCCCGATTAGACTAGTGATTTAGTGATTTCACATGTGCCAATGATAGGAAGCCTAGTAACCGGGGGCATTCGCGTGACCCGCTGTTTACTCTCGCGTAAAACGGCAACCTTGATTCGGACATGCGGAAATTATATATTCGAGTTGTTTCTCCGCTGTAGACGGGAACTTAGTAACTAGAAGCATCCATGTGCCCCATGAGTGTCTTTTACGTCAAACGGTTTCCTAATACATGAGAATGGAAGTTCCACCCTAGGATTATCCCGATGAAACATCCCGAGATCCTAACCTAGTGGTCGACTCGAATCAAATTTTTGAGCATATATATAAGGGGATACTGTCCGAGGTTTATTTATTATGAGACTCGTGAAAATTGTGCCTTTATACTGTGGAACGCGACGAACTAGCTTGTTTATGTTAGCCTTTCATATTGACGGTCGATTTGACTCATGTTTTGTTAATCTTTGAGCTGAGTTTTCTTCATGAACGAATGATTAGGACTGAACTTGATTACTTTGCGGAATCATTATTCTGAGTGCAGCTCGCTTTTATGACACTCGTATTATTTAGAGAGAATGGCAGGATAGTATTGATTAGATTGAACACTATGAGTTGCACAATTATTCACGACATTCTTTTATTGACTTTCATTCTTTTTGCTTGAGGACAAGCAAAGGCTTAAGTTTGGGGGTATTTATTAGGCGTATTTTTATACGCTTATTTATCATTATTTTGTAGTGTTTTGGTGAGTGAAATCATCTAAATGAGCTTTTAATGCCTTGATTTTGTATGATTGACAGGAAATTGAAGTCCGGGAGCTAAAACGAGGCAAAGCGGTAGCAGCAAAGCGACGATGAGCCGCGGCGCAAGGAATCGGAGCCGCACAGAAGACACCACCAAGGGCGTAGTTCAGATTCTGTGCCGCGCAAGACAGCCAGTGAGCCGCGTACGAAGAATTTATTTACGCCTGTGTATTGACTTTTGGCGCTGTGCCGCGGCACAGGTTCTGTGCGCCGCACACTTAGCGGGTTTGGTCCGTCTGCGCGGATTCAGGGCCGTTTGGCGATTTTCAACCGATTAATACGGACGCGATTTGTGGAGGTCTTGAGCTATAAATAGGGCTTAAGACCCTAATTTAATTATCGGGGAATCATTGAATCTAAACCTAGGAGAGCTTAAGCTTGAGACAGAGAAGAGGAGGAAGCGAGAAGAATTCAAGGGCGAATATGGGAGTCAAGAACGGAGGAATCCGAGCTTCATCTGCGTTTGAATTTTATGCTTTCGTTTATTTATTCTGTATTTTCGCTTTTAGTATGTCGGGCTAAAGCCCTAATCTAGGGTTTTGATGAAACCTTTGTTTTGACGAATTGATTAAGATTATCCAATTTATTACCTTTTTATTGAGTTTTCCCAATTATGTTTAATGCTTGCAATTATACGGCCAATAGTTGTATTGATTTAATCATTCACTTGAATCGGGAGAGGAGATTTGGTGAGGAACTATTGGTGAGGACCGCTTTATTCTGTGAGATAGGAATATACTCATAGAAACTACCTGTCATATAGGAGATTTCATGCTTAAAGCCTATCGACGAGAAAATTCACCTAGGGATAGAGTGCGTTAGTCGCCGTTAGATAAATCTATTGACCTCGGGAGAGGCGGTAGAATATATTAGCAATCTCCGCCTTCAGTAAATTGGGAAAATTATTTATTACGGATAATCGAGAGTAAATTCGGATAAACTAAGGTGGATTCAGAACCCTAGACGTGTTCATCATTTGATTTCCTTAATCCAAGATATTGTTTTCTACTGCTTAGTATTTTAGAAATTCTTTTAGTTATTAATCCAAAAACCCAACTTCGATTGTTCAAATAAAATTGGAATACGAAAACGTCGGTAGTTAGAGATTCAATCCTCGTGGGAACGATACTCTACTTATCACTTTATTACTTGTAAACGATGACGTGCACTTGCGTGTAGGAAATATCGCAACATACGTTGTCAAAATTAACGTACGTAAGGCTCTCGTACATTACGCACGCTAATGCATAAACATTACGTACGTAATGGCCGTTGACTAGGCTGTCACGATCGAATCACCGACCACTGCCCACGTATGGTCCCACCCGTCGAAAGGCGAGCTGCTGATTGATAAACTGCATTACGTGCGTTAACATAGGAGTGTTACGTACGTAATGCTATGTACATAGCGTACGTAACGATAACATGGTAGCGTACGCTAAGGGCAACAACAATCAAAAATGAAATTCTCCAAATAACATCTAACAATCAGCTATAGTATGAACGACAAAGATCAATAATTCGATTTAACATAACTTCAACAATATACTCATTACAATAAATAAGGATATGCTACGACATATGTTCGAATTATTCGAAGAATACGACAGTAAAGACGTGAGTTCAGACGGATATTACAAGCAACTTGTCACAATTGGAGTGCTCTATTAAATTTTCACTATAAATTATTTATTCTCCACCTCTAATATTTTATCTTGTAAATTTTCCTATAAATAGGAGCCTTGAGAAGGTTGTAAAATGCACAAAAAAAGAAGAAGTAATAAAACTTCCTCTCATTTTCTCTCTACTTGTTATCTTGTTATTTTCTATTTTATGCTATTATCATCTTCAATAATAGTCTTGCTTAATATTAGTTTCATAATATATTTATAATTTTGAGAAAAAAAAGAACTCTCTGTGTAGGCACACATGGAATCAATCTCTTTTATTGAACATTTAAAATCGAACTTAATGGTAGTATTTCTAATTAGTATTTACGAGGCTTGATCCAACCCGTGCGATGAACGGTCTTTGGTTGCAGATGCTTGAATGAGCATTGGTTGGAGACGCTTGAATGAGCATATGACGGTAGTTAGATGCCTATTAGAGAATTTGTATTGTATTTATTTTAGAGGATTTAATTGTGATGTTATCATAACTTTTGTATTTAAATTAGTTTATTTACATTTAAAGTTACAATTAAAATAGTCTTTTCACATGTAGTCTTTTAATATGAATAAGGACTCATCCGTAACGCTTTTTCCGCGTAGAATTCTTTTAGTCTATGTAATTAGTTATATGTAATGTATTGTATTTATTTTAAATGTTCATAGTGTAATGTTTTATCAACCCGTGCATTGCACCCATTGCATCTAAATATTCATAGTGTAATGGTCGGTACTAATTAGGTTTCCAGTACTTAAAATAGTTTATTCACATTAAAAGAGTACATGTAAAAAGACTTTTTCTAAGACGTTACATTTAAAATGTCTCTTCACATGTAATCTTTAAATACTAACAGCTTTTGTTTTAACATTCTACAATTTTATGCAATCTTGAAACTACGATATGATTTCGTTTTTAATTCACAACGGTTACCAACTTACCATCCCCCAAGCAAAAAGTAAAAGTGAATAATACAAAAGGAATGGACATGAAGAGTCTCCATTATATTGTAAGAGACTATTAGTACTAGCATCATGAGATAGAGAGAAAGCGTGCATATTGATTATGTAAATCATTAATATGAGGTAAATTTCCAATGAAGAATATTTTTTAGCTTCTTTATTCAATGTATACCAATATCGTACCTATGTGTCTGCATATATACGTGATACATGTTTATGTATGCATTGATGAATGTATGTATGTGTCAAATTTACCAACTGCTCGAGGTCCGACTCAGTATTCACATAAGCTTTCCCATTATTACATGCATATATTCATTCATTAGCTTTTCATGAGTTGTACACTTTAAAGCAATCATTTTATTTCAATCCATTTTGTTTCATTTCTTTTAGCAAACACCAACCGATTGATTATTGACATCAATTCATTGTGTTTTGAGATTGTTTTGCTACGGTTGGATCCAGTCTAACAGATTAAAACCCAAAACCAATGGGGTAAAAAAAGTTTGGGTAAGATGGGATCCAATTCATTCCAAGATATACATCTAATTTTTTTATCACTATCATAAAAACATCTGCCTCCCATCCATCTTTTTTTCTGATTTTGCAGATCAACCACCAAACATGAACACAACTTCACACACAAACTACCGTCGTTGTGACTCCTTACCTGAAATAATCAAACACAACATCATACCCTTTAATGTTTCTGCTCAAAATCATTTGATTTAGTTTCTGTGTTTTTTAACGAACAAAGAAAAGAAAGTAACATCAAATCACAGATATCCATATTCGAAAGAATACCACAGCAAGTCTTTAACTCCATACAAACATCAAACCATTTATTGTCAGAAGCGCACACAAACTCTTTAAAGAATACCACAACAAGTCTTTAACTCCATATTCGAAAAGGTAGGCCAAGATTAAAAAATAGTGACAACCTCTTATCTACATATAAATAGAAAACGTAACAGGAGGCTTATATGGCAAACTGCAAAACTGGTGTGGTTTTTTGCTATGTTGTTTTTTGCTATGTGCTTCAAACATTAATACTTCAACAACACTTCATATTCATCAATTATGAGAGCATGGTTCCAGGAATCCTTTTGTGTTCACTCCATCATTACACGAATGTTTGTATTCCTTGAAGTTTAATATGTAGATGTAAATTCGTGAGTTTATAAAAAACGAAATTATTTTTGGGGTGCAATGCATTAGTTTTACAGTACTAATTTTTGTGCACAACCCCCCTTGCACATTAAATTAAGGGGGATAAGCTTTATATATAATAGATAGATGTTGGTATTAGCTGTATGTAAATCCTGAAACGTCGCCGTATGGGATTTTCATGTTTGAAACGAAGTCGTCTTTCCTGCTCCCACATTGCCTCAAGCTCGCAGCTTTTCGTCCAACGGATATAAAAAAGTGGAAAATTTTAAACCCAGAATATTGAAAAAGGAGAGAGAGTGAGGGAGAGAGAGAGAGGAAAAGTGAAACTTTTCTTCTATTACCGAAATAAAAGAAAAGTGAACCACTGTTGTGAATTTCTTTTCCTTTCAGATTCCACTCCACCGCTTTGATCCACGCGTTGCTGCTCAGTTCCCGATTCTTGGCTTCTGGTTTATTTAATTTCTTTTTTAACATTTTGTTTACCCCTTGCACATTAAATTAAGGGGGATAAGCTTTATATATATGACAACGGTTCGTCGGGGATGATTTTGCACTATCCAAAGCTGAATTTAAAATTAAAAATCGAAGCTGTGAAAAACGATTTTCCAGTCTTGTTTTATTAAAATAGGATTTTTTTTTGTTTCATATATGAATCAAGTAACTGTAACCGTTGAGGAGGGAAAAAAAATTCTTACTCATTAATTTTTCAAATTGTACTTCATATGTCCATAGTTAATTGTAACATTGAATTTCTTTTAATATTTTTTTTATCCCCCTTACATATTAAATTAAGTGGAATAAGTTTTATATATAATAGATTTTCTTTGATAGCATTTCCAGTAGTTTTTCACTAGATTAGTAGAGATTCTGAACTCCATTTTCAATATATTTTACTAAAAAGAACACAATAACTCTTTAAATTAATAACGCCGGGATCGAAAAGTGTACTAATTAATTAAGAATATAAGTAATCAAAGTAAATTTAATAATAAAAAACTGTAATATTAATAATATTAATTTTAAATCTAAACTGAATTGAACTAAACTAAATTGAAGTCTGCTTAATTAAACTGTAATATACTAAAATTAAATTCAAAAATACAGATCAATGCGCATTATAGACGTTAAGTGTGAATAAAACACTCATAAAAATGCAAAGATTTGTCCTATTAGAAGAAAAAGTATAGGGGTGTCAATGGGTCGGGTAGGTTATGAGTACGCCTCTTTCATATTCTATCCTATTTGATCCGGATCGGATTCGGGTACTGCCCATCGAGTCGGGTACCTAATGAATCTTCGGGTACCCATATACCTTATATATAAAAATATAAATATTTTTGATATATATCATATATGCATATAATATAATCAATAAATTCAATTTAGTATATTGAATATTTAAAATATTATATTTTATATAATAATTTATATATAATATAATATAATATAATAGCTATGTATGATAATATCCTTATATAATTCAAACGAGTACGCGGGTCGGGTAATCCAGTCGGATAATCATGTAATATGCTATACTCATACCCTACCTGTATCCAATCGTAAAATTTCAAGTTCAGCCGATACCCGACTCAAGGGCCGGTCCTGAGTTTTCGGATGCCCTGGGCGAGGCGATAGAAAAATGCCCCTCGTAAGCGAACAACGCACTATTTTTTAGAAATTTATAACCTCGGCAAGTTACGGCGCTCATCCTCACACCAATTTTTCATTAGTAAATAAAATATTAGGTATAAGATATAAACTTCGAATTATAATTTCAAAATACAACACTTAAAACGATGTTGTCGTTTGTATCTTGAGAAAAAACCATCGATTATCTCATCATAATCAACATTCGCTAAAATAATATCACCATATCATGAAAAACAAATATCATAATCAACTGTAAATGAAAATAAATCTTATGAATTCTAACACTATAAAATTAATAACATAGTCAGCACATACTCTAAGATATTAATATGTAATGTAATAAACTAGTACGATTGAGTTTTTCTACATCTTTTATCCATATTACACATGAGAATAATGGTGAATTTATATATTCTACGAGTACTTTGCCAAGAATTGTTTTTTTGTACAAGTAAAGAAGTACACAACTCAAGAAGCAGACAAGTGAAATTTTGGAAAAAAATAAAAGTGCAAACAAATACGTTTGATTAAAATAATCTTTAAAAAACTTTATATCTATTGGTTACATGTTAACCCCCTTACCCACATGAGTAATCCTACAGAACACCTTAAATAAATATTATTTTTTTGTTTTGTCTTTTTCTTTTCTTAATGTATCATCTTCTTCTTCATCATTATATTTCTTTCCTCCACTCTTATCGGAAAAATCTGAAATCTACTCTTTCATATTTTATTTCTACTCAATATACATGAACCTTAAATTTGATGCCCCAAAAAGTTTGCTGTCCTAGGCGGTCGCCCACCTCGCCCGGTACCAAGGCCGGTCATGCCGACTCTATTATAAATTTATTCAACGAGTAGGATAAAATACGAATAAAATTAACATGGCTAAAAAAGTCTTTTCATATGAACTCGTCGATAACTATCCCCAATTTTAACAATCAGATAGAGAGAGTTGGTAGTGGGTCTTCTCTTCTTTTTTTTTCGGGAAGCTAAAAAACTAAGCATAGAAAACCAAATCCCCTCTAAAGCAGCACAGAATTAGGGTTAGAGCAGTGGGTATCGTCGTGTCAAAGGCCTCGTGCCGTTGGCAAAAAGTGCAGCCACATCACCAAAAATTTCCATGGCACAAGACCCTCAACGGCACCAAAAAACCCCCTCCCTCATACAAATGTGGTGCCATGAAAGTGGTCTTAGTTGGAGTCCCACACATACCCCACTAAAATACACAAATACAACACACACACACCAAAAAAAAAAAAAAAAAAGTTTGGCACTGGCTGTTATGTAACAGCCAAGACCCTTTGGCACCAACCACGGTACCGTGAGCCATTCTTTGTTTTGGGCTGGTAGAACAACGCAACACAACAACGCATCGGTACCCTGTCCTCTTAGGTATTCAAGATCTCTTACAAGACTTTTAATATAAAATCAAAGCTTGTATCTTTGATCATTACTCTCTCTCTCTCTCTCAACAAAAAAAAACTCGAGAAAAGAACCGTAAACTGGATATATGATGTTATTATTAATTTATAGTAAACATTGTTGCACAGTTATCAACATGTAAGACATTAATGTATGATAATATCTTCTATAAGTTAATAATAACATTATAAAAACATTTTATTAAATTGAATATATGATATTATTTTCATATTTTTCAGTATAATATGAGATGGTTAAAATCCAATATCAAACAAATCAGGCATCTATTAAAAAACAGTAGTATAAACTCCTTTCGTTTCGCTCAAATATTTATCTCTTTAAAAATTAATCTCTTTAAAAAGTTTATATTTACAACTTTCACACAATGGAATCGACGCAATCACATTTTAATTTCTTATCTTTATCACTCACTAATCGTCAATCTCAACCACATACTCACGTCGATACTTCTGAAACTACAACCTTGACTGGAACAGAACATATCACAAAGCTTTTTCGATGTGCGGTTACATAGATGCTGTGGTCTGCAAATCATTACATCAATCCTAATAGTTAATGTGAGTGATCCTATCTATCATTATATACTGTCTCATGCCACTTAAATGCAATATTCGACCCAAAAAAAATAATTTTTTTAAAAGTGTAATATTTTATTAAACGACTCAAATTAAATCAAATAATTACTTTTTATTTTTTAATCTTTACTACAATACATTTTACTTTTTAATCTACGGCACACACAATTAATATTACAAAATTTACACATCGATCACATTTAATTATTCTTTTAATCATGTTCCACTTCGACCGGGATGAAGAGAATATGTAAAAAACTGCCACCCATTACAGCTCTATAATTATTTTTGAACCATTAATTATCATGAGTAGGGGTGGACACGAACCGAACGAATCGAGCTTTTGGTGTTATTCACCGTTCGTTCGTTCGGTTCGTGTAGTGTTCGGTTCGTGTTCGTGTTCGACGAACATTACAAATCAGTGTTCGAGTTCGGTTCGATATATTTTTTATTGTTCGTGTTCGGTTCGTTTGTGTTCGAGATATATATATATATAATATATTTATATATATATATATATTTTACACCCATATTATATATATAATATATAATATATAATATTAATGTTCGCGAACAGTTCGCGAACACCCGATCAAAATATAAAATGTTCGATGTTCGGTTCGTAAATACTCGAACATGTTCGCGAACATGTTTGGTTCGATCAAACCGAGCTCGAACTGATCGTTGATCGAGCTTTTATCACGAACAGTAATGTGATAAGTGATGGAATAGATAATATTTTCAATGATAAATATGTGATGACATGATAGATTTGAAGTTTCATAATGCAAAATAGTCGTGGAATTAATACTTTTATATATGCACTCAATGTTTGAACGTGTGCATGCTCGGGAAATTATAATAAAGTGAAGTCGGTCGTGAGCTTTATTCAATTAGAGGAACCACGTTTGGAGGTTTGAAATCATGAAGCAAATATCCATAATTGTACTTTACATAAAGGTTTAGAATTTTTCAAATATTAAGCTTAAAATGAATCTCTCACCTACGTGATTCCGCTGACTACTACTATAATTTGGTTACCAACCGGTTTTGGTCAAACTCATGTATGCAGTTAGGGTAATGTTTGACGGTCGAAGCCGATAAGGTAGTTGCTGGTTGATAAGTTATTTTATGAAATGCTACTTTAAGTAGTATCTCAATAAGCTAGTTTCTAAGCTAGTTTATGACGTACAAAACATAGTTTTTTAAACAAGCTCAACAAATAAGTTAACTTATAAGCTAGTTTATTTTTACCAAACATACATTTAGATGTTGTTTGACAATGTCAATCTGCTAACTTATAGCAATGAACCATTGATAAGTATTTGGCAATGGTAGCTGATGGAGATTAGATTGTATTTATATTATTATTTATATCCTATTGTTTAGGGTTTCAATTATGTTTTAATTAGTTGTTAATGGGTCGGGCTTTTAGGGCTTACACGCTTTAAACCCTAGGTTTATGTTATAAATAGGGGTCTTAGGATCATTTGTGAGGAAGCTTTTGATGAAATAGAAAGATATTGGGTTTTATCCCTTTGTTCGTGTATTTATCGTTGTTCTTCCGGTATTCATATTGAATCAACGGAATTAAACGTTAATCACATTTGTGTATTCATCCGGATATTCTAAGAATCAACGGATTAATACGTATACGCTTCCGCTTGCTGCCTCAGTTGGTATCCGGAGTCATAACGATTCTTTGGGAGTATCAATGATGATGGAGGAGGAAGTGGATTTCCTCTGGTCGCAATTGAATGTTGCAATCGATAGAATATTCAATTTCTACTGTCAATTTGATGAACCTGTGATTGATCCGCTTGGCGCCGCCACCGCCACTGCCTCCAGCCTCAGTCGCTCTCATGGCTGCCGCCACTACCGACCACACCACGGACCATCAACCTGCCCCCATCAACACTACCGTCAAAGACCAATCGGCCACCAAAATCACAGATCCAACACCCACCGGTCGCCGCCAACCACCATGTTCAGATCGACGCACACCATCCACCACATTCAGATCCATCACTCCACTGCACACCGCCTGCCGCGACCCCGTCGACGATCACGCTACCGTCGACAATCGCTTGTCCCTTCGAGCACCCGCAACCATCGTGACGACATCGGCACATCACAGCCATGTCAACTTCATCAGATCGCTGCCTCTCGTGGTCTCATCTCGCGCGTCTGCAATTGTAGCCCAACCGCCTCACACCACCGCGCCTGGCGTGCCATGCGAAAGGCGCCGCTCAATCGGACATCCAGCGTCTCACCTTGTTGAGGAAGATGACTGCGGTTGTTTTCAAGCGGCTGATGCCCTAGGCACATACTTTGGGCCTTTTCCTTCTGTAGTGAAATTTGGGCTGAGTTCTAATTCCTTTGCTTTTGGGCTTATTAATTCACTTGTTGATGATGGGCCTAGTATTGATCCTCACAATTGTATTGGACCCTCGGTTCATTTGGTTCATTGCACTAGGACACAGAAATCTGCAAGTAATTTGTTGGGGCCTACCAAGATTCATGTGCGTTTTGATGAGCCAATTAAGCCTCCTATTTTTGGTGAAGTTAATAACTATTATTTTTTCATAAAAAATGATAGTTATTTTGGTACATCTCGGGAATCTCCATGTACTTATCGTCTCAAGATTTTGAGTCAAATACGTACTGCTGATGTTTTTGAAATCAAAGATCGTGCGGAGTTCATTGATTTTGATATCCCTAGATTTAAACGCATCGTCACATCTATTGCACTGCTGGAGATTAGATTCATTCAGATTCGAGGACGAATCTTTTCAAAGAGGGAGAGAATGATGGAGATTAGATTGTATTTATATTATTATTTATATCCTATTGTTTAGGGTTTCAATTATGTTTTAATTAGTTGTTAATGGGTCGGGCTTTTAGGGCTTACACGCTTTAAACCCTAGGTTTATGTTATAAATAGGGGTCTTAGGATCATTTGTGAGGAAGCTTTTGATGAAATAGAAAGATATTGGGTTTTATCCCTTTGTTCGTGTATTTATCGTTGTTCTTCCGGTATTCATATTGAATCAACGGAATTAAACATTAATCACGTTTGTGTATTCATCCGGATATTCTAAGAATCAACGGATTAATACGTATACGCTTCCGCTTGCTGCATCAGTAGCTTATAGCATTTTTTTCAGTAGCTTATACTGTTTTTTGAAATGCAACTTGAAGAAGTAGTTTTTGAGTTTATAGCTTATAGCGTTTTATTTTCTCTTAATTTTACCCTCGTTACTTTAATCAAAAGCCTCACTTGTCCTCCATTCAATGAACGTCTGTTTCTTTTTAAGAAATAATTACAAATGTCTACTTACGTAATTTTATTTTATAAGCTACTTCAACCGCTAATTTTACCAAACACTTTAAATTTAATGAGCTAGCTTCTCTGCTACTTCATGTGCTATAAACTAGTTTATTCGTTATAAGTTAGCTTATCCACTATCTGCTACTTTTTGCCAAACGACCTTAAGCTCCATAACATTTCCCCCTATTTGTTGGTAAGGATTGATCTCGTTTGCCACTATTCTTCGTGAATTCAAACTCACCCTAACGATCTAATCTAGTGTTGGGAAAGTACCGACAAACGTCACGTCACAACGAATAAAGCGGAACCTCGTTTGACAAATTCTCACTCTTCAATCGTAACTTTGTGGTTACCGATGAGTAGAGCAATAATTACAACTCGATAAAATTAATGCAAATGATATTCGAAAGCGATAAATAACGAGACACAATTTTAGCGTGGAAAACCCCTCAAGACGAGAGTAAAAACCACGGGACCGAAGCCGCTTAAATCCACTATCACCAATACACACAAATACACAATCGTCCCTAATACAAACTAGGGGTATACACCAATCGTCAAATACTTGGTAATAAATGTTCTTCAAGTATTTAGAATCAACAACAACAAGAAGATCGAGAAAAAGAAACAACCGTAAATAGCTTACACAAAGAGCTAACGAAATACCCGAACTTTCGGACTCAAAAACTCGATCTACACCGGTGAAAAGATTTGCCCAATAGCTACCAAGCTCTTGTCAAAAGATCACGACGATCCGACCGATAAATCTCCAGGAAATTGAAGAAATGTATTTCTCTCTCTTGTTTCTCTCTCTATCTCTCTCTTGTTCTTCTCTCAAAGTGTATGGATGAAGTGATGAACTGAAAAATCTGCATAAAAAGACACACTTTTGCAGGGTTGACCCGTGTCTTGTGGCCCAAGTGTCTTTGCGGCACAAAGACAAAAGCGCCTGATGATCGAGCAAGGGCCGCGGCCCAGAGTACAGGCCACTTTGGCCTTGTGAAGCATAATGTCGGGGCCGCAGCTCGGCAGGGATGTGCCGCAGCCCCAAGTGCTTCGGCAGGGGTGCTCGGCAAGGCGATCGGCAGGATGCTCGGCAGCTGCTCGGCAAGGCACTCGGTAGCTGCTCAGCAGGGCAATCGGTAGCTGCTCGGCAGGGGCGATCGGCAGCTGCTCGGCAGGCTGTGTGATGGATTCAAATTAAATACTCGCAAGTGTACGAATCGCTCTTGTAGTGAGCGGCAAGTAACTCCGAGGTCGATCTCTCGAGGAATTGGAAACGGTTTAAAATTCGATAATGTTCGGCAAATAGTCGAATGAACAAAAGTAAATTAAATTAAAATACATCATTGGTTGATTATGATTACAATTACTAATGCACAAAATTTAAATTGAACTAAGTGATAACAACACCAATTTGATAGTCGGATAAATGAGAGATAATATTAATGAGATTAATATGGGAATTTAGAGTCACCGACACACATGTAATTAATTATTAGTTCCGATACTCAAATAAATAAGGTTAGGAATTATCGATTGCTCACGATTAAAAGAAATCCGTTTGATGGCGGAAATTCTAAAAATCACGATTGTTCTCAACGAAAATTAAGGGATACTCTTTTGATGGGGACGAAACCCTAGCTAACAATAAATTAACCGACTACTTTTGATGAGGTAAATCGTTAAAAGATCGCGAAAAGCTCGAGAACATTCACAATCGCTTTCTTTCGGTCGTTTGATGGCGAACACCGATAAAAACCCTCGATTCGAATAATAATAACAACAATGAAAAAGGTTTGATGATCTAATTCAAAAGTTCTTAAACGAAGAACGAACAAGAGGAACAATCCCAAACTTTATCCGGAAAATCAAAAGGAACTAACAATCAAAAATATGTGTGTGGCTATATCTAAAAACCCATATGAATTGTTTAGCCACACATGATTAATTCAACAACAATAATGGAAATTGAAGAACAAAACATGGTAAAAACTTCCCTTGTAAATGCCGAAATCGAATTCCCGATGAAGGTTTGATGATCTTCTTACAAGGACTCTCAACAAATTTATACAAGAAATTATTATATCTCACAAAAGTATTTTTCTCACTACCAAGAACACACAAGGAAGATGATGAAAATCTCTTTCTTTCCCCCTCTTTTGTGTGTTTTCCACCCTAATCTTGTGTTTTTCCACAAAATATCTTCTTCACAAGACAAGTACACCTCTCAAGGTCACTCCACTTTGTTTTATAGCCAAAAAAATCAAGACAAAGGCTTAAAATATGCAAAGATGTCAAGGAAAGTGACATGAACCAAAAGTGGCACGGCCGTGTCTGGGACACGGCCGTGTCGCTACCGCTGAATAATCGAAAAGTAGTTCTGCCGAGAGGCTCGGCCGTGTCCGTGACACGGCCGTGCAAAGACTATGCGGGAAAGGCGAAATGGCGAAAGTGACTGGCCGTGTCCCAAAAGGCACGGTCGAGTCCTTCTCATCCGGAAAGTGCCGTTCTTGCTGGAATGAGACCCGGCCGTGTCCCATGGCACGGCCGTGTTACCTGATGCAGCCGAGCGCCTGTCGCAGCCTAGTCCGGTTGCTTGGTGCAGCCTAGTCCGGTTGCCTGGTGCAGCCTAGTCCGGGTTTTGGTCTTCTTCGGCATGATCCTTCGTTCTTGTATCAATTCACCTCGGATTTTAGCATATGATATACCGTTTCGAAGCTAATTTCACGAGGAATTTATTTCAAAGGAGAATACATCTCAATTCGGAGTGGAGATTCTGGTATTTAGGAGATTCGATCGATATTGCTTAAATCTTTCGTCGTTTTAGGCCCCGTTCGCGCTCTTGATCGTCATAAACTCCAACATTGGCCATAAAAGCGCATATTTCACCACAATCTTCGTCCGGATACCTACAAAACAAAAACACAACATACCACGCGTAAAAAGGGCAAAAACACTCGAAAACAAATGAAAGTGCGACTCGATAGAACAGAATGAGACGATCAAAAATCGACTCATCAAATCCCCCCAAACCTAAACTTTGCTTGTCCCCAAGCAAAAATAAATAAAACACACGACAAAGAAAACGAGAAGGATTGAATAATCAAGTTAATCATCGGGTATACATACAATCAACCGGGGATGTAAAAGTATCGTAAAGTCTCGTAATTCATCATGGAAGCCTAAACTCACAAATGAGTGGAAAGCAATGGCACTAGATCGAACATGCAAGAAAACAAGTCTTAATAATCCCTCACTGAATTATATCGATTCACTCATCTCTCAAGTGTTTAGATAGGTCAATACGCTCAACTCGATTCAAATGGAAAGTTCTACTATATGCTTGCACTTCTTCTCTTCATCAAACGCATCAATATTCACAAAACATGAGTCATAGGGTCTTACTTTTGGTTGTAACAGGGCTGTGGCTCAGGTTGGGAAAATTTGGCTAGTAGTTACAAGTTCAGTCCAAGTAGAGCATATACGATCCTCAAATATATGAAATAAAAACTCAAAGCAAGATCGATCATTCTACTTCAATTCTCCCGTATATATATCTCCCTCTTTTTTTTCTAGGCCTTGTTAAGTGTAATTCTTATGATATTTGCCTATTTCTCACAACCCAACGACTTCCCTTTTGTTTATCTTAGGCTCACTCCTCTCCTCCCCTATTTTTACTATCCCACTATTATTATTAGGATCACCCCTTTTTTTTTTTGTGGGGCTTATTATTTTCAGGGGAACGGGAGAGAAGATTTTTGCCTCTATACACCACAAACTTTGCACACCTTCGTTTTTCAAATATACCCTCTCATGCTCTTACGTGGACCAATACTTGGGTAAGTTATGGCTTTTGGATATGGAGCAATAAGATGCGGGTTTTTCGAACAAAATTACGGCTAAAGGCTCAACGAGGCTAGCAAAGGATATTGATATGAATTGGTGGATATTTTTAGATAAGTAGGTTCAAGACAAAAAATGGGCAGCCCTAATCATTCCTCGTGTATGTAAATATCAACACGTCATCCGATTAATCATGCAAGTTCTAAAGAATACAATCCAAAAGAAGAGAAATCACTCATGAAAGAATTTCACCGCTAAAAGTGAACGGTTTAATTAGGCACAAGGACTCACGGCTTTTGGACTACCATACTCATTCCTTACACGTCAAATCAAGTAACCAAAAACTATACATTCACACGCAAGGTCAAGCAATCAATTAGATTTATTAAACTCTACGAGCTAAACACAAACACGATTAATCATCCATATACCCAACAGTTAACAAGGTTATTGCAATCCAACTACGACATCACGCAAGAAAAAAAAATAAAGAAAGGAAACAAACATCACGCAAACAAAAAAAAACAAATAAAAATCGAAGAAGTTGCACCCCCCCAAACCTAAACCTTTGCTTATCCCCAAGCAGAAAGATTAAGTCAGGAAAAATGCGAAAATGCAAATTAAAAAGAAAGAAAATAAGACTACCGGATTAAGAAGTGTGTTTTTTTTTTTTTCGCGGGGCACCATCCTTTGTGCTCGGGTCTCAACTTTCAATAAGCTAGGCTTCTTCCTCCCATAAATACCTCCTTTATTAGTTTACCTGCACACGCCATAGACAAAAACAAAATTAATGCAATAATAATAATAAAAGTGATAAAAATTAAAACTCCCTTGGGTTGCCTCCCAAGCAGCGCTTTTTTATAGTCTTTAGCTCGACTTCTTCGGATTCTTCTATCCGGGATTAAATGGAAATGTGCTAGGTCCAACCATATAGCTCGTCATTTTTCGCTCGTTTTCCTTTGTAAGGATGTGGAGAGTGGTTCCATGGATTTCCATTGTGAGCGCTTTTGTCACCATTTCAATTTTCAGTATCATCGTCACCATGAAATGTCTTCCTTGAAGAATAAGTGACGTGATTTTTGTTGGTGATGTTTCTTCTATGTTTGGTATCATGAAATCCATCGGGGTTATCTCCTCCCCCAAATCTAGTGGCGAGTATATTGATTTTTGTGTTAAATTAATACTCGTTCCTAAGTTCACAATGGGAACTTCTTTCTCCACGAAAAGAACTTCCATGTCAAAGCTTTCTAGGTCCTCCTTTCGATGCATTGATTTGACCGGTTCGCTCTTATTCTCTTCAATTGGCTTCTCGATTGGATCTTTAGATTTGTCCCAAGGAATTCGAGTCTCGCAAGATTGGGTAGCAGTTACTCGGATTTCTTCATCGTTCGACTCATCCTCTTCAATCACCATAGATTTCTCCGATTGACTCGGCAATTCTTCTTTCTCACCGCCCCTCTCTTTCGCTTCGTAAATTATCTCTTTATTTATCACTTTACCACTTCGGATGGTGGTAATAGCTTGAACTTGCTCGGGTTGACTTGGTAGTTTACCCGTTTCTTGTTTGCATGCCTCGGTAGCAAGTTGCCCAATTTGAATCTCCATTTTCTTCATCGAAACTTCTAAAGATTCAAACCTTTTATTGTTCTCCACTCGATTTTCCTTGCCCTCCTTAATGAATGCCGCAATACTCTCCTCAAGAGAGTTCCTTTGTTGTGGAGGTGGTTCACTTTGCGTTGGTTGTTGGGCTCGGTTTCCTCCGTTGTATTGAGTTTGGACATTTGCGTCGTATGCCATCGGGTGATAAGTATTTGGGAGAGGTGCATTTCTTGCATTTCTGCCATAATTATTCCTCCTCTCCTCCCACTCGGGCCTTCCCGTGCTTTGTCCCATAGCCCAATTAACTTGTTCGGTTTGTTCTCCCGGAAAAATATAAGGGCAAGAATTAGCATGATGTCCGGGTCCCCAACAAATTTCGCAAACTCGTGAGCTCGAAGATTTATTTTGAGTCTTGAGTTGTCTTAGTTCATTCATTAACTCATCGATTTTAGATTGCATCTCGTCCTTCTCGCTTACTTGGTTCACAACTCCTCTATGAACACGCACATTTTTTTGTTGAGAATTAGCCCCCAATAATTCAAATACGTCATAAGCTTGTCTCTCCGTTAACCCCCAAAACGAACCACCGGCGGCGTTATCTACCGCTCCTTGGCAATATTGTGTCAACCCATCATAGAAGAATTGATTAAGTAGTTGAAGCGGATAGTGATGCTGTGGGCATTGAATGAGGAGCATCTTGAATCGGTCCCATGCTTCATGAAATGCCTCTCCGTCTTGTTGTCCGAATGTTGAGATTTGGGCTCTCAATTGTGTAGTCTTCGAATGAGAGAAGTACTTGGTAATGAATTTGTCGTAAACTTCATCCCACGTTTTGGTGAGCCGGCGCCAAAGTCATCAACCATTGTTTCGCCCCATCCTTGAGTGTATAAGGGAAGCACTTCATTCTTAGTTGATCCTCGCTCAACCCGTTCAATGGGAAGTTATCAATCGCAACATAGAGATTTCGGATGAATGATAACGGATCCTCTCGTGCTAATCCGTGAAATGAGGGCAATTGCTCGATGTGAAATCCGCTTATGTGGTAGTTCCTTGCGGCTGGTGCTAATTGGATGCATGAAATGGCGGTGTTCACTACGGGCTTTGCATAGTCCCTCATAAGATGTTCGACCGGAGGTTGTTGCGGCATGTTATAGTTCGCCTCCATCCCATATTGAGATCCGGGATAATAATTCGCTCCATATTGCATTCCGACGGGTGGTTGTCTCGGATAAAAGTACCTCCCTTGTTGAGCTTCCGGTATCCCTTGATTGCGCCCAACATTATCATATCTCGGAAACCTTGGTTGTGAATGTTTTCTCTCTCAAGCAATTGGTGCTCTTCAAGATCCGGTTATTCTCGCTGCTTGCCATTGATGATTGCGCTATTATTTTTGGTGCTCTAATTCTTTGAACCTCATCTATGGGTGGAAGAATCGGGTTTCCCAACGATCTCCTACCAAGCATAAACAAAAGAAATTAGAGCGAATTTTTAGACTTTATCGAAAATAATGAAAACGGAAAAATAATCAAGAAAAACAATTCAACTATTATTAAAACAAGATCAAAAATTAAACGCCAATTCCCCGGCAACGGCGCCAAAAACTTGATGGATTCAAATTAAATACTCGCAAGTGTACGAATCGCTCTTGTAGTGAGCGGCAAGTAACTCCGAGGTCGATCTCTCGAGGAATTGGAAACGGTTTAAAATTCGATAATGTTCGGCAAATAGTCGAATGAACAAAAGTAAATTAAATTAAAATACATCATTGGTTGATTATGATTACAATTACTAATGCACAAAATTTAAATTGAACTAAGTGATAACAACACCAATTTGATAGTCGGATAAATGAGAGATAATATTAATGAGATTAATATGGGAATTTAGAGTCACCGACACACATGTAATTAATTATTAGTTCCGATACTCAAATAAATAAGGTTAGGAATTATCGATTGCTCACGATTAAAAGAAATCCGTTTGATGGCGGAAATTCTAAAAATCACGATTGTTCTCAACGAAAATTAAGGGATACTCTTTTGATGGGGACGAAACCCTAGCTAACAATCAATTAACCGACTACTTTTGATGAGGTAAATCGTTAAAAGATCGCGAAAAAGCTCGAGAACATTCACAATCGCTTTCTTCGGTCGTTTGATGGCGAACACCGATAAAAACCCTCGATTCGAATAATAATAACAACAATGAAAAAGGTTTGATGATCTAATTCAAAAGTTCTTAAACGAAGAACGAACAAGAGGAACAATCCCAAACTTTATCCGGAAAATCAAAAGGAACTAACAATCAAAAACATGTGTGTGGCTATATCTAAAAACCCATATGAATTGTTTAGCCACACATGATTAATTCAACAACAATAATGGAAATTGAAGAACAAAACATGGTAAAAACTTCCCTTGTAAATGCCGAAATCGAATTCCCGATGAAGGTTTGATGATCTTCTTACAAGGACTCTCAACAAATTTATACAAGAAATTATTATATCTCACAAAAGTATTTTTCTCACTACCAAGAACACACAAGGAAGATGATGAAAATCTCTTTCTTTCCCCCTCTTTTGGTGTTTTTCCACCCTAATCTTGTGTTTTTCCACAAAATATCTTCTTCACAAGACAAGTACACCTCTCAAGGGGTCACTCCACTTTGTTTTATAGCCAAAAAAAATCAAGACAAAGGCTTAAAATATGCAAAGATGTCAAGGAAAGTGACATGAACCAAAAAGTGGCACGGCCCGTGTCTGGGACACGGCCGTCACAAGGCTGAATAATCGAAAAGTAGTTCTGCCGAGAGGCTCGGCCGTGTCCGTGACACGGCCGTGCAAAGACTATGCGGGAAAGGCGAAATGGCCGAAAGTGACTGGCCGTGTCCCAAAAGGCACGGTCGAGTCCTTCTCATCCGGAAAGTGCCGTTTGCCGGGAATGAGACCGGCCGTGTCCCATGGCACGGCCGTGTTACCTGATGCAGCCGAGCGCCTGTCGCAGCCTAGTCCGGTTGCTTGGTGCAGCCTAGTCCGGTTGCCTGGTGCAGCCTAGTCCGGGTTTTGGTCTTCTTCGGCATGATCCTTCGTTCTTGTATCAATTCACCTCGGATTTTAGCATATGATATACCGTTTCGAAGCTAATTTCACGAGGAATTTATTTCAAAGGAGAATACATCTCAATTCGGAGTGGAGATTCTGGTATTTAGGAGATTCGATCGATATTGCTTAAATCTTTCGTCGTTTTAGGCCCCGTTCGCGCTCTTGATCGTCATAAACTCCAACATTGGCCATAAAAGCGCATATTTCACCACAATCTTCGTCCGGATACCTACAAAACAAAAACACAACATACCACGCGTAAAAAGGGAAAAAACACTCGAAAACAAATGAAAGTGCGACTCGATAGAACAGAATGAGACGATCAAAAATCGACTCATCACTGTGCAAGGTGAGAAAATGACTATATTTTGGAAATTACTCCTACAAATCTCCCCCTTTCTGGAATATAGGAAGAGTTCGCCATCCCGGCGATCGAACAACACACTTTCACCTTCTCTCTACTCAACGCCTTGGTTAACATATCGGAACCATTATCATCGGTATGAACTTTATCAAGTTCAAACAAACCATCCACCAATGCATCTCGGATCCAATGGTACCTCACATCGATATGTTTAGTTCTATTGTAAAAAGTCACATTCTTAGCCAAATGGATCGCACTTTGACTATCACAAATAACCATGTAACGTCGTTGTCGGAAGCCTAGCTCTCGTAAAAACATTTTCAACCATAAGAGCTCTTTGCTCGCTTCCACCTCCGCAATATACTCGCTCTCCATTGTATAAAAGGCAACGCACTTTTGCAATCTTGATTGCTATGACACGGCTCCCCCTGCGAACGTCATCAAATAACCGGAAGTGAATTTTCGGTTATCTTCATTACCGGCCATATCCGAATCGGAATATCCAACAAGCATTGCTTTCCCATTTCCAAACGTAATCCCCAATTTGGAAGTACCCCGCAAATATCTAAATATCTATTTTACAGCTTCCCAATGCTTCTTTCCCGGATTCGATAGAAACCGGCTCACCACTCCCACGGCATGAGCAATGTCGGGCCTAGTACAAACCATAGCATACATTAAACTCCCGACCGCCGAGGCATATGGAATTTTATCCATATCCTCAATCTCCTCCTTCGTCTTAGGGCAATCTTGGCTCGTCAATTTAAAATTGTTAGTAAGAGGCGAAGTAACAACTTTAACTTTGTCCATGTTGAAACGTTTGAGCACCTTCTCGATATATTGCTCTTGCGACATGTGCAATTTTATGGGTGCTCTATCCCGAGTGATTCTTATTCCAAGAATTAGCCGCCCCCAAGTCCTTCATGGCAAAGGATTTACTCAATTCTTTCTTCAAGTCGGCAATCCTCTCGGCATTCTTGCCAACGATCAACATGTCATCCACATAGAGCAATAAGATGATAAAGTCATCATCTCCGAATTTCTTGAGAACATTTTCCTTCCGTGAAGGAGTATGACTCTTAAAGGTAACTCTTCGTTGTTTCCCGGAAAGACAATGAGAGCATCTTTTAAGGTGTACCTTGTGAACCCCGGACAATGCCTCCTTTTTCGACAATAGCGCCATTCCTTTTTCACTCATGTGACCGAGCCTCTTATGCTATAGATCGGCCATGTCATTATTGTCGATTGTGTTCACGAAATTAGTCGTGACCTTCAGAAGTGTCACGTACAATTTTCCTTCCTTTTGTCCTCTCCCGACAATCAAGGAACCTCTAGTGAGTTTCCACAACCCCTTGCCAAAACCGCTATGATAACCGTCATCATCGAGTAAACCAACGGACATAACATTAAGCCTCATGTCCGTAACATGTTTTACATTCCGTAAAACAAGTTCCATTCCGGTGTCGAATCTCAAATGCACATCTCCCACTCCAACAATCTTGGATAACCCATCGTTACCCATCTTGACTATACCAAAGTCGCCCGGAGTATAAGAAGAGTAAAAATCTCTACGTTGTGTAACATGACACGTAGCACCACTATCGACCACCCAACTCGAATCATCTCTCGCAAGGTTGACCATATCATAATCACAACAAACAAAGAATTCTTCGGTAGTAGTATTAACTTCGGCTTTCCTTCTTTTGTGAATTTTCTCGGCCTTGGCGATTCTCATTCTTCAATTGTCGGCAAAATTTCTTAGTATGCCCTTTCTTACCACAATGGTAACATTCGATGTTGGCATACTTCCCCCAAGAACTACTCCTTTGTGGCCCTCTATTATTCGGACCTCTACTTTGACCTCTCCCCCATCTTTCGGTAACTAGAACATCCGACTGTGACGAAGATCCTTGTGCTTTTCTTCGGACCTCCTCATTCAACATGTTCCCTTTAGCTAGTTCCATCGAAATGACTCCATCGGGGGTGGAGTTAGACAACGACGTTCGAAACATCTCCCAATAATCCGGCAATGTGCCTAACAACCACAAAGCTTGTACCTCCTCTTCGAATTTAATTCCCATTCCGGTAAGTTGATTAATTATGCCTTGGAATGTATTTAAATGATCCTATAGAGGAGTCCCGTCTCGAAACTTCAAATTCATCAATTGTTTAATGAGGAATAGCTTATTAGTCCCCGTCTTCCGAGCATACAATTGCTCGAGCTTGTGCCATAACTCTCGAGCATCCTTCTATCCACTAATATGGTTCAAAACGTTGTCATCCACCCATTGTCGAATATATCCGCAAACTTGGCGATGCAAAATAGACCACTCCGCGTCGGACTTCCCTTCCGGTTTATCTTTGCTAAAAAACGGCATATAATAATCCTTCACGTATAGAAGGTCTTCCATCTTCCCCTTCCATACGTGGTAGTTTGAACCGTTCAAGTTAACCATTCTACTCATGTTGGCTTCCATCTTACAATTGAGATACTTAACAACCACGAAACAACAAATCCCGTGGCTCTGATACCACTTTGTTGGGAAAATATCGACAAACGCCACGTCACAACGAATAAAGAGGAACCTCGTTTGACAAATTCCCACTCTTCAATCGTAACTTTGTGGTTACCGACGAGTAGAGCAACAATTACAACTCGATAAAATTAATACAAATGATATTCGAAAGCAATAAATAACGAGACACAATTTTAGCATGGAAAACCCCTCAAGACGAGAGTAAAAACCACGGGACCGAAGCCGCTTAAATCCATTATTACCAATACACACAAATACACAATCGTCCCTAATACAAACTAGGGGTATACACCAATCGTCAAATACTTGGTAATAAATGTTCTTCAAGTATTTGGAATCAACAACAACAACAAGATCGAGAAAAAAAACAACCATAAATAGCTTACACAAAGAGCTAACGAAATACCCGAACTTCCGGACTCAAAAACTCGATCTACACAGGTGAAAAGATTTGCCCAATAGCTACCAAGCTCTTGTCAAAAGATCACGACGATCATACCGATAAATCTCTGGGAAATTGAAGAAATGTATTTCTCTCTCTTGTTTCTCTCTCTATCTCTCTCTCTCTTGTTCTTCTCTCAAAGTGTATGGATGAAGTGCTGAAATCCTGTCTGAAAAATCTGCATAAAAAGACACACTTTTGCAGGGTTGACCCGTGTGCCGCGGCCCGGCCCAAGTGTGATGCGGCACACAGCACAAAAAACTGCCCAGTGATCGAGCAAGGGCCGCGGCCCAGAGTACAGGCCACTTTGGCCTTGTGAAGCAAAATACTGGGGCTGCGGCTCGGCAGGGATGTTCCGCGGCCCCAAGTGCTTCGGCAGGGGTGCTCGGCAAGGCGATCGGCAGGATGCTCGGCAATGCTCGGCCATCAGGCGATCGGCACCGCTCAGCGGGCAATCGGGCACTGCTACAGCCGTGCAAGGTGAGAAAATGACTATATTTTGGAAATTACTCCTACATCTAGAGCTGAACTATATTACTTGTTCGTCTAAAATCGCTCAAGCTTGGGTTTCAAATTGGTTAACTTAACATGCCTGAGACCTCGTTAGATTGCTTAACTTAATTTGTTCAGTTATGCATGTTAAGAAACGGGTACTCATTCGTGCAAATTACAATATAAAATCGAACAACTAAAATATGGACTAAAAGTAACAATATTAGAAATAACAAAAAAACTAAACCAAATTACGAAAAATGATAGTAACAAACTTAAGTATAGAAGTCGCCCGAAGTGATCTTCTGCCCGCAAGACGAAAAATGCCCCAGTAGTGCTCATGGTTGGCGGCTCGTCCCCAAAGATAAACGACTTCACGTCTCGTAGGTAGTAGCACCACAAACCTACGAGCTCCGACGAACTGAACGCGGTGAGGATGAAGCTGACTATGAAACTATGTACAGTAAAACCTCGATAAATGAATATTCGATAAATGAATATTCGATAAACGAATAACCTCGTCAAATGAATAATTTTCTCCAGTCCCAACTCTTTATAACATGTTCAAAATTTCTCTCGATAAATGAATAATTTCGCTAAATGAATATTTTTCTCCAGTCCCGACCATATTCATTTATAGAGGTTTTACTGTATGCAGTATTTCGATTTTTTGCTTGTACTGATGCAAATGAGATGCATGCCTATTTATAGTCCATCTCACACCTGCAGGGAATTAAACATAGCTACTAATTGCTGTTATAATATAGGCACTCATGCTGCATTGATCACAGGAGTTACAGAATTCAAAAGGTAGGAGTTACAGAATTCAAAAGGCAGTCATTTACTCCTCCTCATCACACCTGGGAGTTTACTGCCGTTTTCTAACTGAATTTGAATAGTCAGGATATACCTGGACTGTATTCAGCTCCTTGACCGCTCGAGGGATGTACCTGGACATCCTCATGTGCACATACAACATTGTTGATCTAGTCCCAAAAATCTTTAAGCAAGCCCACGACCAGGCCCAAAGAACAGCCCAAAGACCACCCAAAGACCAATTGCCAAGATCCAAGATCCAAGGTCCAAGTCCAAGTCCACGGTTCACGGCACACGGTCGAGGCCGAGGCGAGGTCGGCGGCGGCGGCACGCGCGTGTGGGCTATAAGTGTTGGGATTCGATGATTAAAACGAAGGTGCAACGGAAGCAAAAATGAAATCAATCGAACCCCTAAAGAGGACCGATCATGCAACGTATATACGAACATAAAAGGACAAGAATCAAGATATGAAAACATACCTTTGAAGTCCTTTGATTGAATGTTGAGGTTCATGCTGGTGACTGCAAATCCGATTTGACAAGTCTTCGATGATCCAAACGCCAAAAGCACCGTGTCTCTACTAGTCATGCACCGGGAGATGATCGGAATAACAACTACCCAATTATCCTCCAAGGATACAGTTAGAAATGAGTAGTAGGAAAATGCTCTCTAAAATATGTGATCACTCTAAGTGATATAAATTTTGTTTTTGATTTTCTTTCTCTCTCTAAGAGTGTAAGAACATGAACAAAATGAACTCTCTCTCCTTTTTGGTGTTGACCGATTTTTTGTGGTGTTTTGGTGGTGGGGGATGAACTTTGTTTTATAACAAAGTACGTACTAGCCTCCAACCATCACACCTAAGGATGATCATGATAAGATCCCATCTTATCACCTTTTTGTCCCCAAGTGATAGGAAAAATCCTCAACACATGCAACCAAGGGGACAAAGTCATCATCAAGGAACCTTCATGATGTGGGGCGGCCCCTACCATAATAGAGAAAGATACGGTTCGTTTCAGTACATGAAACGGACCGTCTTGTATTCAGTCCGACTGATATATCTTAGTTCGTCTCAAATTAAATTAATAAAATCGATTAATGTAATTAATTAATTATATCAAAATATTATTTCTCCAAGAAATAATAATTCATGAGTTAAATTAATTACCCAGTAATTTATTTAATTCACAATACCAGTTTAATTTACCTAATAAATTTAAATAAGACATCCAATGTCTGAAATTCACAATAAGAGATCCAATTCAAATTATTTCATCGTCTCCCTAATGCGCGACTCGGTAGGTCCTTCTCGGTAAGCAATGGGAGGAACCAAAGAGTTATAGCACCACCTAGCCAGTCCCGCGACCTATACTGTAACCTTACTGAGAACGAATGATAGGAATCATTCAAGAACCATTATGTCGTGAATACCAGCAAACGTAAACCCTTCTTTCAAATATCCCAATCAAGTTATAGGGTCACGATCATTCAAACCCTATCTGTACTTGATGCTATGTTTGAGTTAATGAAAATTGAGATCACAGAGCTCTCGTGTATCCAATATAACTAGCTTCAATGCTTTGGCCAAAGACTTGTGATATCATCTGTCATTAACCACATAGGACATATACTTGTTTACTTACATGAGAAAGAATCTTATCTTGGAATTTAGTAGAACCTGCTATTTATCCATCAAGACGCACGTCGAGGTTGACCCCCACCTCTCAGTATTCTGGGTCGAACTACTCTAGTAAAAATCTTAACGTCACAAGTACATCCCTACTAAATCCTCAAGTCGAAGGTTCACGAATACCTATCACAACCTTTCGATTCCGTCATTGACTGTCCCGGAGTGAAATCCATGTGACGAATTGAGGGTGAGTCGGTTCGAGTGTACTAATCCCATTAGCATACTTATAATGTGTTTTCCCGCAAACTATTAGTGACGTCAGGCACTCTTCAAGTCAAAGAACACGTTATATAAGATTCAAGTCTTTACATCCTTGTTATATACGTCAAGCAAATGATCTTCAAATATATTTTAAATTATTTTATGTTTTATTTGCACTTGAAGTTGCGCATTTTTGGGGGTCTGAATGCCATTTCATTATGAAATCAACAATTGCAAAAGTTTATAGTTGATGGGTTTTCCTCACTTTTGATGATGATCTCTTCTTTTTGTGAAAAATATTTTATTGAAATCTTGAATATGACTCTTAAGCATCAAGTTCACATCATTGACAATATACAAGAAGATCAGGGCCGGCCACGACAATTTGGAGGCTAAAGACCAAATTATTTTGGGACTTCCTTTATATATAGTAAAATTATTTTGCGCAATCAAATTTCTGAAGACTGTTTGAACGTCTGTGTAATTGTACCATAGAAAAATGACTTGCCAATGTTACGAATGAATATATAATTACTCTCTTTGAAAAGATAAAATCTCATATAGAACAGTTGTAAAATGTAATTTGTTTTGTGTGTACTTTTTTATTGAACTTTTGTATGTGCTCCCAATTTTGGCAAGTTCTGGATCCGCCACGACCTCGTTCCATTAGAAAAGATACTTGATGTTATGGATGGTGCAAGCAATACATTAGATGCTAAGGTTGGTGCGGGTAGTGTCCCCATATCTAAAATGAGATGATGTAGAAAACACAGAATCACAGTCCATTGTTATTTTTGAATGGGATAAATCTAATATATATCAATGTAAGTACAAAGTGGTCCAACCTGGAGTTCGGCACCTTAGAACGGACACAACCGTGAGAAAGGAATCTAATTCTTTATGCTCCGAGGCCAGATGATATGGAAGAGGTTGGTCTACCACCATCAAAGACTATTGTCATGTATGAGGCTGGTATCTATTATTTAAAAATGGCACAGACAAAGTGGCCGATGCCAATGGAAGTCTTATGGGTGAGCCAGGACATAAATCGTGCGGTTTTATATAATCGAGATGATTCGACGAGTTCGACTATTGATTTTATATAATCATAGAACATGACTGCAAAATTGTTTTGCCGATTTCATGTAAAGCATGATTACTCAACGTGTTGTGAGAATGGAAGATAAAAGTGATTTCTCCCATGCTCTTCAGTCTTCACCCACTTTTGGCTCATTTCTTGGCCCACCTCTATTGTTCATAAATCCTCTTTTTTCGTAAAATTAATAAAGCTTATGTACTTAAGGGAACTTTATTTGTTCTCTCTTTTTTTTTTAATGATCAGGATCCCGCAACCGCTGCTATTCGAGTGCATACTAGATAAACCCTCGGGTCGGACGTAATAGCCTACAAATTACGCCAACCAAGTAAATTATAATAGATAAACACTATGTGACAGGCTCAACCAAGAAAGTGTTGGTAGAAAAAATCGAACTCGTAATCTTTTAGTTCCGTGTTCACCTACTCCACCAACTTAACTATCTTTGCGTCTAGGGCTGGCAATTTTCGACACGACACGAAAACACGACACGGACCGACACGAAATTAATGGGTTAGTGTCAAGCCTTATTGGATTCGGGTTCTTATCAGGTTGACCCAATAAGGACACGATAATTTCGGGTCGGGTTCGGGTTGGGTTCGGGTCGGGTTCAGGTAACCCGTTATAATTTATTTTTTTAATAAATATTTATTAAAAAAATAGATATTTAATAAATAATTTTTTAATAATTTATTTCTTTTAGACTTTTAGTTGAGGTTTATAATTCTTATTGTTTTTTATCATTTTTTTGTTAGTATTTATAGGTTATCAGGTTGTTATGGTGTTGAAACAGATTTTTAACGTGTCGTGTCGTTATCGTGTTGCTATCGTGTCGGGTCAACACGAATCCAATCGTGTTTTTATCGTGTTCGTGTCGTGTCCGGGTCGTGTTCGGGTTTGACCTTATCAGGTTGGGTTCGTGTTCGGATTTAGGGAATCCTTATCAGGTCGTGTTCGGGTTTGACCTTAACAGGTCGGGTTGTTATCAGGTCAACCCGATAACGACCCGACCCGCACGATTTGCCACCCCTATTTGCGTCTAACTTCATTTGTTCTCTCCACCAATGGTAGGATGGTAATATCTGGGTGTTTGTGTTCGGATTTGGCATAGTTGTATTGAGATATTTATTTGCACCAGGTTTCTAAATTCTCACTCTGACTAGTTTCTTTATTTGTGTCAAAGTCCTCATTTCTAACCTAACCTAATAATTTGTTCGTGTTTTGGTCAGGTTAATTTAAGGTAACATGTGAGGTTGTGAACTAAATAAAAATTAACATGATTTTTTTTTGGGTGAGGGTCCCTGCACTGCAGAGCACCTGCTGTGCACTGCTGTGCGTCGGATGGAACACACACGTGCGGATGTGTGTGATCGGACGATTGTGGTGCAGCACAGCGCTGCACAGGATCCCAACCCTTTTTCTTTCCCGGCTACAATCATTACTTCTAATTTTATTTATTTATGTTATTTTTATTTAATTCCTGAAATGTGCAGCCATATTGCTTCGTTTGGGGTTTCTCTATGTGAAAATATTAATTCCACGTAAAAATCTTATTTGTATAATATAGATATCATCGACTACTCATCTCACTATTAATTGATTTTGAGATGAAATTCACACTTTAACATAGTATCAATCCAGACTCTTTACACGTGGGAGTTCATACGGTCCACGATAATCTAGCTCTTCGCCACACGAGTAAAAAATTCTACGTTGTAAGCCTTAAATCAATTTATCCATGACGAGCGCATTGAAGCATTAAACTCACATCAAATCTAACATTCAATGTCAATTAATTTTGAGATGGACCCGGGACTTTAAAAGGGTATCGGACCCACATAAAAAAACTTGACTCGTTAACCTTTTTGATGGAACATCAAGCATTCAAGCTTTAACATATTATCAAACTATGTTCTCTACACATTCGAGCCCAACGGTCAATGATGATCAAACTCCATGTCACCCGAATTAAATAATTTACGTTGTATTTCTTGAGTCGGCTATGCATGTATATATATTGAAATAGTAATCGTAAATATAAATCTTGTCTTCAATCTATAAATAATTTTTTTATTGTCAAATAACTTTAAAATGGACCCAACTTTTAACGCTTTCTCACGTGTTAAATTCAGTGTTGTGTTTAATTTATAAGATTTTGGAGTATAATTCATATGTGATCGAAAGTTGAATTTGTATAAATGTAACTTTGGGTAAATATAACTTGGGTTCTTCATGCATGGTTGTCCTGACTGAGTCTGACATTAGACAACTCTCCAGAAACTGTTAGATTATTGATTTTATAAAGACTAAAAATTTGTAGATGGATCTCTTGTAAATATATCTTTTAGATATATCTTAGTGCGTACCAAGAAATCTACCCTAAAACCCTAGCCCCCTACTTGTATAAATAGAGGCTTTTAACCCTCATATTGAATACATTGAATTCTCATTCTCTTCTCTATTCTCTCAATCTCTCTAGCATATCACACGTTATCAGCACGATAGTTCTTCTCCCCTTATTCGATCCCTTCAATCGAAGAAGGTAGTTTCTTCTGAAAGCTTTGTGCCTATTTCGTTGTGAATCATATAAGAGTGTAGTTAATTAAATAACTTCATCTCTATTTGATTTCACAAAAACTTTCATATTTTCTTTGTGCCGTCGTTCTCTTTTTATTAATATTCGATTGATACAATATTATGGAAAAAAAAAACGACATGGAGGCCAAACTTATATTTTCGACTTCGATATTATATAGATATCCTATATTTTTCCATATCACACTAAGATACAGAATAATATTTTCAATCGATAAAAAAAAGAGTTTTCTTCAAAAAAAAATTATTGTTAACGATATTTGCGCAAATTTCTGTTATATTCATACTTTAATATTGAGACTTGATATAATGATATTAGTGAGAATATTCTTATATTAATATTTTTATCTGCTTTAATATATCATGTATAATTCTCGTTTATTATTCATGATTCACGATGTAATGTTAAAAATATTGATGCTATTCGAGTACCACAAGTAGTATTCCTGAAGAATATTACATTCAAGATCTTAAATTGATGCTATTAAAATAGCACAAGTAATATTCCTGAAGAATATTACATGCTCTAGACAAGAAAAACTAAATTAAACAATTGGATAACATATCCTTGATTCTTTTGTGCAGAATTGCACAAATGGCAAATATAGCCAAATTTGAGTTCATCGCCCTTGACATCTCGGGCAAGAATTACATGTAATGGACTCTTGATGTTGATGTTCACCTGATCTCAACGGGTTTAGGAGATGCAATAAAAGAAGGAAACAAATCATCCGAACAGGATCGCGCGAAGGCGTTCCTTCGTCATCACCTTCATGATGACCTAAAGACAGAATATTTGACTGTCAAGGATCCAAGGGAGTTGTGGGCAAACCTAAAAGAAAGGTTTGACCATCAAAAGACTGTCGTCTTTTCTAAAGCTCATCACGAGTGGATGCACCTTAGACTACAAGACATTAAGTCTCTGAGTGCTTATAATTCTGAATTACTTCTAAAATGAAACTTTGTGGAGATAATATCAGTGATTATGATATGCTTGAGAAAACTTTCTCCACTTTTCATGCTTCTAATGTGCTGTTATAGCAACATATAGGGAGCGCGGTTTCAAAAAGTACTCTGAACTAATATCTTGTTTATTGGTTGCCGAGCAAAATAATGAGTTGCTCTTGAAAAATCACGAACTCCGCCCCACCGGTTCCACTGCATTGCCTGAAGCCAATGCAACTTTCAACCATGACAATGGACGTGGTCGCGGGAACCAATGTGGACGTGGACGTGGTCGTGGATATGGTCGCGGCCGCAGATGCGGTAAACCGAATGATACAACCTCAAGCAACAAAAGGCATAAAGCATCCAATGAGCACAAACCATCCAAAAAGGAAGTTGAATGCCAAAGGTGTGGCATGACAGGTCATTGGGCACGTACTTGCCGAACTGCAAAATATCTTGCGGATCTATATCAAGATTCGATCAAGGGAAAAGGCAAGAAAGAGTCAAATAATGTCGACTTTGATGGTCCAATTGAAACAACTCACCTAGATGTCTCCGACTTCTTTGATGACCTGAGTGGAGAAAATATGGATCAGTTGATCGGTGGTGGTGTGCTTGAAGACAATAATATGGACTTTTATTCCTAGTTGATAAGAAAATATTACTTATTTCTGTTATTTACTTTCACATGATTGTTTTTCTGTTTAAAAACATCCGCTTATCTTTTATTCAAATTCTTATGCAATAAAAATTGATCTTCTTTTTCAAAATATATTTCAGAAAATTAAATGGAATCTTGTGATATTTGTCTTGCTGATAGTGCCACTACACACACCATTCTTCAAAAGAAGAAATATTTTCTTAAGTTGACATTAGCTGAGGATAATGTTAACACAATATCAGGTGCATAAAACATTATTGAAGGCTCCGGAAGAGCTTGTATCATTTTGCCAAATGATACTAAATTAGACATTGAAAATGCCCTGTATTCTAGTAAGTCTAAAAGGAACTTACTAAGTTTCAAGGATATCCACAATAATGGATACCACGTCGATACAATTGCGGAAGGTAGCAACGAATTTCTTTACATAAACTCTTTTGTTTCAGGCTATAAGCTGACAAAGGAAAAATTAGCAACGCTGCTTTCTGGAATGTATTATACATTCATAAAAGCAATTGAGACAAACCATGTCGTGAACATAAAGTTCAATGACACAAAAAGATTTATGCTTTGGCATGATAGATTTGGACATCCTGGAGCAACTATGATGCGCCGAATAATAAACAATTCATATGGGCACAACATAAAGAATAAAAATATTCTTTCCACAAATGAATTCACATGTGAAGCTTGTGTGCAAGGCAAGTTAATCGTTAGACCTTCATATACGAAGGTTAATAATGAAACTCCATATTTCTTAGAAGGAATTCAAGGAGATATTTGTGGACCTATAGATCCACCTAGTGGACCTTTTCGATACTTTATGGTATTGATCGATGCTTCTTCTAGATGGTCACATGTATGCCTGCTTTCTACTTGAAATGCATCATTTGCTAGACTACTTGCTCAAATCATCAAGTTAAGAGCTCAATTTCGAGACAATTCAATTAAAATAATTCGTCTTTATAATGCTAGTGAATTTACTTCTCACGCATTTCAAAACTATCGTATGGCTATTGGAATTGAGATTGTGTTGGAATATTTATTCCACATATTATTTAATTTGTGTTTTGATGATTAAAGTTGCTAAACAACAAAACAACATTGAGGCGAAGCAAAACGACGAAGCAGACGAAGACGCAAAAAGTTGCAATCTGGATAAAATTAGCGCATGCAAGTCATCATACGTTAGCGCACGCTAAGGAGGAGTAATCTACATTTCAGCCAAGTTTCGAAGTAAGCAGAAGTGAAGTCAGCTGATGGGATAGCGCACGCTACACGTTATCATTAACGCACGCTATCGAAGCCTTGTTACCATTGTGAAGGAATTCAAACAAAGTATAACGTATGCAATGAAGTCAGCATTAGCGCACGCTACAAAGAAGGAATAGCGCACGCTAAGCAGTTTGAATCTAGTCAATCATAACGTTGGGAAAAGCAAGTCAAAGTCAGCATATCAAACGGATACTTTGACAAGTCATACAACGGATATAATGTATTAGCGCACGCTACAATGTGTTATTAACGCACGCTAATACAAGATGGTTATGTACGTAAGGAAGAAGGTATAACGTACGCTAAAGGAGAAAACGAAGCTACTGGACTGAACTGGAATAGTCTAGCGCACGCTAATAAAGAAGGCTAGCGCACGCTAGCAAGTCAAAACAGCCAGCAACGGCTAGTTTGTGGGAAATGCCTATAAATACCATTCCTATGGTATTGTTTGAGTACAACAACTCCAAGCATTCAAGACATTGATCCTATATTCATATACTTACATTGTTGTTGTAATATTGAGCTTATATTGTTAGTTTGAGTATTTATACATTCAACATTATACACGAGAGGTAAAAGAAAAGATACGATTGGATTCGGTGTTATTAGGAACAAGTATACGACATTGTTAGAATCGCAATCGATATCTAAATAAGGTTTATCTAGTACCCATAGAAAGCTAGAGTGGTTGATTCCTTATCCAATAGAAAAGGAAAAACGGTTTTACTCGGACCGATAGAAGACGAGCTTGTAAACGGTAATCCCTCGACCGATAGAAGAGAGGCGTAGAGGTTTTGATCTTCATCCTAAGAAAAAGATACATCGATAGAGGACGTAGGCTTCGTTAATAGCCGAACCTCTATAAATCCTTGTGTGATTTATTTTCCGCAATTTATTTTCGCTTCCGCACAAATCGGCGCAAATATCCGATTCTATACCAACAATTGGTATCGGAGCGGTACTCCAATACGTGGCTTAACACGTAATACCCTCGCCTTTACTATTGTATTTTCTGATTTAAACCAAGTATTTTCGCACCATATCTGTATTGTTGTAGCAAGTATATCGACGAATTATGTTAAGTTGGAATCATGGTCATTCATACTATATTAATTGTTGGGTGATATTGGGAGAATTTCATTTATGCTTGTTATAGAACTTAACGTACGTTAACCTATCTTCTTAACGTACGCTATGTACGTAGCCTTACGTACGTAACATTCATATGTTAATGTACGTAATGCGAGAGATCCATCAACAGCCTGCCTTTCGGCGGGTGGGACCGAACGGGGGTAGGTGGTTGGGAGTCGATCGCGACAGCCAAGTACGGCTATTACGTACGTAATAGTTATATATTTACGTACGTAACAAATTGCGTGTTTTAAGTCAGAAATATCTGATGAAATTGATTACGTACGTAATGTTCATGAGATTACGTACGTAAGGGCTTTAACGTACGTTAACCCCTCTCTTTAACGTACATAATGCTGAGTTCAGGTTATAAAAATATGACTTGCCTTTCATTTCCTGCTCGACCCTTTCAACCTCCCCACTGAGAAAACGATTCCCTTCCCTGCCAACTCCATTTCTAGCCCTTCTGACTTGTGTTGGAGCTTCAGCACTTGGTTTGTGACCTGGAGATTAGGAGATTGAAGTGTGTACCTTGAAGTGTTGGTGTTGTTCTTCATTTTGAGGTTGGTCTCTCTTTAACTCATATTAAATCCATGCTTATGATGATGTTAGTATATAAACACTTCACATAATGTTAGTTTAAGCTAGTATAAACTTGATAAGTTGATTAAATTATGCTCAAACTAAGTGAAGATCAACATTTAGGGGTATTAGTATTACTTCTTGATGTATAATAACTTCATAATATGGTTGTGTTGATAATGACAGATAAAACCTGATTTATAACATGATAATCGGAAGTTGATTATAGTCTCAACACTAGGAACATGTTAGGGATGAAATCCTTAATGATTAGAGGGGAGAGATACTAATCTTGTCTTGAACATTCAATTGATTCTTGAAGATAATATGGAACCATAATTTTGGCCTCTAAAACCAATACCTTCGTAATAAATTGTTGGAAGAATTATGTTAACCCTTTGAAGATAATTTTCACAAGATGGGATGAAGTTACATTTAGAATTCCAAGTATCCAATGATATAACTAGGCTTTTAATAATTCTTCAAAAGTAAAACAATGGATTTTGATAGAAGGAAGTTGTAATCTTCATATGTTCAAGTTAATCGATTTCGTTGATAACTTAAAAGGGTGTTAATCACTATATTAATATGTTGATAATGTTCGTAAGAGGATTGTAGTGAATATGGTGATACAAATGCGGTAGATGAGTAGCCGAATTCCATTTCATTAATCCGTGTGTGTTAGGAGACGTAAATTAAGACGATGTTCTTAGTTCACTAAAAACTTGGACTTATGCTTTCATATAGGAATCAGTTTTAATGTAATTGTTGGTAAAATAATGAAGAACGTAATTAAACACAAACTTATATCGTAATCGGAAGTGCCGATGATTTGAAAAGATGTTTTCACAATGTTATATTGGTAATAATTTGGAATTCAAGTATTTGACATTAATGTTAGAATATGTGAATGAACATGATAAACATATGATGATTTGTAATTGGAACCTTAAAGTGATCAATAGGATAATTGATTTATTCAAAGTAAATTTACGAATATTGTTTATGTAAGGATACCGTTATCGTACGAATGTGTTGTTGAATGAATTACATTTCATTCAAGGTTGCTTGTTCACGTGAGTATTGTTAGACGGGGATACCGTTCGTTTGACCATTCAAAGAAGGATTATTCATCTACGGAATTGAGGCAAGTTATCTTGCTTGGTTATAATGATGGTTGAATTCTTGTGATTATTATGCGTTTCGTGTGTATGAAATGTTCTGATAATCTATGATTCGTGATATGGTGATGCCCTTGATCGTATTATCATGGTGTTGGGATGATATACCCGAAATTACCGTTCTTGTTACCATTGGCCCTTTTGAGCTTTGTTGACACTTCGGTGAGTCGTTCGATTCCTTGATAAAGGTGTAATTCGTTGAGTTTCGTTGTCATGTTGTATCGTGTCATCTCTGGAGTCATATTTGCGTGCCGATTGGTTATGTGTAGGATTTTTAGCCGGGCACTTGATGATCATGCGTGGATGTTTTCCGCATTTAGATCGTGCACACGAGACGTAGTTCGTGAGGCTAATTAGGTACATCGTCCCACGTATATTCTGGATTCCGTATACGGGGTGTACATGTGCACGGACACATTTCCGAATCGGGCGCACTGTGACGTCCGTCTTGAGCCATATCATATGGTCTTTCGTATATTTGGTTATGTTCGACAGTTGGGACCGAATGTTTATACGCCTGCGGGGTATATTCAGTAGTCGATTGTTTTCTTTGAAATTTGTATATATATGAATTGTATAATGTCATGAGAATTATTATCATGTATAGCTGACCCTCTGGTTGGGGCGAAATACTTGTATTTCAGGGCGAGGAAAGGGCAAGGCACAGGAGGAGCACAATGGCGACGGAGGATTTTGAAGGATGCTATTTCGGGGGGCCCGAGTCTTTTGATGTTCGGTTATGTTTTATTGTGATTTTCATTTTACTTTGTGTCGGATGAATGTACTATAATTTGTTAGGTATTGCCCATCGTCATATGGTCTGTACCGAATTTGGATCCTGTGTACGGTTGCTCGTATTAAAGACATGTATAACTTATACTCCACATCGGGGTTTTGATAAATATGGTGGTACGGTGCCACGTTGTCAGGTTGTAAGTGTATATCGTGATATCGCCTTGTGGGTCCCGGTAGGGGTCCACGGCACTGTAATAGCCACCGTTCTTGGGTTGTTACAGAAGATGGTATCAGAGAGTATGTTTTTATTTTGAGTCATTGTAGAATCGAAATAGCATCAAGAAACCTTCGTGCCACGTGTAACCTGTGCAAGCGCCTGACCCGTCGAATACGGTATGTTCTCATGAGCCATAATTTGATTACTGGCATGATATTGACGACGTATTGGTCTCCTTACTTATCTTGGCATCTTGCTAACATGAGGTAAAATTCATCTGTTTGAGGAAAACCTAAATTAATTATGTGATTGGAATTGTTTCGACTTGATGTTGATATGATATTGAGTGTGTGACACCTGCGGTGCCAATGATTCTTTACGAACTGCTTTGTTGGATATGAAATTCCCTATTGCCATTAACTTAGCATGAATTATGATTGATAACTTGAACTGTACTTGTGACTTGATTCTTTCAGTATGGAAAGGCTGAGAGGCCGTGGCAGAGGGGGACGAGGCCGCGGGAGAGGCCGAATCCCGATACCACGAGCCAACAGACGCACAAATGTGGAACAAAGTTCCGCAGGCAGTGATTCGCCTTCTAGGGACCAATCACACCACACTGGAGAAAATGCACGTGTCGATCCTTACACTGTGATGCAGGGCATGATGGCCCAGATGACCCAAATGGGTCAGCTGATGGAAGCTATGCAGAGGAATACTACTGGTCAACAGCAGGGGCAACAGCCTCCGCCTCTGGTGCATGGCGGGATCGTGAGCCGGATTATTAGCGACATATCACGACAGCGACCTCCGACTTTTGAAGGCTCATCTGAGCCTGCTGACATTGTACACTGGATAGAGCATTTCGAGAAACTGTTCGAGATGGTGGAGTGCCCAGAGGAAAATCGAGTTGTTGTGGCAGCCTACTACCTTAGTAAGAGTGCCCATACTTGGTGCCTTTCTGTGAGGCCTGCCGATGGCGCGAGTACTTGGGAGGAATTCAAGAATCTGATGCTAGATCGTTACTATCCTGCACCCCTCCGTGAAGCCAAACTATCCGAATTACTGAACCCTGATCCATCGCAAGACGAGGATGTGTTAGCGATTGCTGAAAAATTCCAAGCACTTCTCCCTTTTGCTACGTCAGTTGTCCGTTCGGAAGCTGATAAGATCAAATATTTCCTCAAGAGGCTTAAACCCCGAATGAGGATGCAACTACTCAATCACCACTGTAGGACCCTACCGGAGTTTATTGAGAAGGCTTTGGAGTATGAACTTACTGCAAAGGAGATTTCCAAGAAGCAGCCTCAGTTTTCCAACAAGAGATCCAGAACTGCACCAGGAGACAAGAATCGGGATGTTCAAGAAGCCTCAGCCTGTACCAAATCCTTCTGAACGGCCACCTATGGCACCGAAACTGACAGGAACGCACTCTCGGTCAATCAGCTCACCTGTCGTGTGTTATAACTGTGGGGACCAGGGGCATATCAGTTCCAAGTGTCCAAAGCCGGCTGTTGCCTGTCACACTTGCGGGAAGAACGGTCATCGTGCTCGCTATTGTAGGGGTGGACTCGGGCGTGCTCCAGTAGCATCTCTTGCTCCAGTACAGTCTTCTGTTCAGGAACGTGCTCCTCCGTCCGCTTCTTACCAGACTACCGGGGCAAACAAAGGGATGGGCCGTGGAAATCAATATGGTACACCTGCTTCCGGGGTTGCAAAACCCAGAGTCTACGAGATGAAGAAAGCTGATGATCATGAAGCCAGCATGATTGCAGGTACTCTCGAGATCCACTCTCAGTCCGTTTGCATTCTTTTTGATACTGGTGCTTCACACTCCTTTTTGTCTACTTCTTGTTTGAGTCGTTTGCAATTAAATCATGTTACCGATTGTGAACCTTATGTAATTGGTCTACCCGATGGTAGAAGAATTATTGGGAGTCGTGAAGTACAGAACTGTCTGATTCGCATGAACAACCGTGAGTGGTTGTCCGACTTGATTGTGGTTGATTTACCTAAAGATGATGTAATCTTGGGTATCGACTGGATGGATTGTCATGATGCCGTGCTTAGCGTCCGTAAGCGAATGGTGACCGTCACATCTGATGATGGCGTCGAATGTATTTTTCGGGGTGATAATCCCAATCATTCTGGGAGAGTCATCAGCGCTATGAAGGCTGTGAGATTACTGAACCAGGGATGCATTGGTTATTGGTGTTACATGACCAAGACAACTGACCGACCAGTCGAATTGGTTGATATTCCGGTAGTTCGAAACTATCCAGATGTATTTCCAGAAGATCTTCCAGGACTACCCCCACGGCGAGAGGTAGAATTCACCATTGAGTTGGAGCCAGGGACGTCCCCGCTTTCGAAAGCACCATATCGTATGGCCCCGACTGAGATGCAGGAGTTGAAAAGACAACTTGAGGAGTTAACTGAGAAAGGATATGTTCGACCCAGTGCATCCCCTTAGGGAGCGCCGGTGTTATTCGTACGGAAGAAGGACGGATCGCTGTGTTTGTGTATTGATTACCGTGAGCTGAACAAAGTAACAATTAAGAACAAATATCCTTTACCTCGCATCGATGATCTATTGGATCATCTCCAAGGAGCCGCTATATTTTCCAAGATCGACTTGAGATCCGGGTACCACCAATTGCGGATTCGAGAGTCTGACGTCCCGAAGACAGCTTTTCGCACTCGCTATGGGCATTATGAGTTCGTTGTCATGCCATTCGGACTGACTAATGCACCTGCAGTATTCATGGAATTGATAAATCGGGTTTTTATTAATTATCTGGATCGTTTTGTAGTCGTTTTATTGACGACATCCTGATCTACTCTCGTGATCATGAGGAACATGAGTGTCACCTCCGCCAGGTTCTCGATGCATTAAGGCGAGAACAACTCTATGGGAAATTTTCTAAGTGTGAATTCTGGATGTCTGAAGTTATTTTTCTGTGACATGTAATATCAGCAGATGGAGTGAGAGTAGACCCACAGAAGACAAAAGCTATCCGAGACTGGCTACCTCCGAAGAACGTGAAGGAAGTTCGTAGTTTTCTGGGTCTAGCAGGCTATTACAGATGATTCGTGGAAGGATTTTCCAAAATTGCTCAACCGATGACTAATATGTTGAGGAAAGATAAGAAGTACTTGTGGTCGGAAGCATGTCAGCAAAGTTTTGATGAACTCAAAAGTCGATTAATTTCAGCACCTGTTTTGGTTCTACCTAAAGGAACGGAAGGATTCGTGGTATATAGCGATGCATCGAGACAGGGCCTTGGCTGCGTATTAATGCAGGACGGTAAAGTGATCGCCTATGCATCCATACAGTTGCGTTCTTACGAGGTTAACTACCCGACTCATGATTTGGAGTTAGCAGCCGTAGTGTTTGCTTTAAAAATCTAGCGCCACTATTTGTATGGAGTTACCTGCCGGATTTTTATGGACCACAAGAGCCTGAAGTATATTTTTACCCAAAAGGATTTGAATATGAGACAAAGGAGGTGGTTAGAGCTAATCAAAGACTATGATATCGAGATCCTTTATCATCCAGGCAAGGCAAACGTGGTTGCCGACGCCTTGAGCCGCAAGACGGTGCAGGAGCAGATACTGGCTCGTTTGATCGCCCAGAGGGAGTTGCAATTAGAGTTCATGAGATCAGAGACTGAGGTCTGGTTACAACGCATTCAGGCACAACGGTGCACGCTTGAGATTTCATCATCCCTTGATGAGATGGTCAGGACGAAACAGATGACGGACCCATTCTTATCCAGAATTCGAGGAGAAATCGATCAGGGGAAGGCCCCTGGATTTGTGGTTCACGAGGATGGACTGATACGCTTTAAAAACCGAGTATGTGTACCAGCAGACGAAGAGTTGAGGAATACTATTCTGAAGGAGGCTCATGTTACCCCGTATTTCATACACCTGGGATCGAACAAAATGTATAAGGATTTGAAGCCGTATTATTGGTGGGGTAACATGAAACGGGAGGTTGCCGAATTCGTTTCGAAATGTTTGACCTGTTAGCAGGTCAAGATTGAGCATCAACGACCAGCTGGCATGATGAAACCGCTTCCAATTCCCGAGTGGAAGTGGGAAGACATATCGATGGATTTTATTACTAGCTTGCCGACGAGCCGTCGAGGCATGAATAAGATTTGGGTGATTGTGGATCGATTGACTAAATCAGCCCACTTCTTGGAGATCAAGGATACATGGGGCCCTGAGAGATTAGCCCAGTTATTCATCAAAGAGATTGTGAGACTGCATGGTACCCCTAAGAGTATTGTATCAGATCGTGACGGACGGTTCGTGTCGCACTTCTGGAAGGCGGTTCATCGTGCGACGGGTACACAGTTGAACTTTAGTACGGCTTTTCATCCTTAGACCGACGGTCAGTCCGAGAGGACTATTCAAACCCTAGAGGATATGCTGAGGGCATGTGCTCTCGATTGGAAGCCCGACTGGGAAGCCCAACTACCGTTGGTAGAATTCACATATAATAACAGCTGGCACGCCTCGATCATGATGGCACCTTATAAGGCATTGTATGGTCGTCGTTGTAGGTCCCTTTTGTGTTGGGACGATTTGTCTGAATCTATTGGTACGGAACCTGATATGTTATTGGCAGCCCGCGAGAAGATTTCCCTGATCAAGAGTCGTCTATTAACGGCCCAAAGCCGCCAAAAATCATATGCAGATAATCGTCGACGACCACTCGAGTTTGAGGTTGGTGACCATGTACTAGTCAAAGTATCTCCTACTCGAGGTGTTTTCCGATTCGGAAAGAGAGGCAAGTTGAGCCCAAGGTATATTGGTCCGTTTGAAATCCTCGAACGAGTAGGCGACCTAGCCTATCGTTTAGCATTACCACCAGCTTTGAGCCGGATTCACAACGTATTCCATGTATCTCAGTTGAGGAAGTATGTTGCTGACCCAAGCCACATTATTCAATTCGACGAGGTCGAAATAGCCGATGACCATTCGTATGAAGAACGGCCTGTGCAGATACTTGAGAGAAGAATCAAACAACTGAGGAACAAGGCGATTCCCTTATTAAAAATTCAGTGGTCGAGACATGGAGTCGAGGAAGCTACGTGGGAGACTGAAGATAGCGTGCGAGAGAAATACCCCGAGATGTTTACCCCTTAGTTTCGGGGACGAAACTCCTTTTAAGGGGGGAGTATGTAATACCCTCGCCTTTACTATTGTATTTTCTGATTTAAACCAAGTATTTTCGCACCATATCTGTATTGTTGTAGCAAGTATATCGACGAATTATGTTAAGTTGGAATCATGGTCATTCATACTATATTAATTGTTAGGTGATATTGGGAGAATTCCATTTATGCTTGTTATAGAACTTAACGTACGTTAACCTATCTTCTTAACGTACGCTATGTACGTAGCCTTACGTACGTAACATTCATATGTTAACATGCGTAATGCGAGAGATCCATCAACAGCCTGCCTTTCGGTGGGTGGGACCGAACGGGGGTAGGTGGTCGGTAGTCGATCGCGACAGCCAAGTCAACGGCTATTACGTACGTAATAGTTATATTTACGTACGTAACGAATTGCGTGTTTTAAGTCAGAAATATCTGATGAAATTGATTACGTACGTAATGTTCATGAGATTACGTACGTAAGGGCTTTAACGTACGTTAACCCCTCTCTTTAACGTACATAATGCTGAGTCCAGGTTATAAAAATATGACTTGCCTTTCATTTCCTGCTCGACCCTTTCAACCTCCCCACTGAGAAAACGATTCCCTTCGGGGCCAACTCCATTTCTAGCCCTTCTAACTTGTGTTGGAGCTTCAGCACTTGGTTTGTGACTTGGAGATTAGGAGATTGAAGTGTGTACCTTGAAGTGTTGGTGTTGTTCTTCATTTTGAGGTTGGTCTTTCTTTAACTCATATTAAATCCATTCTTATGATGATGTTAGTATATAAACACTTCACATAATGTTAGTTTAAGCTAGTATAAACTTGATAAGTTGATTAAATTATGCTCAAACTAAGTGAAGATCAACATTTAGGGGTATTAGTATTACTTCTTGATGTATAATAACTTCATAATATGGTTGTGTTGATAATGATAGATAAAACCTGATTTATAACATGATAATCGGAAGTTGATTATAGTCTCAACACTAGGAACATGTTAGGGATGAAATCCTTAATGATTAGAGGGGAGATATACTAATCTTGTCTTGAACATTCAATTAAATCTTGAAGGTAATATGGAACCATAATTTTGGCCTCTAAAACCAATACCTTCGTAATAAATTGTTGGAAGAATTATGTTAACCCTTTGAAGATAATTTTCACAAGTTGGGATGAAGTTACATTTAGAATTCCAAGTATCCAATGATATAACTAGGCTTTTAATAATTCTTCAAAAGTAAAACAATGGATTTTGATAGAAGGAAGTTGTAATCTTCATATGTTCAAGTTAATCGATTTCGTTGATAACTTAAAAGGGTGTTAATCACTATATTAATATGTTGATAATATTCGTAAGAGGATTGTAGTGAATATGGTGATACAAATGCGGTAGATGAGTAGCCGAATTCCATTTCATTAATCCGTGTGTGTTAGGAGACGTAAATTAAGATGATGTTATTAGTTCACTAAAAACTTGAACTTATGCTTTCATATAGGAATCAGTTTTAATGTAATTGTTGGTAAAATAATGAAGAACGTAATTAAACACAAACTTATATCGTAATCGGAAGTGCCGATGATTTGAAAAGATGTTTTCACAATGTTATATTGGTAATAATTTGGACTTCAAGTATTTGACATTAATGTTATAATATGTGAATGAACATGATAAACATATGATGATTTGTAATTGGAACCTTAAAGTGATCAATAGGATAATTGATTTATTCAAAGTAAATTTACGAATATTGTTTATGTAAGGATATCGTTATCGTACGAATGTGTTGTTGAATGAATTACATTTCATTCAAGGTTGCTTGTTCACGTGAGTATTGTTAGACGGGGATACCGTTCGTTTGACCATTCAAAGAAGGATTATTCATCTACGGAATTGAGGCAAGTTATCTTGCTTGGTTATAATGATGGTTGAATTCTTGTCATTATTATGCGTTTCGTGTGTATGAAATGTTCTGATAATCTATGATTCGTGATATGGTGATGCCCTTGATCGTATTATCATGGTGTTGGGATGATATACCCGAAATTACCCTTCTTGTTACCGTTGACCCTTTTTGTTGACACTTCGGTGAGTCGTTCGATTCCTTGATAAAGGTGTAATTCGTTGAGTTTTGTTGTCATGTTGTATCGTGACATCTCTGAAGTCATATCTGTGTGCCGATTGGTTATGTGTAGGATTTTTATCCGGGCACTTGATGATCATGCGTGGATGTTTTCCGCATTTAGATCGTGCACACGAGACGTAGTTCGTGAGGCTAATTAGGTACATCGTCCCACGTATATTCTGGATTCCGTATACGGGGTGGACATGTGCACGGACACATTTCCGGATCGGGCGCACTGTGACGCCCGTCTTGAGCCATATCATATGGTCTTTCGTATATTTGATTATGTTCGATAGTTGGGACTAAATGTTTATACGCCTGCGGGGTATATTCAGTAGTCGATTGTTTTCTTTGAAATCCGTATATATATGAATTGTATAATGTCATGAGAATTATTATCATGTATAGGTGACCCTGTGGTTGGGGCGAAATACTTGTATTTCAGGGCGAGGAAAGGGCAAGGCACAGGAGGAGCACAATGGCGACGGAGGGTTTTGAAGGATGCTATTTCGGGGGGCCCGAGTCTTTTGATGTCCGGTTATGTTTTATTGTGATTTTCATTTTACTTTGTGTCGGATGAATGTACTATAATTTGTTAGGTATTTCCCATCGTCATATGGTCTGTACCGAATTTGGATCTTGTGTACGGTTGCTCGTATTAAAGACATGTATAACTTGTACTCCACATCGGGGTTTTGATAAATATGGTGGTACGGTGCCACGTTGTCAGGTTGTAAGTGTATATCGTGATATCGCCTGGTGGGTCCCGGTAGGGGTCCACGACACTGTAATAGCCACTGTTCTTGGGCTGTTACATAACATCAGAGGAGAAGATCCAAAATGGCGTTTCAAATGGCTCCCGTCGAAGGACTTGCTCTCAACCGACCACCACTTTTTGATGGATCAAATTTCATGACTTGGAAGAAGAAAATGTCTATTTTCATCCGAGCTTTCGATATCGAATTATGGAAGGTGATTTGCCTTGGTCCCAAAATTCCGACGAACTCAAACGGAACTCTCAAAACCTTTGAAGAGTATGACGATGCGGATTGGAAAAACGACCATTATAATTGCAAAGCCACGCAATTATTATATTGTGCTTTAAATCCGGAAGAACACAACCGGATATCATCGTGTGATAGTGCCAAAGAAATCTGGAAAATAATTGAGGTAACACACGAAGGTACGTCTCAAGTCAAAGAGACGAAGATAAACATGCTCCTTCACGATTATGAATTATTCCAAATGAAGGATGACGAATCCATCTTGATTATGCTCGACCGATTTTCGTTCATCACTAATGGATTAGCATGTTTCGGAAAACCACTTTTGAGTAGTGAGAAAGTAAAGAAAATTCTCTGATCACTACCTCGAGAATGGGACGGTATGGTAACGACTATAATGGAATCTAAAGATTTAAATAATCTTGATTTTAGTGCTCTCGTCGGTTCTCTCATCAACTACGAGATAGTTCTAAAGTCTCGGAATACCAAACCAAAACCGAAGAAAAGATCGTTAGCCATGAAGGCTAAGATGTCGAAAAAGAAAGAAGAAATCCCAGTGGACGAAAGTGATGAAGAAATGGCATATTATGCCAAAAATATTAAAAAGTTTCAGCACTTATTAAACCGGAGAAAGAAAGACATTCAAGCGGGCGAACCTAAGAAATTCGACAACATTTGTCGATTATGTGGTAAAACAGGCCACTTTGCTAAGAACTGTCGAGTAAAGCAAAATGAGGTTTTAATCGCAACATGGAGCGACGAAGATCCCGATGAAGATTTTCTTGACCAAAATAATCTCGCGCTCATGGCCCGGAGTTCATTCGACTATAGCGATGTTGAAAGCCAAGTAAGTAACTCCTACGACGAACTCTTTGAAGCATTCGAATTATTACATACGGACTATCAAAATGCTTTAAATGAAATTAAATCCCTCAAGTCTAAATATAAAACTTTGGAAATTGAAAATTCCAAAATACTTGAAAAAGGGAAATTTGTCGAGATCGATCATTCAAAATGCATTGAAAACGAGAATATTTTAAAGAATGATCTTGTTAAAATTCAAACCGAGCTCAAGAATTTAATGAAGAAATTTTCTCTCGGAAACGAGAAATTTGAAAATATGCTCTCGGTTCAAAAATATATTTTAAATAAAGAGGGGTTAGGATTCAAACCACGTTTCAAAAACGAATCCGTAAATTTCAAAATACCCCGTTGCGAAAAATGTTTGAAAATCGGGCATCACATTTCAAATTGCAAAAGCCCAAGACGAACGATAAAAATTAAAAAGATTTGGGTTCCTAAAGGAATAAACGTTTCAAATATCGTTCACATCTCGAAACAAAAACCAACTATAGGTTGGATCCCCAGAAATAAATTTTAACAAGTGATATTTTACAAAGGGGGAGAAGGAATATTTTTGAGGGAGAGATAATAATTTCAAGGGGAGTGTTTTTTTATTAATGCATATTCATTTATATCATGCATATTTATATTTTGCTCTATTTTTTTTTTACTTTTTGATGAAGACAAAAAGGGGGAGAATGAGATGAATTGAGATAAAAATGAGAAAAGAAAAGCATACAAACAGGGGGAGTTAGAAAATTGAGAAATGAAAAACGAAGGAGTTGAAAAATAAGGGAGATGTCGAAAAGAAAATAGGATTGGAGAAACTAACGAAACGATCAAAGCCGAAAACTTTGATTCGTAGAAATATACATATATTATTCTTTACAGATTTTATCCAATTCAAGAGTTGTTTTTGTAACACCCCCGATATATTCAGGAATATTACAGCGCCGTAAATCATTTACATAAGGATTTACAAGGCTGAAGAATTGAACAGACATTAAAAGGTACTAACGAATGGAAATAACGGAATTACGATACAACAGTTCTGACCAAATACTAAAAATAATACAATTGTTCAACAGGAACTTAATAATACATCACCAAATTCAAATTCATCATAAATGACTTCGTACTCGAGTACTTATTGAAATAACCAATAAACAACAGACAAATAAACCCGGCCGAATCATCACTCTGCACCCTCGTCGTCATGCAGCTCTAGTGGTTGTTTTCCCGCTCTCCTGGATCCTGAACATAAACACAATGTTCACCCCCGAAGGGGTTAGCACAACGATGCTAGTACAAGTACCACAACATATTATTTATATCTCACGAAGAATAATAACGTAAACGACAAAAATACCAACGAGTCTTCTCCTACGAGAAACTCATAAATGACATACACAACTGATAATCACAACATGATATCATAACATACACATGGTAATTCCGTCGATCCAGCGTTCACTGCCTAGAACCCGCGATGATCCCGTCAGACCAACCCGTGGTGGAAAAACCCGTCCGATGATCCAGCGCACGCTAGCATAGATCCCCCGATGATCCCATCGGACCAATACGAGGTGGACATACAACAATGACATACATGCACGACAATATGTATAACATCAATACATAAAACAATTAAGGTACTTGCCTCGATTTGAAGACAAGAACAATACTTCCACGAAAACGAACACTTGAAGGTCGTCCTCCTCAATCAATCACGTAACAAGATCAAACCTTAACAAAAGAAATGATATAGGATTTATCTCACGTCGTACGAATGTTTAACAATTCGATTTACGGCCAAAAGTTCATAAAATGTAATCTGCCTGAACTGCTTAGCGCACGCTAAGTACTCTGTATAGCGTGCGTTAAGTCTGCTCGATAGCGCACGCAAACAACAAAGCCTAGCGTACGCTAACTATGCATGGTCGATTTCACCGATCGGTCGATCGACTTCGTCTGATGGCCTAGCGTACGTTACGTACCAAACGTAGCGTACGCTAACTCGTGCTCGATAGCGCACGTTAATCTTCATAGCTTAGCGTACGCTATCTATGCATGGCAGTTTACTGCTGGGCAGTAAACTGTTCTCATCATGATCAAAACAATGAAATCTTCCGTGATAATTCATGTTACCTCCATGAATATCATGTTCATACGATTATGAATGATTTTACGTATAACAACAACTCCGGATTCAGGGATGTTGCTACCCAAAATATCATCCGGAGATAGATATTGCTGGAATGGATGGGATAGCAAACAAATGCAAGAGCACTTCCGTGAGAAAGATAAATAACACAAGATTTGCCGGGGTTGTTAGTCCCGGGCTTGAATGCTCTCGCGAGATATTATTAATACCGATATTCGGGGATACAAGTACTAATGTAAGAATACAATTACAATGAGTGTAAATTTTCTTGTTATCTTAGCTAGTGAGCGTGTAGATTGCCGGAAGAACCAGATTTGATGCTCTGTGAATTCTTGTAACAAAGGAGATGAACAGTCGCGGCGGTGAGAGATCGATCGTCTCTCACGGCGAGTATTTAGCTGGATGTTTGGGCTTCTGGGCTTATGAATCCCTTGGAATCTGTCTAGTGGAGACTTGATGCTTCTGCCGATCGTCTTCTGGACGAGAGATTTGGAGAGAGAAGTCCTGAGATGGATTCCGGTGAGATAGCCGGGAGCTTGATGATATGTATATTCTTCAGTATTTCCGTGAATGTATCGGAATGTGAGAGAATGTGTTCTGAGCGTCAGTCAGAATGAATTCGGAACCGTTGGTGTAATGAATTTCGAACCGTAGGTTGAATGTGAGAGAATGTGAATTGTAGGTTCAGTCAATTTCCAACCTTTTTCCAGTAGGAGGAGGTTCTCTATTTATAGGGCTTGGATACGCCGGGCGATCGCCTTTTCTGTAATATAATAATCGGGCGATCGTCTTTTAGCACATGGGCCTGTCCCCTCAAAGCCTGCAGGAGTTGTTGGCAGTCAACTACTCGGTCCAATGGGGAGCTTACACGCGTCCTGAGTTAGTCACATGCGGCCCTACTGACAACTTTCGGCGCACATGCCGGTAGGTGGGGTAGGTGACAGGCTTTGGTCAAAGATCTTGTCTGTTAGCAAAAGATCTTGTCAGCGCCTTTTATGGATCTGCACGTGGGTGCTTTTCTGAGATCCAGTCCTCGATGACTTAGACGGGCGATCATCTCTGCTCGGGCGTAGGTCGATTGCCCTTAGCCGGTCACTAGAGTAGATCGCCAATGCAAAGGGCGATCGCCTTGGGAGTCGATCGCTAGGTACTGATGGTGGTTTGATATCTTCGACTTGGCGAGCTAGCCATAGTTTGGAGTTGACTTGGTCGCTCGGCCTTATAGTCGATCGCTGTCGGGATGAATAAATCGTGACACAACAATTGCCCCGGCTCGCTCATACGTTGGAAACGCGTGAGGTGGCTCTCTTAGCGATCGCGAACTTTTGACGAGCGACTTTGTGTTTAAGCGAATCAAGCGATCGTCTTTGAGTGATATACTGGATTCGACGACTGGTTGGCCGAATCGGCGGGAAAACAATGGGAGTGGAAAAGTCTCCTCGCACGTGTCGGGCTTCTATTGGGGACGCCAACGGTCATTAATGACTCCTACCGACGCGTCCTCGAAAAGATGCGTACGCGGGTCTCGAGGAGTCAACTAACGCGCGTCGTTTGAGATCCGACCCACGAGGTTTTCCCTTATTGCAATCGGGTCCCCGCCTTCTCCTATAAAAGGGGGCGCGGGGCTGCAGCTTCACTCACGCGTACTTATTTGGAGAAAGAAGGACTGCGCCGATTTTTCGAAGATCTTAGCGCCGATCGTCGTTCGATTTCACTGTAGGGTAAGAAAAATCCTTTTCTTCTTTCCTATCTCTGAAAATGGCGGAACCTCATCATCGTTTGGAGCGGGAACTAGTTACGCCGCCGGGACATCGGTGCCAGGGAGAAACTTCTTCCGTCTTCCACCTGGAGACGGCGGCTGAAGCCATTCGAGCCGGAATCGACCCGGCTGAAGTTGAGGCTTTGTTCAATAAGGCCGATGTTGCTAGGGAGTCGGCTGCTGAGGAGAGACGATCGCAGATCGAGAGAGACCTGGCGATCAGGGCTTACTGGGAGCAACATAGTGATTTTGTTCGGGCCTATAGGGCCTTTGCTGAAATAATGGAGAGGTTAGCCGGTCCTACTCCGAGATTCGACTTCCGGGGATATTCGGTCGCTTATCCCTATGTGCTTCCCAAGCGGTCGCAGTATCGTGCCGCGCAGCGATCGTTGTGGTCGCTCGGCCAAATACGGAGCTCGACGACCAGGAGAGATCTGGCCGTCTGGAGGACAAGATTCCATGTTCCTTCAGATGTGGACATGTTCGCGCCCGCGGAGAATGAACGAGCCGACCAGCCTCCGATGGGTATGGTCGCAGTGAGTGAGGCCGTTATGGAGGCCGGGCTACGCTTCCCTCTATCCTTTGCGGTCTCCCATCTGTTGGCCGCTTGGAATGTGGCGCCACTTCAGCTGACGCCGAACGCCTGGCTCCAAATCATTTGCACCCTCACCCTTTTCGGCGGTCATCGCCTGTACCGCCTCCCATCGCCGTTGGAGATGAATCATTTGTTTAAACTGACGGCTCACAGAGGGTTGGTCGGCGGTTACCATATTCAAGGCCGATCTGGTCGGGTGATTCATGGAGTCCCAAATAAGATACGGGGCGATCAGACGAAGTGGTTCTGGGTCGCCGGCAAGTGGAGAGCTTCGGCGACAATCCCACGGCGAACCGGAGATCCCCAGAATTTCGGGAGAGGAATCCGTAAGGGTTTAGACTCTCCTTCGTTTGGATGCGTTTTGGGTGATCTAATTTGATTTGCTTTGCAGGCTTTCATATTCCGGCGATCGAGGAGCCGCCTTTCGACTTTCGTTGTTAGGGAGCGAATTAGGAGCTTGTCGGACGACGACCTAGACGCCACTCGGATCAATAAGGAGAGTCGCTGGTTGTCGGCTCGACTATTCCGCTTCCCGAGACATCTCGCGGTGCCAGGTATGACTTTATGCGACCTTCAATTTCTAGGCGATCGCCTTATTTGAGGAAAGTGCCTGACCGTTAGTCGATCGTCTTTAATTGCAGAGGTTCGTTTCCCTCGCTTTTTGGAGCCTCCGGTCGAGATCGCTATGTCGAACCCAGGAGTCCTAGGCCGTCTTCACGCGAAGAGGTCGACTCGGGTTCCACCCGTTGCATTGCCTATAGTTCCGGAGGCGGAGCCTCGCGTGGAGCCGGAGCCTCGCGTGGAGCAGGTCGTGGTTGAGGAGGAAATTCCGGAGGAGGGGCTTCGGGCGAATCGCAAGAGGTCGAGGCCGGAAGAAACTTCGTTTCCTGCTCCGGGCGATGAAGTGCCGATCACCATCGCTGCTCCAGAGAGCGAGCCGCCCTCCGCGGCCTTTCTGCGGGAGATGGCGATCGCAGATGCAGAGACTCCTCGAGGGAAACCGTTTTTCGGTCGGGATCCCGAGAAGGCTGAGAGGTAGATGGCATTCTTGCGTTGAAAATTTCCTCTGCATAGGAGTTGTATTAACTTTAGTTGTTTTGATGCAGGGTCCGTCGCGCCGATCCGTCTTGTCCACCGATGGTCGTGGATTTTCTGGCGAGCCGATCTCTCGCCATTCTGCGACATTCCTCCATATGTTAGCAAGGTACATACGCTTTGCCGAAGGCGTGGACGGCCGATCTGGATGCGATCGCTCGCGCCGATCGCCGAGTTCGATGCATGCCGTTGTCGCCCTTTCTCTTGACGGCGACCATGGCCTTCAGTGCTCGGGGAGTTTGAGGCGGCCCTCCACTATTCGCCTTCGGGAGGATCTCGAGGCGGCTCGGAAGAGAACGCCGAGTTTGCCGACAAGATCGTGGCGATGGAGAAGGACTCCTTGGAGGCGGCTGCGGGCGAGCCATGAGCTTGAGCTGGAGAAGAAGGAGACCGAGAAATACCGAGTGGCGGTCGACCGATTTCGGGACCAGATGTAGAGTGCCGTCCAGGCGAGGAATGTTCTGAGGAGGAGGCCGATCGCGGGAAGGTGACGATCGCTCACTGACAAATGAGCCGGGAGGCGAAAAAGAAGGTTGCTGCGAGGGAGGCCGAGCTCCAGGGATCGCAATAGGCGATGGCCGAGCTGAGAGGAGAGGTTGAGGCGACCAAGGCCGATCCCTTCCAAAACTTGGAGTATGTCAGCGAGTTCGCCTATTACTTGGCGTTCGCCGACTCGATCCGAGCGGCTAAGAAGGGAGGTTTGGAGGTCGGTCCTCTAGCTGAGAAGTTCAAGTCATATGCATTGGAGCATCCTCTCCATTTGGCTTTCTCCTTGCCGATCTTGGACCTGGCGGACATCGGCGTGGATTTGAGCTGGTATCCGTCTCCAGACAGTCTTGCTCATCCCGATGCTCCGGAAGATGAGGGGACCGCGCCGAATGCTGATGGCGAAGGCCCGGCAGGGGCCTGAGGCGCTTCCTTTTTTACGCTTTTAGCTTACTTTCTTTGTAGTTTGTAGCTTTCTCTTGTAGCACTTAGGCCTTCGGGCGATCATGTACTCCGATTTTTCAAGTAATGAAATGAGCATTTGTCTTTCTGACTTATCACTTGAATGAATGGTTATTTTTAAGTCTTTGTTTGACTTTGTACAAATGTGTGAGGAGAGATCGTTGCGAGGGTAGTTCCAAATGAATTGAGAAACTCATAAAGATAACTTTTTTACAACAAATTCGATCGCTGCACTATATCTGAAAAAATGACGATCTCCATATGTGGTTGAATAGCGACGATCGTCGTGTAGGTAGTCCGCACTCTTATTGCCCCTTGTTTTTATTCACTTAGTGGAAGGAAGGGGATGAAAATAATTCCTTGAGTGAGCGGTCTTCAACTTTGTCGAGTCCTGGGGGCCAGTCGTCCTTCTTGAGGAACCGTGCACGATCGCGGAGTTCGATGGACCGACTCCTTGATCATGTCTTGATGCGCGAAGACATTGAGTGTCTCGTGACTCACTTTATTATGAGGGTCCTCTGTTAGCCGCGCCGCCTCGTATTTAAACGAAGGGCGTGCGGTCTCGGTCTAGAGGAGTCCTTGCGCGGCGGCGTCGGATGATTCAACTCTACGCCCGCGGCTTGTTTAGCTCTGCTTCCACCTCGGCCCACCATGAAGATGGCGAACCTCGACGGTGTACGTTGAGACGGGGTTGTGGCGCGTCGCATTGTCGGGTTCACCATGTTAGATGATGAACCTTTGAGGGAGAGCGATCGTGTCCACTAATTAACTTTGAGGGCCCTCGACTACGCCGGCCTCGTATTTAAACGAAGGGCGGGCGATCTTGGCCCAAAGGGACCTTGCATGGCCTAAGCGGGGTTCCATTGACCACGAGACCATGGTCGCACTCTTCCACCTTGATCGTCATGCAGATGCCGACCTTCGACGGTGTACGTTGTGCGGGGAGGCGATCTCGTGCCTTAGTCCATCATGTTAGATGGTGAGCTGTAGATGGCGATCGAGTCCTCCGGTTTCTTGAATAAGGAAGGAGATCGGGAGACTTCCGAGGTCTCCTTTTCTTGATTGAAGCATGTAGGGACGGTCGCGAGGTTGATCTAGGGGTCGGCTCGTATGAGCTTTCCAACTGTTTGTGTTCGACTCGACGATCGTCCATAGAGGCAGTAGGGACTTTGGCTAAACCAATAAGGCATCCAACTTGCCCTCCTCGAACAATCTCGAGCTTTTGAGGAGGTCGCGGCATTTGTTGGTCTTGTGGCAGACTCTTATGGTAGGCACAATATTGATTGTTGTCCAGATGACCGTGGTCCGTTATCGCCTTTGGCTTTTGAGCTCTTCGTGCCCCTTGATGGCATAGAAAATATGTGCCGAGTTACATTGAACGTATGGAGGAGATGGGCTTCCATGTCCTCGAAAGCCTTGAGATCTCCGGTGTCTTGGCGATCGCCTTCTTTGCTTTGGCGATCGCTATCTTACGGACAAGAGGTGGCGTTTCCTCGTCTAAGCGGAGGTGAGTAGCCTTTGCTGGCCGGAAGTTGGCGGCTTTAGCGCGGAAGATCGCGTAAGTTGGGGAATATCCTTGGAGAGATGTCTAAACATGGGAGAGTAACCGCGAATCCCCCATGGCGAATAGAGAGCGAGCTCACATCGACGGTTCGCCGGTGAGGACGATTTCGCCCACTCGGTCAATGTAATTTGCGTCGATTCGTCTTTCCCGCTTGATTTTTATCATGCGGTGGGGGCCTTCAGTGCAGCGACCTTCTTGGCGAAGTATGACGTGAAGTCGTTCGCGATTTCTTAAAAGATGTGATAGATCGCGGTGGTAGTAAGACGTACCATCTATGGGCCAGCTCGCCCAATGTTAACGGGAAGATCCGGCACTTGGTTGCATCAGATGCCCCACACCCAGTCATGTAGATTCGGAATTTACTCAGGTGGGTTTCGGGGTCCGATCTCCCCTCATATAGAGGTGTTTTGGGAGGAGCGATCGTTGGCTGTATGGGGGCAAGCTCGATGTGGACCGCGAGTGGCTCGGTCGGCCCGGCGATCTTTTTGCTGGTGCTTGCCCCAGTGTCCAAGAGTGCTCTCATCTCGTCGAGCTGGCGTTGTATGGCGGCCATCGCCGTGGCCTGATTGCTTGCGGCTCGGCGCTCGGAGCGGGAGCCGAGGCGATCGAGTACTGATCCCCTGGCGATCGGGGCGGGAGTCAGATGGCTGACCTGCGTTCGGCTGTGAGGCGGGTAGGCCGAAGTCCTGGTGACGGATTCGGATTCCGTCTTTTCAAGGTTGGAGACTGAATGCCCCGGTCGCCCGGATGGGTCGCGTCCCAAGCGATTGAATATAGATCCGTCCGGTCGTGCGAGAGCCTTTCCTCGCGCATTGGGGCTTTCTGACGATCGCTCGTTCAGTAGCCCGCTGAATTTCCGTTTTCCCATGCGGCGGATGATCGAGGGTGTTATTGCAGGCGACGCTCGTGCTCTCCGTCGCTCCTCCAGGATGGCCATAGCCTCCTCGATCTGTTCCTTGGTTTGGAACTGATCAAGTGAGAGGTTGGGGCCATCTCTTGGATGCGGGATCGAGAGTCTCGCGTTGCTGCGGCTTCCCCCTGTCGTTGGCTGGGGTTCGGATTGAGCCGGGATATGGTGTCCGGCGGTTCGGAGAGCAGCTTTCTTCGATGGACCGGCGGATGTCATGATTCTGAAGGTTTTCTTTGAAGTGCAGTGAGTGTCACTTCAAGTATGTGCCCCGAGAACAGTGAGTGTTCTTCGGGACGGTAGGAATAAAAGTTTGAGGGTTAGACCCCTTCTTCTAGCGCCAATTGTTGCTACCCAAAATATCATCCGGAGATAGATATTGCTGGAATGGATGGGATAGCAAACAAATGCAAGAGCACTTCCATGAGAAAGATAAATAACACAATATTTGTCGGGGTTGTTAGTCCCGGGCTTGAATGCTCTCGCGAGATATTATTAATACCGATATTCGGGGATACAAGTACTAATGTAAGAATACAATTACAATGAGTGTAAAGTTTCTTGTTATCTTAGCTAGTGAGCGTGTAGATTGCCGGAAGAACCAGATTTGATGCTCTGTGAATTCTTGTAACAAAGGAGATGAACAGTCGCGGCGGTGAGAGATCGATCGTCTCTCACGGCGAGTATTTAGCTGGATGTTTGGGCTTCTGGGCTTATGAATCCCTTGGAATCTGTCTAGTGGAGACTTGCTGCTTTTGCCGATCGTCTTCTGGACGAGAGATTTGGAGAGAGAAGTCCTGAGATGGATTCCGGTGAGATAGCCGGGAGCTTGATGATATGTATATTCTTCAGTATTTCCGTGAATGTATCGGAATGTGAGAGAATGTGTTCTGAGCGTCAGTCAGAATGAATTCGGAACCGTTGGTGTAATGAATTTCGAACCGTAGGTTGAATGTGAGAGAATGTGAATTGTAGGTTCAGTCAATTTCCAACCTTTTTCCGGTAGGAGGAGGTTCTCTATTTATAGGGCTTGATACGCCGGCGATCGCATTTTACGTAATATAATAATCGGGCGATCGTCTTTTAGCACATGGGCTGTCCCTCAAAGCTGCAGGAGTTGTTGGCCAACTACTCGGTCCAATGGGGAGCTTACACGCGTCTGAGTTAGTCACATGCGGCCCTGCCGACAACTTTCGGCGCACATGCCGGTAGGTGGGGTAGGTGACAGGCTTTGGTCAAAGATCTTGTCTGTTAGCAAAAGATCTTGTCGGCCGCTTTATGGATCTGCACGTGGGTGCTTTTCTGAGATCCAGTCCTCGATGACTTAGACGGGCGATCATCTCTGCTCGGGGCGTAGGTCGATTGCCCTTAGCCGGTCACTAGAGTAGATCGCCAGCTGCCAAAGGGCGATCGCCTTGGGAGTCGATCGCTAGGTACCTGATGGTAGTTTGATATCTTCGACTTGGCGAGCTAGCCATAGTTTGACTGGAGTTGACTTGGTCGCTCGGCCTTATAGTCGATCGCCTGTCGGGATGAATAAATCGTGACACAACAAGGGATATGTATACCATTATAAAACCATATTCCATTTCGACTACAAATCTTCATACGACAATTCGAAAGGCTTTACGGTTGATATCGACACCTTTATATCAATCAAAATTATCATACTGTAGTTGTTTAACATTCCCTCTATACTAGATAAATCCTTCCATGATCAATCCCTTAGATTCATCTAACAATAATGATGTTAAAGTCAAGTCCATGGTTGTTATGAAGTCATCTACTAGATTCGGATTACCAATGATAGAAGCTTCCTCTACTTGTTCAATGTAATAAGATTCGAATCATTATGTTCATAATCAAGGTACTTGAGGCATAACCATCTCTATATTCCAAACATGATGCATGTTGAATAATTCACTAATGAAAAATCAATATCTTGATAACATGATCATCTAATTCTTTAGAATCCAACTCTAAGTCTGTAGATAGGTTGAACATACCTTAATATGACGAAAATCACTGAACCGTAAGGTAGAATCCGACTCCGGTTGGTTGTATGCCACTCCAAGGTGCTATTCCACTTCAATGATCACTCACAAGTGATAACCAATATACAAAGACCAACAAGATGTGTTCTAAGTGTGTAGAAGGATTATTATAGCTCTCTGGCCTCTTAAGAATGAAGAATGGACGAATGAAATGTAATCCAAAACGGGTTGTTGTCCCATTTATAATATTCTGCATTTAAACTAATTAGCGCACGCTACTAAGCTTTCCTTAGCGCGCGCTAATAAGAGTTGACTTCGAAATTGTCCAGGTTCGCCCGCGGGAATCTTATCCGGACCCATGTCCCGGCTGGCGCATGTGCTAGCCGTCCCGCTCAATAATTGAGTTCTTAGCGCACGCAACTCATACATGCATAGCGTGCGCTAGTAGTAGCCCGATAGCGCGCGTTAAGCTACATTCTTAGTGTGCGCTATCACGAGTTTGCATGAGAAATTTTGCATGTTGTTATACTTATGTACAAAGATATCAATGCAAGAAATATCATACTCCAATAATCAAAACCACAAATCCGAATAATACAGGGTTTGAATACAGATGAAATACACTATAATAAATCCGGATATTACATACTCTCCTACTAAAAAGGAGCTTCGTCCCGAAACTCAAGACGAAAATAACTCGGGATATCTGGACTTCATATCAGCTTCCGTTTCCCATGTGGCTTCTTCCTTTCCGTGACGTGACCATTGAACTTTGACCAAAATGATTGGTTTGTTCCTCAACTGCTTAACTCAACTCTCGAGTATCTTGACCGGTCTTTCTTCAAATGTCCCATCCCGTGCGACTTCGATCTCGCCGAAATCAATGATATGACTGGGATCTGGTATATACTTCCGTAGATGGGATACGTGGAACACGTTATGAACATGGCACAATGACGGCGGCAATGCCAATCTGTATGCCAACTCCCCAACTCTCTCAAGGATCTCAAATGGTCCGATATATCTCGGACTCAGCTTTCCTTTCCTTCCGAAACGAAAGATTCCCCGAGTAGGAGAAACCTTCAGAAGTACGTGGTCTCCAGTATTGAACTCCAATGGGCGACGACGTACGTCTGCGTAAGATTTCTGGCGACTCTGGGCGGTCAACAGCCTTTCACGAATCACGGCTATCTTTTCTCGAGCCTGCACGATCAACTCTGGTTCTGTCCCGATCAAGTCTGACGAATCATCCTAACATAGGGGCGATCTACATCTCCTCCCGTATAATGCCTCAAATGGTGCCATCTTAATGGAAGCATGCCAACTATTGTTGTAGGTAAATTCAATCAATGGTAGATGAACTTCCCAATCGTTTGACCAATCTAAGGCACAGGCCCTTAGCATATCTTCCACCATTTGAATAGTCCTCTCGGATTGTCCGTCAGTCTGCGGGTGATAAGCTGTGCTGAAGTTCAATTCGGTCCCCAAGGCCTTATGCAGGGGCGGAGGGAGGGGGGGTCCAAGGGGGTCCACGGACCCCCCCGGCGGATGGAAGTTCCTTTATAAAATAGGGGAAGCTATATATTTGTCCGATCTCCGTAATTTTTATAGCTCCGGACCCTCCCGAGTAAATCCTCTGGTTCCGCCACTGGCCTTATGAACTGCTTTCCAAAAGTGAGACACAAAACGACCGTCTCGATCAGAAACAATGGTCTTCGGCGTACCATGCAATCGAACTATCTCCGAAATAAATACTCGTGCCAGCCTCTTTGGTCCCCATGTATCCTTAATGCCTAGAAAATGAGCTGATTTAGTTAAACGATCAACTATCACCCAAATCATGTTCATTCCTGTCCTGGTTCTCGGCATATTAGTGATAAAGTCCATCGATATGTCCTCCCACTTCCATTCAGGAATCGGGAGTGGCTTCAACATTCCGGTAGGCCGTTGATGCTCGATCTTTACCTGCTGACAAGTCAAGCATTTCGAAACATAGTCCGCTACATCTTTCTTCATGTTGCCCCACCAGAAATTCTGCTTCAAGTCTTTATACATCTTACTGGTGCCTGGGTGGATAGAATAGGGCGAACTGTGAACTTCCTTCATAATCGTCTGTTTCAGAACATCAACATCGGGAACGCAGAGTCGGTTCTGAAATCTCAAAACTCCATCATCAAGAATTATGAATCCGGGGGCCTTTCCTTTGATCACTTCATCACGTAACCGAATCATCAGAGGATCATCTGCCTGTCTAGATTTGATTTCTTCGGTTAATGATGAAGTTATCTCCATCACGCACAGTTGTCCTTGGACTCTTTGTAACCACACTTCAATTCCTTCTCGAATCATCTCTCGTTGAAGGCTAAGTTGGGAAGTCAGCATCTCCAGCATCTGAATAGAAACAGGCTTGCGGCTGAGTGCATCGGCCACTACATTCGCTTTTCCTGGATGATACAAAATCTCCAAGTCATAGTCCTTAATCAGCTCTAACCATCTTCTTTGCCGCATGTTCAACTCTTTCTGACTGAATATGTACTTGAGACTCTTGTGATCCGTAAAGATCTGACAGTGAGTTCCGTACAGATAATGCCTCCAGATCTTCAAAGCAAAAACCACTACTGCTAGCTCCAAATCATGTGTTGGGTAATTCACTTCATAAGGTTTCAGCTGTCGTGATGCATAATCGATCACCTTATCATTCTGCATCAATACGCACCCGAGTCCTTGGTTCGAAGCATCACTGTAAACTATAAATCCTCCAGTTCCCTGTGGAAGTGATAGAATCGGTGCCGTCGTCAATCTCTTCTTCAATTCATCAAAGCTAACCTGACACAACTCATTCCACTCAAACTTTTGAGTTTTCTGCAGGAGTCGAGTAAGTGGGCGGGAGATTTTAGAAAACCCTTCCACGAATCGACGATAATATCCAGCAAGTCCTAAGAAGCTTCGGAGTTCTTTCACGTTCTTTGGAGGCTTCCAATCCGTAATTTCTTCAATCTTCTGAGGATCTACTCGGACTCCTTTAGCTGACACCACATGGCCGAGGAACATTACTTCCTTTAGCCAGAATTCACACTTAGAAAGTTTGGCGTACAATTGCTCGCTTCTCAAAAGTTCCAATACAATCCGCAAATGCTCTGCATGTTCTTCCGGGCTCTTAGAATACACCAGAATGTCATCAATGAACACGACCACAAATTTATCCAAAAATTCGATGAACACTCGGTTCATCAATTGCATAAATACAGAAGGTGCGTTAGTGAGACCAAACGGCATCACTACAAACTCATAATGTCCGTAGCGAGTTCTGAATGCTGACTTTTGAACATCTGATTCCTTAATCCTCAGCTGATGGTATCCTGATCTCAGATTGATTTTAGAAAATACTGTTGCTCCTTGCAACTGGTCAAATAAATCATCAATCCGTGGCAACAGATATTTGTTCTTAATCGTCATTTTGTTCAGCTCTCGGTAGTCAATACACAGTCGAAGCGATCCATCTTTCTTTCAGACAAAAAGAACTGGCGCTCCCCAGGGTGAAACGCTTGGCTGAATATAGCCCTTATCCAGTAACTCCTCCAGCTGCTTCTTCAGTTCGTACATCTCAGTAGGTGCCATACGATACGGCGCCTTAGAAATTGGTGTAGCTCCGGGTTCCAGCTCAATGGTAAGTTCTACATCCCTTCGTGGAGGTAGTCCAGGTAACTCGTCAGGAAATACATCTGGAAATTCGTTCACAACAGGAATGGATGAAAGTTCCACAATTTCGTCTTTTTTCTTCATTGCATAGCACCAGTACCCGATACAGCCCTGTTTCAACAATTTGACAGCTTTCATCGCCTTGATCAATTTTCCTGAGCTTCCCGGTTTCCACCCCTCGAACAATATTTCGGAACCATCGTCAGCGATCAGCGAGATATTCCTCCTTCGGTAGTTTACAATTGCTCCATACCGATTAAGCCAATCATCTCCGAGTATCAGGTCGTCTTCTTGCATTTCTATCACGATCAGATTTGAGAGCCACTCTCTGCCTCCAAATGATACAGGGAAATTTCTAGTTTCTAAGTTTCCGACAATCCTCTCTCCACTCGGTAAACCAACAACATAAGGTTCACAAGTATGAAAACCGGAAATATTCAAATGATTTACACAAGACAAAGATATAAAAGAATGCGTAGCTCCTGTATCGAATAAAACGCTAACTGGCTGGGAAAGGATCTGGACAAGCACGATGCGACAATGAAGATCACGATCGTCTGTCCTCCTCATCTCGCATGACGTGGGGAGCAGATCCGAGACTCGATGTCCCCTTTCGGTCCCATTGTCCTCTGCCTCATCCGCGACCAAAATTCGAGGCATCTCGAACACTTTGCCGTGGTCTGCATTGGATACCGGCTTCCTTACCGGTATTTGTGGTGTACGGGCTCTAAAAGACTTTGCAGCCTCTTCACAAAACATCGCCCGATGTCCCTCTCGTCCACAATCAAAACAAGTCACGGCAGGTAGGGGGCAATTCCGTCGATAGTGCCCCGTCTGGGCGCAGTTAAAGCATTTCCTGGTAACATCAGTAATAGTTGATGTCGCTCCGAAGTTCTTTCCGTTCCTAACCGGGTGCGGAGGTTTCTTGGAAGAGTGAAAGGATGATTGGGCCTTACGGGGCCCGCTGTTCTTGTGCTCTGTAAAAGTACCAGAGACTTTCTGTTTCTTGGTTTCCGAAAATTTCTCCATAGCTGCTTCCTTAATCTCATACGCCAACGCCTTATCCTGGTATTGACGGAGTGTGGTACATTCAAATCCGGACATGTACCTCTGGATTTCTGGTTTCATCCTCATATCGAAATGGATCATCATTTCTGCATCTGTTCTGACCAGATGTCGAACAAATGCCAGCTGCTGGTTAAACGTCTTAATTGCCTGAGATATTGGCACATCAGAAGGCTGAGCGGAGAAAAACTCCCGAACTTTGGCTTCCCTCACAGTACGAGGGCAATACTGAGCTTCCATCATCAATCTAAACTCTGTCCAATCAGCATCATGGTCTACAGGCCGGATGGCTTCCCACCATTCGGACGCTTCCCCTATCAGAAAGTATTGCGCGATAGAGGCTCTCCGGTCATCCAGGCGATTAATTCCGGCAAATATTTTCTCCAGTTCCTTCAACCAATGGTCCCAGGTGGGAGTCTCAGAAATACCGTCGAATTTGGGTGGTTGCATCTTCGCTACCTCTTGCAGCCACCGGTCACCTCGATTTCCCATGTCTGGGATCCCTTGCTGTCTCTCTCCCTGCTGTAGTCCCACCGCCACTTGCCTTCGATCCACAACTTGGGCGAACTGAGTCATTTGGTTCACCACTTGACGAAGGATCTCTGTCTGACGAGGTTACAGTTCGTTGTTAATAGATTGTTGCGGCTCGCCTAAGCTATGACTGGCCTGATTAGAAGGCGACGCTTCCCTTTCAGCATTTCTTCGTCCGCGTCCACGACCGCGACCACATCCACGTCCGCCTCTCAACATACTGTAAGCATAAATACTCAATATACAGGAAACAACATCGTTCTAATATTTGAGTATAAAGGGACATAACATGTAAAGAACGAGATAGAGTTTAGGAACTTACAACCACCGTTCGCATGAAGACGTAGGCAGTGCAGTGATGTCATTCGCGGCCGGTTACCTCAAAAGACATAAATGACCCCTATTTTAACCCAACGGCCAAGATATCCATAATCTTAGCTCCGATACCATATTCTGTAACACCCCCGATATATTCAGGAATATTACAGCGCCGTAAATCCTTTACATAAGGATTTACAAGGCTGGAGAATTGAACAGACATTAAAAGGTACTAACGAATGGAAATAACGGAATTACGATACAACAGTTTTGACCAAATACTAAAAATAATACAATTGTTCAACAGGAACTTAATAATACACCACCAAATTCAAATTCATCATAAATGACTTCGTACTCGAGTACTTATTGAAATAACCAATAAACAACAGACAAATAAACCCGGCCGAATTATCACTCTGCACCCTCGTCGTCATGCAGCTCCAGTGGTTGTTTTCCCGCTCTCCTGGATCCTGAACATAAACACAATGTTCACCCCGAAGGGGTTAGCACAACGATGCTAGTATAAGTACCACAACATATTATTCATATCTCACGAAGAATAATAACGTAAACGACAAAAATACCAACGAGTCTTCTCCTACGAGAAACTCATAAATGACATACACAACTGATAATCACAACATGATATCATAACATACACATGGTAATTTCGTCGATCCAGCGTTCACTGCCTAGAACCCACGATGATCCCATCAGACCAACCCGTGGTGGAAAAACCCGTCCGATGATCCAGCGCACGCTAGCATAGATCCCCCGATGATCCCGTCGGACCAACACGAGGTGGACATACAACAATGACATACATACACGACAATATGTATAACATCAATACATAAAACAATTAAGGTACTTGCCTCGATTTGAAGACAAGAACAATACTTCCATGAAAACGAACACTCGAAGGTCGTCCTCCTCAATCAATCACGTAACAAGATCAAACCTTAACAAAAGAAATGATATAGGATTTATCTCACGTCGTACGAATGTTTAACAATTCGATTTACGGCCAAAAGTTCATAAAATGTAATCTGCTGAGCGCTTAGCGCACGCTAAGTACTCTGTGTAGCGTGCGTTAAGTCTGCTCGATAGCGCACGCAAACAACAAAGCCTAGCGTACGCTAACTATGCATGGTCAGTACTTCACTGATCAGTCGACTGACTCGTCTGATGGCCTAGCGTACGTTACGTACCAAACGTAGCGTATGCTAACTCGTGCTCGATAGCGCACGTTAATCTTCATAGCTTAGCGTGCGCTATCTGTGCATGGCGATTTCTTCTTTGGCAAGAACTTATTCTCATCATGATCAAAACAATGAAATCTTCCGTGATAATTCATGTTACCTCCATGAATATCATGTTCATACGATTATGAATAATTTTACGGATAACAACAACTCCGGATTCAGGGATATGTATACCATTATAAAACCATATTCCATTTCGACTACAAATCTTCATACGACAATTCGAAAGGCTTTATAGTTGATATCGACACCTTTATATCAATCAAAATTATCATACTGTAGTTGTTTAACATTCCCTCTATACTAGATAAATCCTTCCATGATCAATCCCTTAGATTCATCTAACAATAATGATGTTAAAGTCAAGTCCATGGTTGTTATGAAGTCATCTACTAGATTCGGATTACCAATGATAGAAGCTTCCTCTACTTGTTCAATGTAATAAGATTCGAATCATGATGTTCATAATCAAGGTACTTGAGGCATAACCATCTCTATATTCCAAACATGATGCATGTTGAATAATTCACTAATGAAAAATCAATATCTTGATAACATGATCATCTAATTCTTTAGAATCCAACTCTAAGTCTGTAGATAGGTTGAACATACCTTAATATGACGAAAATCACTGAACCGTAAGGTAGAATCCGACTCCGGTTGGTTGTATGCCACTCCAAGGTGCTATTCCACTTCAATGATCACTCACAAGTGATAACCAATATACAAAGACCAACAAGATGTGTTCTAAGTGTGTAGAAGGATTATTATAGCTCTCTGGACTCTCAAGAATGAAGAATGGACGAATGAAATGTTAGCCAAAATGGGTTGTTATCCCATTTATAATATTCTGCATTTAAACTAATTAGTGCACGCTACTAAGCTTTCCTTAGCGCGCGCTAATAAGAGTTGACTTCGAAACTGTCCAGGTTCGCTCGCGGGAATCTTATCCGGACCCATGTCCCGGCTGGCGCATGTGCTAGCCGTCCCGCTCAATAATTGAGTTCTTAGCGCACGCAACTCATACATGCATAGCGTGCGCTAGTAGTAGCCCGATAGCGCGCGTTAAGCTACATTCTTAGCGTGCGCTATCACGATTTTGCATGAGAAATTTTGCATGTTGTTATACTTATGTACAAAGATATCAATGCAAGAAATATCATACTCCAATAATCAAAACCACAAATCTGAATAATACAGGGTTTGAATACAGATGAAATACACCATAATAAATCCGGATATTACAGTTTTGTAATCATCAAAAAGGGGGAGATTGTTGGAATATTTATTCCACACATTATTTAATTTGTGTTTTGATGATTAAAGTTACTAAACAACAAAACAACATTGAGGCGAAGCAAAACGACAAAGCAGACGAAGACGCAAAAAGTTGCAATCTGGACAAAATTAGCGCACGTAAGTCATCATACGTTAGCGCACGCTAAGGAGGAGTAATCTGCATTTCAACCAAGTTTCGAAGTAAGCAGAAGTGAAGTCAGCTGATGGGATAGCGCACGCTACACGTTATGATTAACGCACGCTATCGAAGCCTTGTTACCGTTGTGAAGGAATTCAAACACAGTATAACGTATGCAATGAAGTCAGCATTAGCGCACGCTACAAAGAAGGAATAGCGCACGCTAAGCAGTTTGAATATAGTCAATCAGAACATTGGGAAAAGCAAGTCAAAGTCAGCATATCAGACGGATACTTTGACAAGTCATACAACAGATATAATGTATTAGCACACGCTACAATGTGTTATTAACGCACGCTAATACAAGATGGTTATGTACGTAAGGAAGAAGGTATAATGTACGCTAAAGGAGAAAACGAAGCCACTGGCCTGAAACTGGAATAGTCTAGCGCACGCTAATAAAGAAGGCTAGCGCACGCTAGCAAGTCAAAACAGCCAGCAACGGCTAGTTTGTGGGAAATGCCTATAAATACCATTCCTATGGTATTGTTTGAGTACAACAACTCCAAGCATTCAAGACATTGATCCTATATTCATATACTTACATTGTTGTTGTAATATTGAGCTTATATTGTTAGTTTGAGTGTTTATACATTCAACATTATACACGAGAGGTAAAAGAAAAGATACGATTGGATTCGGTGTTACTAGGATCAAGTATCCGGCATTGTTAGAATCGCAATCGATATTTAAGTGAGGTTTATCTAGTACCCATAGAAAGCTAGAATGGTTGATTCCTTATCCAATAGAAAGGAAAAACGGTTTCACTCAGACCGATAGAAGATGAGCTTGTAAACGGTAATCCCTCGACCGATAGAAGAGAGGCGTAGAGGTTTTGATCTTAATCCTAAGAAAAAGATACATCGAGAGAGGACGTAGGCTTCGTTAATAGCCGAACCTCTATAAATCCTTGTGTGATTTATTTTCCACAATTTATTTTCGCTTCTGCACAAAACGGCGCAAATATCCGATTCTATACCAACAGATTGAACATTCTGTAGCTCATGTCCATACTCAAAATGTTCAAGCTGAATCATTTATTAAACGTCTTCAAATCATTGCTAGACCATTACTAATGAAGTCAAAACTCCCAACTACGGCTTGGGGTCATGCCATATTACATGTTGCAACATTAGTTTGCATAAGGCCATCTGCCAATCATGAATACTCCCCAATGCAGATTATTTTTGGCTGAGAACCTGATGTTTCTCACTTACGAACTTTTGGTTGTGTGGTTCAAGTCCCAATTGCTCCCCCACAACGAACAAAAATGGATCCCCAACAAAGACTTGGGATATATGTTGGATTTGATTCGCCCTCAATCATAAGGTATATTGAACCCTTAATGGGTGATTTATTTACTGCACGATTTGCAGATTGTCATTTTGATGAAATGACATATCCAATATTAGGAACAAATCTACATCCCGAAAAACACAAGGAAATATCTTGGAATGAGAAAAACTTGTCACAATTTGATTCTAGAACTAATCAATGTGAACAAGAAGTTGAAAAGATCATTCACTTGCAAAAGATTGCAAATCAAATTCCTGATGCTTTCGTAAATACAAGAAAAATCACACAATCTTACATACATGCTGCAAACACTCCAGCTAAAATTGATGTCCGTGAAGGACAAATAGCTTTGGCAGCAAATGAGTCTAAAATTCGTCAAAAATGTGGTCGACCACTTGGTTCCAAAGATTCTATGCCTAGAAAAAGAAAGGGGCAAGATGGAAACCAATCAATGATGAAATTGACTAATCACACAAATGAAAGTAATGTAATTCCTGAAGAATTACAAGTATCTGGAAATCATGATATTTCAATAAATTACTTATATTCTAATCAGATACTGGAGAGAGAAAATATTATTGTTAATGATACATTTGCCTTTCATATAGTCTTTAAGTTTTAAATCAGGATCCTGAACCACAATCCGTTGCAGAATGCAAGCGGAGAATTGATTGGCCAAAGTGGAAAGAAGCTATGGAAAGTGAATTAAATTCCTGTGATAACCGGAAAGTATTTGGACCTGTAGTCCTAACTCCAGAATCTGAAATCCCTGTGGGATACAGATGGATCTTTGTTAGAAAGAGAAACGACAAAAATTAAGTTACGAGATATAGAGCAAGACTCGTAGCTCAAGGTTTCTCTCAAAGACCAGGAATTGATTATGAGGAAATACACTCTCCCGTAATGAGGTGAATACTTTTAGATTCTTGATTAGTCTGGTCGTGTCACAAAGGCTTGATATGCGCCTTATGGATGTAGTGACTGCTTATCACTATGGATCATTAAATAATGACATTTATATGAAAATTCCCGAAGGATTTAAAATGCCTGAGGAATTGCAGTCAAGACCTAAAAGCATGTATTCAATTAAATTGCAAAAATCGTTGTATGGGCTGAAACAGTCGGGGCGTATGTGGTATAATAGATTGAGCGAGTATCTTTTGAAAGAAGGATATAAGAATCATGTTATCCGCCCTTGTGTTTTCATTAAGAAAGCCAAAAGAGGATTCACAATCGTAGCAGTTTATGTTGATGATTTAAACTTAATTGGGACTCATGAAGAGCTCGATAAAACTGCTACATATTTAAAGAAAGAATTTGAGATGAAGGATTTGGGAAAGGCAAAATTTTGTCTTGGTTTGCAAATTGAGCGTATCAGCGGAAGCAGTTGTATTCTTTTTCCTTCGACTAGTTTTTGTCTCATTGGGTTTTTCTAGCAAGGTTTTAATGAGGTAACATTTTTGTTTTAGGGATATGTCAATCAAGGGGAAGTGTTGTAAATATATCTTTTAAATATATCTTAGTGTGTTGACCAAGAAATCTACCCTAAAACCCTAGCTCCCTACTCGTGTAAATAGAGGCTTTTAACCCTCATATTGAATACATTGAATTCTCATTCTCTTCTCTATTCTCTCAATCTCTCTAGCATATCACGGGATCTACTTTTTATACTAAGACGTTGCACTATATGTTGTACAATTGCACTATATCGCCTAATTAAAAATATAATGACAATGAATAATATTAATAAATTACCAAATATAATCTTTCAAAAATAAAAGATTAGCCAAAAATATAAATACAATTATTTATTGCTTACAATATTTTCTTGTTACTTGATACTAATAAATAAAAAATTCATAACAAGAAATCAAGGCAAATCAATTAGAAATGAGTTTTAAAAATGGAAAATAAATGCTAAAAATACATAACATATTCTGAATAATAAAATTTAACTCTAAAAATACAAATAAATCCAAGAAAATTGATATAATTCCTAAAAGACTAATATAAATCCTAAAAGAATAAATTTAAATTCTTATATATTTGTTTAAATAGCTCTACAAATATACAAAATAATGTGAAAAGTAATAAAACATCCTCATTTAAGTTTCAAAATTAGAAATAAAATACAAATACATTCTAAAAATTACAAATAAATTTGATAACTTACAAATAAGTTTGTGAAACTATTAATAAATTCTTAAAATACAATAAATACTAAAATACAATCAACATATTCAAAAATAACAAATCCTAAGAATAAAAAAAAAAAAATTCTGCACTACATATATTTTATAAATCTAAAATGTATATAATGGGGTTTGTGCATGCTGGATAAAATTAAATTAAATTTTGGTGAACTTTGGAAGTAAAAATGAATGAGAATAATTATTCTAAATATTAAGCACATACTTAAAATTCAAATATAATAAAATTTCGATAAATTAATATGGTCGGGATCGGAGAAAAATGTTCATTTAGCGAAATTATTCATTTATCGAAAGAAGATTTGAACATGTTATAAAGAGTTGGGACCAGAGAAAATTATTCATTTGGCGAGGTTATTCGTTTATCGAATATTTATTTATCGAGGTTTAACTGTATAGATTAGATTTAAAAGCACAATATATTTTGATACATGCAAATTTAAGAAATTATAAAAATAAATGGTGAAGATATAACTAAATTCCAAAAAATACAAGTAAATTCTAAAAAAAAAACACCATCTGTACTTGAGGCATATTACAATTACAAAACATAAACAGAATAAAAGTCTAGGATATATTTTGTTAGTTCAATTCATGACAAGTGGAACATCTTTTATTGGTTTTTTTCTATGCATTCCATAGAGTCAGTTAAGTTGAGTAAAGAATTATAACTTAAGATAAATCCATCACATTTGTTAATTATTATGAATATAAATTGTACAAGTCCAGTTGCGGAAGCAGAATATTAACTCGAAGGGATCCGGATTTATGAAGATTGTGGAGGTCGAACAGTCGTATATATAACTTTCCCTATTTCATATAAGAATTTCCATCGATCGGAGGGATCCGTGGATCCTATCGAACCTCCATCCCTCGTTCGCACTTGGTACAAGACACGAGTATTGAGCATACGTGCTAATTGCAATCCCTACAGAATTACTCAAAGAAAACTCGAGCACATGTAGCAAGGAAAAGAAAACACAACTAAGACAAAAAAAATTAAGATCAAGATAACAGATTTAGATAACAAAATCACAATCGCACATGTTTAATATAGAAAAACCATTTATTTGGATGTACTTTGCTCTAGTTCTCAGTTATACGATCAAACTTTTTTTTTCTCAATTACACCATCCTATTCACGAATATATATATATATATATATATATATATATATATATATATATATATTTCAATCAGTTTTTTTTATTGCACGTCAGCGCCACGTCAGTTTTCGTTGGGTTAAATTGACGGAATGACCTGATTCAAGATACACCCCGAAGTATGATGACACAATTGAAAACAAACAAGCTCCGATGATGTAAATAAAAATTGAAGCAAAGTATATCTAATCTAATATACTTAAAGATTCAGTACCTAAATTAATTGTGCAAGAGTAATTGTTAAAAAAAAGGTACTGTACAACTTGATGTGGGACGAATTCAATGTGAGACTATGTAAGACTCAAGATCGGCGAATTCAATGTAAGAATATGAAGGGCGACAGACTCAGACCTCAATTATTGCCAGGAAGATGAAACATGGAAGAGGAATATGAATTGTTTGTTGTGCTTGAAATAAATGTTAAATCTTAATGGTTTAAAATGTGACTTTTCAGTTGGAGTTTTGAAGATTATAAATAACCAAACTATAACCATATTCATCCCATCATTTTTGTCTTTGTGTTTCTGCGATTTATACGTGTGATTGAAACAAGTGAAGCACAAGAACTGATAGACTACAACCACAGCCAACTTAAGCTTCAACAACCACATATCAAAAAACTGACCAAATCCCATCTTCACATTCAACCCCAACAAGACTCGAACATAAAATGATAGAACAAAGATCTCAAATTTGGGTCTTTCAAGACTAGATCTTTATAGATCTAACATTATAAATCCATCATAGATCTGCGAAAGTTTTAAACTTTTCTTTTATATCCGAAAATAAAGAAAGAATATTAACAATTATGTTATATTCTATCTTTGGTTCGTTCAATGATGCACAAAACGAATCAACAAATACCTACCCGTGACTTCTAATAGATCTTGAAGCCGATTGTTGGTGGCTGTGTCATTTCGTGATTTATGGCATTATATATGCAAATCCAAAACAAAAGCCGTTTCATTCTTCTTTGTGGAGATCCTCCAAAGGAAATTTAAAAAAAGAATAAGGAGGAACTATCGTGGAGCTCAGGTGATGAGATTGATAGCGAAGCAGCAGCCGTGAGGATAGGGAGATAACTCGATTAGGATTTTTGCGAGGGTATATATAATCCCTCCGATCAAGAATCGGGCCGGCCCAGATCTACCCTTCACATTTGTTATTATATTTTGGGCCGGGTTATGTAATGATTCCACTGTAAAAAAAAATTAAGAAAGAGGCTCATCATTTACAGGGTAAAACTTTCATAAATTAATATCTATATTAATAAACTCTTTAATATAGTAAATATTTTTGGTCTCAATTTAGACCAATGCAAAAATTATCAAATTTGATTAGATAATAAAACAACATTTTCTGAAAACTCCCTTTATAAATATATAAGTCCCATCAATATTATGAATTAATAATCCTTAAATATTACAATTATGAATATTATGATAATTTGCTAAAATTAATAATTATTAAATATTAAATCACATAATGTTTTACGCATTTGATCGGTCATAGATCATTTTCGGATGCCTTTTAGATGAATGGTTGGGTGTTATGATCTTTTTCTCGGAACATATTCTGTTAAAACGTATATATTCAAAATCTGTCATTCTAAGAATCGATTAAACTTTTACCAAAAGTTATTTAAAATTGTTGCTTCATGTCTTTTATGCTTAGTATAGTTTATTAAACAAGTTTTAACCTTTAAGCAAAAGTATGTTTGTAGTTATTTGTTTTTTCGTATTCAATTCATTATTAACATGGATCCGAAAATTTGGGTGACAAGAATGGGTTAGTGTTGAGTTATTGATATTTGTTATAATATGTTAAGGTTAAAAAAAACATAATAAATCAAGCGACGAACATACAAATCCAAACTGTGTGCAACGCAATAAATCCCAAAAAATGATAAATCTACCTAAAAATTAACAAATTCCTACCGAGGCTGCCCAAGTTATACATTGTTGTATATTTTAGTATCACCGTCACAATAACAACTCAGCAATTTACTCGAACATTATGCAATCAACAATTAGATACAATTTGTGCAACGCACGAGTTCGTAAAGCCTCGTTACTTAAATAAGTCAATTTTTCCATTTAATATCAACAAGGTACATTACTTAAAATAAGTCAATTTTGAGTAATTTTGATTTTTTTTTTAATTTATATGCACAAAGGTAAGATGAAAAATTCAGTAAGAGCTTTAAGGAGTTTTAGAGAAATAATTTCTCAATTAATACAATATTCACTCACTTCCATTATTATGAGCAACTATCTAACTATTTACATATCAAATCAATTTCCATCATTACAATTTTACCTTATATTTATTTACACGTTTATCTCATTATATTTTTTTAACAAAAAAAGTTTAAAACCAAAGGATATGGAATCCTTTACCTAAGCAATATTCCAAATGTAAAAAAAAAAAAAAAAAATCTTAAATTTATTGTGGAGAACAGTTCACACACAACCACACACATTCAATGCATGCGTAAGTTCGATCCTACTTCTGCAAATAGTGTACATAGGGGAATTTCTACCGTTAGGTTATATGCCGCGACGTGATATACGGTAAAAAAATGCACCATGGTTAAAAAAAAAATTGGTTACTAATGTAATTACAATTAGTGTATAACATAATTACAATAAAAATATAATATAATTACAATTTGATGTATCACATAATCACAGTGAAGAAAATGACGCATGGTGTGTCGTAACTGATGTATCACATAATCACGTTAAGAATACAAAATAATCATAATTAATGTACTATATACGGTACATCATGTTGCTTACTATAATTTTCTGTCTAATCTCAGTTTTTGCCCTCTAGAAATAATACTTACAAGTTACTGCATCCATATTCTATTTATTTGTTTATTAGAATTGATTTTTTTGTGATTTCAAAATATGATTTTATTTCAAAATATGATTTTTTTTTGTGAGTTTGATTCGTGCAATCAAATATCAAATCAAACGTTAAATTTGGATTCGGTGCAAATCAGACCGAACCGTTCGGTCCGCTATTTTAGTAGTTATCTCAAATCGTAGTTCCCGGAACCGTCCGGTCCGGTCATAAAACATTTGTTTAAAATTTAGACTATTTGCAAATGTTTGATCCGAAATACCGAGCCGAATCAAACGTCGAAACCGAAAAATATGCTTCAAATTCGAAGCAAACCTTAATTTATGATATTTTTAATTTATGATATTAGATCGAATCGGACGGAACCGAATAATAAGAAAATCGGACCGTACCGTACCATCCTATTATTCGGTATAGTTCGGTTCGGTCACAACCCTAATAATCACACATACTCCTCAATATATAAACCACATTACATTTCAGATTGGTGAGTCACTTTCTCCACTCAAAACACACCTAACATCATTCATTCATATATATATATATATATATATATATATATATATGTGTGTGTGTGTGTGTGTGTGTGCGTGTGTGTGTTATGAAATCGAAATATCGTAGAGAGATTTTAGAGAGAGAATAGAGAGAGAAATTAGAGAATGATTCTCAGGTATATTTTTCATTAATAACTGAAGCCCTATTTATAGGAAAACTTCAGGTGGCACAATCGTAATTACATAATTACATCAGGGGCATAATAGTCATTCACACTATATAAAAACAAAAGGGTAATTGAAATGTCATTTTCAAGGTATATTATAACACTCCCCCTTGAATGACTATTTACATAAATATCTGCTGAACTAGTTTGAAGAAAAACACAATGGGAGAAAAACTTTCAAACTGTTTGTATTGGAGCTTGTGGCAATCATATCATGTTGCATCATAATGTTGGTAGGAAATCTCCGTTGGATAAAAACTTCAGCAATCTGTAATCTCGTAAATTTGCTCCCCCTTATCTTGATAATTCTTGTATGAGTATTCTTGTGCCGTCTCAGTAAAACCTAGTGGGACAAAAACTGAGTGAATCTGTCATGTATATCATTCGTTGTTGGGAGTATCCACGTGTTGCCTCATTAAAACCTTGTCAAGAAAACTCAGTGGGAAAAACTTGATCGAAGGAAAAAGAGTACAACTACTCCTTCCGTTTTCAAACTTTGAGGAATAATCTTGATCTTTGTAGTGTTCCTCATTATACCATGAATATGCCTCGTTAAAACCTTATTAGGAAAAACCCGGTGGGAAAAATCCTAATGAAGGAAAAAGAGTACATTATTCATACTAATACGCCATTCCAATTGCCTTGTTAAAAACCTTGCTAGGAAAACCCAATGGGACAAAACCTCAGTCAAGGGAAAAAGAGTGCAACGCGTATTTTATACAAATATGCCCGAGGCATTTCAATGATCATCCAGGGATGAGTATCATCTGTAGTGCAGTTTGTAATATCGAACTCATATTCTTTGCAATATATTCCAAATTTCTTTTGGAGATTCCATACTGGTTGTGATTAAGCTGCCTCGTTAAAAACATTGCTGGAAAAACCCGGTGGGATAAAACCTCAGTCAAGGAAAAGAGTACAGCAGATAATTTTCGTTCACAACACTTTATTTTGAGTGACTGCAAGTACTGATAATATGTTCAAAATCTCCTTACGAGTCACTTTCAGTAAGCCCATATGTTTCATTTTATTATAAGGGCATATATTTCAATTTCGATGGATTTCAATATCCTCATTTTCACAAATCATGAATTTTAATATCCTCATTTCCAATATCCATATTTCACAGCCATGGATATCCTTATTTCATTCATAGCGCTATATTGTGTCGACACTTTTCAATATTTATTTCCCCATGGCAATATAACTTGCCGAGATATCTCATTATCAATCACCCATTGGGATTATGTCTATATACTTCTCAAAAGTATATGCCTCCTTTTATCATTTGCTTTGATTCATATTCGGGGAATTATTATGTATTTATCAAAGCAATTGTAGTTGGTACCAAAGATTAATAATCTGTCATGCATCTTTGAACTTCAAGTTCATATTTGAGTTGTGAGGATATATTGTGATGCATTTTACATATTTCCAACTACCAATACTCCCCCTCATGCTAAGAGATTTCTTGAGCACCAAACTCGTATGCCAGTATCTCAGTATTTATCTTCAGTCATGGGAGTTTGTATATTATGTTCTCGATATTGGCTGGAGGACTTCAAATAGTATGCCAATTGATATCCCACTTGTATGCGCATATCTCGATCCTTTCTGGGATCTATTCAAGTTTATTTGGGATATATTACTAGTTTTATCTGATTTGGAATATGTGCTCAAACCGTGAGCAAATTATCTCGTAAATTTCTGATTACGAGTCATATAAACATGTGACTATCTAGTGGATCCATAATATCTAGTAGTTCACATGTAGAGGAAGTGGGCCCATACTCCCCCTTAATATATTCCAAATTTATTAGGGATTTATTCCCAATATTGGCTAGTAGTGATATTAATCGAGAACAAATATTTAAAGACGATGTGTCTATATCACCATATAGATATTTTACCGGCATATCACATAATCTTTCGGTGCCATTTTGCACATCATTATCAACATGGAGTCGTTGCTCCCACATGTCATATTATATTTATTATTCAAATATAGAGAGTCGTAGTTCATACGCTTCAGGACGCGGAGTCAAATCTCATACGCGTAATTCCAATCTATAAATAGATTATCATTGTATTCACAAAATTCACCCATACCGAGGGTCTGAATATCATAATGGATTCAATGCTTTCGAATCTTCGTAAATATTATCCATTTCTTCCAGTGAATATCATAAAAAGAATTTATCGAGCTCGACTCGAAAGATTAAGGGTGCTAATGAGAAATGGCATCCCAGAAGATATTCGATGGTTAATCGAAGCACAAGTTCGACTATCTGGCGAATTTTCAAATTCATTTAAGTACATGCCAGGTACAGGTAATAGTAGTTTTGCAAAGAAACGAAGAGCAAAAAGATTAGGTGGGTGCTATAAATGTGCTCGGTGGACATGTGACACACGATACAAATCTGTGGGGTTTGTATCCAAAAATCGAGAAGATAAAATAGCATTTATCAAGAATGGATTGATAAGGAATCTATAGATCATGATATCCAACAGATTCTTGATGCACATCCCAGTGGATACGTTCATCGTGAACTAATGGCTTTGTGGATACAATTTAAGGATGAACGGGAACGTTATAGTCATGAAAAATTAATCTCAAAAGATCCAGTTTGTAAGTCCGTTCTATCAAAGTTGGTATAAGGTAATAGAAAAATAATGCAAGTTGATGAATATTATTTTCCAATATTTAAATTTCTCAGCTGCCGATCGGTAACGTCATTTTCATTGAAAAATATAATATCATATATTTCATTTTCTTTTGCAATTTTGTCAAAAGTAATGACTTATCTGCCGCTCCATTTTCAATGAAAATAGTGAAGTCATTTGTCGTTTAGAAAGAAGTTTGTTCTTTAAATTTGGGATCCAAAAATCAGAAAATGTATCTCTCATAAAAGAATTTTTGAAAGTCTAGTGTAGAAAGATGGAGTTCTCAGAATCCTCATATAAATCTCATTCAATTAAAACTATATGTATTTTAGGTGGATCCAAACTGATAGGTCATATCCAGCATGTAGATATGGCGTATCAATTCGTAAAAGAATTAGGAAAACACAAAATCGATATTGTATGGTGGGAGTAATCATAGATTTTTGGGTTATCTTTTAGATGCTGCACAAAATGGGAGAATAAGTGTAACAAGTGCCTTACACTTTCCCACAGTCAGAACCAGTAGTATAGGAGGTTCAACTGGGTTGATGCTTCAAGCACAGTCTGTTCATGATAGTTTGATGTATGTGGTGAATAATAGTGATGCCTTTATTGTTCTCCCAGGTGGCTACGGCACACTCAATGAGATATTCAACATCACGTCATGGGATGAGCGGGACTTCCATACAAAACCTATAGGTTTGTTGAATATTAATAATTTCTTCAGCGATTTGCTTGCCTTTCTGGATCAAGGAGTAGATCACAAATTTATATCTCAGCCATCACGAGATATAATAATATGTGCTGACACTGTTGCTGATCTACTTATGAAGTTTCAGGCATATATTTCAGTTAAGAATTTGGAAGTCAAAGCTCATCAGCCACAGACTATTGGCGCCAAACGAAAAAGAAGTTTAGATCGTTTAGATCTTTCATTATAAACCCTGATGCCAGGGGGCGGCAGAGTTACAGAGTTTTATACTCTCGATACACACCCCTTTTCTTTTTATGGGTTTCATATGTATTTTTTTTTTCGCGTTTCATATTGTCGAGTGTTTACTGCCTTTCAGCTAGTTTTGATATTTCCACTTCGACTACTGTGTGCTTCTTCCAGAGCAATAATAAGATCATCTTTTGCTTTTATGCAAATATATTATTTTCACAAATATGTGATATATGCTTCTCAATAAGCGTTTTCATATCAATATGATTTTAATGATCCAACCATGTAATATAATCAACATGGGATTTATTGAGCAATTATTTTCCAGTGATAGTTTTTCATATCACTTGTCAATATATCACTTGTCAAATGATTCCACCATGCAGTTTCCATGGGATTTTCTTTAATTAATCGGTGATAGCTTATGGTATCACTTGCTCAATTTTCTCTATTCGTGTTTAATCATGGAGATCGGATATTATATCCATCAATTGCTTCTTCTTTGAGAGCAGGATTTGAATCATTGATCAACTACTTCTTCAGAGTAGGATTTATTTCTTTCAACTGCTTCTTCAGAGCAGGAAATCGATCAACTACTTCTCCAAAGTAGGATTTATTTTTATCAACTACTTCTTCAGAGCAGGATTTAGATAATCGATCAACTACTTCTCCAGAGTAGGATTTATTTCTTTCAACTGCTTCTTCAGAGCAGGAAATCGATCAACTACTTCTCCAGAGTAGGATTTATTTTTATTAACTGCTTCTTCTTTGAGAGCAGGATTTATGAACCATTCATGTGGTATAACCAACCACGATGGTGATATATAATATATAAATTGCGTACATGTAAAACCATCCGTCTTGTGATAATTGAACTCATCACATGGGAGGTATTATAATTATATAAAATAAACGCAATAAATATGTGGTTTTAAACCGCCACTTTGAGATAAGTAAGAGACATAATTTAAACTGCAAAATAATTAACTGCTTCTACCAGAGCAGGATCGTCCAATCAATTCCGCAAAATAATCATCGTCAAGGTATAGGTTGAAATATCGACTGCCGTTAATAGCAAGTGTAATGGTATGTATTCATAAATCTTTGTGGTTTCCGGAGTTGGGTATTAATTCGTACGTTGTAATAAATTTAATAATGACATGTATGAAAAGAGTTAATACCCATATCAATATTAGTGTCAAATTGAAGCTCTCGTGAAATGGATCACGATGGTATCAAGAAAAACTAATTCTGATATCATATGTATCTTATATGTAAGAAAAACCAATGTATAATTCAATAAATTAAAATAATATTTTATTCTTTTATTATTTTATCAAATTTACTTTGTCAGTTTCGGGTTACTTCAAACATGAATGAGTTTTCAATTTTTTTTTTTTGTGCTATTGCGGACAACCCGCTATGTGCTGTCATCTTCATTTCTCTTTTTTTTTTGTGTGTGTATTCAGCTTGGGCTTCTTCTCCATTACCTTCTTTATTTTTATTAAAACATACACATACATACAGTACCTCGTGGCTGTCGTCATTCAACGGCTCCACTGCCGCCATCAAAAAACATTCGCCACTGTAGCCTCCGGCCATAAACTTGCACAGATCTGAAACTTAGATGATGAGTCGATCTAGTTCTTTGCGATATTCGGATCTGATGTCAGACCCTGTATGGCGGAGTTGGATACTCCGACCATGATTCCGATCCCGGTGTTCGCGAACGCCTTGATGATTGCCGATCCGACCCATATAGACTGGTATGTTTTGTCGCCGGGGGCGAGAGCTTTAACTAGATCAGGGTTGAGGAGATGACCCGGTTGGGGGATTCACGGCCTTGGGAGATGGAGTCGATGGTGACTATGAACAACGCCGGTGAAATACTTTTTAACTATACTCCCTAGGAAAGTTTGAATGACCATTTCTGGATGTGATTCAATTTAAAAGGAAAAACTTTGGTAGAAAAGCAGCCGCCATCGGAGGCGGGCGACGGGATCTAGCGGCGGTGAAGGTGAGCTCTCAAGAATTCAGAATTCATCCTAGAGGGCTCTGATTATCATCGTTTGAAATTCATGACCAATATCTCTTCTCTCTTTTAAGTCTCCCCCTTTTTTTTTTAGAATTCGTATGAAGACAAAGAAGGGGATTGACACATGAAAAATACTTCGTTTTTCTTTCCTCATTTCATTCACATGCGCTTTTTGTTTTTGTGTATCTTGGAGAGACCCATGTAGTGTGGAGAGAGAGAGATGCGGAATTTGATGGCAATTTGGAGAGCTGAAAAAAAAAAAAGATCAATGGTAGTACGTGTAGTAACGAGGAATCCGGCCCAACCGTAATCCATGGTGAGGCATTTGCGATCCGACTTGAAGCCCAGCAGGTAGAAGAAGAGAGAGAGAGAGAGAGGGAGAGAGTTTGGATGTATTGTGTTTGTTTGTAATAATCCAATTTCTGATAGGATCATCTATAAGATGCAACTGTAGAGCATATTCTTGTGATATATTACTCAAATGGTTAGAGCCTCGTGCTGATAATGTGTTATGAAATTGAAATATCGTAGAGAGATTTTAGAGACAGAAATTAGAGAATGATTCTCAGGTATATTTTTCATTAATAACTGAAGCTCTATTTATAGGAAAACTTCAGATGGCACAATCGTAATTACATAATTACATCAGGGGCATAATAGTCATTCACACTATATAAAAATAAAAGGGTAATTGAAATGTCATTTTCAAGGTATATTATAACAATATATATATATATATATATATACTAAAAGATTAAGTCCTAAAATTAAATATGGAGTCTTAATGACCTAATGACTCAAATTCCATCTTCATTCCAAAGCTTTGTTATCCTTTATTTCAATGGTTTATGCGTACAAAATGATAATAAATTATGCTATATACTAAATCCTACTAAATGCTCCATTGATTCTATATGTATCATAACTTTAGGCCTTCCGCCTTCCATCGTTTGCCACAAATAATTGCACAATTATAACATCTGAGATCTCATTATATTTATTGGGGTCTATAAATAACCCACTTACTTGGTTTGCATTACCCACATGCAAAGTGGCCAACACTAACAAATCCATGGCCAGCAATTTACCTGAGAAACTTAAAAAAAAAAGTCGGAGACATCCTCACCCAAGTAGTTTCTGACATCAAACCATATTTCCTATCGGAGACCAATGCCAAGTGATGAGTCGATTTTTGATCGTCTCATTCTGTTCTATCGAGTCGCACTTTCATTTGTTTTCGAGTGTTTTTGCCCTTTTTACGCGTGGTATGTTGTGTTTTTGTTTTGTAGGTATCCGGACGAAGATTGTGGTGAAATATGCGCTTTCATAGCTAATATTGGAGTCCATGACGATCAAAAGCTAAAACGGGGCCTAAAACGACGAAAGATTTAAGCAGTATCGGTCAAATCTCCTAAATCCCAGAATCTCCACTCCGAATCAAGATGTATTCTCCCTTGATATAAATTCCTCGTGAAATTAGCTTCGAAACGGTATATCATATGCTAAAATCCGAGGTGAACTGATACAAGAACGAAGGATCTAGCCGAAGAAGACCAAAACCGACTTGCCGCACTGTGCGACTCAACTAGCCGCACTGTGCGACTCAACTAGGCTGCGCATGGCGACTCGAGCCACATCAGTAACTCGTCCGTGCCACAGACACGGCCGGTCTCATTCCAGCAAGAACGGTACTTTCCGGATGAGAAGGACTCGACCGTGCCTTTTGGGACACGGCCGAGTCGCTTTCGCCATTTCGCCTATCCCGCACAAGATAACACGGCCGTGCCATGGGACACGGCCGAGCCTCTCGGCAGACTACTTTTTGATAATTCAGCGTTATGACACACGGCCGTGTCCCAGACACGGCCGTGCCACTTTTGGTTCATGTCACTTTCCTTGACATCTTTGCATATTTTAAGCCTTTGTCTTGATTTTTGGCTATAAAACAAAGTGGAGTGACCCTTGAGAGATGTACTTGTCTTGTGAAGAAGATATTTTGTGGAAAAACACAAGATTAGGGGAGGAAAACACCAAAGAGTGGGAAAGAAAGAGATTTTCATCATCTTCCTTGTGTGTTCTTGGAGTGAGAAAATACTTGAGTGAGATATAATAATTCCTTGTATAAATTTGTTGTGAGTTCTTGTAAGAAGATCATCAAACCTTCATCGAATTCGATTTCGGCATTTACAAGGGAAGTTTTTACCATGTTTTGTTCTTCAATTTCCCTTATTATTGTTGAATTAATCATGTGTGGCTAAACACTTCATATGGGTTTTTAGATATAGCCACACACATGTTTTTGATTGTTAGTTCCTTTTGATTTTCCGGATAAAGTTTGGGATTATTCCTCTTGTTCGTTCTTCGTTTAAGAACTTTTGAATTAGATCATCAAACCTTTTTCATTGTTGTTATTATTATTCGAATTGAGGGTTTTTATCGGTGTTCGCCATCAAACGACCCGAAAGAAACGATTGTGAATGTTCTCGGCTTTTCGCGATCTTTTAACGATTTACCTCATCAAAAGTAGTCGGTTAATTGATTGTTAGCTAGGGTTTCGTCCCCATCAAAAGAGTATCCCTTAATTTTCGTGAGAACAATCGTGATTTTAGAATTTCCGCCATCAAACGGATTTCTTTTAATCGTGAGCAATCGATAATTCCTAACCTTATTTATTTGAGTATCGGAACTAATAATTGATTACATGTGTGTCGGTGACTCTAAATTCCCATATTAATCTCATTATTGTTATCTCTCATTTATCCGACCATCAAATTGGTGTTGCTATCACTTAGTTCAATTTAAATTTTGTGCATTAGTAATTGCAATCATAATCAACGAATGATGTATTTTAATTTAATTTATTTTTGTTCATTCGACTATTTGCCGAACATCATCGAATTTTAAACCGTTTCCAATTCCTCGTGAGATCGACCTCGGAGTTACTTGCCGCTCACTACAAGAGCGATTCGTACACTTGCGAGTATTTAATTTGAATCCATCAAGTTTTTGGCGCCGTTGCCGGGGAATTGGCGTTTGATTTTTGATCTTGTTTTAATAATAGTTGAATTGTTTTTCTTGATTATTTTTCCGTTTTCATTATTTTCGATAAAGTCTAAAAATTCGCTCTAATTTCTCTTGTTTATGCTTGGTAGGAGATCGTTGGGAAACCCGATTCTTCCACCCATAGATGAGGTTCAAAGAATTAGAGCACCAAAAATAATAGCGCAATCATCAATGGCAAACGACGAGAATAACCCAGATCTTGAAGAGCACCAATTGCTTGAGAGGGAAAACATTCGTCAACCAAGATTTCCGAGATATGATAATGTTGGGCGCAATCAAGGGATGCCCGAAGCTCAACAAGGGAGATACTTCTATCCGAGACAACCACCCGTTGGAGTGCAATATGGGACGAATTATTATCCCGGACCTCGATATGGGATGGAGGCGAACTATAACATGCCGCAACAACCTCCGGTCGAACATCTTATGAGGGACTATGCAAAGCCCGTAGTGAACACCGCCATTTCATGCATCCAATTAGCACCGGCCGCAAGGAACTACCACATAAGCGGATTTCACATCGAGCAATTGCCCTCATTTCACGGATTAGCACGAGAGGATCCGTTATCATTCATTCGAGATTTCTATGTGGCGATTGATAACTTCCCATTGAACGGGTTGAGCGAGGATCAACTACGAATGAAGTGTTTCCCTAATACACTCAAGGACGGGGCGAAACAATGGTTGATGACTTTGGCGCCCGGATCGTTAAGAACATGGGATGAAGTTTACGACAAATTCATTACCAAGTACTTCTCCCATTCAAAAACGACGCAATTGAGAACTCAAATCTCAACTTTCGGACAACAAGACGGAGAGGCATTTCACGAAGCGTGGGACCGATTCAAAATGCTACTCATTCAATGCCCACACCATCACTATCCGCTTCAACTACTCAATCAATTCTTCTATGACGGATTGACTCAATATTGCCAAGGAGCGGTGGATAACTCCACGGTGGTCTGCTTTTGGGGGTTAACGGAGAGACAAGCTTATGACGTATTTGAATTATTGGGGGCTAATTCTCAACAAAAAATTGTGCGTGTTCATAGAGGAGTTGTGAACCAAGTAAGCGAGAAGGACGAGATGCAATCTAAAATCGATGAGTTAATGAAGGAACTAAGACAACTCAAGATTCAAAATAAATCTTCGAGCTCACGAGTTTGCGAAATTTGTTGGGGACCCGGACATCATGCTAATTCTTGCCCTTATATTTTTCCGGGAGAACAAACCGAACAAGTTAATTGGGCTATGGGACAAAGCACGGGAAGGCCCGAGTGGGAGGAGAGGAGGAATAATTATGGCGGAAACGCAAGAAATGCACCTCTCCCAAATACTTATCACCCGATGGCATACGACGCAAATGTCCAAACTCAATACAACGGAGGAAACCGAGCCCAACAACCAACGCGAAGTGAACCACCTCCACAACAAAGGGACTCTCTTGAGGAGAGTATTGCGGCATTCATTAAGGAGGGCAAGGAAAACCGAGAGGAGAACAATAAAAGGTTTGAATCTTTAGAAGTTTCGATGAAGAAAATGGAGATTCAAATTGGGCAACTTGCTACCGAGGCATGCAAACAAGAAACGGGTAAACTACCAAGTGAACCCGAGCAAGTTCAAGCTATTACCACCATCCGAAGTGGTAAAGTGATAAATAAAGAGATAATTTCGGCGAAAGAGAAGGGCGGTGAGAAAGAAGAATTGCCGAGTCAATCGGAGAAATCTATGGTGATTGAAGAGGATGAGTCGAACGATGAAGAAATCCGAGTAATCGCTACCCAATCTTGCGAGACTCAAATTCCTTGGGACGAATCTAAAGATCCAATCGAGAAGACAATTGAAGAGAATAAGAGCAAACCACCAACTCAATGCATCAAAAGGAGGACCTAGAAAGCTTTGATATGGAAGTCCTTTTCGTGGAGAAAGAAGTTCTGTTGTGAACTTAGGAGCGAGTATTAATTTAACACAAAAATCAATATACTCGCCACTAGATTTGGGGGAGGTGATAGCCCGATGGATTTTGTGATACCAAACATAGAAAAACATCACCAACAAAAATCACGTCACTTACGATGATACCGAAAATTGAAATGGTGACAAAAGCGCTCACAATGGAAATCCATGGAACCACTCTCCACATCCTTACAAAGGAAAACGAGCGAAAAATGACGAGCTATATGGTTGGACCTATCACATTTCCATTTAATCCGGATAGAAGAACCCGAAGAAGTCGAGCTAAAGACTATAAAAAGCGCTTGGGAGGCAACCCAAGGGAGTTTTAATTTTTATCGCTTTTATTATTATTATTATTGCATTAATTTTGTTTTTGTCTATGGCGTGTGTAGGTAATCTAATAAAGGAGGTATTTATGGGAGGAAGAAGCCTAGCTTATTGAAAGTTGAGACCCGAGCACAAAGGATGGTGCCCCGCGATCAAAAACCACACTTCTTAATCCGGTAGTTTTATTTTCTTTCTTTTTAATTTGTATTTTCGCATTTTTCCTGACTTAATCTTTCTGCTTGGGGATAAGCAAAGGTTTAGGTTTGGGGGGGGTGCAACTTCTTTGATTTTTATTTGTTTTTAGTTTGCGTGATGTTTGTTTCCTTTCTTTATTTTTATTTTTTTTTTTTTGCGTGATGTCGTAGTTGGATTGCAATAACCTTGTTAACTGTTGGGTATATGGATGATTAATCGTGTTTGTGTTTGGCTCGTAGAGTTTAATAAATCTAATTGATTGCTTGACCTTGCGTGTGAATGTATAGTTTTTGGTTACTTGATTTGACGTGTAAGGAATGAGTATGGTAGTCCAAAAGCCGTGAGTCCTTGTGCCTAATTAAACCGTTCACTTTTAGCGGTGAAATTCTTTCATGAGTGATTTCTCTTCTTATGGATTGTATTCTTTAGAACTTGCATGATTCTGTCGGATGACGTGTTGATATTTACATACACGAGGAATGATTAGGGCTGCCCAATTTTTGTCTTGAACCTACTTATCTAAAAATATCCACCAATTCATATCAATATCCTTTGCTAGCCTCGTTGAGCCTTTCGCCGTAATTTTGTTCGAAAACCCGCATCTTATTGCTCCATATCCAAAAGCCATAACTTACCCAAGTATTGGTCCACGTAAGAGCATGAGAGGGTATATTTGAAAACAAAGGTGTGCAAAGTTTGTGGTGTATAGAGGCAAAAATCTTCTCTCCCTCTCGAAAATAATAAGCCCCACAAAAAAAAAAAAAAAAAAAAGAGGGGTGATCCTAATAATAATAGTGGGATAGAAAAAATTGGGGAGGAGAGGAGTGAGCCTAAGAAAAAAAAAGGGAAGTCGTTGGGTTGTGAGAGATAGGCCAATATCATAAGAATTACACTTAACAAGGCCTAGAAAAAAAAAGAGGGAGATATATATACGGGAGAATTGAAGTAGAATGATCGATCTTGCTTTGAGTTTTTATTTCATATATATGAGGATCGTATATGCTCTACTTGACCGAACTTGTAACTACTAGCCAAATTTTCCCAACCCGAGCCACACTGTTACAACCAAAAGTAAGACCCTATGACTCATGTTTTGTGAATATTGATGCGTTTGATGAAGAGAAGAAGTGCAAGCATATAGTAGAACTTTCCATTTGAATCGAGTTGAGCGTATTGACCTATCTAAACACTTGAGAGATGAGTGAATCGATATAATTCAGTGAGGGACTATTAAGACTTGTTTTCTTTCATGTTCGATCTAGTGCCATTGCTTTCCACTCATTTGTGAGTTTAGGCTTCCATGATGAATTACGAGACTTTACGATACTTTTACATTCTCGGTTGATTGTATGTATACCCGATGATTAACTTGATTATTCAATCCTTCTCGTTTTTTTTTGTCGTGTGTTTTATTTCTTTTTGCTTGAGGGCAAGCAAAGTTTAGGTTTGGGGGGATTTGATGAGTCGATTTTTGATCGTCTCATTCTGTTCTATCGAGTCGCACTTTCATTTGTTTTCGAGTGTTTTTGCCCTTTTTACGCGTGGTATGTTGTGTTTTTGTTTTGTAGGTATCCGGACGAAGATTGTGGTGAAATATGCGCTTTCATAGCTAATATTGGAGTCCATGACGATCAAAAGCTAAAACGGGGCCTAAAACGACGAAAGATTTAAGCAGTATCGGTCAAATCTCCTAAATCCTAGAATCTCCACTCCGAATCAAGATGTATTCTCCCTTGATATAAATTCCTCGTGAAATTAGCTTCGAAACGGTATATCATATGCTAAAATCCGAGGTGAACTGATACAAGAACGAAGGATCTAGCCGAAGAAGACCAAAAACCGGACTTGGCTGCACCAGGCGACTCAACTAGGCTGCACCAGGCGACTCAACTAGGCTGCACAGGCGACTCGAGCCACATCAGGTAACTCGGCCGTGCCACAGGACACGGCCGGGTCTCATTCCAGCAAGAACGGTACTTTCCGGATGAGAAGGACTCGACCGTTCCTTTTGGGACACGTCCGAGTCGCCGCCATTTCGCCTATCCCGCAGACAAGATAACACGGCCGTGCCATGGGACACGGCCGAGCCTCTCGGCACTACTTTTGATAATTCAACAGAAGCTGACACGGCCGTGTCCTGTGACACGGCCGTGCCAATTTTAGGTACATGTCACTGTCCTTGACATATATGAAAATATTAAGCCTTTGTCTAGATTTTTAGGCTATAAAACAAAGTGGAGTGACCCCTTGAGAGATGTACTTGTCTTGTGAAGAAGATATTTTGTGGAAAAACACAAGATTAGGGGAGGAAAACACCAAAAGAGTGGGAAAGAAAGAGATTTTCATCATCTTCCTTGTGTGTTCTTGGAGTGAGAAAAATACTTGAGTGAGATATAATAATTCCTTGTATAAATTTGTTGTGAGTTCTTGTAAGAAGATCATCAAACCTTCATCGGGAATTCGATTTCGGCATTTACAAGGGAAGTTTTTACCATGTTTTGTTCTTCAATTTCCCTTATTATTGTTGAATTAATCATGTGTGGCTAAACACTTCATATGGGTTTTTAGATATAGCCACACACATGTTTTTGATTGTTAGTTCCTTTTGATTTTCCGGATAAAGTTTGGGATTATTCCTCTTGTTCGTTCTTCGTTTAAGAACTTTTGAATTAGATCATCAAACCTTTTTCATTGTTGTTATTATTATTCGAATTGAGGGTTTTTATCGGTGTTCGCCATCAAACGACCCGAAAGAAACGATTGTGAATGTTCTCGGGCTTTTTCGCGATCTTTTAACGATTTACCTCATCAAAAGTAGTCGGTTAATTGATTGTTAGCTGTGGTTTCGTCCCCATCAAAAGAGTATCCCTTAATTTTCGTTGAGAACAATCGTGATTTTAGAATTTCCGCCATCAAACGGATTTCTTTTAATCGTGAGCAATCGATAATTCCTAACCTTATTTATTTGAGTATCGGAACTAATAATTGATTACATGTGTGTCGGTGACTCTAAATTCCCATATTAATCTCATTATTGTTATCTCTCATTTATCCGACCATCAAATTGGTGTTGCTATCACTTAGTTCAATTTAAATTTTGTGCATTAGTAATTGCAATCATAATCAACGAATGATGTATTTTAATTTAATTTATTTTTGTTCATTCGACTATTTGCCGAACATCATCGAATTTTAAACCGTTTCCAATTCCTCGTGAGATCGACCTCGGAGTTACTTGCCGCTCACTACAAGAGCGATTCGTACACTTGCGAGTATTTAATTTGAATCCATCACCAAGCATTACCATGATTTATATAACTTTGTCGCACCTTATTTGATCATGACTGTTGTCATATGGATCATGCATGTTCTACTGCTGCTGTTCTGGACACGAGGAAAGGATACGAAGAGATCGTTTTGAAAGAGACCCTGGAGGGTATTTTCGAATCATGCGTAACGATCGTCGTCGTTCTGATTGATAAGCTAATAAGCTGATTAAATATTGTGCACTTTTTGCACAATATGTGTGTGATTTTGTGATCTTTTGGTTTAGATGTAATTTTAAGTTCGTAACTCATGGTTATTGTAATTGTCTTTATTTATGACGTATAGTTGGATAAATGGTATGAGGTCAACATAACAGGTGTAATGAATTGACATATAGATATATAAAATGGTGACGACAAAAGTTGCCTCTTTGAAAAGATGTACTTCTTTATGATTTTACGAGAGTGTTTATATTTTCAGAAAAGATACGAAAACGACATACGAAGATTCAATGTATTTTCAGTGAATTATTGGTGTATTATATATATATATATATATATATATATATATATATATATAATTTAATTATAGTGGTAACTTGAATTGGACAATAAATATAAATAACAAAGTGGGAAAGAATCCATTCATGCTACAAAAGTCGACAGTAATAACAACTTAGAAAACACCTTTACATGATTTTGTAATTTCTCATTTTGAAGGAGGCTAGAAATGGGAGTTTTCAGTTACAAAAGAAACAAGGAAAACATCAAAAACATATGTGTTTTATATTTTTTTGATAAGGTAGGAAATAGAAATCTTCATTTTTGTGATAAATTACTTGGAAAAGAATCAATTTGAACACGATTTCTCATTGTTTGCAGAAAATGGGATGTCAACGTAGTTTAACTAGGGCTGTAAACGAACAGAGCTGTTCGCGAACAAAGCTCGGCTCGGCTCGTTAAGGGCTCGGTTCGGCTCGGTTCGTTAAGAACTCGAGCTCAAGCTCGAACACAAAAATCTGTGTGTTAAGAAAACGAGCTCGAGCCGAGCTTGGGCATGTGCGGCTCGAGCTCGGCTCGAGATCGACTCGAGCTCGGTTCGGCTCGTTAAGCTCGATTAATAAATATATTTTTAAATTTATTTTAATAGTATTTATATATTATATTATAGATTAATAATTTTTAAATAATTTTCATATATTAAAATATTAATTTTTATATATATTTAAAAAAAATTAATGATTATTTTAAAATATTTATTTTAAATAATTCAAATATATTAATATAATTATTCGCGAACAGCTCGAGCTCGAACACGTTTTTTGTGCGATAACAAAGCTCGGCTCGGCTCGCCAGGGAAAAAAATTGAGCTCGGCTCGTTTAGGTCAAAGCTCGGCTCGGCTCGGTTCGTTTACAGCCCTAAGTTTAACTATGTAGAAAATCAAAATCCATCATCTTCCAAACCCAAATGGTGACTTTGGCTTCCAACAAACTGATATGCAAAATTAAAATTCATCATTTTAGATATGAGGTTGTTTAGTTCACATATCTTTGTTCATAACAAGTTGTGTAAATTTTGTTTCTTTATTTTTTGGTCTAAAGTTTGTGAAGAAAAAAGAATGGATATAGCTCTCAAAGGAGATCAACAGTTCTTTTATATTTTCTATCTTTATGTTTAAAAATATTATAGTAGTTTATTTGGTTATGATGTTGATGTTTTAAATGCCTTGGACTTTTATTACTTTTAAGAAAACTTATCAACAATGTAAAAATATCAATGCCAAAATGTGTTCTAGGATGAATAACTTCTTTTTCGTCTAACTTTTTAACACTAAAAATCAACCATAAACTACAACATTAATATGTATTTTTACGAGGAAATGTTGGCCGTCTGAAAAAGTTGAGTTTTAGACATAAACAAAAATTCAATTTTTTATTGAAAAAGAAGACCGTCCGAATGCCTCGTTTTTTTTTAAATTCGTGTCGACTTTCTCAGAACACATTTCTCTCAGACGGAGGGTGTATAATTACTATTCAGTATAATTACTACTTTTATTATATAAATTACAATATATTGATTAAAAAAAAGTTGAAAATAAATAATTTAGAAAATATATACCATCACTGCAAACGACTAAAATTAATGAGTTATAGTTTAAAAAGGGCTATGCTAATCCCCCCTCTTTTGCTAATCCCTCCTCTCTTGACAAAAAAGACCAAAATGTCTTTCTTGTCCCTCCCACTTTTTTAAAATACACACACACACACACACACATATATATATGATACTTTAAAAATTTTCAATTTTTTACTGATATTTTTTCGATAATTTTTTTACTAATTTATAAATTTATTTCTATACAATATATTTATATTTAAAAAAAAATATTTAGAAAATATGTTCGAACAAATCTAGATTCAACCGATTTAAGAATTTCAAGAAAATTTAGAGAAAACTTCAATTCATTGAACGTCTGAAATAATGGCCTTACACGCATATATATACCCTGTGGAAGCTAGAGTTAAAATCACGGCAATTAATAACAACCACACAAACTTTTAGAAAATTATAATTAAGTCCCTACAAACCGAAAAAAGCAAAATCGAAGGCCTAAACGTTGTTTTTTGGCCAAAAAGTGACGGACCTCACTAGTGACTCTTATTCAGTGGGTCGATTCCGATAAAAAAAGGCCGAGTTTATCCCAAAATTCACCAACAAACATTTTCCATATATTTCAAAAACAACCCTTTTCCAAATAACAAATTGCAATATCCCCCACTACATCAATAGTCATCTATATAAATAATATATATTATTATTCAGATTATATATTATTATCTTGATATATATTATTATTATTAGCTACCAATTGAGTTGTCATTTCAAAGTATTTCAACAAAATAGTTCCATAACCTATATCTATCTATTGAATTGTCATTTCAAAGTCTTTCACCAAAATAGTTCCCTAATGTATACTACCTATTGAATTGTCATGTCAATTATTTTTATTATTTAATAGTCTTGTTTGGCTATAAATAGGGAGTGAAGGAGAAATATAACTCATCATCTCTCTGTATTTTCTTCTTAAATTTCTCATGTAATATCACTTATTTGTTCACATTTTTGAAACACTATTCTGTTTATAATAAATGGAAGAATATAATTCAACAAATAATGGGAACATGTCGTGTGAATTTATCACTGATCAGGTACGACTTCGTGTAAATATCTTTTTTTTTTGTGTTTCGTCATTTTTTTGGTGTATATATATATATATATATATTGCCCTTTTTTCGTATAAATATATTTTTCTGTTTTGCTCTTTTCATTTAATTAGTTTAGTATATATATTGCTCATTTAATCAGTTTTACTCTTTTTATTTTTTTTTACAGATTTTTGAAAGTAGAGATGAGATGTTAGATTGGGTGAGGACGACCGGAAGGAAAATGGATTCGTCATAGTTATTGATAAATCCGCAAAGAAAATAGGTAACAAACTCCCGAAATGCACTCTAATTTGTGAAAAGGGAGGAAAATATCAACCACCAAGATATTTAAAAAGTGGAGAAACTTTAAAAAGATGTACTAGTACAAAAAAAAATGGTTGTCCATTCTCTCTACGAGGTGTACCGATTCCTCCAGATGGTATTTTGTGGGGAATTACTGTTGTGTGCGGAGAGCATAATCATGCCCCAGCACAATATTTAGAGGGTCATGAGTACACATCAAGACTAACACGAGATGAAAAGTGCATTGTGAGTAAAATGGCCGAGATTACTGCTCCTCGGTTTATTCTGAGAGCCTTGAAGGAACGTGACCCATCTAATACTACAGACATTAAAAGTATTTACAATGCAGTACAAAGCGAAAGGAAGGCAAAAAAGGGTTTATTAAGCAACGTCCAATATGCTTTATCTCAATTAATTCATAAAGGTAATTAAGTTTTTTTTTCCATTTGAAATATTAATATAATTTGTCCATCTATTAACTAACTATTTTTGGTACATACAGGTTATTTTCATATGTACCGTGTGCATCTGGAGACACAAGCAATTACAGATATTGTTTGGATTCATAGAGATAGTATTGAGTTATATGCGCAATTTCCTACGGTACTCGTTATTGACGTCACTTACAAGACGAACGAATATCGGGTTCCTTTCTTGGAGGTCGTGGGTATCACATCCACGAAGCTAACTTATTCACTTATGTTTGGCTATATGTGTGATGAACTAGCAGAACGATACACTTGGCATTTAAATTGTCTAAAAAAAATTATGCTTGAAAAAGGGGCATTAATGCCATCCGTGCTTGTTACTGATAGAGATTTGCCACTAATATCTTCAATAGGGGAAGTTTTTCCCAACGCACATCACATTATCTGCATATGGCACATAAATAAAAATGTCATGAAAAAATACAGTCCCTTCTTAGGTGCCGAATGGACTAATTTTAATCAGTCTTGGCACAAAGTTTATATGTCATCTGTTGGTCACTAAGTATACTGGATACAGTTTGGGAAATAGTTTAAACAACAAACTGTACGGATTTTAAATCTGAGTGCGTAGCGGAAGTCTTAGATACAGTAGGTTGCTGTGGATACAACAACTAAATGTATAGTGTATACTTAATTAATCACAGTAATTAAAATAAGAAAACTCGATGGTAAATAACACGTAATTAAAGTGGTTCGAGGTAAACCCTCTACGTCCCACCGGTCCTCCACACAGAGTAAAGTTTATTATAATAACTTCGTACACAACTACGTAATAATAAAAACACACAATCAATATATCGTTCACAGATTGATATAAAGATCTTAGCTTCAACCGCTCACACAGATTGGTTTTGAGCTAATGCTTTGACTTGCTTCTTCACACACGCTCAAGCTTCGTCTTCTTTAATGCAAATCCTTCACACACGATTAGGAGAAGCACAGATTGCTACCACACAGGATGATCCGGGTTTGTTCAAAGTATAGAATGATGGTGAACAACAACTTTGACTTTAAGAGCTTTCACCGATGAAGTGTTGTTCGGGATGATGAGCACCGTATATCTCTTTTGATCTAAGTTGCGTAAGCTTTGGAGATATGTTTTGCTCGATAATAATTTCGATAGCTTGGGTAATCGATCTTGACATCTTGATGTGATATATATAGTCTCTGAAGTATATATCCGTTGAGATGTATCCGTTTGAGTGAGATTCCGTTCCAACGGGATTATAACACGATCCGGATTTAGCGGGATTTGAAGATCTGTTGACTGACAGTATTTAAATACTTTATCCTTGAGTATTTAAATACTTCTTTATTCAACGGGACTTGACTTCTGAAGATTCCTTCTTTGTCCTGTTGTGAGCTGTATGGAAGATAACTGTATTGGAGATTCAAGACAGTTTCCATACTTGGTCTTTTATAAGACTTCTTGCTGTACTGAAGGGCTTCACTATATGCTGATTCGAGGCAGGTCTTCGATACAGGATAATGCCTCAATACTTCGATACAGTTTCCTTTGCTGTATGCGGATTGGCATATATGTCAAAACCTCTTATCAAATATCATTCGATACAGGGATTGGATATCCCGGCTGTTTCGATACAGGGTTCTTGTTTTCCCAACGATTTCCCCCTTTTTGACAATTTTCCAAGACTTACTTTCTTAACTTTTCAAGTCTTCTTGATGATGCCAAAACCTTCTTCATGAAGTGATCTTCTTTGATGTCTTCTGGCAGATTTCTTGGTCTTTCGTCAAAAGGTCTGTCTTTCAGTAACTTAGTCTAAATAATGAACTGCTCGCAGGCGAGTTCGATACAGTTAAGGATTTTTACAACTTAAGCTTATGATTGGCGCGCAGGCACAATCTTACAATGTATTCTAAGCTTACAACTGAAATCATGAACTGTTCGTAGACTAGTTCGTACAGCTTTATTTTCAATCAAGTTTGTATACTTGAGATTGTTATCAAACAATTTAAGTAATCATACATCAATACAGTAGATTACGAGTTGTAATCTTTCAAGACAAACAAACACTTTTATTGATATTCAAAATAAATTGAGTACAAGGTTTGCTGTTTCGAAGGGAAAAGTTACAAATCAAGAATAATATACAGAGATTTCAGCTCCTATCTGTAGTCCGCATGCCTCCATGGCTTTCTCCCTGGATCATTCTCGGTACCACGCCACCAGTTCTGTAGGGAATCGTTGCCTCGATCCTGGTATATAGCTCTTCCTTCATAGGATCGATCAAAGGCAAGAATCCAGTCTTCTGGATGGGTGATCCGATCTCCTCTTCTGTGTTTGGATTTCATCTCGATTTGGAGAGGGAGTTCTCCATCTTCTAACATCTTCGTAAATTTGTCTGCGGCCTTCGCTAACATTTTATAGCTCTTGAAGATGGTGGATTCCCTGATGAGTTTGACAAAGTATCTCATCAGTTCGTTTTTCCTCCATTGCTTCACTTCATCGGCAGTAGGATGGCGGTTGGTCGGCAGACGAATCTCAGAATGTCTCTGGATTAGATTTTGCCACGGAACATTTGGATCATGAAATTCAGGTCGGGAGCCTGAAATCTTAAAACTTTGGGAGTGAGGGGCTAGCTTGTTTAACTCGGAAGTGATGCTGTCTTGAGTGGCCTCAAATTCCCTTTCTTGCTGTATCCTGATTCTCCTAGCAGCTTCTCTTGCCTATTCCCCCTTTTTGGCTTCATCAAGACGTTCTAGGATCTCTAATGCAGCATCCTGTTTCGTCTCGATGTTAGTCATTCTCTCTACGAGGGCGGAAAGTGTCTGCGACATGTCCTTGATACATTTGTCGTGGGCGCGCAATTGAGAGCTGTTTTCAATCATGGCACATGCGGTCTTGGCTTCAGCTATTCGTGTTTTGGTTGCTTCTTCCTTCAGGAGTTGCTCCTGCTTATCTTCCATGATTTTCAGAGCTTGTTTGAACACTTCTGGCAGAAGAACGAATGCCTACACAACACGAGATACTTCATGTTGTAGAGTGGTCATCTCCTCCACAGCAGAAGTATGCATCCAATTTAATGCTTTCTCAACGGAAGACAGAGCATTCACTGCATCCTGGATGAATACAGTTTGAAGACCAAGTGCGCGCAGGCGCTCTTTCCTAGCGGCAGAAATCGGAGAATCTGGTTGAGCAAAGTCTTCAGAGCTGTTCAACCTCCTTACGTTCACGGTTGGGCGTGAAGTAAGTTGGACATCCTCAGGTACGATACCGTCCTCGGATTCCACGGTTGAAGGGGCGGAAGCAGCTTGTTCTGGTTCGGCGACAGGGGGTTGAGTGGCTTCCTGTTGCGAAGTTTCTTCAGTAGACATGGATACAGGAGGGACTGAATCCTCCTGTTGTCTTTCAGTTACAACTTCTTCGGTGGCAGCAGGCTCAGGTGCCTGTTCCAAAACTGCTTCAACTTCCTCGACTTGAGGGACTGATTCCTCTTCGTCGGGAATTAACTCTTGCTGTGGCGAAGGGGGATTGCTTCGAGTCGATGGCCCTTCGTCACCTTTGGGTGGAGAGGCGTCTCTAGCTTGAGCCTCTTCACGACTCATCCTCAGACCAGCTTGAAAAGCATCGTCGTCGTCGTCTGAGTCATTGTCATCGTCTTTTGGATTTGCGGGAGAGTCCTCTGACGTGTCCTTTCCTTTCCTTCTTGCGTCAGATTTCTGCAAAAGATGGCTTTCAATCAGCTCCTTGCAGAAGGCATTGTCCCATCGGATCAGGGCTTCAATTTCCACTGAGTCCGTCACTTCTGAGATGAATCTTTCTTCTTGGCTCCAATCGCTCCAGTTGTACAATGTTTCGTACGGAGCTAGCCTGTAGCCTTTCCATGTTAGAAATCTTTCGTAAGCATGTTCAATTTGAACAGAAAGAAGGGTCTTATGAATAATGGTGTCAGGGGAGGGACTACGTACAACATCTGGAGATGCTGTAGCGAGGGATTCTTGTACAGGTATGGGATCCTGTATGGAAGTGGGACTCCTTACAGGGGATGGTGCCCTGAAGGAAGATGGATCCTGTATGGGTGTGGGATCCCGCAGAGGAGAAGTAGTTGTTGGCTCCAAATGGGGAGCCGACTCGCTAAAGTCTTGTTTGTTGGCAGATGTCTCATCATCCGTCCTAGCCGCCAAGGGCTCAGGATCTACTGTCGATACAATAGGGGACACCTCTTCCACAGGGGTTGGGCCCTGGGGTTGTTCTTCAGTGGGTTGAGCCATGGGGGAAACTTCTTCGGAGGGCTTGGCAGATTTGACTTTAGAAAGCCTCCTAAGTCTCTTCTTGGCCTTCTCACCAGCAATGGGTTTCTTGCTGTGAGATCTCTTTCTCTTCTTTGAAGATTCCACTTCTTGGAACTTCAAGGACTCATCTCGTTGATTTGCGGAAACTGGCATACTTCCAGTTTTTGGATGGTTGCAGACCATAGTGGTTTGATTATACGCAGTAGGCTTGACGCCTTCTAGGTATATTCTGGAGTTATTCTTCTTAGCATCAGCGGATTGCGACAGTCCGCATTTCGTCAGGATATAGTTCAACATCAAACCAAAAGATTTCTTCTGGGTGGCCGGTTTGCACACCTCCTCTTGCAGGCGCTTCAGGATTATCTGGCACCAATTGACCTTTTCACAGGTCAGAATAGCCACCATCATCCTAAACCTCAGGTTGGTAGACATTTCGAACGCACCGGTTCGATTCTCAATTATCCTGCAGCAAAAATCATGAAGATATACATATAAGAGACAAAAATTTTTCTTGTGACATGTAGTCTAAACCATGTCAACAACTTTGGAGCCTGTGAACAGCCCATAAAATTTAGTGATTAGCTCTTGAGACCCAAATGTCTCAAGTTGATCCATAGTCAGGCCATCAGCGGGTAGCCTGTAGATGTTCTGGAGCAGATTGTTATCGACACAGATCTCAACTCCTTGGATTGTAGCGGTAATGTCAGCAACATGACCTCCTTGGGCCAATGACAGAAAGCGTACGGCGGCGTTGAGGTAAAATTCCTCAACCAGATGAGCATCGAACTTATCAGCAGTCTGACTTCCAAGGCGATAGAGGCCTTGTTGACGAAGACGAGTTATGATGTACTCCATGGGTTCTGCGTCGTTGGTTTCAGACAGAATGCGCTCAATGATAACAGATCTTGAAAAGATCCGGCCATCAATGATGTTAGCAGTTTTCTTCAGAGCAGGAGAAGAAGTTTGTCCAGCCATTTGATGATTTCTTAAGAAAAAGTGCAAGAAAATAACCGAAATATGCAAGAAATGCGTAAAAGTATGTAGGCTGTTTTTGCTTGAGAACTCTTGAATTTGCAGAAAGCGTAAAGAGTCTCTAATGGCAGATTCAGTCCTTTTTATAGTTGGGCGGCGAAATAGGGTTTTGCAGAGTATGAATGGTCAGATTTTAAGGGATGGGAACTGGTTTTTGAAATCAACGGTTAAGATGGACTGAGTGTAACTGGTACGCTAATCCATTAAAATGTTTAAAAAATGAGCGGGTCCCACTTCTGACATTTGTGTCACCCTAAATGCCTGAAACGGTGGTTTTAAAACAATAAATAATTTAAAACATCGCTGCTTTTGAGATTCAGTTGTCCAGATGTCGTGTAAGGCATTTAATGTACATGACGTTTGACATAAAAACAAGGCACGTGGACAAAAATCATTTTAAAAAGAAATAATATTATATTATATATATACTGAATCGAAATCCTATAGTATGTGCTGTTTCCGTGTCGATACAGCGTTCCCCCTTAAAAAGGTACATATATGTTTTAAATTCCATACAGCAACTTGAGGATTAATGCTGTATTCATGGGTCCTACAGTATTCCCCCTTAATTATTGCACACGTCAGCTGTAGGATTCATATGTCTTTGCTCACTACAAGGTCTTTGTATTGACGGTTACGAGTGTACAAATAATTAACGTTGGATACTGTATTCTTGGGTCTTACAGCGTTCCCCCTCAATTTGTTGAGTAAAAACAGTAAATCACTTACAGGGAGTCTGGCTATAGCATTCCCAATTCTTGTCTGAGCATGTTGAATCTGGCTGTGTCGAGAGGCTTGGTGAAGATGTCGGCCAGCTGAACGTCTGTATGAACTTTTTCAAGGCGAACATCCTTGTTCTCGACATGATTCCTTATAAAGTGATGCTTCATGTTGATATGCTTAGTGCGCGAGTGCGGGATGATTGTGCGTGATTGCAATTGCACTCGTGCTATCACACATGATCGAGTCTCTCCGCATCGATTCCATAATCGACAATTGTTGTCGCATCCAAAGGATCTCGCATACAAAGAACTACCAAAGACAGATAGTACTGATTCAGCCGTGGAAAGAGAATTAGCCAATTGCTTCTTACTGAACCAAGAAACGAGTCTAGGTCCAAGAAAGTGACAAGTTCCACTTGTACTCTTCCTATCTAGCTTGCAGCCCCCGAGATCCGAGTCGTTGTATCCAACTAAATCGAATCCGCCTTCTTTAGGATACCATAGTTCTGCATCGACTGTTCCTTTAATGTACTTCAGGATTCGTTTAGCTGTATTGAAGTGTGATTCCTTAGGTGCAACTTGATATCTTGCACATACTCCAACAGCAAACTGGATATCGGGCCTGCTAGCCGTTAGGTACAGGAGCGAACCAATGAGCTTCCTGTAGAGTGATTGGTCAAACGACTTTCCGGCTTCATCTGCACTAATTTGCACGGAAGTGATCATGGGGGTTGGCGAGGATTTGGAAGTGTTCATTCCAAATTTGTTGAGAAGCTCCTTGCTGTATTTTTCTTGGTTGATGAAAATACCTATAGGCATCTGCTTTACCTGCAAACCTAGGAAATAACTAAGTTCTCCCATCATACTCATTTCAAATTTACTTTGCATGAGATGAGAGAACCTTTGACATAAAGCAAGGTTAGTTGAACCAAAAATAATATCATCCACATAGATTTGCACCATAAGAAGGTCATCACCTTCCTGTATCTTGAACAAGGTCTTGTCCACAGCACCTTTCTCAAATCCGTTGTTGGTTAGATATTGGGACAGGGTTTTGTACCAGGCTCTAGGGGCTTGTTTAAGTCCGTACAACGCTTTCCTTAGCCTGTAAACTAGATCGATACCGTATGTGTTGGCAAACCCTGGTGGTTGTTCAACATAAACTTCTTCTGCAAGATCTCCATTCAGGAATGCACTCTTGACGTCCATTTCGTATACAATAAAACTCTTATGGGCGGCAAAGGCTAGAAATATCCTGATGGCTTCTAGTCTCGCTACAGGGGCGAAGGTTTCATCATAGTCTATGCCTTCTTCCTGACTATAGCCTTGTGCGACTAGTCTGGATTTATTCCTTATGATAAGTCCATTTCGATCCTTTTTGTTTCGAAATACCCATTTGGTTCCTATAACCGATTGATGTGTAGGTCTGGGTACAAGATACCATACATTGTTTCTTTCGAAACCGTTAAGATCTTCTTCCATAGATGTTATCCAATGAGAATTATTAAGAGCGTCTATGGTCGAAACAGGTTCGGACTGGGCTAAGAATACAGTGATAGTGCACATATTGAGTCTTCTAAGCTCGGATTGAGATTTCCATTCAGGAAACTATGATATCTCAGCATCAGATTCTTCTTGTGCACAAAGTACATTTCCTTGTGTACTCTGTATTCTCCTACGAGTAGAAACACCAGCATTTATGTTTCCAATGATCAGCTCTTGCGGGTGATCTCTCAACCATCTTCGGTCGGGTTCTAATTCAGGATCCCGTACTGCATCGAAAGATTCTGTGGATACAGCTTCAGCTTGTACAACGTCGGATTCATCCACATCGATTCTTACAGCTGCGGGGTTGATTTCTAAATCAACGACAGGTTCTATGGGAGTTGGAGGATCCAAGATAGATAGATGGTGAATGTTCTGAGTGATATCATCTACTCCTGTAGGGTCATGGTGTGGTTCGTCGAACACTACATGAACTGATTCCTCAATCGTCAGCTTCCTTTTGTTAAAGATTCTGAAAGCTTTGCTGACAGAGGAGTATCCTACGAATATTCCTTCATCTGATTTCTCATCAAAGGTTCTAAGTTGGTCTTTCCCATTATTCAATACATAACACCTACATCCAAAAATGTGGAAATACGAAACTAACGGAGTTTTGTTGTTCCATACCTCATATGCTGTTTTGTTGTGGTGCTTGTTGACGATACAGTGGTTTTGAGTGTAGCATGATGTATTGGTTGCTTCACCCCAGAAACGTTGTGGCAATTTGCTTGCGGCAATCATTGTCCTTGTTGCTTCTTTCAACGTCCTATTCTTTCGCTCGGCAACACCATTTTGTTGAGGTGTACGGGCAGCTGAGTATTTGTGCTGTATTCCATTCTCCGAACAGTATTGCTCTATAAAGCGGTTAGTAAATTCTGTACCTCTGTCGGAACGAATGCACATGATACTCAATGCCTTTTCATTTTGCAACTTTCTTAGGAGCTCGGGCAGCTTTGATGTTGTTTCCTTCTTCTTGCTAAGAAAGATCGTCCAAGCATACCTAGAATAATCATCAACAACAACCATGCAGTATTTCTTACCTCCCAAACTTACTGGGTCTACATGACCGTAGAGATCCATGTGTAGCATTTCTAACACTCTTTGGGTTGAAAGATAGGATTTGCTCTTCAGGGTTGACTTGATTTGCTTGCCTTTCTGACATGGTCCGCAGGCGTTGTCCTTCTTGAATGACACATTTGGCAAACCTCTAACCATTACCTGTCTTGAGAGCTTGTTGATTGTCTTGAAGTTGACGTGAGACATCATCTTGTGCCATAACCAGCTAAGATCTGCAGTGCCTTTGGCAACAAAGCATGGAATTGAGGAGCTCATAGGCTTCCAGTCAGCAATATACATGTTACCTGATCTGCTTCCTGTAAGCACAACTTCATTGGTTTGGATGTTTTTGACTCTACAACGATCTATATAGAACTTCACCGAGAACTGTTTATCACAGAACTGGCTAATACTAAGTAGATTGTACTGTAAGCCTTCAACATATGCAACATCGGTGACTTTGAATTTTCCGACAAGTAGGTTTCCTTTCCCTCTTGTTCTTCCTTTAGATTTATCACCGAAACGAACTTTTGGACCGCGACCTTCTACAAAATCTGATAGTTTGCTCCTATCTCTGGTCATGTGTCGAGAGCATCCACTATCAAAGTACCAGGTATCCTCCTCTAGAATGTCCTGTAACAAAGAAATTAAGTAGATTTAGGTCCCCTTTGATTTTTGGGTCCATGATTGTTAGTTCCTCTAGGTACCCAAGTTTTCCTGGCAGCAATTGGTTTACTGTAGGGCATACTCGGTACAGTGTTGCGATATCTACGGGGGGCATATCCGTAGTTGTTATAACCATGATAATTATTATGCATGAAAAATTCAGGATTATTGTTGTTAATCCAGTACGAGTGCCGTCTTGGAGGTGGAGCCATTTTCTTAGGCCTAACAGCTTGCCTTCTGGGTCTCCAGTTGGATTCTCAATGCTGTTGTTGATACTGAACCGGCATCTGTTGTCTCGAGGGATAACGGGGCTCCTGTATCCAATACCTAGGCGTGCTGTACTGATAGTACTGCCGTGCGGGCTTTTGGTAGTTGGATACAGCCTTCCTTCTGAACGGCTGTTGGCGCTGTTGATATGCTCTGAGAGCATGCTGTTGAGTGCGCCTCACAGGTTGGAACGGCTTATGATTCCGCTGTCTGGAATAGGATTGCGGGGGCGGAATAGCAGCCTTCGGTTTTCTCGGTATAACAGGTTCCTTCACGGGACTAGGGATTTCTTCCGATTCTGTAATGTGTTCCACACTCTTGACGAACACTGTACTAGTTTTCCCTTTGTTTGAACATGAGCTGTATCCTAAGCCACTTTTATCATGAGCATTTTGCCCAAAGGCTTTAATTTCTTCCATTCTTTTGGACGATTTCTCGAACGATTTCAGAGTGGTCTCAAGTTCAATTTCTCGCTTTTCGAGAGTTGTGATTTTGGCTTAAAGTAGAACCAAATCATTTGTCTTGCTCTCGTTGTGAGTTTTAGTCTCACTTAGTTCATGAGCAAGTTGATGATTGCTCTCCATGAGTTTTTCAAAATCGACTTTGCTGGTTTCACAGTCAAGAGACATATTTTCATAATTTATTTTCAGCAAGTCATTTTCATCTTTCAGCTCTGAATTAGTTAATTGAAGCTGTATATTCTCAGTTTTCAGTGTCTCATGGGCCTTTTGAATGTTTTTAAATTCATTCATCATGTTTTCAAAAGTATGAGATGCATTTGACGGAATAGCTGAGGTTGAACTTACCTCATCGTCGCTGTCTTCACCTTCTGGAATGTCTTTGACCATAAAGCACATATATGCTTTATCATAGAACTCATCGTCAGATGAATCACTTTCAGTGACCACCTGAAGACATTCTGCTGATTTGGATGGTGTGGGGGAGGCTTCTGATTCTCCAATCAGGGCCTTGAGCTTGTCTTTCCAAGCACGTCTTCTTTCATCTCTCTCTTGTTGCTCAGCCTCCGGCAACCTTTGGACTTTGGGATGAGGATATTTATTTGCATAATGCCCTGGTTTCCTGCAATTATAGCATAGGTTAGCATCACCAGATGATGTTTCGGTACTTACCTTGTGGACAGGTTTGGGCCTGTAGGGAGTCTTTCCAGACTGTTTGATGAACTTTTTGAATTTGTGCATGAGAAGCGCCATTTCATCTTGAGACAGGATGTCGTCACATCACAAGCATTCTTGTGACTAGGTTTCGATGAGTCGGGCATCCGTGTCGACGGTTCGACATGCAGCCTAGTGTCGTGACCTTTGAAGGAGATTCTTGACTTTCTCTCTCACAATATCATACTCAAAAGCTTTGAGGTCGGAGAAGAGATTAAAAGTAGATATTTCATTAAGATTGCAAGATACACGCATAGTGTGGTCTTAATGTCCCATCAGTGGGGAGAGCTCAAATTTTTAAATTCTTCTCCTTTTGGGTATAAATTTTGCCCAACGCTTCAAGTTCACCAACAGTACCAGTGAATCTGAGGTCAAGTTCCTCTAGTGTCTCGGGTGGTTTCATTTCAAAGATTCAAATTCTTGAGCCGCTTTGAAATCTTGTTTTCTTTTAAGAGCTCGTTCCTCACAAATCAACTTGAGTTTATGCGATTTCTTTGTCGCTTTTGCGCCTCTTTACCTTTGAGAACGTGCCTTTGTCAAGAGTGACAAATAACGCGTTCTTAGCTACGTTGTCAAGGTTTGCTCGCTTTCTTTCATCTGTGGTCCATTGCTCGCGATCCTTCTCGAGCATCTCAGCATGGGCTTGGCCTTCAATCCTTGCGTCCGTGTTTACCTTCATGATCTTGATAGGACCATCCTGTATAACAAAAATCATCTCTTCGTGCATTGCTGCAAGATGAGCCTCCATCCTAATTCTCCAGTCATCAAATTCGTTAATAGAGAACATAGGTACTTTGTTGATCATAGAAGTATCCATGTGATAATACAGAAATGAAAGAGACTGTTTTGAAAATAAGTGATTTTGGATATGATTCGGTTAAAAATACGACTGATTCTTTTTAGAATCAACCGCTCTGATACCACTTGTTGGTCACTAAGTATACTGGATACAGTTTGGGAAATAGTTTAAACAACAAACTGTACGGATTTTAAATCCGAGTGCGTAGCGGAAGTCTTAGATACAGTAGGTTGCTGTGGATACAACAACTAAATTTATAGTGTATACTTAATTAATCACAGTAATTAAAACAGTAAAAACTGAAGGTAAATAACACAGTAATTAAAGTGGTTCGAGGTAAACCCCTCTACGTCCACTGGTCCTCCACACAGGAGTAAAAAGTTTATTATAATTACTACGTACACAACTACGTAATTATAACAACACACTATCAATATATCGTTCACACAGATTGATATAAAGATCTTAGCTTCAACCGTTCACACAGACTGGTTTTGAGCTAATGCTTTGACTTGCTTCTTCACACACAGTTCTGAAGCTTCGTCTTCTTCAATGCAAATCCTTCACACAGTTCCGGAGAAGCACAGATTGCTCAGTCTACACAGGGCTGATCTGGGTTTGTTCAAAGTATAGAACAGATGGTGAACAACAACTTTGACTTTAAGAGCTTTCAGCTGATGAAGTGTTGTTCAGGATGATGAGCACTGTATATCTCTTTTGATCTGAGTTGCAGTAAGCTTTGGAGATATGTTTTGCTCTGATAATAATTTCGATAGCTTGGGTAACTGATCTTCAGCATCTTGATGTGATATATATAGTCTCTGAAGTATATATCCGTTGAGATGTATCCGTTTGAGTGAGATTCCGTTCCAACGGGATTATAACACGATCCGGATTTAGCGGGATTTGAAGATCTGTTGACTGACAGTATTTAAATACTTTATCCTTAAGTATTTAAATACTTCTTTATTCAACGGGACTTGACTTCTGAAGATTCCTTCTTTGTCCTGTTGTGAGCTGTATGGAAGATAACTGTATTGGAGATTCGAGACAGTTTCCATACTTGGTCTTTTATAAGACTTCTTGCTGTATTGAAGGGCTTCACTATATGCTGATTCGAGGCAGGTCTTCGATACAGGATAATGCCTCAATACTTCGATACAGTTTCCTTTACTGTATGCGGATTGGCATATATGTCAAAACCTCTTATCAAATATCATTCGATACAGGGATTGGATATCCCGGCTGTTTCGATACAGGGTTCTTGTTTTCCCAACATCATCTGATATGGGTTCTTTTGAACATGAATGGAAGTTGTTGATAGATAAATATAAATCGTACCCGAAAATGATAGAATATCTATGGTCAACATAGTTATTGCCTTACAGTGATCGATTTGTCTATGCTTGGACGAATAATTATATGCACATCGGATGTCGTTCAAGTCAAAGGTATTATGTTATGTACTTAAAATACTAGTATTTATCCATCTTGATTTCATATTCTAACACAATATTATAAATTTTCAGGGTAGAGTCAGCCCATTCAAGATTGAAAAAATATTTGGGTGATACGATGCCTTCGATCGACACATCTGTTGAAAAAATCGACAAGATGTTGATTATGGAATTTGGAGATATCAAAGCATCATTTGAAAGGTCGCGTATTATGAGATGTCATGATTTTAATGATGAAATCTACGAAAATTTACTAGGCTGCATATCCTTGGAGGCACTCCACCTGATCTCTAATGAGTTGAAGAAGGTCGACGGACAATATCTGGACAATTGTAATTGTAATTTCAAATTTGTATATGGTTTGCCATGTAAGCATCGCTTATCGTTTTATCAGTCACAATTCTTGTCAATTCCAATAGGCGAGATCCACTGCCACTGGAAAAGGTTATCCATGACCTCTGTTTTGCCAAATGAGGCGAGATCTCCCGATAGAATTACAACGTTAAAGACGCAGTTGGATAAAATAGATCCAGCCATGAGATATCATATGTTAGATAAAATGATTGACATGGTAGATCCATCCAACTGCAAATATCAAGAACCACCCTACAACACAAAAAACAAAGGTCGGCCTAGTAAAAAAGAGCAAAGTCAGCCGAGGATGCGCTCTTGCTTTGAGTCTACGAACACTCGTACACAAAATTCAGGAAAAGGAATCAATGATCCATATATCACACAAATGTCAGATGCATATCGGAGTCACGTCAGTCATACAGTTGATGTTCTTGGGGATGGTAACTGCGGATACAGAGCGATAGCCGCACAAGTCGGGTATAATTCAGAAGATGGTTGGAAGCAGGTTCGGGCAGATCTTTACTTTGAAATTGAACAAAATATGGATCGTGTTTATCTTGAACGAGGTGTTGCCGATAATATGATGCGAGCACTAAATTTCTTCGAATCTCCGGCACCACAGTGGAGTTGGATGGACATTATGTGTGGGGCTGTCATTGCAACACGATATAATATTGTGCTGCATGCATTTACTCCTCTTAATGGAAGTTGTTTTACACACTTGCCATTAAGGTCAGCTCCAATTCCATTTCAACAATGTCAACATATACCAATTGCATTAGTTAATGGTAATCACTTGTACAAGTTTTTTTGAACTCCGATTATCCTGTACCACCAATTCCAATTTTATGGTGGAATAATGTGAGTGAAGATTGTAAAGGATGGGCTGATCCATATGGAGAAAGGATACAATCTTGGTTCGATTTGATGACCAGATAATATAATTGAATAATTTATTTATCAATGTTGATCGTATTTTCCGCATTTATTATTTATTATATTGTAGTTATTTTTAATCATAAATAATATAAATAAAAATAAATAAATAAATAAATAATAGAAATTTTTAATTTTGATAATAATAAAGTAAAATAAAAATTCAAAGAAAAAAGAACAAATAAATAAATAATATGAAAAAAAATTAAAGTGCAAAGGAGTAAAGGATAGAAAAAGAAAAAAAATAAAGTTTCTAACAATATATTTTAAAATAATATATAAAATATGAGAAACTATTAATTTTAATAATAATAAAAAAATAATATTAATATTAAATATATTAAGATAAAATTGTTAAAAAAACAAAAAATAACTAAAAAATAGAATGAAAAAAAAAAAGAGAAGGGGAAGACGGCGGGTGTGCGGGGGAATAGCAGGTCTCTTTAAAAAATAGTTACTTGCCAGAATAAATGAGACTAAAAGTGCAAAAGACGGTGAAAAAAAATAAAAAAAAATTACTGAAACCCCCCATCTTCCAACTTTGTGAAGTTGACCTGTCTGTGTTCTTTTAATAATGTACGGAACTGAGGAATTTATCGCTGTTCCGTCACGATTCTCAGTTCTTCATCACTCAAAGTTGGGTTAAGTTTAATGAAGTAAGGGCCTGTTTGATCAGACGCATGATTTTAGTAGCAGAATTCAACAAGAGTGGAAACATTTATTCTTTTTTTTTTCCTCTCTCTGGTATGTATTCCTAGCCCTCTGCTTAAAGTCATGAACTCTGTTTATATAAATGAATGCAAAAAGGACAATTTCTTTTGGTGTATGTGTGAATATTGTTTGATCTGGGACAAGATTTTTACTTTGATTAAGAATGTTCTTTAGTTTACATCTTCAAGTTCTTGATTTTTGTTGTTCTGATGGATTTTGGTGTTGATATTGCCCTCTCAATTGTTATTACTAATTTATTGGAGTATTATTATTTTGATCCCACAAGATTGCATTTCAAGAATGGTACTACTGTTCAGTTCGTGCACATCCACCAATTTAACTTGGTGGCAGTAATGAGAAAGCGGAGCTGTTACCCACAGATATAGTTAGGTGTAAGCCTAGAAACTGATTTATAATAAAAAAAAAAAAGAATGGTACTACTGTTTGTGCAGAACTTTTGTTGTATTCGTGTAAATTAATGTATTCGTGTAAAAAGCGCTCCTACCGAGTTACTTAATGCTCATTCGGGTGAATCAAATATAGGTTACTTGAGTGGGCATTAAGTCATTCGAATAGGTCGAGTAGCTTGAATATGTTACTCGAATGGGCATTAAGTCGCCGAATAGGTTACTCGAATACATATACTGCACGAACATGTTTGTGTCTTACTCAAATACATTCAAGTAAATGTTAAAATCGACGGTCTGTATATCAAAAGAGTGGTTGTTAAACTTTTGGTATTAAAGAATTCCTTTAAATCTGAAATGGTACAACCCTGTTCATTCCCAAATCTAAAACTCTCTTAGAGCATATATCTGTGTGTGTTTTATGTGGCAAAACTATATGTCATCCTCTCTTTTATGTCGTACCTTCTATATGTCATGTTTTTAAGGTGCGAAGTCCGTTATCTCTGGCTGAGGTGTCACTAGTTAAGAATTTCATAGGATGCACTTTAAAGAAGTGATTATCACCTTCTGATTTAATGCAGTGTTTTTTTTTTTACTTTGTCTTTTGAGTTTTTATTTAATCAAAATCTAAAATTAGGAGGCGAGGTGCTCATAGGCGGAGCTAGAAGTCGAATACTACTGGTGAAGCATCCAGTCAGAATAGCTTAAAAATGGAGGCAAATGAATCGGCTGCTATTATTTATAATACTACTACCAATCCAGGCATGAAAAAATATCGGCACACAGCCCTTGAAGTATCGTCCGAATTGGATACGACCTTAGCCGGCTGTTCCGATAAGCTGGAAGATTTGGAGAATCTCTTATCGCGCTTATTAGCAGATGAAAACCATATCGTAGCAAACACCTTTGAAAACGACATCTCTATAGAATTGATCGAGAAGATTTTCACGGTTGATCTACTTAGCACAATAATAAATCTCAAGCTGAGAGAGTTGGATGATTCAATGGGCGAGCTTGAAGATATAACCGTTGATGCCCTTTGTAAGGTATCTTCTTGCCAAAATTCAACGGAACTGGTCACTGGCTTGGTACCTAGATTGCACGATTCCGAAGGGTTGCTAAAACAGTCTCGAGAGCGTGTTTTGGAGATGAAGATTCAATTAGCCAAGTTGCAGATGAACTCGTTTTCCTCCGCGCGACATGATTGTAAGTCTAACTGTACCGTCATCTCAACGTACATAATTTGACTGTTTATGTGATATATATCATCGTCATCAACTGCACCTCAATCTCAACTATATTGGGGTCGGTGCCATGAAGATTATAGTGCCAATTAAATGTGTAAAATTAGTTAAAAGTTTAAAACTACAATTCATGCAAATGCAGTGGTAAAGTTTTATACATATATGTGTGTATATATATTTTCAGTTTAAATTAAAAGGTTAATTACGAAATATATATCGAGGTTTAGTTTATGGCGTAATTGCAAAATTACTCCCGCAACTATAAGGAGCTGACTGTTCTGGTCTTGTACGTCTGCGAGCAGCAATGTTGGTTAATAAGTTCTGCAATTTGCAGTATTAGTCCGTAAGTTTTAACTCCTTGCAATTTGGTCCTATAATTATCAACTTGGTTCTCCTTCGGCTTCGCATAGAATATTGCGACAGGAAGGGCATAGGCGTAAAACCGATCTGCTTCGCTTTTTGCAAGAATGTTTAGTGCCATTTAATTTTATAAACATTTATTGATACTATAACATATTAACGTCCATGTAACCGATCTCAACATAGTTCATTATGAAGTGTGAAGTTGGTGTAATTTTGGCGCTTCCAAATGATAATTATGATGTTTGATGTATTCCGAAAATGCCCTTAAATGTCAAAATATCTAAGTTTGTGTGACAAGTTACAAGAGTGAAATCACTATCTTGAATAAAGGGCATAATTGTCAAGGATTGAAATTGCCCCATCAGAAAAAAATGTAGTACTAAAACAGCCAACCCTCATGAGCTAGAAGACTGAAATTACAATTTAGCCTTTGTTTAATTACAAAAGAACCCTGTTATCTTTCAATATTATAAATATCCCCTCGGCATTAGGTTCTATTTGATAATATTATCTTTCAAGGTAGCATTTGTAAACAGAAACAAGTGTTTGCTTTTGTTTTACAATTAATCACTACACTTGTGAAATAGAACAAATGTTGTTAGGGTTATAACTGTAATTTCGAAAGATATTTTTATTTATTTAGACAATTAGAAGATACATAATATAGATTTTGTTAACAGGGAATCATGGCTTAGTCCGGACAATCGAGCAAAGGGGTACTCTAAGGATGTTGGAAAAATGTCTCACACGAGAGCTCGGATTCGAAAAGAAGTTGAAAGAGCTTAAACAGAACGAAGAAGATCTTAAATCAAAGGTAGGCCTCGTCGAACAAGTTGCACTACGCATGGAAGAGGCAGCAGAGGTCGCCTGGGGTCGGTTCTTGGAGGCCGATAGTACAGCTGAAGTACTAATGGGAATTTCGAAAGATATCCTCGAAAAGCTTCATATCACTCAATTCAATCTCAGCTGTTCAACCAAAACGGAAGAAGAGAAAAACCGTAGATTACAAGATTTCACAAATCAACTACACGCGAAAGAAGTTGCAATCATGAAACTCGGTGGTGACATAGCACGCCTCGATGCCGATAATGCCGAAGTTAAAAATTTAAGCTCGAAAGCTCAAAAGCTAGAAGAAAGTCTCAAAATCACCGAATCCGAACTCGAGGAAGCAAATGCATCAAACGAAAAGAGTCGAGAACGGATAAAGGACATGGAATTTGAAATCGAGGCCTTAAGGGAGAAAAGCCGAGAGTCGAGCCGAAAATGCCCAGGAGAAAGCTACGCATCTAAACGAGTTAAACCTTGAACTTTCGGAAGAGGTGGATTTTCTCAAAGGTATTAATGATAGCAATACGAAAAAAGTGAGCGTGCTCGAAAAACAGTTAAGGGAATTAGATTCTGAACTTCAATATTCGAGGGCGTCGTCCAAAGCAAGCCAGGAACAGCAGATTAAGTTGTATGCAGCAATTTGGGACATGGAAAAATTGATCGATGAATTGAAACAAAAGGCGGAAAGCAAGACCAAGAGTGCGGAGGAGATATGTGTCATGTTGTCCGAAACTGATTCGGATATTAATAAAAAAATAGTGGTTTTGAGATCTAGAGTGGAGCATCTGGAGAATTCTTTGAACCAAGCTGCTCTTGAGAAAAAAATGTGCGCGGAGGATATTAGTATTAGAAGTAGTCGGATTAAGGAGACGGTTTCGCGGCTTGCGGTAGAGAGGGAGCGTATACAGAAACAGGTATGCTGTTTTTTCTAGTTCACCATAAGGTGTTGCAAACATGGAACACCTCCCCTCCCCGGGATTCATTTCTGCTTAACAAATCACCCCTCAGTAGGCGCAATTTTGTAAAATAGAAACATATGTCAAGAACACATAATGTTTCTTTTTGTAGTGCGAATATTTGTAATTGTCCTTTTCTTACTAAAAACTTGTCTTTTGCAAAGATCGGAAAGCCTGAAGGTACATGGGAAGGACAATTCACAAAAACCACCTCTGAAGTTTAGCGTAATTACAAAGAAACAGTTACATTTTAAAATTACAAAATAACACCCGCCAATGTTGATGCATGAACACTGATGGACCAATTCCAATACAGTTAATCTCTTGCACGAAGGAGAACAAGTTAATGAGAGAGAGTTTACGAAAAGTACAAGAGGACAAATACGTAATTCTGGAAAGCAACAGAAGCTGTGATGAGAAAGAGTGTCGGTTATCAAGGCTCCAGTCAGCTGATTCCGATTCTACGGAAGCTATTGCAGTAAAGGCCACTGAGATCTTATCAGAAAATCCTCAGGCAGGTTCTTGTTTTCCGATCCTTAAATCTCAGTATAATTATGCAAATTCGAAAGGGGTGTGTGATAAATCTCAGTTCTAATGTGGGCAACAAGAATGCTCGAAATCCTTTTTCTCTTATGTTAAGTCATGTTGTACATGTTGATTTTACAAATAGCCCTAAGATATTTTAAGTCATCGCCGTCTGATGATATTTCCTATGCAAGTGGAAAATTGTGATTACGGCTGTTATTGGAATTTCATCTCATTCTCCTTCGTATGAAGGCATCGATACGAAGGGCACCCGACGTAAATTTTGCTACTTTGCATTTTGCATGTTATTATAGCGTTAGCTAATGTTGATCATAACACTATAATTTTTTATGCCACCCATGATGATGTATTTGAGATCAAGTTGCTATTTTAATTTAGGGTTAATTACAAGAAGTACCCTTGAAGTTTGAAAACCTAAAAAACAAATACAAAAATACCCCTAAGATTTTATTTATTATTACATTTACCCCATTTCATAAGCAACAAACATTTCAAAACCCCATCCACATTTATAAAAATGTAACAGGAAGCCCTTCAATTATTAACAATGGACCAAACCCCAGGGATATTTTTTATAGTTTCAAAAAGTTAGCTAGTTAACTTTTTAAATTGGGGTCAAACCTTAGGGCACTTTTTGTAATTTTCCCTTTCTTATATATCAACTTTGAGCTGGAAAATAAATTTTGTTTGCTTTCTTGAAAAGTTTTTTTTTTCGAGCGAGGGTTCGATTTCGCAATTAGAATGTGACATTTCAAATATGTTAATCAGGTCGAGAAATTATCCGAGGATGTCATTCCAGATGACAGTGAGAGGGGGGCTTGGAGTGTGCAGCTCAAGTCTGAGAGGTTGGATGAGAATGGGAGTTATCGTAGAACATTTATATCCATGACCATTATTGTTGTGGTTCTATCAAGTTTAGCTGCACATTTCTTTCAGAAAAAACTTGCCATTCTTTAAAAGCTGATTCTTTACATGGTCATATCACAAGATTTTTTTTTTAAATTTGTTTTTAATTTATCTGTGGAAATATAAGTATTCTTCGTAGTTTGCAGGCTATCATGTTCGGTACCGGCAAGGACAATTGGATGTTTGATTCCTGGTCCTTGGATTATTTGGATTAAGAGTGTGCATAAATGTAAATTGGTTTATGAATCAGATTCCATTTTCCTAATTGTAATCAGTGCTTGACCTGTGTGATAAGGAGATGTAAGATAATAAAAATGGTGATATAATAAAAAAACATAAAAACAATTAGTAGGCCATACCACCTAAAAATTTGTATATTACTCCTTATTTCTCAATTTAAGTAGAAGATTTTTATTTATTACAATTATTAAAATTTAGAACTCGATTTTCTAATTTTACTCTTGACATATTACTCACTTCTTCTTAGTTAAATTGGGATTTTTTTTTTCAGTTCATAAAATGAATTTCTCATTTAGATATTATTCATTTTTATTATATCAAAGTTACACATATTTTAATAATTAATATACTTCACAAAAAAAATATCATGTTACTGCTATTCTCGGCCTGTTTCGCGACATAATGTATATTCACCTCGATCGGATACGCTAAGAGCGTCATTTTCGACCCGTTTCACTTTGAGACATCATTTTCATGGTTCTAAAAAACGCCAGGCGCTAGGCGTTCGGATTGCTAACGCCTAGCGTCCAGAGGATTACTCGGGGATTAATCGGACTAGGTGGATTTATTTTTTATTATTATTTTAATCATTTTTATATATAAAAAATTATATATATGTAAAATAATTAAAAATAATTAAAATTTAACGATTTAAATAGATATATAATTTATTATATATTAAATTTAAAATATTGATATAGATATCAATGAGTCCATATTATTCATAATATCTCAGTTTAGGAATTTGTAGTACTATTAGAACCAAATAAAAAAACAAAAAAGCATAACCGCCTAGGCATCCTCCTAGTCGCGCACGTAGCTAGGAAATTTGAAAGGTTGATATAGGTATAAAGTAGTCCATAGTATCTTATATTGCCTTCATAGGTCCCCGCAGCGAGCCTAGACGATCGATTCTTACCCAAACGCCTAGTACAAGCGCCTAGACCATAATCGGAACGACAAAGGATCTTCTAGGGATTAATCGGCCTAGGCGGAGATTTTTAGAATACTGATCATTTTTTATCCGTTTTGCCGTGGTGGTTATTTTTGACTCGTTTTCCCCCGTATATTAATTTTAATTGTTTCACCCTGAGATGTCATTATCGATCCATTTCGTCATGGAACGCCATTTTCGACATGTTTCACCATGCGATGTTATTTTTGACATGTTTCTTCATTAAATATTATTTTCGATTGTTTTCGCTCAGGGACATTATTTTCAACCATTTTGCCACAGGACGCCATTTTCAATTGTTTTCGTCCCGAGACGTTATTTTGACCTAATTCGTCCCGAGGAATCATTTTTAACCAGTTTCATTCTGCGATGTCGCTTTCGACCTGTTCCACTTCATGACTTTATTTTCGACCCGTTTAGCTTCAGGAAGTTATTTTCGATTATTTTCACCCTACGGACGTCATTTTAGACACATTTCACTGTGGGGTTCATTTTCAACCCATTTGGCCCCAGAACAATATTTTCGGCCAGTTTCGTACCGAGACAATATTTTCGACCCATACCACCCTGTTTCACCCCACTGCGACATTTTTGACCTTTTTCTACCTGGAAGGTTATTCAGATCTGTTTTGCCCTGGAACGTCATTTTCGACCCGTTTCACCACATTGTTATTTTCAATCCATTTCATCCTGAAAAGGCGTTTTCGACCCATTTTGTCATAGGCGTTATTTTCTACGTGTGTCGCTTTGAAACGTAGTTTTCAGTCCGTTTTACCCCATGACATCATTTTTTCTATTTTCGCCGTGGGTTGAAGTAATCGACCTCCGCATGGCTCGGCAGATGTTTATGAAGCATTTATTCCATCCTACTTTCTAGCAATTGAAACGCTTGCCCAATTCAAGACAACTCAGATCTTATATTGCCTTCATAGGTCCCTCGCAACTGACGATCGATTCTTACCCAAACGCCTAAGTACAAGCGCCTAGACCATAATCTAACGACAAAGGATCTTCTAGGATTAATCGGCCTAGGCGGAGATTTTTAGAATACCGATCATTTTTATCCGTTTTGCCGTGGGGGTTATTTTTGACTCGTTTTCCCCGTATATTAATTTTAATTGTTTCACCCTGAGATGTCATTATCGATCCATTTCGTCATGGAACGCCATTTTCGACATGTTTCACCATGCGATGTTATTTTTGACATGTTTCTTCATTAAATATTATTTTCGATTGTTTTCGCTCAGGGACATTATTTTCAACCATTTTGCCACAGGACGCTATTTTCAATTGTTTTCGTCCCGAGACGTTATTTTGACCTAATTCGTCCCGAGGAATCATTTTTAACCAGTTTCATTCTGCGATGTCGTCAATTGCTCCACTTCATGACTTTATTTTCGACCCGTTTAGCTTCAGGAAGTTATTTTCGATTATTTTCACCCTACGGACGTCATTTTAGACACATTTCACTGTGGGGTTCATTTTCAACCCATTTGGCCCCAGAACAATATTTTCGGCCAGTTTCGTACCGAGACAATATTTTCGACCCATACCACCCTGTTTCACCCCACTGCGACATTTTTGACCTTTTTCTACCTGGAAGGTTATTCAGATCTGTTTTGCCCTGGAACGTCATTTTCGACCCGTTTCACCACATTGTTATTTTCAATCCATTTCATCCTGAAAAGGCGTTTTCGACCCATTTTGTCATAGGCGTTATTTTCTACGTGTGTCGCTTTGAAACGTAGTTTTCAGTCCGTTTTACCCCATGACATCATTTTTTCTATTTTCGTCGTGGGTTGAAGTAACTGACCTCCGCATGGCTCTGACAGATGTTTATGAAGCATTTATTCCAGTCCTACTTTCTAGCAGTTGAAACGTTTGCCCAATTCAGTACAACTCAGGATCTTATATTGCCTTCATAGGTCCCCGCAGCCAGCCTAGACGATCGATTCTTACCCAAACGCCTAGTACAAGCGCCTAGACCATAATCGGAACGACAAAGGACCTTCTAGGGATTAATCGGCCTAGGCGGAGATTTTTAGAATACTGATCATTTTTTATCCGTTTTGCCGTGGGGGTTATTTTTGACTCGTTTTCCCCCGTATATTAATTTTAATTGTTTCACCCTGAGATGTCATTATCGATCCATTTCGTCATGGAACGCCATTTTCGACATGTTTCACCATGCGATGTTATTTTTGACATGTTTCTTCATTAAATATTATTTTCGATTGTTTTCGCTCAGGGACATTATTTTCAACCATTTTGCCACAGGACGCCATTTTCAATTGTTTTCGTCCCGAGACGTTATTTTGACCTAATTCGTCCCGAGGAATCATTTTTAACCAGTTTCATTCTGCGATGTCGCTTTCGACCTGTTCCACTTCATGACTTTATTTTCGACCCGTTTAGCTTCAGGAAGTTATTTTCGATTATTTTCACCCTACGGACGTCATTTTAGACACATTTCACTGTGGGGTTCATTTTCAACCCATTTGGCCCCAGAACAATATTTTCGGCCAGTTTCGTACCGAGACAATATTTTCGACCCATACCACCCTGTTTCACCCCACTGCGACATTTTTGACCTTTTTCTACCTGGAAGGTTATTCAGATCTGTTTTGCCCTGGAACGTCATTTTCGACCCATTTCACCACATTGTTATTTTCAATCCATTTCATCCTAAAAAGGCGTTTTCGACCCATTTTGTCATAGGCGTTATTTTCTACGTGTGTCGCTTTGAAACGTAGTTTTCAGTCCGTTTTACCCCATGACATCATTTTTTCTATTTTCGTCGTGGGTTGAAGTAACTGACCTCCGCATGGCTCTGACAGATGTTTATGAAGCATTTATTCCAGTCCTACTTTCTAGCAGTTGAAACGTTTGCCCAATTCAGTACAACTCAGGATGAAGTGCTACAAAGAAAGAATAAGAAAAGGCTGGCGTCGCTTCTGCTACTACTGTAGCCGCCTTGGAACACACTTGAGACAGATTGACTAAGCACGCCCATAAGATTGAAGAACTGAAAACAACAGTCTCTTCTCTCACCAAGATGGTGAAAGACGTGAAGGAAAGCCATATAAAACTATGTTGTACGAACTTGAATACGAGTAGTTCATATACTAAGTTGTAAGAAACTTACTATAAGATTGCGCCTGCGAGCCAATCATAGGTCTAGTTGTGAAAATCTAGGATGAAATATCTTGATTCTAAAACATGCGTGCCGGTTATTCATTTTTAGATTAAGTTAATCAGAATCAAGGTAGATCAACTAAGCACGAAGAGAATACTTAGATTTTGGCATATGATTTTGGCTTATCAACCGGAGGAAATTATTGGAAGAATTCCCATCGAAGTTTGATAAGGAAAACCACAACATTCACCCTACAACAGATCCATACAGGCATTCAACGCAAAAGAAGCTATAGCCCTTTGAGCCGATTAATCTACAACATAAAATTTCTAGTTGGCTACAACACCTTTGTTGTGGGTACTTTACTTGGGAAAAATAAATTAGTCTTGTCAAGAGCATAAGACTAAGATATCAATCGTTCTAAGCAAAAATATATTACCCATAAAGTATTCACGATTGTGAGAGCATTTAATACTGATGGATACAGATTTAATGCAGCTGAAGAACTGAGATGTGCAAAACATTTAATGAAGGCCAAAAGAATGTCTAAAGCATTTAATGCCGCATAAGATGGATCATTTTAATTGAAACATTCAACACCCGCCTACCAAAGAAATCCACATCTCACCTACCCACCAATGACTATATTTATAAATGGATAAATTTTCAAGATATGTAGATAGTCGATGAAGAGGACTTGATCAAACACTTGTCAACTTATCAAATTATATTTCGACGAACTCTCTTTGCAAAAAGATGCAACGCTAATCTAACAGCAGATGAAAGAAAATTCATCAACTTGCGAACAACATATTATGCGTGAAATTTACGTCAAACCCCTTGTGGTTTTAAAAATGATGCATCGTTAGTCTCTGCCATCAAAAAATAACTGTGCGTGAGTTGTACGCGCTAGACATGCGACTGGGCGTGCAGGTTTTGAAACCACATGGAAGTTTCGCGTAATTTATCAATTTAGACCAATTTAATATAATTTAGACCAATTTGTTATTATTATTATTATTTTTATTATTATTATTATTATAACTATTATTATTGATTAAAAAGACAATCGAAATTCCTTCCAACAATTATATCAATAATTTCCCGTAACACAACTTGATAAATTAATCCACATTTTCATTGCAAATTACCAACATCCCGAACATGACAATCGAAAGGACACGATACATTAAAAAATTCAAAACATTCCCATAACACCATGTCAATCAAAACAACCCCTTATACAGCTTCACGACAAAAGTAATCAAATCAAAAATTCGACCTGAGATTTTGTGGGCTTCACGACCAAAAACTCGTAGTGAACAGGTAATAGATTCACGACCTGGGATTTTGGGGGCTTCACGACCGCGACCCGACCAGAATAACTTCACGACCACGACCTGACCAAGTAGTTTCACAACCTCAACCTGGGGGCTCGATGGAGAGGACTACTGCGAATTGTAGGTCTGACGACCCGGTTCGACGGAGAGGACTACTGCAAGTGTTCGCCGGAGATTGCAAGAAGCAGGCAGATCTGATGATGACAGCTGAGGGAAACTTTTGGGGTTTGAGATTATTAACCACGGTAATTTTATATTTTACATTAATTTAGGGATAGGGATAAATTCGAGTGTGCAAAATTTAATAAACTACGCAAATATTACTAACTATTTTTAAACCACGTAGATGAAACGTGCAACATTTTTAAACTAAACCGAGTATAGCTAATTTACATTAAAATTAATACAAGTAGACCAATTCGAATAGCCACCGATTCCATAAAAATGAATACCGTAAAGAGTAATTACGAAAAAGCCTAAATCTCACCCTCGTCCCTATAAAGAGGCAACCCAACAACAACCACTCCGAAACCCTAGCCGAAATTTTTAGAGAACGTATCGCTTTAGACATCTATTTCTTCTTTTCTTCCTTCTTGAAGATACCTGTTTCAAATTTTCGCCATGATTGTTTATCTTTTTTTCCTGATATTTGTTCAATGAAGAAATTACGCACAAAGCGGCCCTTCGCAGCTACGAGTAATAATCTGGGAAGAAAAGTCGAGTTTAGGTATCTTCGGTGCTAAAAAAAATCTTTTTTTTTTTTTGGTAGAACATTAATTTTGGAATATTTTTATTTCATTAAAATAAAATTCTGATTTGTTCTGCCAATACAGTATTTTTTTTTGTGTTCAATATTTAAAATTTATCGAGAAGCAGAGCAAAATGATGAGAAATTTTCGATCTGAATTTCGATGTGGAATCTTAATATCCTTCAAAGTTCTCTGATTACTCTTTCTTTTATATTTTTAATTCCTTTTCTAGACTCCATGATTTTTATTAAATATTTTCATTTAAAATATGACGATGGAGAGTATGATTTGGAAGGAAAATATTATTTTTTTTTAATTATTTTTTTATTATTTTTCTTATTTTTCCTCTAATTTGACCTTTTTTTTTTTCTGTTGATTTGATTTGATTTGATTTTTCTTTATAATTTTATTTTTATTTATTTCGTGATTCTTTAATATTACTAGATGTTAATCCCATGTGATCTACGGGGTAAAATATTACATATTTTATTATATTAGTAATATATGATTGAATTTAAAAAATATTGTAAAATTTTTATAAAATATATGTGAGTCAATACACATATATACATACACTATTTAATTTGTTTTTATTTATAAATTCTTATCAAGTTATTTAAGGGCAATTCTTATCAAGTTATTTAAGGGCACATTATAGAAAAACCAAGCATAGGCATTTATTTTTCATGTAGGACAATATGAGTCTTATATCTAATTTTAAATAATAAATTAAATTATATTTATTATTATCAACTTTCATTAAAAGTATTCAATCCATATTCTTACTAATATAATTTTTTATATGATTTGGTATTAATGTAATTATTTTATTATTTTACGATTAGAACAAAATAATTTTGAAAAATCAAATACTCGTTAAAGTACAAACTATGAAAATAAATTAAAAATATATATTTTCTTCAATATTTTAATATTTTTATATGAAAATATTTTAATCATCTAATATATTATTATATTTAAATTATTTTATTTATATATATATATATATATACTATATGGATCTTAAATTAAAGAGCATGAAGTAAGAACTAATTTTATATATTTTTTTATCAAAAATAAAATTGATACGAAAAGATTTTGTTTAAACTATTGAGTTAAAAATAAAAAGAAATGAGAGAAAATTTTTAATTTGTAGACATTATATATGGAATACCATCTAACTTCCCTCCCAAATTAAATTTATTTTTTAAAGATTTTTAAAAAGAAAAATAATATAAAGATGATACATGTCTATATTAAATTTTTTTGGACTCTATTTTAATATTAAGTATAGATTATGAAGTGATTGTTTTTCTTAAATCTCTGTAAAAATGATTTTTTTTTTACTTATTCATAGTTTTATTTATTATATATGGTGATATATTTACATCTGACTACTTTTTCAGATGGCCTAAGTACAATTTACTCGGGATTGATTATGGTTGAAACAACCTTAATGATGAAATCTAGAAACCAATTGAATTATTAAGTAATTTTATTGTATATTTGTTATTATTTGTTGCATCTAATGCAATAAAAAAATACATAAATGTTTATAATTCTACTCGTCTACAGTCGTTAGATCGATAATATCAATAGCCTACAAAAGTTTCTAGATTTCATAAAGTAATTGGTTTTTATATGATCTATTTCTTAATTTAGTCTATTATTTCAGATATTACAATGAAGGATAAATTTTGTTCTGTCCAGAAACTATATTTACAACGAAGGACAAAAGTCAAATTTTTCAAATAAAGTTATGAGAGAGAAATGCTGTTTTGAATTTGTCCTTTTACTTTATTTTTTTACCCACTTATTTTTGGCACTTACATAACACCCCTACAACACACGAGCATGCACATACAAAACACACTCCCATGCCGGAGCCCGAAATATCGGCAACCCGACCCACTGAACTTTGTCATACATCAAGCCCGACCGTCAACAACTTCCGTCCAGACCAGAGGTCACCACAAATCGAGCTCGACTCCCGATCTGGAAATTCACCTTGCCGTCCAAAGACATGTCCGACCGTCGGAAGCTCTCTGGTCGTCGGACCTCTAGCTCGTTGGAACACCCACCAAGATTGCCCATATCTAATAACATCGTATTTGTTGCCGGAGACCATGGAGAATAGCCTGTCGCCTGAGCTCCACATCGCTGGAACCTCAAGGCCCGAATAGCTCACCTGGACTTCCACAGTTACGACCATCCTGAACTTCCGACCAGATCTATGTTTCTCTGTCGCTCCTCGGTTCCAATGACCTCAATCTCGTTGTGCTTTCCCGCCGGTTGTTGCTGAAGAAGGAGAAGAGGAAGGGTGGTGGCCGATGGGTGTTACGTCCGTGAGGGGTAGGTGGGAAATAGAAAAAAAAATGAAAAGGGAGAGAGGGAAGGGAGAGAGAGAGAACGGTAGAGGTAAATGGAGAGAAAAAGAAATGTTTTATTTTAAATAGAGGGGCATTTTTGTCTTTTTAACAGTCAACACCAAGTCAGATTTTGTCATTCGCCTTAATTTATGAATCAATATGGACTGTAAACAAGCCATCTAAGAGCATCTCCAAGGACAACTCCTATTTTGGCCTCTTAAAATATAATATAATAATGGTTACCTAAAATATAAGGGATTAAAAAGTTGTTTTACTTCAATGGTATCCCCTATATTAGTTTCCTATATTTTAAAAATAATATTTTAATAGTAGAATGGAGGATGGTTGAAGTAAATTTTAATATTTATTTTGTAAATATAGAGAATGAAGGTAGTGGTAGATGATGCGGCAGATATAGGGGAGCAAAATTGAGCCCTCAATTAAGGGGATGAGTTTTCTCTCACCTAAAAGTTTTAGGGGATGAAGAGCATGGTTGGAGCAAGGATTTTAAACGTAAACCCCTAAATCAATCCATGTGGCAATAATATCGGTAAGGGCTCTCTCCCCTTGGAGATGCTTTAATAAGGTAGTTGGATGTACAATCTCTTTATTATATAATTATTTATCATGTTTTTTTTTCTTTTTTTTTTCTTCATTTTATTTATATAATTCGTCTTTGACAGTTGAAATGATAATTCATATTAGCAGACTTCGTGTCAACATGGGATCAAAGCTCAGTTTGTGATTTCTTGAAAAATAATTTAAATTTAGTAAAACACATCAATATGAGTCGAGTTCTGTCTAATCCATTGTTCCATCTTTATTAAAGGAGTAATGACAGTTTTTACATTATAAGTGATTTCACTCTCGCAGTCCACTGACAACCGTGGATGATCGTTTGTCTCTGGCAAGCCTCCAACAACCAGACAAGAAAGCTTTCTTGTGTGTGTCACTCTTTTGGCATCGGTTATTCGTTTGAGTTTAAGTATTTAAGTTTGTTTTATGACCCACTGATATGTGGTTATTTCTTAAAATTTTCTTGTATCATATTGTGTTTTGAGAATTTTAAATGAATGACCCTCAACGTTCTTAATGGTTGTTTTGAAGCTCACATTTTAAGTTTAGCATTTCAAAATCATTTATTTAAGTATAACATGATTATGATTTTGTTAACAACGTATATTATTTCAATTAACGGATGTTTTCAATTTTAAATAGTTTGATTTCTAATCAGTATGTTTATGAATTCACATATATTTGAGAATGGGTGTGTTATTTATTTTATATGGTCAGGAAAAAAGAAAACAAAAAAGCTCATAGTTAGGATACTACCATTGATCATTTGCTATGTTGCACAGGTGCGGGGGGCGGGTGCGGGTGCGTGCAGATACGGGTGCGGGGATACGGTTTTTTGAAAATGTTAGGGTGCGATACGGCAAGGATACGTCTGTTTATTTTATATTTTATTATATATAACACTTGTTAAATATAAAAAACAACAATTCAAATATCACCATAAAATTAATTCAAATACATAAAACAAGTCATACAAAAAACAATTCAAAATGGCTTTGAGCAGCGGAGCTTTCTAATGTTGTCCGTGAATACTGCTAAAGGTAAAAATAATTACTTATTAAATGATTTACTTTTTGTATTTTAATTTATTTGATTTACTTTTTAAAAATTATAAAAAAAAAAAAAAACATAAAAATTCGGACTCGCGTATCACAGCACGGGATACGCGTATCTGTCGCGTATCTGTGCCGGGATACGCGAGTCAATTTTTTTTTTTTTTGCACGGATTCGCCACGTGGCGAATCCCGTGCGAATCCCACGCGAATCGCACCCGCACCCGCACCCATGCAGTATTCGATACTGCATACTGCCCAATTTTGAAGAATCCGTGCATTATAGATCATTTGCTTACGACTTGAAATTCTATAATGACAAATGATATTTTTAATTCCATAAATGGTGGAATAATGAATGATTACATTTCATTGCTTTTTTATACCGAGATTACAAGCTTATACCTGACGAGTATTTGGGATAACAACTCCAGCTCCACAGAATTGTTACCATTTAAATCGCGAGATGTTTATTCAACTTTCAATTATTAAATATCCTCAACTATCGCGCACAAGGAGTCGACCCCCAATTGATTGCTAGGGTCTTTTCTTTAATCATAGACTAGAGAGTCATAAACCCTTGAAAGTTTTCGTCTTCAGAGGGATTCGAACTTCAGTCTCCCACTTGAAGTGGAAGCCTGATGACCAATGGACCAAGGCCACTAATTTACATTTCATTGCTTGAATTTAGTTTATGTGGAGCTTGTTGCCATCTACAACTTTGGAAATTATTTGGTCATATTGCAATTAATTCCATTACGCTGTGTGGGTGATTATTAATACTTATGGAATTAATATTACTCCTTCTGTCTACGAAAATATGACATATTTTGAATTTTTTTCAAGTCAAAATTTATAAACATTGACCATAAATTACGATCCATATATAACAAAAAATATAGTCATGTAAGTTGTTGGGATGTCTTGAACTCCCGATCCATATATACACCGTTTTGGGCTTCGTTTGCAATTTTGGGCCTATTTTTTGGCCTGTCCGATTAGGGTTTAGAGTTATGATTCTTGTCTATTTAATGGCTTGTAACCTAGCTGAAATATATCATCATATCAATATGTAATCTCCTATCAGTAATAAAATTGTTCCTCTCTTCTGCCCGTGAACGTAGCTAACTCATCGTTAGTGAACCACGTAAATTTCGCTTGTGTTCTTATCGCTTTTCATAATTTTTCTTACAATCGTTATAACAAACTGGTATCGCAGCCCGGTTAGGGTTTCTTCCGCAATCTGCTAAGTAATATGTCTGGGTTGAACGTGAAGATCGATAAATTCACCGCGAGGAATAGCTCCAGTTTATGGCAGATCAAGATGCGGGCCTTGTTGAAACAACAAGGGCTCTGGGCGCCGTTGTCGAACAAGACGGTGGATCCAGAAGATGCTGAGATGGCCGTATTGGAGGACAAGGCGCAATCTATCATGCTGTGTCTCGCAGATGACATCATCACTGAGGTCGCAGGAAAGGAAACAGTGGCAGGGTTATAGTCAAAACTAGAGAGTCTGTATCAGACGAAGTCGTTAGCCAACAAGTTGCTCCTGAAGCAACGTCTGTTCAGTCTGCGTATGCAGAAAGGTCGGCCACTTCGTGAACACCTAGATCAATTGAACACAATTTTACTTGAATTGCGGAATATTGTGTTGGAATATCATATTCCACATATTCATAAAATGGTTTTGATGATGAGTTAATGATGTTGTTGATCAAAGAAAACAACAATGAAGCGAAGCAAATAAACAAAGAAGTCGAAGACGACGAGCTGGATCGAAGAACTTTGAATTGAAGCAAAAGCACGTATAATGTACGCTATGAAGCATACATGATGTACGTAATATAAACCTACCTGAAGGCAGACGAATTCAGTATGATGTTAACGTACGCAAAGCATAAAGGATAACGTACGCAACGAAGTACATAAAACGTACGTAACACATTATGATTAACATACTTAATGAAAAGTTTGTATCAGAATGGACGTAATGAGGTTGTGATAACGTACGTAATGGAAGAAACGAATGCTACTGGACTGATTTGCATAGAGCATAACATACGTAATAGGATTTGTTAACATACGTAATGACCTTAACGTACATAAAGGATGAGCTATAACGTACGTAATAAAGCCAGGAGGAGCTAACGGCTAGTTGAGGCTTTGGAGCCTATAAATACCACTTCTAACGGTATTCAACACACAACAACTCCAAGCAAATCATATATTGATCATATATCATTATATTCATTATTCTTGTTGTATTTGTGCTTAATTGATAAGTGTTTGAGTGTTTCATACACGAAAACATACACGAGAGGAAAGATACGGATTGTAGATTGATTTAGGTGTTATTAGGATCGTTGATCCGGCATTGTTAATCATATCTAAATCCAAGTGAGGTTTGTTTAGTACCCATCAAAAGCTAGATACGTTGCTTCCTTGTCTAATAGAAAAGAAAAACGGTTTATCTTGGACCGACATAAAGACAAGAGTGTAACGGTTTATCTCGAACCGATAGAAGATGAGATTGTAACGGTATCGCTCGGACCGATAGAAGACGAGGCATAGGTTGATCTTTAGCCTAAAGAAAAAATACGGAGAGATGACGTAGGCATTATTGGCCGAACCTCTATAAATCTTGTCTCGTTTATCTTCCGCACTTTAATACGTTTCGGCAACGCAAAAGAGTTTGATAACTCTATCTTCCACCATTCTAAGTGGGTGCTATTTTACCAACAATTGTTATCGGAGCGGTATCCATAAAAATCGACCTAACATCCAAGGAGAAGACGATCCCATGGCATTTCAATTCGCACCGATCGAAGGTCTTGCTCTAGACCGACCTCCATTTTTTTACGGATCGAATTACATGACTTGGAAGAAAAAGATGTCGAATTATATGATATGAAAATCTGGAAGACCATCTGTCTTGACCCGAAAGTTCCAACCAAATCCGATGGGTCACTTAAAAACTTCGAAGAGTACAATGACGAGGATTGGAAGAATGATCACCTCAATTGTAAGGCAACTCAACTTTTATATTGTGCCTTAAATCTAGATGAGGTCAACCGTATTTCTTCGTGTGAAAGTGCTAAAGAAATCTGAAAAATTCTTGAAATCACACACGAGGGAACAACTCATGTCAAGGAGACGAAAATTAATATGCTTCTCCATGACTACGAGTTATTCATGATGAAGGGTGACGAGTCCATCACCAACATGCTAGACCGATTTTCGGTCATCACAAATGAACTTGCTTCGTTCGGGAAACCGCTATCGAGTAGTGAAAAAATAAAGAAAATCTTATGATCGCTACCTAGCGAATGGGACGGTGCCGTGATGGCGATCATGGAATCTAAAGATCTCAACACGCTCGACTTTAGCACCCTTGTTGGTTTGCTAATTAATTACGAGATTGTTCTAAAATCTCGGAACGCAAAGCCGAAGCCGAAGGAAAGAACATTAGCTATGGAAGCTAAGATGTCAAAGAAAGAAGAAATCCCGATAGATAAAGACGATAAAGAATCGGTATATTATGCCAAGAATATTAATAAGTATCAAAACTTATTGAACCGGAGAAGGAAGGACATCAAATCGGGCGAATCTAAGAAATTCGACAATTATTGTCGAAAGTATGGAAAATCGGGCCACTTTGCTAAAAACTGTCGAGCCTCAAATCCCAAGAAGGAAGTTCTCATAGCAATATGGAGTGACGAAGAGGATGACGATGAATATAATCAAAATAACCTTGCACTCATGGCAAGGAGTTCATTCGACGAAAGCGAAGTCGAAAGCCAGTTTAGTACCTCGTCTCACGATAAATTATTTGAAGCATTCAAACTTTTACATACCGATTTTCAAAATGCTTTACTCGATAATAAATTCCTCAAAGCGAAAAATAAATTATTGGAAGATGAAATCTCCAAAATTTGAAAAGAAAAGTTTATTGAAACCAATCATTCTAAATGTATTGAAAATGAAAATAAGTTAAAGGATGATCTTTTAAATGTTCAAAACGAACTTAAAAATTTAACAAATAAGTTTTCTTGCGGAAATGGCAAATTTGAACAAATGCTTTCCGTTCAAAAACACTCTTTAAATAAAGAGGAAATAGGATTCAAATCGTGTAATAAAACTGAATCCATAAGTTTTAGAATACCCCGATGTGAGTAATATTTAAAACTTGGGCATTACATTTCGAATTGTAAAAGCCCACGACGGACGATAAAAATCAAGAAAGTTTGGATTCCTAAAGGAACCACTCTACCTAATATCGTCTATATTTCAAAAGAAAAACCAACTCTCGGTTGGATCTCCAAAAATCAAAATTAATGTATTTCCATCAATTGGTATTTTGATAATTTATATTTTTAACAATTGATATTTAAGTCAGGGGGAGTTACTATTTTTTTTTAAATAGGAAATCTATTTTTCAGGGGGAGTTTTACCCGTAATTGTCACACTTAATCGATTTTCTATAATTAATATTACACTTTTTGATTATGACAAAAAAGGGGAGAGAGTATGAGGAGAGAGTATGAGAAAGGTGGAGAATATCGATAAAAAGAATACGAGTCATGGAAGAATGTCGAGAAAAATAAAAACATTATCCCGATCATCAAAGGGGGAGAAAAGAAATGACGAAGAAAGTCGAGAAGTTGAAAATCAAAGAAGAAGTTGAAAAATAAGTAGTTGAAAAGGAGAAAAGAAAAGATGGGGAGAAAAAAACTAACAAAACGGACAAAGCCGAAAATTTTGATCTATAATGTTTTATATTTTTGCAGGTATAAAAATCCCATTGAAGAGTGTTGTTTTGTCATCATCAAAAAGTGGGAGACTGTTGGAATATCCTATTCCATATATTCATAAAATGGTTTTGATGATGAGTTAATGATGTTGATAAAAGAAAACAATAATGAAACGAAGCAAAACAACAAAGAAGTCGAAGATGACGAGCTGGATCGAAGAACTTTGAATTGAAGCAAAAGCAAGTATAACGTATGCTATGAAACATACATAATGTACGTAATATAAACCTACCTGAAGGCAGACGAATTCAGCATGATGTTAATGTACGCAAAGCATAAAGAATAACGTACGCAACGAAGTACATATAATGTACGTAACACAGTATGATTAACGTGCGTAATGGGAAGTTTGTATCAGAATTCAAACTATATGACCGTTATGATGCCATGGCGTACGTCATCTTATCAATGGCTATCTGAGAAATATAACGTACGTAATGCGGTTGTGATGACGTACGTAGTGGAAGAAATGAATGTTACTGGACTTATTTGCGTAGAGCATAACATACGTAACATGAATTGTTAACGTACGTAATGAGCTTAACGTACGTAAAGGATGAGCTATAACATACGTAATGAAGGCAACAGGAGCTAACGGCTAGTTAAGGCTTTGAAGCCAATAAATACCACTTCTAATGGTATTCAACACACAACAACTCCAAGTAAATCATATATTGATCAGATATCATTATATTCATTATTGTTGTTGTATTGTGCTTAATTGATAAGTGTTTGAGTGTTCATACACGAAAACATACGAGAGGAAAGATACGGTTGTAGATTGATTCAGGTGTTATTAGGATCGTTGATCCGGCATTATTAGAATCATATCTAAATCCAAGTGAGGTTTGTCTAGTACCCATCAAAAGATAGATAGGTTGCTTCATTGTCCAATAGAAAAGAAAAACAGTTTATCTTGGACCGACATAAAGACAAGAGTGTAACGGTTTATCTCGGACCGATAGAAGACGAGATTGTAACGGTATCCCTCGTACCGATATAAGATGAGGTGTAGAGGTTGATCTTTAGCCTAAAGAAAAAGATACGAAGAGAGGACGTAGGCATTATTGGCCGAACCTCTATAAATCTTGTCTCGTTTATCTTCCACACTTTAATATGCTTCCACAACACAAAAGAGTTTGATAATCCTATCTTCCACCATTCTAAGTGGGTGTTATTTTACCAATATATTGATGTGAAGATTGATGATGAGGATGCTGCGTTGATTCTGTTGGTTTCTCTGCACTTGTGGTATGAGAACTTTGTTCAGTCTTTTATCGGTGGGAAAGATACTATAACCCTGGAGGAGGTTAGGTCATCCCTCCACACCATGGAGTTGCGCCATAAGGCGGCTGGTAATGACAGTCAGGTTGCCGGGCTGGTAGCCAGCGATAGTAAGGGGCACTCTAAATCTGGAAAAAAGAAGAAGTTTGTTGTGTCGAGATTTATACACCTCAATAGGCGATCGACACAGACACCAGGCGACCGAACCAGAGTCAAATAGACCAAGGTAGACTTGCCGATCGAAGATCCTAAATCAGAACCAAGTGCCGGGCGATCGACATCCAAGGCGATCGTCTCTTGGCACCTGGCGATCGACTCTGGTGCCCGGCCAATGACGACCGCCTCATTCCATGCAAAGCCAACATGTCTAGTCGGCGAAGGCCGAAGCCCGAAGCAAGGACCCATGTGCAGATCCGCGAATGGCGCCGCAGAACATGGATCGTTGACCACAGCCTGTTACCAATCTCACCTACCGACAGACCCGCCGAAAGGTACAAAGTGGGACCTCCCGAGACAGCAACTCCAGACGCATGCAGGCTTCTCATTGGCTCGCACGGATGGCTGCCAGCAGCAGCCACGGACTTTAAGGCAATCAACCCATGTGCTAGAAGACGATCGCCCCTTTATTATATTACAAGAAAGGCGATCGCCCGTCAGGATTAAAGGCATCCCATCTCCTATAAATAGAAGGCTTTCTACACTTGGAAAACTCTCTGGCTTTCTGTCTGGCTTTCTGGGCTTGGCTTTCTCTCTCTTGGAATCGCTATACACTTTGGGCATCTCTCTCTCACTCTCGAAACCTCTTAATCCTAAGACGGTCGGCAGAAACGAGAGCAAGAACTCAAAGCAACTCTAGTTCTTCCGGCAAGCACTCAAAGCTAGATAATTAGGGTCTTTACATACCTTGTAACTGTACTCTTACATTAATATTTGTACTCCAACGTATTCGTATTAATAACATCTCGCGAGAGCATTCAAGCCCGGGCCTAACAAACCCGACAAATCTTGTGTTATTCACTTTCCCACGGACGTGCTCTCGCACCTTGTTTGCTGCCCATCCATTCCAGCAATATCTATCTCCGGATAATATTTTGGGTAGCGACAATTGGCGCTAGAAGAAGGGCATCTAAACCTTTATTTTCATTTCGACCATCTCAAAGAACACTCACTGTTCTCCGGGGCATATACTTGAAGAAACACTCACTGTTCTTCAAAAGAAAAGCCTTCAGAATAATGACGTCTGCCTCCACATCGAAGAGAGCCACTCTCCGATCCGCCAGATGCCTCATTCGGACTCAGTCCGAGCCCCAGCCTGCGGCAGAGGGATGTCGCGGCGACGCGAGACTCTCGATCCCGCACCTGAGGGGTGGCCCCAGCATTTCGCTCGACCAGTTCCAAACCATGGAACAAATCGAGGAGGCTATGGTCATCCTGAGGGAGCGACGGAGAGCATTTGATGCACCCGCAATTACCCCATCGGCCATCCGCCGCGCAGGCAAGCAAAAGCTCAAGGGGTTACTTGATGAGCGATCGTCGGGAAGCCCCGATACACGAGCAGAAGCACTCGCGAGGCGGGACGGCTCCATTTTCAGCCGCCTAGGCAGAGACCCATCATGGCGACCGGGGCATTCTGGACCCATCCACGAGACGACGGAGCCCGAATCCATCACCAGGAGTTTATCTTATCCAACTCCCAGAAGGCAGGCCAACCATCTGGCTACTCGCCGAAGAACCAAGATCGACGGCGACGACCTCATCGTCTACCGCGGAGTCAGGAGATCTATACATGATCGCCTCGGCTCCCTCTCCGAAAGCCAAACCACCAGCGACCAAGCTACGACGATGGCCGCGATGCAACGCCAGCTCGATGGCATGAAGGCGCTCCTAGAAATTGGGGCAGGTGCTAAGAGAAAGATCGCTGGGCCGAGCGAGCCACTCGCGGTCCACATCGAGATCGCCCCCGTGCAGCCAAGGATCACTCCTCCTCAAACACCTTTGTACGAGGGGAGGTTGGACCCCGAGACTCACCTGAGCAATTTCTGGATCTACATGACCGGGTGTGGGGCATCAGACGCGACCAGGAGCCGTAACTGGCGAACGACTTCACAACGTATTTCGCCGCCAAGGTCGCTCGGTCAGAAGGTCCCCACCGCATGATGAAGATCAGGCAGGGGGAAGACCAGCCCGACGCAGACTACATCGACCGGGTAGATGAGATTATCCTCACCGGCGAGCCCGTAAGCGACGAGACCGCCCTATACTCGGTCCTAGGGGGATTCGATGGTCTTTCGCCTATGTTCAGGCACCTTACGAAGGAATCCCCCCGACCTACGCAATCTTCCGCGCCAAGGCCGCAGACTTTTTGGCCAGGCGGAGGTTACTTTTTCACTTATGAGCAACGCGATCGGCGACCGAACGACGATCATCAGTCTTCCAACCCGATCGCCATAATCAAGCAACATCTCCGAAACCGGAGGACTCGCTCGCCATCTAAAGTTCATCATCTACATGATGGACCTAGGCATGAGATCACCTCCCCCGCACAACGTATACCGTCGAGGATCGCCATCTAATTTGACGATCCGAGTTAGAAGAGTGCAGCCATGGTCCTGGATGTCGATGGAACCGATAGTTTCGTCCATGCAAGGTTTCCTTGGGCTGCGATCGTTCGCCCTTCGTTTAAATACGAGGCGGGCGTAGCCGAGGGACCCTCCTAACAAATCATTGGACACGCTCGCCCGACCTCAAAGGTTTATCATCTAACTTGGTGGACCCGGACAATGCGACACGTCCCTACCCCCGTCACAACGTATACCGTCGAGGATTGCCATCTAACATGACGATCCGAGGTAGAAAAATGCTTACAAGCCGCGGACGTAGAGATGATTAATCCAACGACGCCCCGTGCAAGGACTCCTCCAGACCAAGACCGCACGCCCTTCGTTTAAATACGAGGCGGGCGCAGCCTAGCGGAGGACCCTCACAATAAAATGAGTCACGAGACAAACCTACAGTTGGAATGTCGCTCGCGCACAAGACACGATCATGGAGGTCGGTCCATCGAACTCCGCGACTGTGCACGGTTCCTCAAGGTCAAAACAATCGGCCATCCACGAGGGATCTGCAAAATTAAAGTTCACAGGTACAAGACCGAAGATAGCTCGACAAACGATCAGTTCGCCCAAAATGCAAGACCAAAGTCCGCACAACGGATCGCCCGTCCTTATCCTCAACGATCGCCAGTAAGAACCACCTCACCCCATGTCTTCAACATCGGAGCAAGCTGGGGGGCAATTGTTGTGTCGAGATTTATACACCTCAACAGGCGATCGACACAGACACCAGGCGACCGAACCAGAGTCAAATAGACCAAGGCAGACTTGCCGATCGTAGATACCAGATCAAACCCAAGTGCCGGGCGATCGACATCCAAGGCGATCGTCTCTTGGCACCTGGCGATCGACTCTGGTGCCCGGCCAATGACGACCGCCTCATGCCACGCAAAGCCAGCATGTCTAGTCGGCGAAGGCCGAAGCCCGAAGCAAGGACCCATGTGCAGATCCACGAATAGCGCCGCAGAACATGGATCGTTGACCACAGCCTGTCACCAATCTCACCTACCGACAGACCCGCCGAAAGGTACAAAGTGGGACCTCCCGAGACAGCAACTTAGGACGCGTGCAGGCTTCTCATTGGCTTGCACAGCTGGCTGCCAGCAGCATCAGCGGACTTTAAGGCAATCATCCCATGTGCTAGAAGACGATCGCCCCTTTATTATATTACAAGAAAGGCGATCGCCCGTCAGGATTAAAGGCATCCCATCTCCTATAAATAGAAGGCTTCCTACACTTGGAAAACTCTATGGCTTTCTGTCCGGATTTCTGGGCTTGGCTTTCTCTCTCTTGGCACGCTATACACTTCGGGCATCTCTCTCTCACTCTCAAAACCTCTTAATCCTAAGACGATCGGCAGAAACGAGAGCAAGAACTCAGAGCAACTCTAGTTATTCCGGCAAGCACTCAAAGCTAGATAATTAGGGTCTTTACATTCCTTGTAAGTTGTAACTGTACTCTTACATTAATATTTGTACTCCAACGTATTTGTATTAATAACATCTCGCGAGAGCATTCAATCCCGGGCCTAACAAATCCGACAAATCTTGTGTTATTCAATTTCCCACGGACGTGCTCTCGCACCTTGTTTGCTGCCCATCCATTCGAGCAATATCTATCTCCGGATAATATTTTGGGTAGCGACAAAGTTCAAGAAGTCCGGATCTAAGAGTCCCAAGGCAGAAGATATATACAACTATTGCAAGGAGCCTGGTGTAATACCCGGTTGTAATTCAGTCATTAGCATTCAGTAATTTCATTCGGTAATTGTCACTATATAATTTTTCACTCGTTATAATCATTCATCCGTGTTCACTGTTCGGAACAACTTCGAGTTGTGTATCGATATTGTTCATTGTTTCAACCTTACTCGGGAATCGAGACAAGAGTATTATCTTGATCGTGGTAATTGATTCATTAGTCGTTGTTGACGTTGGAGTTCATGTATTTTCTAATCTCCTCATTGTTCGAATTGTGTTTTTGTTGGGCGGACCCTTGTAATCATGGCTTGGAATCACCGTTTTGGGGGTTACGTACTTCCATTTCGTGTTATTGTTTCCCAAATATTGACTCATATTGCTTTTATTCTCTTCCCGGATCATTTTTCATCATTTTGGGACCCTAGGGGGGTGTGGGCCGCGGCACAAGGATTGTGCGCCGCGGCACACACATGTTCCAGTTTTTGGCCGAGCAGCCTGTACTGTGCGCCGCGGCACAGGCCGGCAGGGCCGCGACACACTGCCGAGTCACTGCCGCGGCACACTCGTCCGGGTCGCGGCACACTCGTGTTGCAACTTATCGGCCAACCCCTCTGTACCGTGGGCCACGGCACATGCCGACGGGGCCGCAGCACACTGCCGAGTCACTGCCGCGGCACACTCGTCCGGGCCGCAGCACGCTGCCGATCACTGGGCGCAGTTTTGGCCCTGTGCCGCGGCACACTTCGTTCGGGCCGCGTCACACAGTGCAGTCAACTCTATAATTGCGTTTTTTTGAACGAGATCAGCTCGTTTTTCCATTTTCTTCAACTATATCGAGAGAGAGAGAGAGAGAGAGAGAGAGAGAGAGCTTGAGGAGAGAAAATTTTCATCATCCATCACTTGAGGGTTTGATTTTCTTCATTTCCTTTCAATCGTGAAGCCCGGATAGTCGATCTAACGCGTGTTCTTCGGATCAAAGTGCTTGGATCTTCAAAGGTAATATTCATCAAACCTCTTGGATTTCGATTTTGTATTGAGATATGATGTTTTGGATGTTAAGATCATGTTGTATGAAGTGATATACACATGATTATAGACATGTTTGATTATTCATTGGATTATTGAAGGATTATTCAAGAACACTTTGAATATTGTGTTGGATTTGGGGGGTTTTCGATTAATTGTTGTTGAAATCACGATTTTGGATATTCATAATGGATTATTGATCGTATTGGAGATGTTTTGTTGGTTTGAAACCCTTCTTGGGGATTTGATGTTGGTATTATTGAGGCTTGGTTATAAACAATCGAAGTTTGGCCACAAAGTGTTCGATATAATGCCCCAATGAACTTGGTTTAATCGTATCGACGTTTTGAGTTCGTTATATTCGTGTTTGATTCGTATATTGAACGGATTGTTGGTAATTGTATTATTCAAGGTTGTTCGAGCGACCGATATCTCAATTAGGACGTTGTTCGTGGAAGGATATTTGTCACCGGTGTTGTGTAAGTTGATTCTTACTCGGTTAAAAAGATATTCATTCCTTTTGTTGTTGTTCATCCATAATCATACTCATTCATCATTGTATTTAACCGTATTGAGACTTGTAATTGTCGGATAATCACTTCATTCATGAGGAACGACGGTTCCAATCATTTCATTGAGTTATCAATCACGTCACTATTATTTTCATCTCGGTGAGTCATTCTTGGCCTTGTCGAATTATTATTCATTGATATTCATTGTGGTCATTCTCGTTCATATGACCTTCTGGGTTCATATTGCGTGGCCGGGTGTGGTTGTGTGGAATTTTTAGTCGGGCACACGATGGTCATGTATTGGGTTCACCGGTACATTGGACCATGCACACGGTAATGCTTACCTCCGTGAGACTAATTAGGTACAAGGACAGGTGTGTCCGGTCATTCGTCTTGTACACTTGCACAGAACATTACGGGCGTACTATGATACTCCTCTTCAGCGTAACTCATAACTAAGGATATTTCATAACTTCAGATATATCATGATTGTGTATTTTCAACCCTCGAGGATTGTTGTTCTGTGTAACTGACCCCGTTGGGGGATTTTGTATTCAGGTCACGGCAAGGCAACGGCAAGGGAAGAGCATGTTGACGGCGAGGAGTCCCAGTGATACTAGTAGGGGCCCTAGTCATTCCGGTTATTTTGGTTATTTCAGTCATTTCAGTCATTTCCGTCATTTGTATTTCCGCTGCAAAATTCCGTTTGAGATGTTTATTTATTCAGGGTGGTGTGTTTTATCTTCACATAAAATATACTAGTATTCTGTATTGTCCTGGTGTATTGTACTTAAGCTCCTCATCGGAGTATTTGGTAATATAATGTGGTTCGGTAGTACAATTATATTATTTAATTCATCAGTTTTCATTCGCTTGGTGGGTCCCAGTCGGGGGTCCACGGCACTGTAATATCCGCCTAGTTTGGGGTGTTACAGAGTTGGTATCGGAACGTGGTTTTGAATACTACCTTCCGAGTCATGTCTCATTTGAAATCATCGTCATCGGACTAGTATCATTGGACCTTCGCGTCACGTGTGACCTGTGCAAATGCCGAGCCAATCAGACCAAGAACTGTAAGATTTCTAACGCCATGGTATAATTTCTGGCAATAATCATTCATTCATAATTCATCAGTTAACAATCCTCAATCATCATTTTCATTTTGACCAGGACGGTCATGTTAACTCATTAATCACTCAATTCATTTCATTACTCGGTTGTTGATCTGGAAGATCATATCATTAATCTTGTTAACTTATTCAAGATAATCATTTCAATAATTTCATTATATAATCATGTCACCTCAGTTAATCATTCATGTAATCACTGTGTTTGAGCGTGTATGCTCATTTTCATCATCTCATGTCATAATCATAACGTGATATTCATACGGGGAATATAATCATCATGTGACTTTCCTACTTCAGTATGGAGAGAGCAAGAAGAGGACGCGGAGGACGAGGCCGTGGTGCGGGCCGAATCCCGAGAGCTCGTGTGAATACACGTGCGAACGCAAGGAATAATGTTAATTCATTGAGAAGCGACGCTGCCACTCATTCACCCGGACGTGATCATTCACTATCGGGGAGTCGTACCCGGGGCACAGCTCAGTTAGAAGGTGTTCGGGTTGACCCACTCGCTTTTATGCAGGGAATGATGGCCCAAATGACTCAGATGGCACAATTGATGGATACGATGCATAACTCAGCTAATCAAAATCAGCAGGCTCCTCCGCCGCCACCTCAGAGTCTGAGGCAAGAGAGGAATGTGAGCAGTATCATCGGCGACATCTCTCGCCAGAGGCCACCTACTTTTGAAGGCTCATCTAAGCCGTCGGACACTGTTCATTGGCTCGAACATTTCGAGAAGTTATTTGCAATGGTAGAGTGTCCCGAAGGACACAAAGTTTCAGTTGCGGCTTACTACCTGGGTAAGAGCGCTCATTCTTGGTGGTTATCGTTGAAGCCCACCGACGGATCATGTACTTGGGATCAATTCAAGACTCTCATGATGGATAGGTATTATCCGGCCCCAATCAGGAAGGCCAATTGTCAGAATTACTCACTCCCGACCCCTCAGCAGACGAGGATGTTCTCGCCATTGCCGAGAAATTTCAGGAAGTTCTTCCGTTCGCTTCATCTATCATTCATTCCGAGGCGGATAAGATTAAGTATTTCAGCAAGAGGCTGAAACCCCGTATGAGACTACAATTGCTTAATCATAATTGCACCACATTGGCCGAATTTATTGAGAAAGCTCTTACCTATGAGCTTACTGCTAAGGAGATTGCTAAGCAGCAACCTTCCTCTGCTAGCAAGAAGTCCAAGAACCGTAATCAGTCTGACGGCAGTCAGGCCACTTTCAAGAAACCTCTGGTGGGCTCTACTTTTTCTGAGTGACCTCCTGTTACGCCTAAACCCGCGTAATCTCAGTCACGAATGGCCAGTTTGGCCATCACCTGTTTTAACTGTGGGGATCTTGGTCATCTCAGCACCAAGTGTCCGAGGCAGACCATCACGTGTCATAACTGTGGAATTGCTGGGCATAAGGCCCGTTTTTGCCGTAGGGACTCCAAACCTACTCCGACGTCATCTCAGGCCCCGAAACAATCAGCTGTTCAAAATCAGGCCACTCAGTCTGCGTCGTTCAAGACGACAGGAGCGAATAAAGGTGGAGCCTTTAGCCATCAGACGGGAGCATCCGGTGCCGGAACGAGCAAGCCCCGGATTTATGAGATGAATAAGACCGATGATCCAGAGGCCCGAATGATCTCAGGTACACTCGATATTCTATCTCATCCTGTGTGTACCCATTTTGATACTGGTGCCTTGCATTCATTCATTTCCGAGTAATGTTTGAGTAGACTATGTCTGGGTAGTGCTACTAGTTGTGAACCTTATATCATTGGTCTACCTGATGGTAGACGAATTATCGGAAATCGTGAGATTCAGAATTGTCCGATTCAGCTTCATGGCCGTGTATGGCCAGCGGACCTGATCGTGGTAGATTTACTGAGAGACGACGTCATTTTGGGTATTGATTGGATGGATCGTCACGATGCCATCATCAGTGTCCGTAAGCATATGGTCACTATCATTTCAGACGATGGGGTTGAATGTGTTTTTCAGGAAGGTAATCCCGGCTGTTCTGGTAAGGTCATTAACTTGATGAAAGCAGTGAGATTACTCAATCAGGGGTGTATTGGTTATTGGTGCTATATGACCAAAACCGAGAAATCGTCAATAATGTTGGTGGATATTCCGGTAGTGAGAGAATATGCCGAAGTATTTCCAGACGAGTTACCTGGTTTGCCTCCACAGAGAGATGTGGAATTCACGATTGAGTTGGAGCCCGGTACGTCCTCGATATCGAAAGCACCGTACCGGATGGCCCCGACTGAAATGCAGGAATTAAAGAACCAACTTGAGGAGTTGTTCGAGAAAGGTTATATCCGTCCGAGTGCATCCCTGTGGGGAGCACCAGTGTTGTTTGTCAAGAAGAAGGATGGTTCGCTCCGGCCAGGTATTGATTACCGGGAATTGAACCGGGTGACGATCAAGAATAAGTATCCTTTACCCCGTATCGATGATCTTTTGGATCAACTTCAGGGAGTTTCAGTATTTTCCAAGATCGACTTAAGATCTGGGTATCATCAGTTGCGGATTCGAGAGTCGGATATCGCGAGGACGGCGTTTCGAACACGCTATGGTCATTATGAGTTCGTAGTTATGCCGTTCGGGCTAACTAATGCACCTGCGGTATTCATGGAGTTAATGAATCGGATTTTCATCGACTTTTTGGATCAGTTTGTGGTTGTCTTCATCGATGACATTTTGATTTATAATCGTAACCGAGAGGAACACGAGGTTCATCTTCATCAGGTTCTCGACGTGTTAAGACGAGAGCAACTTTATAGAAAGTTTTCCAAGTGTGAGTTCTGGATGTCCGAAGTGACTTTTCTCGGGCATGTAATTTCATCAGATGGAGTGCGTGTTGATCCTCAGAAGACGGAGGCTATCCAAGATTGGTTACCTCCGAAGAATGTTAAGGAAATCCGAAGCTTTCTCGGATTAGCCGGTTATTATCGGCGGTTTGTGGAAGGATTTTCTAAAATCGCTCAACCAATGGCGAACCTTTTGCGAAAGGATAAGAAATACACATGGTCCGACGCGTGTCAACGGAGTTTTGAGGAACTCAAGAGACGGTTAATTTCAGCACCTGTACTTTCCTTGCCGCAAGGGACGGAAGGATTTGTGGTTTATAGTGATGCGTCCGGGCAGGGTCTCGGATGTGTACTCATTCAGAATGGGAAGGTTATTGCCTACGCTTCACGGCAATTGAGACCTTACAAGGTTGATTATACGACCCACGACCTGGAGTTAGCAGCCGTGGTTTTTGCGTTGAAGATTTGGCGTCATTACCTTTATGGCGTCACCTGTCAGATTTTCACCGATCATAAGAGTTTGAAGTATATATTTACTCAGAAAGAGTTAAATATGCGACAGAGATGGTGGTTGGAATTAATCAAAGATTATGATATCGAGATCCTTTACCACCCGGGCAAGGCGAACGTTGTCGCCGACGCCTTGAGTCGTAAGTCCGTTCAGGAGCAGATGCTGGCTCGTTTAACAGTTCAGAAAGAGCTTCAATAGGAATTCCTTAGACCCGAGATCGAGGTCTGGCTTCAGCGAGTGCAAGGGAAACTTTGCATGTTAGAGATTTCATCGCCACTTGAGGAGGCAATCAGAGAGAATCAGGGTTCGGACCCATCATTGTTGCGCATCCGTGAGGATGTGGCTCAGGGGAAAGCCCCTGGATTCGTGGTCCACGAGGATGGACTTTTGAGATTTAAGAATCGGTTGTGCGTACCGGAAAATGACGAGTTGAAAAACTCGATTTTGAGAGAAGCTCATGCTACCCCTTATTCCATTCACCCGGGGTCTAGCAAGATGTATAAAGACTTGAAACAAAATTACTGGTGGAGTAATATGAAGCGAGAGGTCGCAGAATTTATTTCGAGATGCTTAACCTGTCAGCAAGTCAAGATTGAACATCAGCGACCGGCGGGTATGCTGAAACCTCTCCCTATTCCGGAGTGGAAGTGGGAAGACATTTCTATGGATTTCATCACGAGTTTGCCGACGAGTCGCCGTGGCATGAATACGATCTGGGTGATTGTGGATCGTCTAACTAAATCAGCTCATTTTCTTGAGATTAAGGATACGTGGGGTCCCGAGAGACTTGCCCAGTTGTTCATCAAAGAGATAGTGAGACTGCACGGTACTCCTAAAAGTATCGTTTCCGATCGTGACGGGCGGTTTGTGTCTCATTTTTGGAAATCAGTTCATCGTGCCATGGGAACTCAGCTTAATTTCAGCACATCTTTTCACCCTCAATCCAACGGACAATCAGAGAGGACTATTCAGACATTAGAGGGCATATTGAGGGCATACGTCCTCGATTGGAAAGACGATTGGGAAGCCCAACTACCATTGATCGAGTTCACGTATAATAATAGTTGGCATACTTCGATTAAGATGGCACCTTACGAGGCCTTGTACGGTTGTCGTTGTCGATCTCCTTTGTGTTGGGACGACTTATCAGAGTCAATCGGCACCGAGCCCGATATGCTTTTAGCCGCCCGTGAGAAGGTAGCTTTGATCAGGAGTCGTTTGTTGACCGCTCAGAGTCGACAGAAATCTTATGCATACAATTGTCGTCGACCACTAGAGTTCGAGACGGGTGACCACGTTTTGGTCAAAGTGTCCCCGAGTCGAGGTATTTTCCGTTTCGGAAAATGGAAGAAGTTGAGTCCGAGATTTATTGGACCGTTTGAGATTTTGGAATGAGTAGGCTAGCTAGCTTATCGTTTGGCCTTACCTCCGGCGTTGAGCCGAATTCATAATGTGTTTCACGTCTCTCAGTTGCGTAAGTATGTTGCCGACCCGAGTCACATACTTCAGTTCAACAAAATCGAGATCGCAGATGATCATTCGTATGAAGAGCGTCCATACGAGTCTTGGAGCGGCGAATCAAACAGTTGAGGAATAAGGCGATTCCTTTGGTTAAAATTCAGTGGTCTAGACACGGAGTCGAAGAGGCTACTTGGGAAACCGAGGATAGCATGCGGGAGAGTTATCCCGAGTTGTTTAACCCTAAGTTTCGGGGACGAAACTCTTTTAAGGGGGGTGTATGTAATACCCGTAATTCAGTCATTAGCATTCAGTAATTTCATTCGGTAATTGTCACTATATAATTTTTCACTCGTTATAATCATTCATCCGTGTTCACCGTTCGGAACAACTTCGAGTTGTGTATTGATATTGTTCATTGTTTCAACCTTACTCGGGAATCGAGACAAGAGTATTATCTTGATCGTGGTAATTGATTCATTAGTCATTGTTGACGTTGGAGTTCATGTCTTTTCTAATCTCCTCATTGTTCGAATTGTGTTTTTGTTGGGCGGACCCTTGTAATCATGGCTTAGAATCACCGTTTTGGGGATTACGTACTTCTATTTCGTGTTATTGTTTCCCAAATATTGACTCCTATTGCTTTTATTCTATTTACAGATCATTTTTCATCATTTTTGGGACCCTAGGGGGGTGTGGGCCGCGGCACAAGGATTGTGCGCCGCGGTACACACATGTTCCAGTTTTTGGCCGAGCAGCCTGTACTGTGCGCCGCGGCACAGGCCGGCAGGGCCGCGGCACACTCGTGTTGCAACTTATCGGCCAACCCCTCTGTACCGTGGGCCGCGGCACATGCCTACGGGGCCGCGGCACACTGCCAAGTCACTGCCGCGGCACACTCGTCCGGGCCACGGCACGCTGCCGATCACTGGGCGCAGTTTTGGCCCTGTGCCGCGGCACACTTCGTCCGGTCCGCGGCACACAGTGCAGTCAACTCTATAATTGCGTTTTTTTGAGCGAGATCAGCTCATTTTTTCATTTTCTTCAACTATATCGAGAGAGAGCTTGAGGAGAGAACCTTTTCATCATCCATCACTTGAGGGTTTGATTTTCTTCATTTCCTTTCGATCGTGAAGCCCGGATAGTCGATCTAACGCGTGTTCTTCGGATCAAAGTGCTTGGATCTTCAAAGGTAATATTCATCAAACCTCTTGGATTTCGATTTTGTATTGAGATATGATGTTTTGGATGTTAAGATCATGTTGTATGAAGTGATATACACATGATTATAGACATGTTTGATTATTCATTGGATTATTGAAGGATTATTCAAGAACACTTTGAATATTGTGTTGGATTTGGGGGGGTTTCGATTATTCACGAGCATTATTCACGATTTTGGATATTCATAATGGATTGTTGATCGTATTGAAGATGTTTTGTTGGTTTGAAACACTTCTTGGGGATTTGATGTTGGTATTATTGAGGCTTGGTTATAAACAATCGAAGTTTGGCCACAAAGTGTTCGATATAATGCCCCAATAAACTTGGTTTAATCGTATCGACGTTTTGAGTTCGTTATATTCGTGTTTGATTCGTATATTGAACGGATTGTTGGTAATTGTATTATTCAAGGTTGTTCAAGCGACCGATATCTCAATTAGGACGTTGTTCGTGGAAGGATATTTGTCACCGGTGTTGTGTAAGTTGATTTTTACTCGATTAAAAAGATATTCATTCCTTTTGTTGTTGTTCATCCATAATCATACTCATTCATCATTGTATTTAACCGTATTGAGACTTGTAATTGTCGGATAATCACTTCATTCACGAGGAACGACGGTTCCAATCATTTCATTGAGTTATCAATCACGTCATTATTATTTTCATCTCGGTGAGTCATTCTTGGCCTTGTCGAATTATTATTCATTGATATTCATTGTGGTCATTCTCGTTCATATGACCTTCTGGGTTCATATTGCGTGGCCGGGTGTGGTTGTGTGGAATTTTTAGTCGGGCACACGATGATCATGTATTGGGTTCACCGGTATATTGGACCGTGCACACGGTAACGCTTACCTCCGTGAGACTAATTAGGTACAAGGACGGGTGTGTCCGGTCATTCGTCTTGTACACTTGCACAGAACATTACGGGCGTACTATGATACTCCTCTTCAGCTTAACTCATAACTAAGGATATTTCATAACTTCAGATATATCATGATTGTGTATTTTCAACCCTTGAGGATTGTTGTTCTGTGTAACTGACCCCGTTGGGGGATTTTGTTTTCAGGTCACGACAAGGCAACGGCACGGGAAGAGCATGTTGACGGCGAGGAGTCCCAGTGATACTAGTAGGGCCCCCAGTCATTCCGGTTATTTCAGTTATTTCAGTCATTTCAATCATTTCCGTCATTTGTATTTCCGTTGCAAAATTCCATTTGAGATGTTTATTTATTCAGGGTGGTGTATTTTATCTTCACATAAAATATACTAGTATTCTGTATTGTCCTGGTGTATTGTACTTAAGCTCCTCATCGGAGTATTTGGTAATATAATGTGGTTCGGTACTACAATTATATTATTTAATTCATCTGTTTTCATTCGCCTGGTGGGTCCCAGTCGGGAGTCCACGGCACTGTAATATCCGCCTAGTTTGGGGTGTTACACCTGGGCACTGGAAAAAGGATTGTCCTAAGAGGAAGAAGAAGCAGGAACAGGATACAGGTACTACTGCTGTGGGAGAAGTTGGTGACACCAAATCCGATGAGGATATTGCCCTAGTTGTTGGTGGACACACAGACTTTAATGAAGTGTGGATTCTCGACTCTGGGGTGTCCTATCATATATGTCCTCGTAGAGAGTGGTTTGTGACTTATGAGCAGATAGAAATAGGTATTATTTCCACAACTACCAGTCTTATTTGCAAGGTAGTTGGGATCGGCTCAATTAAACTACGGACACATGATGGTAGATTCTGCACATTGAATGATGTTAGGCATGTTCCGTTGATGATAAAGAATCTGATATCACTTAGCGTCTCGGACAAGAAGGGTTTCAATTTCGAGGGTAACAATGGAGTTCTAAGTGTCTGCACAGGTTCGGATGTGATACTGAAAGGTGTATAGAAGGAGCATGGTACCTTGTATTTCTTGCAAGGTTCTATGTTAATTGGTTCTGCTGCTATCGCATCGTCGGAAGTTCACAAGGATGACATGACCAAGTTATGGCATATGAGACTTGGTCACATGAGTGAACGTGTAATATCCGGGGGTAATTTTTTTTTCGTGTTACTGTTGAGTTGTACGTATTCATTTGAAATTATACAAGTGTTGTTGTTTGGACCGATACAATGTATATTGTATTAGAATATTTCGGGATCGAAATATTTATACTGGTCGACGGTTTGGTTTCGTCGTTTGGTTTTTGCTTGGCAGGTTTAGAATTTTGGCTAAGTTTATAGCCATAGCGTACGCTACCTGTGTAGCATTACGTACGCTAATTTATTGCGATTGCGTACGTTGCGCCATGAGGTTCGTACGTAATTCGTGGTAGGTGGTGGGAACCTTCCTCGTGGTCAACTTTCGGGACAAGGATATCTTTGAGATATCATTTATATATATATATTATCATATTACTCACACTTTTGTCCCTCACGTGATTTTCCTCCCTCTCACCTTACTCCCTCATGCTATATATATATATATATATATATATATATATTATATATCATCATTTGTCACCATCCTTCTCTCTCCCTCACCTCTCTCTCCCTCTCGCCATTTTCTCTCCCTCTCGGCTCTCGTTCCCTCTCTTCTCTCCGCTCTCGTTTTTTTTCTTTCTTCCGGCGAGGTGGAGCTGTAGGCGGGCAGCGGCTTCTTCGTCTCCGGCGACGACTGAAGTTCGGTGACGGCAGGCGGCTCACGACCGGAGCTCGGCGGCGGCCTGGTCGGAATTTCCGAACCGGAAGGCTGCAAATCCGGTCGAGCTGTTCCGGCATTTTTTTCTTCTGGCGAGACGGAGCTCACGCGTCCACCGGTTCTTCATGGTTTCCGGCCATGGACGTTTCTCCATTGTTTCCGGCGACCGGAGGTGGTTTTGGTCCGGAACGGACGGCGGAACGGAGGTTTGACATTCTTCCGGCGAAGAGTTGCAGGCGGAGATGGTGAAAACCGGCCATGGACGGAAACGGACCGGAGTTGGACAAAGTCCGGCGGGTCAATTTTTCCGACGGCCGATTTCCGGCATGGGAGTTTTTTTCGGACCTGGCCGATCGGCTTCTTCCTCTGGTAAGCCTGTGTGAGTCTTTTTTTTTCTTCAGTTATATATATATATATATTATGTGTGGTGTATATACTGTATGTGGTGTGTGTTGTATAAATTGTGAAGTGTGGTGTAAATATATATATATATATATATATATATATATATATATATATATAACGTGAGCTGTGTGTGTGGTGTAATATGTATATATATATATATATGTGCAGTGGTGTGTGTGTGTGTGTTGTATAAGAATATATATACATATTGTTATAATATCACCAATAATGGTATGTGGGATCAATAATCAATAATTCAATCAATTATTGGATTGAAATATCTAATATAAAGACAATTATGTTGTATAATTAATAATATTAATTTGTTGTATAGCATGTAATCTTGAGCTATAAATAGAGCTCTTTGGTAGAGCTTTGGACATACAATTCATTCTAAAAAAGCTCAATCTCTTCATCTTCTTTCATCCTCTTTTATGCTTATATATCATAATATATATAATATATTGTGAATGTAATACCCAGTTGTAATTCATTCCTTTTCATTCAGTAATTATCAGTCTGTAATTGTCACTCCGTGTATTTTCACTCAATTATAATCATTCATCAATCATGTTCATTCACCGGGTTCACCGTTCGGAAAAACTTCGAGTTGTGTATCATTATTGTTCATTGTTTCAACTTTCCTCTTATGAGTTTGACTTTGTTAAATCACCATTAATTTTTGGTAACTCCAAAAATTCTTAATCTTTGCAATATTATAAATCATCGAATTATCTTTCCAATGGTTCAAACGGTGAGTCAATCGGAGTCCGGACGAGAGAGTTATGGTCGTTTGGGTTTTGCCGATCATCGCCGACTCGGCCGTGTCGTCCGACACGGCCCGTGCTGCATTTCGTCCGGAAATGCAAAGCCGCCGACCAGACTGCCGTGAGCCGTCCGACACGGCCCGTGGCTGCATTTCTTCCGGTTAAGCTCGAACGATCGCTGACACGCCCGACCGTGTCCCGTGACACGGCCGAGTCATGCCGAGTCGCTGTCGGCGGGTCGCTATCGGAAGGCCTCGGCCGCGACCGTGTCAATCGTGACACGGCCGAGTCCTCGCTGCCACTGCCGGCCAAGCTGCGACACGACCGTGCCGATCGCACGGCCGTGTCCGGCAGCGCCAACTCCTTTAAATTCGCTTTTTTCAAAGATTTCTTCCATTCCTTTCCCATTTTTTCACTTGAAACCGAGAGAGGAAGCTTGAGGGAGGGTTTTTCCTTCACAAATCATTTGGGTGTTTGATTTTCTTCATCTCCTTTCGATCGTGAAGCCCGAATACTCGATTAAACGCGTGTTCTTCGGATTAAAGCACTTGGATCATCAAGAGGTAATTCCTTCAACACTTTGGACTTTGATTTTGTGTTGAGATAGGATGTTTTGGACGTTATAATCATGTTATATGAAGGGATATGTATATGATTATGAGTTTGTATAAGGATTCATTGGATTATTGAGGGATTATTCAAGAACACCTTGAATATCGAGTTGGAATTGGGGATTTTCGACTAATTGTTGTTATAATCACATTTTTGGATATTCATAACGGATTATTGATCGTATTGGAGATGTTTTGTTGGTTTAAAACACTTCTTGGGGAATTTGATATTGGTATATTGAAGTTTGATTGTAAACAATCGGAGTTTGGACGCAACGTGTTTGATTTAATGCCGCAATGGACTTAGTTTTATCGTATCGACATTTTGAGTTCGTTATATTCGTGTTTGATTCGTGTATTGAACAATTGTTGGTAATGATTGTTATTCAAGGTTGTTCGAGCGACCGGTATCTTGGTTAGGACGTTGTTCGTGGACGGACATTCTTCATCGGTATTGAGTAAGTTAATTCTTACTCGGTTAAAAGGATACTCATTCCTTTTGTTGTTGATTGCTCATAATCATAATTCATTCATCATAATATTAATCATTTTGAGACTTGTAATTGTCGAATAATCATTTCATTCACGAGGAACGACGGTTCCAAATCATTTCATTGGGTTATCAATCACGTCACTATTACTTTCATATCGGTGAGTCATCTTGCCTAGTCTAATTATTATTCATTGATATTCATCATGGTCATTCTCGTTCATGTGACCTTCCGGTTCATATTGCGTGGCCGGGTGTGGTCGTGTGGAATTTTTAGTCGGGCACACGATGGTCATGTATCGGGTTCACCGATACATCGGACCGTGCACACGGTAACGCTTACCTCCGTGAGACTAATTAGGTACAAGGACGGGTGTGTCCGGTCATTCGTCTTGTACACTTGCACGTAACATTACGGCGTATTATGATACTCCTCTTCAAATAAATTCATAATTAAGAATATTTCATAATTTGATTTAATTAATGATTGTGTAATTTCAACTCTTGAGGATTGTTGTTCTCAGGTAATCGACCCGCTTTGGGGACTTTGTTTTTCGTGTCCTGGGCAAGGCAAAGGCACGGGAGAACACGCCGACGTCGAGGAGTCCTGTGATACTAGAAAGGGGCCCGATCTGTCAAATTGCCTAGCCATTTATGTTTCCTTTATTTATTCCGCTGCAGACATTCCGTTTGAATACTCGTTTCATTCAGTGTTGTGTATTTTATCGTCACATAAGATACACATGTATTTTATTTTATCCTGGGTGTGTTGTATGAAACTCCTCATCGGAGTAATTAATGTTGTAATGTGGTTCGGTACTACTTTCACCCTGTGTAATTCATTCATTTTCATCCGCCTGGTGGGTCCCAGTCGGGGGTCCACGGCACTGTAATATCCGCCTAGTTTGGGGTGTTACAGTGAAGTGATAAAATATCCGATTTTACAACACGTTATCAGCACGAGCTCTACCGATTTAATCCCATTCCGCAGTCGGACTCGATATATTGGTACATCATCCTTAAATTCTAAAGGTATGTAATTAACTTTATTTATATTTAATTTATGTAATAATAATATTTAGATATGGTATTAATCTAATATCATTATTGATGATAATTAATATATTTAAACAAATATAATAATTATGTAAATATCATCAATTTAAATTTATATGCGTAAGGACCTAAGCTCAATCTTATTTTTAAGATGATTCTTGGACTATGGACTAATTATATATGTAAGACCTAAATAATAATGAATTTGTGTGAAGTGTAAAAATCTTCACCTGTTTTTATTTGAAGAGTTCCATTTATTAGTGAAGAGTTGAATCTTCATCTATATTTTGTAGAGGATTACTAATGGAGGAATACAAAATTCCCATTCATATGACCACGAAAGATTTTATAATCGAGTAGTGATATTTTTATTTTTAGTAACCACGAAAGATTTTATAATCGAGTAGTGATATTTTTATTTTTAGTAACCACGAAAGATTTTATAATCGAGTAGTGATATTTTTATTTTTAGTAACCACGAAAAATTTTATAATCGAGTAGTGATATTTTATTTTTAGTAGTCATGAAAGATTTTATAATCGAGTAGTGATATTGTTATAACTAACTATATAGATTATAATTCATATGTGTATATATATATATATATATGTAGTGATATTATTATAACTAACTGTATAGATTATAATATATATATATAAAAATATATATATGAATTTCCATTCCCCAAACTCTAATTACCAACGGTTAGTTTATTAAATATATAAGAATATATTCACCAATTTTAATGATAATTAACAATAATAATAATAAAAAAAAAATCTCCAACGGTCATAAACGGCCATATTTCAAAATCAAATCTATAAATACTCATATTATACTCCACACTTATTAATCATCTCCAAAATATCTACCAATTTTTACAAAATGGGTAAATATTTTATGACTTTCCTCACTCTTATTACATTTTTCAATTTCATCATTTGCTACACTCAAGTCGATTGCTTTAGTGAGACATATGTGATCATCATTATGATGGTCACGATTCTTCTTTTAGTTTTTAGTTGGTTTGTTGTGATTAATATTTAAGCATGAATGGTATTTGTATTGAGTAATAATTTGAATTATACTTTTGTTGACATCATTAAATGTAATAGCTATGTGTTAATTATATTTCAATTTTATGTTTTGTAATAGATAACCATGTCCAATTTTAAGCTCGATTTCGCTCCCTTGAATCTTAATGGAGACAATTATATGTCTTGGACAAATGATGTGAAGACACATCTCAGGTGCAAAGGACTCGGAAATATTCTAACAAATAATGTGCCAGATGCTACGAAAGAAACGGAGGTAGATGAAAAAGAGCTTTCTATGAATAAAGCAAAAGCATTAAAATGCATGAGGCAACATCTTGATGAAGGATTAAAACTAGAGTACATGAACGTGGATGATCCCAAAATTTTATGAGACAAGCTTAAGAAAAGATTTGGGTATCAAAAGCAAGTGTTATTACCCGCACTAGTTGATGAATGGAACAAGTTAAGATTCCAAGATTTTAAAAGTGTGAGCGAATATAATTCTGCTATGTTCAGAATTGTATCACAACTAGAGTTTTGTGGTAAAATCATAACAGAAGGTGAAAAATTGGAAAAGACGTATGCTACATTCCATACGTCACATCTAATACTGCAACAACAATACAGAATGCGGGGATATACCGAATACTCTGAATTAATTGCAGCTCTCTTACTTGCTGAAAAGAATAATGATCTGTTGATAAAGAATCATAAGTCTCGTCCTACAGGGGTGATAGCGATTCCTGAAGCAAATGCCACAACTACTAATCAAGGACGTGGTGGTCATGGTTGGTTTAGAGGTCGAGGTCGGGGACGCGGTCGAGGTCGGGGACGCGGTCGCGGCCACTTTCATGGTCGAGGTCGAGGTCGTGGCCGTGGTTATGGAAATTACTTTAGGCCTCCCAAAAATGAAATGATTAATAAAAACCAACAAGACAAAGATAAGTATGTCCAAGAAGGTTCATCCAATAAAAATGAAAATTCTTGTTTCAGATGCGGGAAAAAGGGACATTGGGCTAGGGCATGTAGAACGCCAGGCCATATTTGTAAAATGTATAAGGCATCTCTGAAAAATAAAGAAAAGGAAGTCAATTTTCATGAACATGAACCTGAGGACGACTCAACTTACCTAGAAGCTGCAGATTTTACTGAGGATGCAAACGTGGACATGGACATGGAATAAAATAAAAAATAAATAAATAAATATGTGATTTCCATGTTTGTTGCATCTTTATTGTACTTGTTTGTATTCTCTTATTTGTATTCTCTTGTTTGAAATATGTATTATCTCATTTGAAGTTTGTATGAAGTATTTAATAAATGTTATTATATTAAGCTAACTTACCATCTTTTAGTCTTATATTCTTATTCATTAAGGAGTTTGAGTATGGAAGGTATTGGAGACATTTGCATCCCGGACAGTGGCACAACTCATACAATCCTCAAAAATAAGAAATATTTTACTGAGGTACAATCTACAAAAGCAGTAATAAATACAATTTCAGGTCCCGCGGACTTGATTGAAGGAACATGTAATGCTAAATTCATATTACCAAATGGAACAAAATTTGTCATTAATAATACTTTATTTTCTCCAAAATCTAAGAGAAACTTGTTGAGCTTTAATGACATATACCGTCAAGGATATGATACTGAAACAGTAACTGAAGGTAATATGAAATATATGTACATTACTGCTAATATTTTGGGAAAGAAACAAATACTGGAAAAACTACCACAATTATCTCGTGGATTACATTATACACATATTCATGAAACTGAATGTAATTCAATAATAAAAGAGGATCCAAAAATATTGACATTATGGCATGAACGCCTAGGTCATCCTGGCTCCACGATGATGAGGAAAATAATTAATAGTACACATGGTCACCCAATGAAAGGTGTAAAACTCATAAATAATAAACTATGTGAAGCTTGTTCTCTTGGAAAGTTTATAATAAGGCATTCACTGTGCAAACTTGAAAAGGAATCACCTACATTTCTCGAAAGAATTCAAGGTGACATATGTGGACCTATTGATCCACCATCGGGACCTTCGGGTATTTTATGATTCTAATTGATGCATCTAGTAGATGGTCACATGTTTGTTTATTGTCAAGTCGTGATATGGCATTTGCAAGATTCCTTGCACAAATAATTAAACTAAAGGCACAATTTCTGATTATACTATACGGAATGTGAGACTTGACAATGCCGGTGAATTCACATCACAAATATTTAATAATTATTGTATGTCAATTGGAATTACAATAACATCCTGCTCCGCATGTGCATACACAAAATGGTTTAGTGAATCATTAATTAAACGCCTTCAATATATTGCTAGACCACTAATAATGAGAACAAAGCTACCGATTCTTGTTTGGGGTCATGCAATTTTACATGCCGCTTCACTAATAAGGTTAAGACCAAGTGCTAATCATAAATATACTCCATATCAACTTGCACTTGGTCAGGAACTGATGTTTCCCATCTAAAAGTTTTTGGTTGTGCAGTATATGTACCAATAGCTACCCCACAAAGAACAAAAATGGGACCTCAAAGAAGGTTGGGAATATATGTTGGGTATGACTCACCCTCTATTATTAGATATCTTGAACCTCTAACAGGTGATGTTTTTCAAGCAAGATTTGCTGATTGTCATTTTGATGAGACGAGATTCCCAACCTTAGGGGGAGGTAATAAACAGGTGGAAAAGGACATAACATGGTATGTACCATCATTATTACATTTGGATCCATATACAAAATTATGGGAAGAAAATGTAAGAAAAATTATACATTTACAAGGTTTGGCAAATGAATTGCCAGATGCATTTACTGATATGAAAAGAGTGACAAAGTCACATGTGCCAGCTGTTAATACTCCTGCTCGGATTGAAATTCCAAAAGAAGATGAAAATATAAGTACATCTAAAGCACGATTAAAGCGAGGAAGTCCTGTTGGTTCCAAAGATAAAAATCCCCGGAAAAGAAAAATAGCCAATATAAATGAATGTGCTAAAGAAGCACAAAATGATGAAAAATATGATCATGTTGAAACACAAGCTGAGGCAAATAAGGAGGTCACTGAAAATGAAACTGAAAATACAAATGATCTCGAGATATCTATAAATTATATTAATACGGGGAATTTATGGAATAGGAGAAATAATCACATTGATGAGATATTTGCATACTCCATTGCGTGTGATATAATAATTGGAGATGACGATCCTGAACCCATATCTATATTCGAATGTCAAAATAGACCTGATTGGCCAAAATGGAAAGATGCAATAGATGCCGAACTAAATTCTCTTAGAAAACGAAAAGTGTTTGGACCGATTGTTGTCACACCCAGTAATGTGAAACCTGTTGGGTATAAATGGGTCTTTGTAAGGAAACGAAATGAGAAAAACCAGATTGTAACATACAAGGCTCGTCTTGTTGCACAAGGTTTTTCACAAAGACCTGGGATTGATTATGAGGTAACATATTCCCCTGTTATGGATGCCATTACTTTTCGTTATTTAATTAGTTTATTGGTATCTTATAATCTTAATATGCATCTCATGGATGTTGTTACAGCATATTTATATGGATCACCTGATGTTGATATATATATGAAAATTCCTGAAGGGTTTAAGTTACCTGAAGCATCGAAACCTAGAGAAATTTATACAATTAAATTACAGAGATCTTTATATGGGTTGAAACAATCTGGACTCATGTGGTATAACAGATTAAGTGAATATTTGATTAAAGAAGGCTATGTGAATAAACCTATTTGCCCTTGTGTTTTTATAAGGAAAACAACATCCGGATTTGTAATCATTGCTGTCTATGTTGATGATTTGAATATCATTGGAACTAATGCAGAAATTTTGGAAGCAATGAATTACTTAAAGAAAGAATTTGAAATGAAAGATTTGGGAAAAACAAAATTCTGCCTTGGTCTACAAATGGAACATACTAAAAATGGAATATTAGTATACCAATCAAATTATACAGAAAGGGTATTAAAAAGATACCACATGGACAAATCAACACCTTTGAGTACCCCAATGGTCGTAACACTTAATATTGAAAAGGATCCATTCGGACCAAAGGAAGAAAATGAAGAGGAAGTTGGTCTGAAATACCATACCTTAGCGCAATTGGAGCCCTAATGTATCTTGCTAATTGTACACGACCGGATATAGCTTTTGGCAAGAAATTTACTAGCAAGATTCGGTTCATGTCCTACAAAGAGGCATTGAACGGAATAAAACATATATTCAGATATTTACGAGGTACGATTGATCTTGGTTTGTTTTATTCTAACAATGCAAAACCAGTTTTGCTTGGCTATGCAGATGCAGGTCATCTATCTGATCCACATAATTCTAAGTCACAAACTGGATATGTATTCACATATGGAGGAACTGCAATATCCTGGAGATCTCAAAAGCATAATCGTGACTACTTCCTCAAACTATGCTGAGATAATAGCTCTTCATGAAGCAAGTAAAGAATGTAGATGGTTAAGATCAGTAACACAATATATTCAAGAAACATCAGGCTTGCCAGTCGATAACGGCCCAACAATAGTATACGAGGACAACTCTGCATGTGTTACTCAAATGAAGGAAGGCTACATCAAAAGCGATAAAACCAAACACATCCCCCCAAAGTTCTTCGCATTCACTCAGGAACTTGAAAGAAATAAAGAGATCGACATCCAATATATTCGATCTTGTGATAATGCGGCAGATCTCTTCACAAAATCACTCCCTACGAATGTTTTCAAGAAACACATTCGAATATTGGAATGCATCATCTTGAGACCTTTAAAGAAGAACTACCCATCTTTGGATTGAGGGGAGCATCACAACTGTACTCTTTTTCCCTTATTAAGTTTTTATCCCACTGGGTTTTTCTTAATAAGGTTTTTAACGAGGCAGCTTGTGATGCTCCCAAATGAGATATCATGATATAAGATATTTCAAAGGGGGAGTGTTATAATATCACCAATAATGGTATGTGGGATCAACAATCAATAATTCAATCAATTATTGGATTGAAATATCTAATATAAAGACAATTATGTTGTATAATTAATAATATTAATTTGTTGTATAGCATGTAATCTTGAGCTATAAATAGAGCTCTTTGGTAGAGCTTTGGACATACAATTCATTCTAAAAAAGCTCAATCTCTTCATCTTCTTTCATCCTCTTTTATGCTTATATATCATAATATATATATAATATATTGTGAAGTGATAAAATATCCGATTTTACAACACATATATATATGTGTTGTGTATATATATATAAATTGTGAAGTGTGTGCATGTGCAGTATATATATATATATATATATATATATATATATATATATATATATATATATATATATTATGTAGTGAGTATGTGTTAGTAATGTGTGTACCGTATGTATATTATACATATATATATATATGTATATTATATATATGTGTGTGTATACGGATAAATACGAGTATAGTATGTGTTCGTGTTGGAATCGGAGTATCTATTATATTGTTTTCAGTCGATATCGTGTTATCGAATGAATTGTATTTCATTCAAGGTTGTTCGAGTGCTTGTGATTGTCGGAGGACGTCGTTGATCGATTCGTGGTAGGACGTTGATCGTGGAAGGACTTTCTCGTCTTCGGTTTGAGGTAAGTTTTATACTTGTACTGGTCAATGAGATTAATGTTATCATGTATGTGTATGAATGTGTGTATCATTTCGAGACTTGGTCTCTTTATGATTTTGTTGATATCAGGGGATTGTTTGATACGATACCCTTCGGCAAATTATGCCAAATATTATTGTTGTTCGTAAATGGCCGATTTAAGGCATTGCGATACTTGTTGGTAGTATATTTGTCGATAGCCGGTTCGCGGTATCGATATATCGATTGTTATTATTGATTGATGTTCCTTTGAGGTATTGTTGTTGATAGCCGGTTCGCGGCATCGATGTATCGATTGTTATTATTGATTGATGTTCCATCAAGATATTTTTGTGAATCGTCGTTATTGATATCAGTGTTTTTTTTATTGATGTCGTTTTGGCCGATTGAAGGCATTGACGTATTCGATTATCATATTCGTTCTCGGTAACCGATTAAAGGTGCCGAGACATCCGTTGTATAATTGTTATCGGTTAACCGTTCTGAAGGTAATCGATATATTGAATTGGGATTATCAAAGATAATTCCCATCCGTTGTATAATTATTATCGATTGTCCGCTCTAAAGGTAATCGATATATTGAATTGGGATTATCAAAGATAATTCCCATCCGTTGTCAAAAAGATAATTCCCATCCGTTGTATAATTGTTATCGATTGGCCGTTCTACGGTAATCGAAGTATTGAATTGGGACTGTCGAGGATAGTTCCCATCCGTTGAATTATTATTGTCGTGTTGACCGATTCAAGGCATCACACTATTATTCTTGTGAACTCGGTAATTTTGTGATCGTTGAAGGTTGAGGATTTCCCGAACTGTTGTGTTGTGACTGTTGCTCGTGTTAATCGGTCCTTAGGGATTTTAATCCCAGGATGGTTGTTTTGAATATTGTTGGTCGTGTCGATCCTTCATTATTCGTGTGTCATCGTTCACTTGGTGAGTCGTATGATCTGTATTGGATGTGTTATCCTTTGAGTTTCGTTGTCATGTTGTATCGTGACATATCCGGAATCATATCTGCGTTCCGATTGGTTATTGTGTAGGATTTTTATCCAGGCACACGATGGTCATGCGTGGATGTTTCCGCATTGGACCGTGCACAAGAGACGTAGTTCGTGAGGCTAATTAGGTACATTGTCCCACGTATATTTCTGGATTCCGTATATGGGGTGGACATGTGCACGGACGCATTTCCGGATCGGGCGTACTGTGATGTCCATCTTTGAGCCGTACAATTTTTGATCGTTCATAGTCCATGTTTGATTGGATGTGTTCGACGTGTTGTGATTGAGCGTTCATACGCCCGAGGGGTATGTTCGACAGTCAGGTTTGTTTCTTTGAGATCTGTATTGTGATGATTTACAGCTTCGGGTTGTTCGGCTTTCAGGCCATCGTGATATTTTGGCAGCTTCGGCTGAGGGCTTTCAGGCCATTGTGATGTAACGGTATTTCCGTTTGAGCCTTCGGGCATTGTGATCCTTATTTATTTCAGCGTTGGTTTGATTTACCTTCGGGTAATGTATTGTTGTGTTCTATATTGATGATTCGCCGTTGGGCACTGATGTTCTAACCTATTGAGCAGGTATTGATCGTATTCCATGGGCATAGTATTCCACGAATGCTCGATTCTTACTTTGGTTTGTGAGCATCTCGTATTACCATTGTTGTACTGTTTATTCTGCCTTTGGATGCATATCATGTTGTGCATGTATTTGATATTCATTATTCTGGATGGCTGACCCCGTGAGGGCGGAACATGTTTTCATGTTTTAGGTACTTGCGAGGAGAGAGTTGAGACACAGGGGCATGACGAGGGCAACGAGGCATTCGAGCGATACTAGTCCGAGATATTTTGGTGTTCATGTTGGTCAGACAGTTGGAGTACTCCAATTTTGTTCAGTCGTTGTCGTTTTGTATTATCCGAGCAAGGCTCGTGTATGTTGTTGTATTTTATTTTGGCCATGTAGGCCCATCCTTGTCGTTGAAATTCCATATCGGAATAGTATTTCGGACATCATAGTAGGGTCTGTGATTTCCTATTTTGGACAGTTTGTTGTATTTTAGTCGTGTTCGCCTGGTGGATCACCTGGTGTGGGGTCCATGGCACTGTAATAACCCAATGGGATTTGGGGGTATTACAGAAGATGGTATCAGAGAATTGGGTTGTGAGATACCCTGACTTGTGTGTTATGTGGCTCTACCAAGGCGGTAGTAGCGGGGCTGTCAGGTTATGACAATCTGGACAGTCGGGTTTTGTGAGTCGTGATAGTTGGACGACTGTATGAGTCATTCTTTCATCGAGTCGTCGTCAGTGAAGACTAGTATCGCAAGACCTCGTGTAATATCCGCAATTTTCGATTTTCGGTAAATTTCTTTTTTTTGGTCGGAGTCTGTTTTGACGACTCTCTCATGACCGTTTCGTCATTCGGAGAATATTTAATTCTGCACTTTTGTCATCCGAGTTCGTTTCGGTGCTGCTTTGTTGAGTTCCGTGCTTTTTAGCGACTTTTCCGCGCTTGAGTTCGGTTCTTGCGAATCTCGTTCGAAACTGTCGTTTGGGGTTTTTCGTAAGTTCATTTAACGTTGTTATACGTGTTGTGAGCTTCGGTTTGATGATTCGTTGTCGTATGGTGATTTTCGGGCATTTGGGCCATTTTCGTAATCTCCCAAAGTTTGGGGTAATTACCTTCCGTTGTCAAATTTCGAGCCTTCGGGTGGTCGGAATCGTGTGTTCTACTAGCTCTTAGATTCGTCTTTGTGAGTACTTCGTAATAGTATCTTCGGTTCGTATTCAGGTTCGGGTTTCGGTGTCGTTTTGTTGAATTCAGGATTTCTAAACGACTTTTCTAAGTATGAGTTCGACTTTGTTGGATCACCATTAATTTTTGGTAACTCCAAAAATTCTGAATCTTTGCAATATTATAGATCATCGAGTTAGCTTTCCTATGGTTCGAACGGTGAGTCAATCGGAGTCCGGACGAGAGAGTTATGGTCGTTTTAGCTCACCCGCTCGTTATTGGCCGATCACTGCCGGCCGAACTCGACCGTGTCGTCCGACACGGCCCGTGCCGTACTCGTCCGGATAAGCCGGAAGTCTCTGCCTCAGGACCCGACTGTCGCTCGCACGGCCGAGCGAACTCTTCCGGATAAGCCTAAGCGATCGCTAGAGGCCCGACCGTGTTCCAGACACGGCCGAGTCATTGCCGAGCGCCGCGGACGGATCACTATCGGAAGGCGCGACCGTGTCTAGCAGACACGGTCGAGTCCTCGCTGCCATCGGCGCCACGACCGTGTCGAGCGGACACGGCCGAGTCCGCTACCTATTTAAGGCCTAGCAATGGGTTTTTCTTCATTTTTCTCACTCGCTTTCTTCCTCTTCCGCGGCCGGAGATTTGATGATCATGGAGGGATGTTGTTAGGGTTAAATCCATGAAGTTTTGAAGTTCATAACATCGATTAATCCTTCCATAACTTGCTCCGATCGACCGAATCAAGGCAAGTTTTCCTAAAATATAGTTTTGGGGATTTTGTTCGATTTGTCCGCTTAATCCGCTTTAACTTAGGATTGTGATGGATTGATGATTATTTAGATGTATTATATCATTTTCCTTGTTATTCCATGGTTGGATCGTATCGATTCGTTATTTTGGTCGAGTTCTTGATCGACGCCTTGAAGGTGTCCTAGAAATGTCATAGAGGGGTTTTCGGGCGTTCTACGATTATTCTTCCTCGTATGATCGATGATTTATTGATTATATGTTGTTAGGGTCGAATTCTTGTGAAGAACTCGAGTCGGAACCCTTTCGCTCGTTGTCTTCTTGGTTCGAGCTTCCTGGCCGAACCGTGTTCTTCGGAGCGTTTGGTAGCGGTTATTAAGGCAAGTATCTTATTATACGACTTGTATCTTGTGAATAGTAATTACGTATGATATGTATAACGATTTTGCTTGCCTCCGTAAATATGTTGCGTTTGAGTTGGTTGTGTTTTCCGAAATTTGAAGGCTTTGTGATAATAGTGATATAATGGTATACGTGTTAGGCGTTGTGCCATTTGTGCAGGATTTCGATGTACATATGAGATGGTTGTACAAGTGTTTCTTCAATGAATTGTGTACCGAATGTGTGTTGTGTTGGTTAAGAGTCGTTGTGATGATCATGATGTTTGTGTTGTTTTGGTTTACTTGCTTGATTGTACATTCGGCGTAATATGGAATGACTTGACATTTAATGATTATGAATTGTGTCGAGTCGATGTGTGTGTGATCCAGGTAGGGTCTGACGAGGCCTCTGGAGTTCGGTACATGATGTGTACGAACAAAGTGTGTGAACCAGGTAGGGTCTGACGAGGCCTCTGGAGTCCGGTACATGACGTGTACGGACAAGGTGTGTGATCCAGGTAAGGTCTGACGAGACCTGGAGTTCGGTACATGATGTGTACGAACGATGCCGTAGCCGGGTAGGGTCCGTTGAGGCCTCGAGTTCGGTACATGATGTGTACGAACAAAGGTGTGTTGTAGCCGGTAGGGTCCGTCGAGGCCTCCGGAGTTCGGTACATGATGTGTACGAACAATGTGTGCGATGGGTAAGGTCCGTCGAGGCCTCCGAGTTCGGTACATGATGTGTACGAACGGTGATCGTGTAGCAGTGATTGTTCGGGTAGCATTTTAAATATGGATCTCGGACGCATAATGATATATTATTTAGTATGCTTTGAAACGAGAATCGGGCTAAGGCCCTATTGTTTACGAAAAGGTTTTGTAAATTGGGACTCGAGGTCCAAAAGATTTTCTCGCTTTAAAAATCCCCGAGATGATGTGTTCCTTTTCAAATATCTCTTACTTGAGTTCGAAATTCTAAAACTTCTGAACATTTTGATAATGGATTTCCGTATTAAATTCGTAGTTCCTATTTGCTTGTTACATTTCGTATGGTTTGATACTTGCACTAGTAAAACAGTGGAGTTTTACTAACCCCAGTATTCGGGGTGGATGTCTGCTCAAGGCCCGTGTACATGCAGTTCGGGGAGCGATCACAGGATTGGCACAAGGGGATGACGAGTGCGATACTAATCAAGAGTTGAGAGTTGGTAGAGTTTAGTTGTATTATTAGAGTTGATTCGGTCTTCCGTTGTATTGTATTTCGACCCTGTGTGGGTAATGTTTGTTAGTCGATCCGTTGATAGAGTTGTGTGACCTCATCGGCCTGTGTGTTTATGTGTAAGTGACCTTGACGGCCTCAGTATTATTATATTGTTTGACTCGGACGGGCAAGCGTTTGGTTGTTTATGGACGTTTAGCTGGTAGATCCTTGCGGAAAGGGTTTACGGCGTGTAATATTCCCATACGGTTTTGGGGGTGTTACATTTATGGTATCGAGCTTAGGTTGCGGAAACCTAGTCAGCCGGGTCGAGTCAAGTCGTGATTTGTCGAGTAATGTGTTGTCATGTCGCTTGAGTCATCAGTGACAAGTTGAGTTGTGCGTAGTCACAACGCGTGTCGGTTATGTTGTCGGACGAGATTAGTATCGTGGGCGACCGTCACCTCCGTGCGACTGTGGATGTAAGTCTCCTCTTTTATGCGAAGTACTGTGTATCTCGATTTTATCTTAGTGAGTTAATTGCGGTGCATGATTTTCTTTACACGGTATTGTGTAATATAATTGTGTTTAGTACTTGTGGCATATAGTATGTGTATAGAATCGGCACATTATTGTTTTATCTTTAAACCACCGGGTGGTGTGGTATGGTGTGGAAGTTGTAAACCTTGACGGATTTCAAAAGGTATCGGCGATCGAGTTTTAGTTTGAAAACCGATTCCTTTAACCGAAGTTTTGGCGTTATGGCCTTGAACGTTTTGGCAAAATTCTTGTGACGGTACTTAGTATTTTGTAAATGGCTTTTGTGAGTTTTGAAATATTACCGTCATCGGCCCTTTGGCGTTTTGTAAATATTTTTATCTGGTGGGTTCCAAGCAGGACCCACAACGCTATAATGTTCCGTGTAATTACTCGAGATTTTGGGCATTCTAGCCCATTGAATTATCTTTGAAAATCTTGAGTATCCTAGAAATAAATTTCGAGACGTACGTTTAAAATGAATTGTTTTCTCATGGTACTTCCAAGGTGCCACGATATGTTTCCGAATTCTTCTACCTCGAGGACCAAAATGTTTTGAGATATTTTTCAATGTTTTATAAACACTTTTACTTAGACCCGAGGGTCGAATATTTCCGAAAGTTTTTCACGAAAAGAAAGTGTCCTCATTTTTATCGAATGCAAAATAGTTTTCCAAAGTCTCGATAACGATGTTTCACGATTGTACTTTTTTTGAAGGGTGATACTCAAGATCAATCGGTGTTTCCAAAATTATTTTCAAAAGGAGATTTTCGTTTTTTAAAAACTATCCATTCCCGTTTGAGGGCCGGGTATGTATGTATGATGTTCACGTTGTCGTTATGATGTTTGCTCCCGAGTATGATCGAATTGGTGCCATGAACGTCGAGGCGTTGCCACGCATTTGTCGTACTCAGCCCTCTGTGAGAGGTGTGAACCGGTGTTTATCGTTTATCGCCTCGTGGCGATTTGCGTGTTGTCGCACGAGTGTGAGATGTTGAAGCTTGGGTTTGTACGTTTGTGTACATGTGTGATTGTTTCATAATGTTTGTAATTATGTCGATTATCGTTCGGGCCGTTGATGTCGCGAACGACATCGTCGTTATTGTAGTGTTTGTGTGTGTATTACTTTACGATGGTAATCGTTGTATATGATATCTATAATGATTCTATATTATGCTGAGTTGGCATCTCCGGTATGTTGTTTTGCGGTGTTATGTTCCATTGTATCTAGCATCTGTATTTTCGATATGCCGAGCCGAGGCATTTCGAACGTATTGTGTCGGGAGCATGTACGTGCCAATTGTCCTTCTCGTCAGTAACGCTTTTCAAGTGAGGACCCGAGAGACACAGGATCCAGTTTTGCGAGTTGGGTTCCGAGTCTTTCGGGGCGCGAACTTCAGTAAAGATATGAGGATCGGATCGGAGAGGCCCATGGGAGATATTTCTGTCGTTTGCTTTTTGTGTTGTCACCTTACTCCAGTTGTTGTGAGTTGCGGGAACGACATTTCTTTTATAAGAGGTCGAATGTAATGCCTGTATCGTTTTGACTTCTGCATTTCCTCTTTCTCAGGTCTATCGACTCGTCGTGTTCGTTGATACTTTATGAACTTGTTCTGTATTTCGGTTTCATCGTTCGAACGAACTGTGATCTTGTTGTGGGTCGATCTGGTTATCGATGTGACTTTTTGGTTTCATTCGATTCTTGTGAACCTTGTTCGGGAGTGACATCATCGGGTTCTAATAGTTCTTTTATTCGAAGTGGATCGGACTTGGAACTCTTGTGTTTTCGACTCTGTCGACTCATTATGTTCGTTGACATTTCTGAGCTTGTCCTGCCCCTTGCTTTTGTTGATCGAACGAGTGTGGTATTGTTTTGGAATAACTCGTTTGTCGTTGTGACTTTGCAATCGCTATTTCCTTTCCTGTGGATCTTATGGGAATGCATGTCTTGTAGTTCTCACCAGATCATCCTGGGAGTTGTGGTTTGAATTTTATTATCCTTCGTGTTTCGGACATGATTGTTCGATTTTTGTTGTCTCGATCGTTGTGGTTCGATCGTTTGTTTGTTCGGTTTTGTTCTCGTTTCGTGATTGTTGAGCATTCAGGCTCCTTCCTAATTCCCTTAAGTTCGGGAAATTAGTCTCGTTTTCGATCTTCCATCCCTTGGGCGGTGGGATTCCGTATTTGTTCAGCGGTTGGCTCGCGTTTTGATTGATGTACCGTTGGGATGGTCAATCATATTGATTTTCGTTCGTTGTGTTTTGTGATTGTCGGATAATTGACTTGGCCATATTATCCGTTTTATAATTGACGAATCATTTTCGGAGTTGTGCTCGAGAACCCACCGATCGTGATTGTGTTTGGATCGAGTTCAAGACTCTCATGTTAGAGAGGTATTATCCGGCTCCACTTCGTGAAGCCAAGTTGTCGGAGGTTTTGAACCCCGAATCCCTCGAGAACGAGGGTGTTATTGTTATTGCTGAGAAGTTTCAAGGACTTCTTCAGTTTACTTCATCTGTATCCGTACCGAGGCGGATAAGATCAAGTATTTTAACAAGAGGTTGAACCCGCGGTTGAGAATGCAGTTGTTCAATCACAATTGTAGTTCACTTGGCGAATTCATCGAGAAGGCTCTTGGAGCAGAGCTTTCGATCAAGGAGCTTACTCAGAAGGATCCTTCAGTTTCTTCTGGTGAGAGGACTAGGATGCCGATTCGATCAGAGGGACATCGAGCTCCGACGTCCAAGAGGTCATTTCCTAGTCGGCTTCGTACTGGGAAGGCATTTTCTTCTCAGGCGACGAGTTCGACTGTTATTTGTTTTAACTGTGATTCAGCGGGGCATGTGAGTACTTGATGTACAGTGCCAGCTATTATTTATTTTCTGTGTGGGAGGCAGGGACACCTTCAGAATACTGCAGGAGTTCTAGTGCTAGTAGATCTCGGGAGAGCTCATGGGTCATATCGGGCTTCGAGAGCCCGAGGTATGGACACCCGAGGGGGAGTAGCGAGTTCAGATTTGTGTTTTCCTCGAGTCGATGGGATCGAGGAACTCGATGATCTGGAGGATGTTGATTCCGGGTACATTTGAGATATAGCCTTGATTTGTATTTTCCTTGTCTCTCGGATTGATGTTTGACTCGGTCTGTATTTTAATATTGCGGTTGTGAAACGTTTATTATTGATCTATCTTGTAATCATTGTATCTGAGAATCTTGACACTTGAGTCATTTGATGTGATTTTCTTTCCTTTTGGTCCTATACCCGAGATTTTTGTGATGATCTGGGTAATTGTTCATTGTGATTCAAGACGTAAAGTCGTGAGGACTTGGGCGTGCGTTCGATATAGTCCCGAGGACTATGTCTGTGTTATTATTTTCTTTTGTGGTGCGAGTCCGTGTTTGCATGGGCGTTCGATGCTGACGAGAACGGGGAAGTGTACACCGATGATCGTAGACATGTACAATGGGCGGTATTCGCGGGGCTTGTACGCCAGTGTTACGAGTCATGCAGTTAGTACGACTTCCTGGCTGGTCTCTAGCAGGAGAGTCATGATTCGGCTAATCTCGCATTTGATTGAGTGTCTTTATCACTTGATTTTTTCGCATTGTTCAGACAGAGGAGACGTGGGGACCCGTGGGGTCGGCCCAGTTGCTTAGGCGGAATTGCTCGTATTGAGGAGTATTCCTGGAGATGTTGTTTTCTTATCCTGATGGATAGTCCGTGCCCCGACTTGTGCACCCTGAGTTTCGAAGACGAAACTATTTTTAAGGGGGGAGTATGTAATATCCGGGGGTAATTTTTTTTTCGTGTTACTGTTGAGTTGTACGTATTCATTTGAAATTGTACAAGTGTTGTTGTTTGGACCGATACAATGTATATTGTATTAGAATATTTCGGGATCGAAATATTTATACTGGTCGACGGTTTGGTTTCGTCGTTTGGTTGTTGCTTGGCGGGTTTAGAATTTTGGCTAAGTTTATAGCCATAGCGTACGCTACCTGTGTAGCATTACGTACGCTAATTTGTTGCGATTGCGTACGTTGCGCCATGAGGTTACGTACGTAATGCGTGGTAGGTAGTGGGAACCTTCCTCGTGGTCAACTTTCGGGACAAGGATATCTTTGAGATATCATTTATATATATATATATATTATATATCATCATTTGTCACCATCCTTCTCTCTCCCTCACCTCTCTCTCCCTCTCGCCATTTTCTCTCCCTCTCGGCTCTCGTTCCCTCTCTTCTCTCCGCTCTCGTTTTTTTTTCTTTCTTCCGGCGAGGTGGAGCTGTAGGCGGGCAGCGGCTTCTTCGTCTCCGGCGACGGCAGGCGGCTCACGACCGGAGCTCGGCGGCGGCCTGGTCGGAATTTCCGAACCGGAAGGCTGCAAATCCGGTCGAGCTGTTCCGGCATTTTTTTCTTCTGGCGAGACGGAGCTCAGACGTCCACCGGTTCTTCCTGGTTTCCGGCCATGGACGTTTCTCCATTGTTTCCGGCGACCGGAGGTGGTTTTTGTCCGGAACGGACGGCGGAACGGAGGTTTGACATTCTTCCGGCGAAGAGTTGCAGGCGGAGATGGTGAAAACCGGCCATGGACAGAAACGGACCGGAGTTGGACGAAGTCCGGCGGGTCAATTTTTCCGGCGGCCGATTTCCGGCATGGGAGTTTTTTTCGGACCTGGCCGATCGGCTTCTTCCTCTGGTAAGCCTGTGTGAGTTTTTTTTTTCTTCAGTTATATATATATATATATATATATATTATGTGTGGTGTATATATATATAAATTGTGAAGTGTGTGCATGTGCAGTATATATATATATACATATATATATATATATATATATTATGTAGTGAGTATGTGTTAGTAATGTGTGTACCGTATGTATATTATACATATATATATATATGTATATTATATATATGTGTGTGTATACGGATAAATACGAGTATAGTATGTGTTCGTGTTGGAATCGGAGTATCTATTATATTGTTTTCAGTCGATATCGTGTTATCGAATGAATTGTATTTCATTCAAGGTTGTTCGAGTGCTTGTGATTGTCGGAGGACGTCGTTGATCGATTCGTGGTAGGACGTTGATCGTGGAAGGACTTTCTCGTCTTCGGTTTGAGGCAAGTTTTATACTTGATCGGTCAATGAGATTAATGTTATCATGTATGTGTATGAATGTGTGTATCATTTCGAGACTTGGTCTCTTTATGATTTTGTTGATATCAGGGGATTGTTTGATACGATACCCTTCGGCAAATTATGCCAAATATTATTGTTGTTCGTAAATGGCCGATTTAAGGCATTGCGATACTTGTTGGTAATATATTTGTCGATAGCGGTTCATGATATCGACATATCGATTGTTATTATTGATTGATGTTCCTTTGAGGTATTGTTGTTGATAGCCGGTTCGCGGCATCGACGTATCGATTGTTATTATTGATTGATGTTCCATCAAGATATTTTTGTGAATCGTCGTTATTGATATCAGTGTTTTTTTTATTGATGTCGTTTTGGCCGATTGAAGGCATTGACGTATTCGATTATCATCTTCGTTCTCGGTAACCGATTAAAGGTGCTGAGACATCCGTTGTATAATTGTTATCGGTTAATCGTTCTGAAGGTAATCGATATATTGAATTGGGATTATCAAAGATAATTCCCATCCGTTGTATAATTATTATCGATTGTCCGCTCTAAAGGTAATCGATATATTGAATTGGGATTATCAAAGATAATTCCCATCCGTTGTCAAAAAGATAATTCCCATTCGTTGTATAATTGTTATCGATTGGCCGTTCTACGGTAATCGAAGTATTGAATTGGGACTGTCGAGGATAGTTCCCATTCGTTGAATTATTATTGTCGTGTTGACCGATTCAAGGCAGCACACTATTATTCTTGTGAACTCGGTAATTTTGTGATCGTTGAAGGTTGATGATTTCCCGAACTGTTGTGTTGTGACTGTTGCTCGTGTTAATCGGTCCTTAGGGATTTTGATCCCAGGATGGTTGTTTTGAATATTGTTGGTCGTGTCGATCCTTCATTATTCTTGTGTCATCGTTCACTTGGTGAGTCGTATGATCTGTATTGGATGTGTTATCCTTTGAGTTTCGTTGTCATGTTGTATCGTGACATATCCGGAATCATATCTGCGTTCCGATTGGTTATTGTGTAGGATTTTTATCCAGGCACACGATGGTCATGCGTGGATGTTTCCGCATTGGACCGTGCACACGAGACGTAGTTCGTGAGGCTAATTAGGTACATTGTCCCACGTATATTTCTGGATTCCGTATACGGGGTGGACATGTGCACGGGCGCATTTCCGGATCGGGCGTACTGTGATGTCCATCTTTGAGCCGTACAATTTTTGATCGTTCATAGTCCATGTTTGATTGGATGTGTTCGACGTGTTGTGATTGAGCGTTCATACGCCCGAGGGGTATGTTCGACAGTCAGGTTTGTTTATTTGAGATCTGTATTGTGATGATTTATAGCCGGTCGCTTTCGGCCGTGCCATCGTGATATTTTGGCGGCTTTTTGAGGGCTTTCAGGCCATTGTGATGTAACGGTATTTCCGTTTGAGCCTTCGGGCATTGTGATCCTTATTTATTTCAGCGTTGGTTTGATTTACCTTCGGGTAATGTATTGTTGTGTTCTATATTGATGATTCGCCGTTGGGCACTGCTGTTCTAACCTATTGAGCAGGTATTGATCGTATGCCATGGGCATAGTATTCCACGAATGCTCGATTCTTACTTTGGTTTGTGAGCATCTCGTATTACCATTGTTATCTTATTTATTACGCATTTGGATGCATATCATGTTGTGCATGTATTTGATATTCATTATTACGGATGGTGACCAGTGGCGGAACATGTTTTCATGTTTTAGGTACTTGCGAGGAGAGAGTTGAGACACAGGGGCATGACGAGGGCAACGAGGCATTCGAGCGATACTAGTCCGAGATATTTTGGTGTTCATGTTGGTCAGACAGTTGGAGTACTCCAATTTTGTTCAGTCGTTGTCGTTTTGTATTATCCGAGCAAGGCTCGTGTATGTTGTTGTATTTTATTTTGGCCATGTAGGCCCATCCTTGTCGTTGAAATTCCATATCGGAATAGTATGTCGGACATCATAGTAGGGTCTGTGATTTCCTATTTTGGACAGTTTGTTGTATTTTAGTCGTGTTCGCCTGGTGGATCACCTGGTGTGGGGTCCACGACACTGTAATAACCCAATGGGATTTGGGGGTGTTACAGAACGTGGGATGCAAACTCTGTCGAAGAATGATCTTCTTGGTGGTCATAAAGTCACTGGCCTTGACTTCTGCGAACACTGTATATTCGGGAAGCTTCACTGAAGCAAGTTACCAAAGGTTGTTCATAGGACGAAAGGCACTCTGGATTACATTCAGTCTGATTATTGGGGTCCTTCATGGGTGGAATCTATTGGACGTCATAGCTATTTTGTATCTATGATTGATGATTACTCAAGGATGACTTGGGTATTTTTAATAAAGAATAAGAGTGAAGCTCTAAACAATTTCAAGCAATGGAAGGCGTTAGTTGAGAATGAGGAGAAGATCAAGATATGTTGGGAGGGGATAGTGAGAAAAAGTAGTAATTACTTTATTGTCTTGTATAGAAAGAGGCAAACAAGTATAAGACGAATTGTTTGGGGGTGGGGGTAAACAAGTATGAGACGAAGGGAGTAGATTTTTTTCAACTCGCACAATGCTACAACTGATTTGCAAACTTTATCTTCCTTAATTCTTCATTTTTTAAGTCAGAAAATAAGACAAAAAATATTCGAAATCATCGCCGGAAAACTGACGCCGCAATCGGCGTCAATCTACGTCAATCAGAAACCGTTTGATAAAGCCCGACTGAAGAAATTATCGGGCTACGTTTGTAGAGTATGATGTGTAGATTTTTTTGGGATGGGTTCTTCACATATTTCACTTCCATGGCGACCACTCTGAAAATTTTCAAAGGCACTATGAGGATGATATTGTCAATTTGCAAATGAATAGTTGTAAGGTTTAATAATCCGTCCAAAATGGGAGGTTTATTCAGACTATATCTATAGCCCTTATCCCCGGGTCAAGCGGTTTACCTGTGTTTTTAAATCAAAAAAGTAAACAACAGAGTAACCTATACGCGGGGCAGTCGAAGGCGCGTTGTTCTTTGGGGTGTGGGAAAAAAACGAGTATAAATGGCCATGAAAAGTGATCGAAAAGGAAATTGCAACAAAAAGGACGTTCTCCCCTTCTATTTGACGAAATTGAGCAATTTCCTTCTTGAGATGAAGAGTCATAGATGGTGGGAAGAACTTCAGTAGAAACTTTTGTCCTAGCACGTCCCACGAGCTAAGAGTATCTGGGGGAAGAGACGAGATCCAATCCTTCGCCTTATCTCTTAGAGTAAATGTGAATATGCGTGCTCTCCACGCATCGTCCGACACTCCATTGACCTTTACCGTGTCCGCATACAGGAGTTGCCTGCACAACAAGGCATAGCTGGGCTATCATCAGTTGAACCGGAAGGAGAGTCTGCTGAGCAGAGCACTGAAGCAGGTGGAGTACCTGAGGAAGGAGAAGAAGGAACTGCTGATGGGGCTGGTAGTCCACCAGTCAGTGATAAAATCCTTCAAGTGGTTCAAGACATCCAAACCCGCCGATTACCCACTCCTCATCACTATCTGATTCTTCCCCCTCGCCTGACACTTTCTTTCGTGTTCAGCAGCCTCGGCCGCCGCATCGGCCTCCGCTGGCTCGAGCTCGACACGCCGCCACATGGGCTCCTCTGGCGGCCGCCGGGATCTAGTCGAATCGTCAACCTTCGGCTTCATTAATGTTAGGCCGGAGGCCAGGGCACATGGTGGTGAAAACCGAGTGGGCCGGCATAAGTGTGGGCCCTGTTAGGGTTATACGGAAAAGTATGCTTTTACTTTGTATAAACCTATTGAATATTTCATTTTTTATTGAGAATAAATCTTTTATCACTGTTGCTTTAAATATGATTGAATGTTATATATATTTGTCGCAAAATCGTTCAATATACAACACATGATACGTTGTAATTCAATGTGGTGACGCAAACTCACAGAAGATCGCATTGACGGTTCCTCGTAACTAAGTACGATTCACAACCTAGATGGAATTGAACAAACCATCGTGAAAGGTTGAGGTGTAAAGCTCGGATTGGCCGGTCTTGACCAAGAGATTACGCCTGCGCATTCTGTTGCGTTGAAGAGGACCTAAATAGAGGATAAAATATAAATTCTTCTAGACTGAATGAAGAAGAATTAGACCTCAATTGTTGTTCGTTTCTCAATCTCTGTCCCTTAAATAGAATTGTGTGTGGTTAGTAATCATTGCTTTGATTCATGTCGGGAAGAGAATCAATGAGACTTCGATACCTTGTGAGTTGGGCAACGATATTATTCATACGAAAATTGCTAAGATTTAATACAGAGAATCGTGTGCAAGTATGTTTTGATGACTAGCAAGTTATAGTGATTTTTGTATATCAGATGATAGGAAATCATTTCCATTACTTCACTTATGACCCATAACAAACTATTATGCACATGCATATGGAACAGATTATCTCGAAAATATACAGCTTAATGTGTTTTGGGTTTAAGTTTGGGGTCTGCAACTCCATTTACAGCTTAATGTAGATAAGAACCATAAACACATTTGAGTCTTTTGAATCCCCTCCTATAAAACCTGCAAAGTTAAATTGGTTAGGTCGTTAATGTTAGGACCGCCACCACCACCACTCTGTCATATTAGTATGATATTTTCTGCTTTGGGCCAAGCCCGTACGGATTTATTTTTGGGCTCCTTCCCAAAAGGCCTCATACTAATGGAGTGGTGGACTTGCTTATATAGAAGACCTCACTTCCTTCTCTTTCCAATGTGGGACTTCGATTTGCAACCCCAACAGTTAAGAAGCTCATACATGCTATGAGAGTTGAAAGGACTTAATGAATGTTCTAGTTCGTTTAACTGTTTGCTCTTTTTTGTTCAACTGATGATATAATAACTATGACAAGAGTTAAAGGGGTGTATTCAATTCAGATTTTGGTGGATTAATAATAATTCATGGATTTTTAAAGATTTTGGCGGATTAAAAATAAGGCATGGATTAATAATAATTATTGTAGAATCTTATAAAGTTGATGGAGAGTCTTTCGGATTTACAAATAAAATTTTAGAAATCCTTCAAAATCTCATTGCTTTTGGTGAGATTTCAAAACTTACAAAAAAATATTAACAAATCCATCAAAATCCACCACTTTATGAATCCAAAAAAATCCATGAATTTTTGAATACCCTCAGATTTTAATGGATTGTTTTAAATCCAAATTGAATACACCAAGATTTTAAATGACATTTTGAAATCCTAATTGAATACACAAAGATTTTAAATGACATTCTGAAATCCAAATTGAATACCTCAAGATTTTAATGGATTCAAAACAATCCAAATTGAATACTCTAGGATTTTTAAAATCCAAAAAAATCCCAACAAATTCCAATTGAATACACCCCTCTTAATGAATGTCTGATTTCTTTATGTATTTGCTCTTTAAGGTTCGGTTCATGATATGGGCACTTATTATTATTATTATTATCCAAATCCACCTATTTTGTCTTTCAAACCAAATTTGGTGCAGTATCCATAGCATGTCTATGCAGAATAAAGGCTGAGATTGTTTTGATTTATTGAATTTCAGGTCTGGTCGATCGCTCGCTCGCTAATCCTCGATAATACTGTTTGTTTTGATTGAATTTCAGGTCTGATCGAGCGCTCGCTAATCCTCGGTAATTTTGATCACTCATGGGGAGGCGCAAACCCGTGCGCTTTGGTGTTTAACAACTATGATTAAAATTTATTAATAGATAAATTTTAAGTTTGCTTCTTGAATAATTAATTAATTAATTAATAGCCAGAAAACTTACACAGAACCGTGGCCTTCCTTGGATACTTTCAAAGTTTTAGGTTGAAACGATTCTCCAAGTTTTAGGCACAACTGCTCTTGTATTGTTTTTAGGTCTGGGATCCTCTGCAGTGCGATGCGGTGTTGTCTTTGCCGCACCGTCTGATCGATACGTACAAACACGTCTTGGTATGTGTAATCTAACAGGTGAGATCTGAAAGACAAAGAAAATAGGGCTTGAAAAGCCACTCCTCACCAGGAAAAAGGTTACGGCGGAGACAGTGGGAAGTGTACGAACTGGTAGATCAGACTGGCTCTTGCTCGACTTAGGGGGGTCACCGCAGTAGAGTTTAACCACCAAATTCGGGATTCCGTGCTCGAGAATCCCCTCCCCTCTTCCACTCTGTCCCGGAAAGTGCTACTTCGGGCAAAAGGTTATTCTTACAACTGGACAATATGCCTCTTTCGACTAGGTTCCACCTTTTTTCTCCTTTCAGGGCATATCCGAAAGAGAATCGAGCAGCCCAACTAGCAATAACAAACGGCCTACTTATAGCCCTCCCCAATTTCCAGTAGTAAACGTGGATATATAGCCCGGAGACGTAGAACAAAAATGCGTTTATTTTCATCAAGTTGTCGAGGGGCCGTTGAGCAATTGGAAAAAGCCAAAGTCCGCTTACAGAAAGTTGAAATAGAAGCAGAGATCGGCTTGACGTAGTGAAGTGAGCCGATAGGCGCGGGCTCAGTCCTTATTTTTAATTCAAGAAATAGGTGTTATGCATGAATACTAACACATCATGTTTTCAAAATTATATGTTTAAAGTGTGTAATACATTTAGGTGATAAGTTGTTATACACTAGCCAAATTATAACCAAATAGTACCATTTGATAAACCCAGTTCGAAGACGGAAAGACTAATGTACTACATTATGCCATACACTCAAAATACATGAAATAAATATGCAATGCAATTATTTAATAAAGAATATTTCAATTAGTAAAGAATGCTTCGATTTCCAACTTTTGACACCTTAACCCATAATTCAAGTACGTAAAATTCACAATAGATATCGATAATACGAATGTTAATACTATACACCTTGTATATTTATGCTTTGCTATTGAAATAAATATCTTGACAAAACAATTATTTTATTTTGGTCTTAATTGAAAAAGAAGAAAAAAACTTCCATCTCAATTAGTACAAATTTTAATTACATAAAATTTAACTAATATTACTAATTTATGTTTTATTTTTAATTTTTTAAAATTAAATTACAAGTTATGTTTATACACGTCTTATGTATGAGGTCATTTTACATGATTTTTTGTTCATACCATGGAATCAGCACAACTTATTTCAATATTAATCAAATGACATGAAGACCACCCTCAAAATATTCCCTCCGTCCCACCCATCTTGAACATTTGTTTTTCGACACGTAATTTAAGAAAAATTGAAAAGTAGTGTATAAAGTGATGGTATGAATATATATTATTACAGTTGTATACTGAAAATTTTAAGATATATAAAAAAAATTCAATATACTATACAAAATTTGGTATACTGGAAAATTTGGATATACCGATAATGTTTCGGTATATCGAAAATTTTCGATATATGTCGAAAAAAATTTCGTATACTGAAAATTTTTGGTATACCTCAATATATCGAAAATTTCAAAAGATCATACCATTACCGTACCGAAAAAATCGGTATACCGAAAATTTCGATATTTTCGATATGATATTTTCGGTATTTCGATATGTTCGGTATTTTTTCCGGCCCTAATTTTCACGCTGTATTAATCTCAATTGTGGTGTTTTCATGAAAGTGGTCATCGTGTACTCCAAATTAAAGGGTCCGATTATTAGCAACCCAATAATTAGGAGACACCCCCTCCATATTTTCGAAAAATTGTTGTTGAAATTGTATCTTAATTTGGACAACAATTTTTTGAAATCACTAACATTTTTCGAAAAGAAGATGCCAAATTTGAAGGTTTTGGCTAATAAAATTATGTTCGAAAACTTTCAAAACAAATGTTCTGAAATTACGATACAATTTCAACAACTTTTTCGAAAAAAAAATTATGGGTGGTGTATCTCCTAAAAAATGGGTGCTAATAACCAGATCCCAAATTAAATGGAAAATGGGCTTAATAATGGGCCGACATTTTTTCCGACCTATTAATATTAAAAATCATTACTACTAGTACTATTTAAATAAAAATATATCGACTCCAAACCCTCGTATTATTATATAGAGTTAATGTTCGTTGGATTTCACAAATTTAATCCTTATATTTTTTTTCAGCGGGTCATGTCCTTGTGGTTTTTGATTTGTTACGGGTTTAGTCCTTGTGGTTTGTCGGGTTTCACATGTTTAGTCTCTATACTTTTTTTTCAGCGGGTCATGTGCTTGTGGTTTTTGATCCGTTACGGGTTTAATCCTTTTAGTTTGTCGGGTTTCACAGATCTGTAGTTGTTTCGAGTTTGATTGAATTAATTTTTAGATATATGCACAATTGATTTGAACTTAGATTGACCTAATTCTGCAATTTTGAATAGCGATTTTGCGTCTATGGAATTTCCCCCTTTGAAATCTGTAGTAATTTACTCGAGTTTTATGCTAAATTTTCTGTCGGAATAATGTCAATTAGTGGTGGTTGATGTTTGATGTTGTCAAAAGTAGAGTTGAAGTTAGTACTGATACACTAATACGTATCAGTTTTTGTTAATTCCCTGGTAGGAATTCTGTTTTTATTTTTTGGTCAGTAAATTCCCTGGTAGTAGAGTTGAAGATGAGAAGAAATTGCGGATGGGGATATGTCCACCCTCTAAGGCCCTGTTTAGTTCAGGAAAATTATTTCACTTTTCCAGAATAATATTCTACAATACAAGAGAATTTGGAAAACATGTTCAGAAACAGTTTATTTGGAATAATTTAGAATAGACGGTATTCCAATATTTTAATTTTCTGGAAAACAAGTCAAAATTTGGAAAACAATCTCAGCTTGTTTTCCAAATTTGAACTGGAATATTCCAAAAATTTGGAATAATGAAATACCGCGTATTCCAAATTAGAAAACTGGACTGTTTCTGAACATGTTTTCTCCAATTTTCCATATTTTTCTGAAAACGGAATATTTTGGAATACTTTTGAAAAATTTAGAATAGAAAAATGGAATAATTTTCCTGAACTAAACAAGTCTAAATTATGCGGGAAACAAAAAGGCACACTGCGGCCGCTTGGGTGGATCTTGCTCGCTATCTCAAGGAAACAGACCCCGGCGAAAATGCTGCTGCAGTGTATCTAAACACGTGGAGTCCTCTGCATCGTTCACAGGATCCGGGGCCTTTGCTGAATATGATGGAGCGATTCATGATCGAAACAGAAGATCTCATGAGTAAACATGCCAGGACGAAAATGTCGGGCCTATGGATGTTGCTGCAGGACAAGCTGATGGGGCGGTTCGGGCCTTGGTATAAACCGTTTGTGTCGCAACTGGTTGTCAACATAATGTTGCAGATTCTCATGACGTGGTAGCATCATGATCATCTGATTCATATTTGTCATGGTATACTGATGAGAGGCTGCCGTCCTACAGAAGATAGCATTAAGAAGGAGCTCACCAACAAGTTCGCCTTCGCGGAGGCCCCACTGGAGGAAATGATCGACGAGCTTGTCAAAAAAATGGCATTAGCGTTTGCGAAGGCCTCTTCTGCTGAGGACACCCTCACCGTTGGCGTGCATAACATCTCCGTGGCGGCTAAGTAAACAAGTCCTTTTTCTGGTTATGTTTGGATATGCTCTAAGATTTCTCTAATATGCTCTTCCTCTGTTTAATTTGTTATTTAGGTCCTAACACACGCCTTTACTATTAGCATTACTTAATTACATGCTTAGTTATTATTAGCATTACTTAATTACATATAGTTTAGAAACTTAATCAGATTGTATATATAGTTTTGGTAATGCTAAATGTTAATATTCTCCTAAGGTGTTTTTATTAATATTCTCCATCGTTGGCCAATCTTTTAAATAGTTTTGTTTGATATAGGACTAGTGGTCTCTTTGCCAAGTTAATGCTATAAAATTTGAGCATAATACAAAATTACGAAACCTAACAACCAAATTCAAAGGTAAATTACTTACCAACGAATGCGAGAATGAAATATGATCGATAGAAAATCACTTGGAAATACGCGGTTTCTGCTCTACGCTTCGTCGATTAATTTCTAAGCGCTTATTTGGTGCAGCATTTTCAAATTTCAATCCCTTAGTACTACACTTATTTCGCAGGTTTTAATTTGTTTGTGAATCCGCTTTTATTTAGTTATTTTATATGAACTTGGAAATTATATAATTTTCTTGATACAATAACAACAACATCTAAGTCTTAGTCCCAAAATGATTTGGGGTCGGATAACACGAATCAAACTTTGAAACCGTCAATGATCGTTATATAAATAACATAAAAGGAGAAAAAGAGGGAAAAAAGTAGAGAAAAAAGCAAATAAAAAAAGAGAATGAATGTAAAAAAAATGAAAAATGAAAAATCCTGAAAAATAAATTAAACGATAACATGGATTAAAAAAAAAAGAATTATATTCCATCCACCATCCGTATTCTTTCCTGCCACATTTGCCTCTCTATCGCCATACTTTCTCCAATTCCAAGAAACCGCATATCATTTTCAATCATTTTTATCCAAGTTTTTTTGGGTTTTCCTCTACTTTTCACAACATTACTTGTTCCCCAACTTTCTAGCCTCATCACTATGGCATCAACAGGTCTTCTTCTCACATGACCAAACAATTGTAATCGATTCTCCATCATCTTGTCTTCTATAGCCGCAACTCTTACCTTCTCTCTAATCACCTCATTTCTGAGCCGATCCTTTTTTGTATGACCACACATCCATCGTAGCATACGCATCTCCGCCACATTCATCTTTTGAACGTGACACTGTTTTACAGCCCAACACTCGGTGCCATATAACAGCGCAGGCCTAATTGCCGTGCGGTAAAATTTACCCTGTAATCTATGAGGCATGTCAGGATCACATAAAACCCCTGTGGCACTCTTCCACTTCAACCATTCGGCCTTTATTCTGTGAGCCACATCGCCATCTAGCTCTCCATTCTTTTGGATAATATATCCAAGATACCGAAAGAAAGTGGATCCATGAACAACTTTCCCATCAAATGTGATCATCCCCGCCTCTCTATCATTGTTTTCGCCAAACCTACACTCCATATATTCAGTCTTACTTCTGCTCAGCCTAAAGCCTCGAGCTTCCAAAGTATCCCTCCAAAGTTCCAGTTTATATTGCACTCCAACCTTCGTTTCATCAATCAACACAATATCATCTGCAAACATCATATACCACGGAACGTCATTTTGAATTTCTCTTGTCAATTCGTCCATGACTATGGCAAAGAGAAAAGGACTAAGAGCAGATCCTTGATGCACCCCAATCGTAATAATGAATTCTTCTGTCCTCCCAACATTAGTACGTACACTTGCACTAGCTCCCTCGTACATGTCCTTTATAATGTCAATATATTTCCGCGATACACCCTTCTTTGCTAAGGCCCACCAAAGTACTTCTCTTGGTACTTTATCATATGCCTTATCTAAATCAATAAAAACCATATGTAGGTCTTTCTTTTTATCTCGATAATGTTCCATCAACTGTCGGATAAGATAAATTACTTCCATGGTCGATCTTCCAGGCATAAATCCAAACTGATTTTTTGTTATCTTCACACATTTCCTGATCCTTTGTTCAATCACTCGTTCCCACAACTTCATGGTATGACTCATTAGTTTAATTCCGCGATAATTAGAACAATCTTGAATATCACATTTGTTCTTATACAAAGAGACGAGAATACTTTTCCTCCATGCTGATGGCATCTTATTGCTTCTACAAATCTTATTGAAACGTATAGTTATCCATTCGATCCCTCTCTTCCCCAAACACCTCCAAACTTCAATAGGTATACCATCTGGTCATTCTGCTTTCTTTGACCCCATCTTCTTCAATGCAATTGTCACTTCACCCTTTTGAATTCTTCTCTTAAACTCTCGGTTAACCATACTTGAGGGGGTGTTTAAATTCCCAATATCTTGTTCTTGATGGTCATTGAATAGGGTATCAAAGTATTACCTCCATCTCTCTCTTATCTCTTTATCTTGAACCAAAATTTTTTGGTCACTATCTTTTACACATTTAACTTTTCCAATATCTCGCGTCTTCTTCTCTCTCATTCGAGCAAGTTTATAGATATCTTTTTCCCCTTCTTTTGTATCTAATCTTGCATATAATTCTTGATTGACCTTTGATCAGGCATTTCGCACTGCCTTTTTAGCTTCTGTTCGAGCTTTCTTGTACTTCTCATAATTCTTATCGCTCGAGCATTTACCCAGTACCTTATAACATTCACGTTTGGTCTTTATCGCTTGCTTAAATTCATCATTCCACCAAGATGTATCCTTACTTGATGGTCTGTTTCCTTTAGATTCTCCTAGGACTTCTTTTGCAATGTTATGCTCCAACAAGTTCCACATCGAATCTATATCCATCTATGTGCAATCAGACCAAATACCACTATCAGCAATCTTAGCCACAAAAGTATGCCGACTCTCCTCTTGGAGCTTCCACCACTTAATTCGAGGGTCAACTTGTGGTCTACTCTTTCTTAAGTGCCTCTTACCTCGAAAGTCAAGCACCACAACCCTATGCTGTGTTGCAGCACTCTCACCGGGTATCACCTTGCAATTAGTAAAACTTTTCCTCCAAACATTCCTTAGTAAAAAGAAATCAATTTGACTTGCATTACCTCCGTTTCTATATGTCACCAAATGAGAGTCCCTTTTCTCGAACCAAGTGTTCATAATACCCAAGTCATGAGCTAATGCGAAATCCAATATACTATTTCCTGCTTCATTTCTATCCCCAAAACCAAAGCCACCATGAATGCTCTCAAAGTCATCTCTGCTAACACCGACATTCCCATTGAGGTCACCACCAATGATCAATTTTCTTGATAATGTAAAATATTTAATTTAATACTATAATTTTGTAAGTTCAAATGAATTAAAAATGTTTGATTGAAAATGATCATTTTACCACCACCACTAATTCTCTTCATCACACCTTCAAATACAACTATTGCACCCGGTTATTATTATCGCTCTCCACCACGGTTTGAGATTTTGAAGAACAAAACAAGTAGGGTGAGTTTTTTTCAAATTTTTGCGACTTATAATTTTGGAACTTGAATTGTGAAAGTTGTTTTTCAGCAAAAAAATGTTAAAATTGCTTAGATATTTCGAAAACAATTTATCTAAATATGGTATTTTTTTTGGTAATTTTTGTTCAATTTCATAGAAGAACGAAAATAGATAAAAAAAACTATTGTTAATTTGTTACTAAAAAACGAAAATATATAAAAAAACGAAAATAGAAGAAATTGGAAATATTATACACATTGAAGTGCATTGGGCCTGATTTTTTAATTGGGTCAGGAGACACACACTGAAGTGTATTGACCTTACATAATAACTGGACCAGCCTAAAAGATAGAGGTCTATAAATAAAGAGACTTTACACATCTATATAATGTATACAAAGTAATTACAAAAATAAAACAAAAAAGAAGTATTTACACATATAACATATTGTATATGTAATTGCACAATAAAAGAAAAAAACCACATTCTTCCTAAATTTCAGCCACGTAATTCCATTTGTCAATTATCTTATACTTACCCTTCATTTCTTTCTATTTGTTTCTTTTTTGGCGTCCACTCATTCTCTCTTCCCTTCCTCTTTCTCTCTTTCTCTTTTCGTTTCTCTTTTTTTTTTACTCTCCCGAGATTCTCCTTTCTACCATTTTTCTCTCTCTTTCTCTTTTCCTTCTCTCAAACTACTCTCTATATAGTTTTTTTCTTCTGGAAATACATCCCTCAAACTCTGCAATTACATCATCGTCGTTCATAAATTGTTTCCAGATCTTTTTTCTCTGAAAATTAAGGTAAAATGAAAAATATGTCGGTTATGACATACACGCGACTGGATTTGGCGATTGGGATTCATGACCTCTGATCTTCAAAATTTCTGAACGACAGCACGTGGTCGTCGCTTATCAAAGGAGATGGTGGTTGGCTGCGACTTTGGTTGGATTGGTTTAGTGAAAATCTGAAAGTATCTTAATTGAATACTTGCGAGTAGTAATCTAATTACCTGGATACTGAATTAAGATACCCATTAATCTTGTATGTGAACTTGTTTATATATAACAATTAAAAATAGGTGTATAAAACTTTCGATACTATCAAGTATTGTTTGGTTACCTAAAATTGCATTTGAATTCAAATTAATATTGCTCGTTAATTTTCTTATATTTCAACAATAAAAATAGATGTATACAATTGTTTATATCATTAAACATAATTTGGTCTACTGAAATATTGCATTTGAATACCATTTATTCTATTTCATACACTTTTTTTGTAAATTTACAATGAAATTAGAGGTACAAAACTGAGTGACCATATTAGTTAGTATTTGGCTATATAAATATTGTATTCGGGCACCAGTTATTTTTTTCCATATTTTATTTAAATTGGAGGCAGAAATATATGAATATTGTTTAGTATTAAATATTGAGTTGTTTATTATGGAAAATTTGCAATGTCAACTATAGTTATGAAACTATTCATTTTGATACGAGTTACTCATATTTTTTATATTTGTTTTAAATATAATAATGAAAAATAATGAACACATCTTTGGATACTTTCAAAAATTTATCAGTTACTTAATCGTCAACTAACATCTACTATTTCATAATTGTGTGATCAAATATTTATTCTTGTGAACCCAGAAAAAAGTAACCATATATATTAATTTATATATGTATTCATTGTTTCAGTATCCCCACGAAAAAATAAAAAATATCTTATATGATTAAAAAAATGAGCCATTCGAGTATCCATCATCTCCTGGTCGATTAACCAACCACATATCTCCAAGTACATAATGACATATATTTCAAATACAAAACAATCCAATTTAGAATAACTTTTAGAAGGCTTCTTCTTCTCAAAAAAGGAAACTGCAGGCAAGAGATAATATAAAATGACACAAACAACTACCATATTTAAAACACAGTAACCACTTATATAGGAATAAGTATCCAAAATTAATTTCGAGAGTATCTTTAGACTGGTGGGACAAAGCTCTTGTAGGAATAGAGGGCAGCATAGGCCATAGTTAGATTGCCGCTTTAAAAGCTTTAAACGACTCCAAGAGAAAAATTGATCTAAACAAATATGAACCACGGTGAAGCCATGAGCCACCATCATTTATGTTCTTCACTCGCCCATCTTCCTTGCGTGAGTGGCGTCAGCCGCCACGACAGACAATATGACCCTTGGCACACTGTTATACACCAGAATGAGCTCAACACTACGGGTGGTATCTGGACTGGCCGCAGAACAGCCCAGCACGGCCTGGCACACTTAAAAACCGGCCTGGACCTGCCCGTGTACTATTTGGCCCGGACCAACCAATGTACATTTAAGTTATGTGGGCCTTAGAAGCCTTTATTTTAGACGCCCGGCCCATACCTGCCCGTGAACGCCTAAAACCGCTGGCCCGGCACGGTCCGGCCCGAGCCTGTGTTAGCCCATGAACAGGGAAGGGCCGATCTGTTTAGCCCGCCTAAAGACCGTTTTATTTAAATGTTAATTTTGGATTTATAGTCCATACCATAAGTCCAATTAAAAATCCAATACCAAGCCCAAAGCCCAAGAGGATTTTATATTCTTTCTTTCCTATCAACTAACCCACTTTCCCAATTCAACCAAACCCTCATTCCATCAACAGTCGCGCCTCCATTCTCCTATCAACTAACTCACTTTCACGAATGATTAGTTGATTACCAGTCTTATCTTGCTATTGATTTGTAATTTTTTGTCATATTAAAAAAATTCAAGTTCTTTGTTGGTCTTGAATTTATGAATTAATGTTGCTTAAGTGATTTGTGACTTAGTGGACTAATTACTTAATTAGCAAGGGCATCAGATTTATGTTTTTGAGGATTATGTTTTTATTATTATGTTCAGCAGGTTTAACATTCAGGTTTTATTTGGCAGCAGGTTTATTATGTCTTATCATGAAAAAAAATATTCAGCCCGACCTGGCTCGTGAATAGGCCCGCCCAGCCCATGAACACAATGGGTTGTGGGCCGTGCCGGATCTTGTGTTTGTAAAAAAAGACCGACCGTAGCCCGCGAAAAGGAAGGACCTGCACGGTCCGACCCTTAAATGGAGCGGGCTTTAGTGTAGTTTCATGGTTTACTATAGTTTTATTTTATCTAGAAGAACATATAAAAAGAAGGGAGAACTGTGAAACCTATTCCCATGGTTCCATTCTTCATCCTTCACCTATATTATATACTAGTGTATAACCCGTCGAGTTTCGACGGAGAATAACGTTATGTGGAAATTTATATGTAAACACATAAAATAATGCCGTATATTGTGATGTTTAGTTGAAACAAACCCAACATACTATTCATCCCTCACTTTATTTTTGTCCAAGTACCTCTTTGATTTGCAAGAAAAACATGTTTTAAAAATGTTAATAACGTAATATTTCATATAAACTGAACATTAATTTAATAAAATATGACTTTAAAGAACAACAATTGACTTTGCGACTACCTCATAATTTGTCAAAAATTTCACTGTACACAACGTTAGTCGTTGTGTTATGCGCCCGACCATCATTGTCAAGGGCTAGAATTTTCAGACCTTTTTCTGCTAGTGACTCGTGAGAGTGCGACATACAATTGGCTATGGCTAAACACAGATTTTGGAAGGTATAGTCCTACATTGGATAAAGATTGTCCCTGGCTCTTGTTTATGGTCATAGCAAAGTAGACAGTCAATGGGAATTGCCTCCTCTGAAATCGAATGGTAAACTTAGTGAAATCTGAAGGGCTCATGATCATCCTCGCAATTGGAAACTGCTTGCCTGTATTCTTTCCCGAAATTAGTTTTGCTTCAATTATGCGGTCTCCAAGTTTAGTTACTATCATTCTAGTGCCATTGCAGAGCTCACTACACGGATCGATATTTCTGAGAAGCATAATGATGCACCCTTCCTTTAATCTGATTTCATGACTTGGCAATCCCGAACATTTGATTGTGTTGAGATATTCAACTGAAAATATGTCATCATCCATATCAACTACTCCGTCCGCTTTGCAGACTTTGTCTGAATTAAGATATACCATTTCCTTGGTAGGCATTAGAGACATGACGTAATCGTTAATCGTATCAACTATCTCATTAGTTGGGGCCAGTATAGCCCTATCCTTAAAAATTTCTGGATTCGATGTAGTCTGTAATACATCTGGGTATATGTTTTCCACTATAGCTGCAATAGGATTAACTGCATCTCGTATAAGAACATCGTTTGATAATGTCACAGCTGCTTCCCCATCACCAAGAGCATCACCAGCAATGCCGTCACTAACGTTAAGTAACCACTCTGCAAACACTTTGGTCTCGTCAATATCAACCCCAGATGCATCAGCCTGATGAAAAAGAGTAATTATGATAGCTTTTCACAATATAAAAAATAATTACAATATTATTATCAACAAATACAATAAATTAAAAGTGATCAATGTAAAAAAATCAAAGAGACTATTAATCTTTTATATCAAAATTATCGGATAAAATTATCAACATTTCTGAGTTAAATTGCACTGCTTCAGGATTAATTGGATTATGAAGGAGTAATAAGATAATTGGATGTTAATTTATTTTGGATTGTATTGGAATGATTAAAACTGATTGGGGTCAATCTGCACAACTTTAAAAGAAGAGGTAAAATCTTAAAAAACTAAACTAGAATCTTTACCCATATATCTCGTCATTTACATTACTATTCAGATTTGATTTATATTACGGGCTGGTGTGCCGGTGGCAAAATGGTAAATATATGGTTACGATGGTTCCGAATTCTTAATTTTTTGCAGTTTTTCCAAAAATATATAACCAGAGAGATTATATACAATAACAATAAAGAAATTCGATGGTTGCAACAAATGTGCCAATAAATAAAGATTCAAATATAAAATTAAAATGTAGGAAGATTTGAGTCGGGTATACGATGAGCCGGAGTGTACTATTGGCACATTTTAATGTTTGATATATAATTTTTAGATATATATATATATATATATAAATATTGAAAAGTCTTAAACGTATCTCTTATCCGGAAGCCAAGACTTCACTTTTCTGTTTCCAACACCACCGATCAGATCCAACATCCAAACCCTAGAGAGAGAGATGAGGGAGAGGGTTTGCACGGGGAGAGAGAGAATTTTGCATTTGGGCGGTGTTGCAGAAAGGCAAAGGGGGTGGGCGGGGCCATTGACGATTGAAAGAGTGAGAGAGAGGGAGATAGATATGAGCTGTGGGGGAGAACGGAGCGATGTTGCAGAAAGGAGATAGGTAGCGATGGAATTCCAGAACTTAAACCACTCCGTTGAGAGCTCCGTGACTCGTTCAAGAGAAGGTCCACCAATGATTGTTATTCCCCCCCTATCTGAAATCTTGATCCCTCATTCTACTAATCCATTGTTACTTTGCCGATTCATTCCAGGTTCCTTTTTGTCTTATTAGCGCAGGTGTTCGTCAACGATGGAAGTCGCTTAAGACTCGAAGAAAGAGGGCCAGGCCCCCGGGAGGGCTTTCAGGCAGGGACTGGGTAGGGTGGTTTGGTAATTGGAGAGTGAGAGAGACACATGAGACGGCCAGATAGGCAGGCAAAATGAAGGGAGCAGAAAAAAACAATAATGGGGGAGGAAATTGTAGGTGAAAAGAAAGCATACAGGATGAGAAGCACTACAGGAAAGAAAAGAGAGGTTTTCTTGGTATGTGAATTTAACTATCTTCATCCTCTATTCCTGGTTTTGGCCCATATTATTTTGTCAATATTTCACAGTAGTATTATATAAATACAGAATAAATAACATATAAAATATATGTGTTGTTCCAACGTGAATAAAGGCATATGAACTGGATTAGATACGTCTTGGTAAGGGGCAGAGATGTATTAGTCTATTTCTAATTGATTAATAGCCAAAAGCTTAATTCGTATAACATAATGTTTTCCCATCAAGTTCTGACTAATGAAGTACTTACGTTAACATTATTTTCAATAAATATATCAATTTAAAAAATGAGCAGTATAAATAAATTAGGATTTTGGTTAGTTAAGTTACCTGTAATCTCATGTTCTTCGTCAACTTAAGAACCTCACACGAATCCCATAGTTGAGATGAGCTTATTGAGGCATGCACAATATCATGTCGACTCCCCTTAGGAACAACTGGAAGGATTTGACGTAAATCTCCTCCCAAAACAACAACTAAACCACCGAACAGGCTGCTAGAACAACTCCCATCGGGCATTCGCATGACATCAACCAAACTCCTGTTAAGCGCTTCGAAACAATACCTGTGCGTCATTGGTGCCTCATCTCAGATAATTACCTTTGTCTTTTTGAGTAATCCTGTCAGATCGCTATCCAATGTGATCTTGCTGCATGAGGATTTCTCGTAGCACTCCAAAGGTATGCCGAACCTAGAGTGCGCTGTCCTTCCTTTAGGGAGGAGGAGCGAAGCTATACCACTCGATGCTACTGGAAGTATTATGTCGCCCCTTCCGCGTAAAGCTGCGCACAAAGTCCTCCAAATATACGGATTTCAAATATACTGAAAGTAGTTCTACCTTGAGATTTCAAATCTCTGCTGCAGCTTACTTTACTATATCCACATTAATGATAATGATGCATTCATTTAGTCGATCTCAAAGAGAACCAGTTAATCATACTTATCAATGATATATGGAAATTGGAGATTCTTGTTGATGATTATACTAGGAATATTGTCACAGAATGCTACTGTCACTGTAACCATGCTCATTATGAGTTTCCATGTTCTTCATGTGATGCTGATGCAATTACCGTATCCACATAATTGAGGTGTGCTAGATGTCTTTTGAGAAAACTAGTGTTGATATTGATATACACTGATGTTAAGCTTCATTTAATCCAATTTGGTGTATGATAAGACTTTTTGGCATAATTATTTTTTAGTTTTGTCTTTTTATATACTGGGTAAATGTCTCTTTATTCATTATGTTTCATTTGATAATTTAAGTATTTATCTATATGAGTGGTAATAAACTTATGAAACGGAGAATGGAATTAACTTTTTTAAAAAAATGGAATTATACCTTAACCAAGAAGTGCCTTCTTCCTACAGTTAATGTACGTTTACACCTAATTTTGTTGTTTCTATTCTGAAATTTACCTTGTAACACTAGTACCTGGATCAGCAGTTTTATACTAAAAAAAAGATGTTGGATTGGTCGTGTGATTGTCGTTTCTCACAACTTTGTCGGCTTCTGGTACCTTTTATATGTAGTGATTGATACATTCTTTAGCATTTAGTCAACTTCTCCTTCTGTACTACTAGTTTGTGATCTCAGTCCATTGTTTTTGGGCTGTGGTGTGGATGCATCAGGTGCACTGTACATAATTTGATCCAAATTGAGTAGCTAAAATTGTCAAATAATTTTGGTACTTAATGTTTTTAGGCTGTGGATGCATCAGGTGCACTGTACATTATATAGTGTATTTTACAATGGTGCATCTGATCATGGTTATCACTTCGGTAATTCGGGTCGAGTCGACGGAGGGTCCGGCTAGTCGAGTCGTAGACTAGTCGAGATTAGTTGTAGACTAGTCGACACTAGTCGATAAGGTATAAATAATAAATAATATATATATATATATATTATAATATATATATATATATATAATATTATATATGTATAATATATGCATTATATATGTTTCTAACATACCTTCTTCTCTTATTAATACCCCGCCACTGCCCACTGCCTAATTTAGTAAAGATGTAAAGGTTAAAGAAGTATAAGATTAAGTATTTATTAATTTTCTATGTAAGAAGCATAAATAAAAAAAGAAGCATAGTAGCACTGTAGCAGTAGCAGAGCGGTAGCAGAGCAGCTGCTATCTATATATGTGTATATATATGCATACTGTATATATATGTATGTGTGTATATAGCAGGTCTGCTACTCAACTGCTTTTATGCTCAATTGCTCAAGAGAGCAGGAGATTGGACAGCATGAGATTGGAGGTCGGGAGGCGGGAGAGTCGCTGCTGCTCAATTGGGTCAACTACTCAACTGCTTTTATGCTCAATTGCTCAGATCTGCTTTGTCTTTTAACATTTATGCTCAACTGGGTTGGGTCTTGAACCAGTCGGGACTAGGTCACGACTAGTCGACTGACTAGTCGACCCAGTCGGACCCAATCGGACCCAGTCGCTCGAAATCCTTACAGAGAGCTAGTCGAGCCCCCATTTCGTTCCTCCCTTGTCGACTGGTCGACTAGTCGACCGAAGTGATAACCATGCATCTGATGCATACGTACAACTAGAGCTGCAAACGGGTCGGACTCGAGTCGAGTACACTCGAACTCGAGTCGGGTTTTTTATTTTTTGAATTCGGGTCGAGTTATCCCGAGTTGAGTCGGGCAGCGCATGAGGCTGCCGAGTTCGACCCGCTCGGGTACACTCGGGTCACCCGAGTAGCTCGTCGAGTCGGGCGGATCGGGTAGGATTCGGGTCGAGTCGGGTTGTACCTATTTTTTTGACATTTTCTGCATATTTTTCTGTAAAACTCAAATCTTTTTATTCTACAAAAATTTACTTTTTACATAAACATCAAACAAGAAAAGAAAATCATAACGTTAAAAAATAAAAGCAAGGAAAAAAACCAACATAAAATTAGGAAAAAATTACCAAGAACAAGAAGTAACTAAGAAGCGCAGAACAAAAAAAATCACAGTCCAGTACAAAATCCGGGTAGGATTCGGGTCGAGCCGAACCCGGGTATAAAATTCGAACACTCCGGCCGGGTAGTCGAGTACACCCGACCCGACTCGACTACAAAAACGAGTTGGGAGATCGCGCCGAACTCGACCCGAGTCGAGCCCAAAAATCCGAGTCCGGCCCAAAAATCCGAGTCGGACCCGAGTCGAACCCGGGTATACCCGACCGGTTCTGCAGCCCTACGTACAACAGCTTGCCAATTTTTTGGTTTGGATTTCGAATAATATTATTTTTATAATAACTTTTCTTTGCTTGTCTCCAAGTAAATTACTATCTTTAGGGTTGAGTTTTTTTCCATATATTTTTGGTATTGATGGTGATTTTGCATATGTTGCGAGGTTTTAGTTTCGTGTTCTCTTTTTTTTTTTTGGCTATATAGTAGAATATACTAGTATTTTAAATTCTTTCTTATTGTGACTGAAAAATTGGCTGGCGAATAAATTTGGTGGCTCACTACTAATGTTGGGCCGGGGTGTATATTGGCTCACCATAGAATTTGTGGTCATCGTGTACTCGAAATTAAATGAAAAATGTGCTTAATAATGGGCCGCCATTTATTCTCTTGGCTGTTGGGCTAATCTTTTTTTGTTTTTTCGACCTATTAATATTAAAAATCATTACTACTACTATTTAAATAAAAATATACCGACTCCAAACCCTCATATTATTATTATATACATCCAGTTGTGGCCTACTGGGGATTCAAACAGAGTACGGCACACAGCAGATCACAACATGGGGTGAGTAATTTGTGAAGCTATATCTATCATTCCTTTTCTTTTCTGTTGCTTTTATTTTTTCGATTTTAAGGTTTGAAAGATGCAGTTTTAGGTTATGCTCTCGCAGATCTGTAGTTGTTTCGAGTTTGATTGAATTAATTTTTAGATATATGCACATTTGATTCGAATTTAGATTGACCTAATTCTGCAATTTTTAGATGTATGTGTGTATGGAATTTCCCCCTTTGAAATCTGTAGTAAATTACTCAAGTTTTATGCTAAATTTTCTGTCGGAATAATATCAATTAGTGATGGTTGATGTTTGATGTTGTCAAAAGTAGAGTTGAAGTTAGTACTGATACACTAATACGTATCAGTTTTTGTTAATTCCCTGATAGTAATTCTGTTTTTATTTTTTGGTCAGTAAATTCCCTGGTAGTAGAATTGAAGATGAGAAGAAATTGGGGATGGGGATATGTTCAGCCTCTAAATTATGTGGGAAACAAAAAGGCACACTGCGGCCGCTTGTGAGCGGTGGCCCTGGTTTGACTCTGCATCAGAAGAGAGCCAGGGTGGATCTTGCTCGCTATCTCAAGGAAACAGCCCCCGACGAAAATGCTGCTGCAATGTATCTAAACACGTGGAAGAGCGTGCAACAAGATTTTGCAATGAAGCTCGTCAAGAGTCCTATGCATCGTTCACAGGATCCGGGGCCTTTGTTGAATCTGATGGAGCGATTCATGATCGAAACAGAAGATCGCATTATTAAAAATGCCAGGACGAAAATGCCGGGCCTATGGATGTTGCTTCAGGACAAGCTGGTGGAGCAGTTCGGGCCTTGGTATAAACCGTTTGTCATAATGTTGCAGATTCTCATGACGTGGCAGCATCATGATCATCTGGTTACTGATGAGAAGCTGCCGTCCTACAGAAGAGAGCATTAAGATCAGTTGAAAGTATCAAAAGAAGAATCTATATTCCAAGGTAAATAGAAATTCACAGAATGAACATCATGAAATGCACACAATATATAACATAAAACTTACTGGCAAAGCTGGGGGATTTTGGGCTCGTGTACATAGACAGTCTACAAGACCCATACCGCGCTCTGACTCTGTCACGACCGCCCTTATTTAACCCCATATTAGATAAAATACAACAGAAGCAAAATAAAACACTGTAGGCCCGACAGGTCGTCTATGTACACAGGCACTCAAAACCTGCAGGAGCTCCACAGCTCGTCCAGTAAGCCCAACATGTCACATTCCATCAGAATTACCTACAATGCATAAACTTAAACTAGGTGAGATATATAAATCCCAGTAAGCAAAAATTATGCATGATGCAGTGAATCTTTAATTGAAAAAACATACACCCACATCATTAATATTAGTACACACCAGATAGCATACTTAAGCCATAACATTAAAATAACCTAATTAAAAAATATATCAAGAGAACTTGCAGACAGACTAACAGTTTTGATTTCGAACAGAGGATATAAAAAACATAGACACCTTGATAGATAGATCGAAGGATCTACTCCCTCGGCTCGGACCAGATGTCACTGGGACCATTGTCATCGCCACGTGAGAAGTCGCCGACATATTTTGCGTATGTGTCAAGAAGCTCCCTCTTGGAGTTGAGGATTTCCAAGATATCCTGGTGCTTCTTGGGGAGCTCCCCGTGAATTCCGAGCCTCGCTGAGGCTTTCTCCAGCATCGTGTCACAAGCAGCCACAAGCAGCCCGGACTTCATTCGTCATCAGAAAGGTCTCTTCGTTCTTTTGCTCCTTCATGGAGATTTTATGCATTTTCTCGGTAAGAATGAGCGTCTTCCAATCCTCGTCTCCGTGCCACTAAGGGATTTCTCCCCCCATCATCGCAAACTGGTTGCAGGGTTGCTCGTGCTCGGGCTTGTCCTGGGAGAAGAACTCCTCCTCCGACTTGTGACTCATGGGCCGACGCCTTTCTCGTTGGCCCTTATGATCTTACTAAACAACGCATTGTCACCCTTAACCGCTTTGACAACAATATAGTTTCTTACGTCCTCCAGGTCGAGGATGAAGTTGTATGGGCACACCTCATCACATCTCTTCTTCACAATGAGCCCGTGCATGATGCAAGTGCTGCTGCTGCTGCCACTGCCACCGACAGATATGGAAAAATTAGGGTTGGCTGAAGCAGATACAACATAAAAGAATAGAAGTTTTTTTTCTTAGTATATAGCATGATGATGAAGTGTCAATCCAATTTGTGAAATACAGATCAAAGACCAACAGATCAAACCTAAACACAATAGAAAAAAATAAAATCTCGAAGCATGAAAATGGCACTGCAAGAAAAACTTTTACATAGTAAACTAGTCCGGGGGAGCAACAACATACTATGTATAAACCCAACTAAGATTAAAATAGGAGAAATAAAAATATATGTAGCGTCCTCTCTCCTATATATCAAAGAAACATATATACATATATATTTGCGTAGCAACAAACTGTTGAAATATGTAGGAAAATGCATGATGTTTAAGGCTTGGACGAGCTTTCAACAGTTTGTTGCTACGCACATATATATATATGTATATATGTTTTTTTGATATATAGAGGAGAGGACGTTACATATATTTTTATTTCTCCTATTTTAATCTCTTATGCTGGTTTCAACCAACCCTAATTTTTTCATATCTGTCACTGGCAGTGACAGCAACACTTGCATCATGCACAAGCTCATTGTGAAGAAGAGATGTGATGAGGTGTGCCCATATGACTTCATCCTCGACCTGGAGGGCGTAAGAAACTATATTATTGTCAAAGCGGTTAAGGGTGACAATGTGTAAGAAACTATATTATTGTCAAAGCGGTTAAGGGTGACAATGTGTTGTTTAGTAAGATCACAAGGGCCAACGAGAAAGGCGTTAGCATAGGCGAACAAAGGAAGCTACTTGCTGCCATGAGTCACAAGTCGGAGGAGGAGTTCTTCTCCCGGGACAAGCACGAGCAAGTCCGCAACCAGTTTGCGATGATGGGGAGAGAAATCCCTTGGTGGCACGAAGACGAGGATTGGAAGATGCTCACTCTTACGAGAAAATGCACAAAATCTCCATGAAGGAGCAAAAGAACGAAGAGGCCTTTCTGCTGACGAATGAAGTCCTGACTTGTGACGCAATGCTGGAGAAAGCCTCGGTGAGACTCGGAAACCACGGAGAGCTCCCCAAGAAGCACCAGGATCTCTTGGAAATCCTAAACTTCAAGAGGGAGCTTCTTGACACATACGCAAAAAATGTGGGCGAGTTCTCACGTGGCGATGACGGTGGTCCCAGTGACATCTGGTCCGAGCCGAGTGAGTAGATCCTTCGATCTATCTACCAAACTGTCTATGTTTTTTTATATCCTCTGTTCAAAATCAAAACGGCTAGTTTGTCTGCATGTTTTCTTGATGTTTTTTTTAATTATGTTATGGCTTCAAGTATGCTATCTCGTCTGTACCAACATTAATGTTGGGTGTATGTTTTTTCAATTAAGTATGTTTCTTCAATGTTGTGGCTGCTATATGTGTTTGCTTAAAAAAATCTCAATTTTCCTTTAAAAAAAACACTTTTAGTCAATATTAGGTAATAGAAATAAAAAATTAAATTAAAAAATTGCAATAAAAGATCATACAACTTTCACTCGAATCAAATTTAATAAAAATTCTGATGTCACAAAATAATGAAAAATAAGATGGATAGAAAGTTTAAAAGGGCTAATAAAATATATTTATGTCTCATTAATTCATTGCATTTTTCATATATTTACGTAATGAGTCTAATAAAAGGAAAAATGAAAAAAAATTTCTTTGGTTTTCCCTTTCTAGTACTTTTTTAAAACAAATTTGGGTTTTAAGACTAAATTTTTTTATTAAAATATGTATCTGCCATTTCAAAGAGTATTGCACCCAATAAATAAATTAAGGACAATTATATCCCAACTCAGTGGTTGCATTTATTGAACTGCAAAAAGGGTCTTGGTGGGTATTGTGAGTTAATGGAGCGCTAGAGATGAAATGGGCAGCTATTGTGACATAAGCTTTCTGCAGATTGGAATAAGAATAGAAGGAGAAAGCTTATGTCACAATACCTACCAAGACCCTTTTTGCAGTTCAATAAATGCGGATAGGAATGCCACAAATTCCTTGAAATTTAGCCCATCCAGCATCCTAAACGGTACCATCCATGGTACACCTCATGTAGTGCATCTCCTGTCGGATGCACTACACGTGGCGTGCATCCGGCCGGGGATGCACTACATAGAGTGTACCATGGACTTAACCATCCTAAACAATCTCTAGTAAAAACAATGAAGAACACTGAAACGGATAGTAATAGATAATATGCATGATTCCATGCAAATAATGCACATGGACATATTGTAAAATGCCTCCCATTCTTAGTGAAATTTACAAATTTCTTATGGTGCTATGTGCTTCCAATATGCTTGGAGAACCGATAACTGGTTTGGTGCTATTTGCTTCCAATATTAAATCTAAAATTTCCAACATAGCCCATGTTTTATCAAACTCAATTCGAGGGAAAAACAAGAGCGTTTGTTTTTAATTTAAGTGATTAAAAAGTTCGTTGAGTAGTTATCCATTATGTCCCAGACCAAATTTTCTTTGCAACTAAATCCAGAGGTACAAGTAAGCTATGTATTTGGATAATGTATAATTAATTCTCATGGTCAATCTTCTAAAACATTATATTTTAGCCCCATACCTACCAAGGCCCTTTTGCAGTTCAATAAATTTAGTCTTAAAACCCAGATTTATTTTAAAAAAAATACTAGAAAGCGAAAAACAAAATAAAAGATGAGAAATTGAATTAGACTTCATTAATGAAAGAGAAGAGTAAATAAGGGTATTATTGGTCGGTCTCTGGATCTATATATATATATATATATACCCACTAGTTAAATGTGAATTATCGTCTCTCATTACTTGCACTTGCACAGAGTGTGTGTTGTAAGATTAATGAAATCTCACCACACAAAATAATGTGTGTGTGTCTTGTATTTATAATAATAGAGGCAATATATTACAAGAATCCTACCATAAGGTAAATACCAAAAATAAGAGTCCTATACAAAATAATTCTATTTATTATTTACACCCCCCCTCAAGCTTAGCGTGGGATGAACTTGAACGCGAAGCTTGTGTCGAAAGAAATCATGCAATGGACGAGGTAGAGCTTTGGTGAAGATGTCGGCTAACTGAAATTTTGATGGAATAAATTGGACTCCAAGAGATCCACGAACCACTTGTTCACGCACAAAATGGTAATCTAAATCAATGTGTTTGGCACGCTTATGAGAGATCGGGTTTCTTGCGAGAAAGATGGCACTTTTATTGTCACACAGTATTACGGGCCTACGACTTAAGTTAAAACGGAGTTCCGAGAGTAGATTACGTAGCCAGAGAATTTCGGAAGCTGTATTTGCCAAGGCACGGTATTCTGATTCGGAGCTAGATCTAGAGACAGTGGGTTGCTTTTTAGCACTCCAAGAGATTAGGTTATTTCCAAGAAAAATGGAATAACCGTAGGTCGATCGACGTGTGTCAAGACAACGGGCCCAGTCGGCGTCGGAGTACCCTAGTAGCGAAGAGGCGGCGGGCGAGCGATCAATGCGAAGCCCGTGATGGAGACTTCCGGCGAGATAGCGTAGAACACGTTTGACGGCTAAGAAATGGTCGTCCGTCGGTTTTTGAAGAAACTGGCTGAGGTGATTGACTGCGTAAGAGAGATCCGGACGTGTGATCGTTAGGTATTGAAGGGCACTAACTAGCGATCGATAGAGAGTGACGTCTGCAAAAGGTGTACCATCAACTCGAAGATGAGTATCGGCTTTTAGAGGAGTGTACACTGGTTTTGATTCGTGCATGGAGGCTCGCTCAAGTATTTTCCGAGCATATTTTGTTTGACTCAGAAAAATCCCGTCTGAAATGTGTGACACTTCAATCCCAAGGAAGTAGCTTAATTTGCCCATATCTTTTGTTGCAAAGGTAGAGTTTAGTGCAGCTATAAATTTTAGAAGCAAGGTGGAGTTGCTTCCTGTAAGTATCAAATCATCGACATAGACGAGAAGAAATAAGGATGTTGTTCCACGGTGATAGAAGAACAGTGACGGATCGGACCTACTGCAAGTAAAACCAAATTTATGAAGGAAGGTGGCAAGTCGATGAAACCATGCACGGGGGGCTTGTTTGAGTCCGTATAACGCTTTGTTCAACCGACAGACATGATGTGGAAATCTCGGATCAACATAGCCCGGCGGTTGCTCCATATAAATCGTTTCCTGAAGGAGTCCGTTAAGAAATGCATTTTTAATATCAAGTTGATGTAGGGGCCATCCGCGCATAACGGCTATACTGAGAACCACTCGAACTGTAGTTGCCTTGACCACTGGACTGAAGGTAAGATCGAAATCCACACCCGGGAGTTGAGTGAAACCTTGTGCGACAAGGCGTGCCTTATGTCTCTCAAGGGTGCCATCGGAAAGTAATTTATTTCTGTAAACCCATTTGGATCCAACCACGTTGATATTGGGAGGACGAGGTACAAGAGTCCATGTTTGATTTGCATGAAGTGCCGCAATTTCGTCATCCATGGCTGCGACCCAATGTGGATGTTTAAGTGCCGATTTGAACCCTCGTGGTATAGTGTTGGCAAAAAGAGCAGTAATTAGGCCATTGGTTGCAAAATATGAAGGATATTTTGGTTTAAAAATTCCTGCGCGTGCTCTAGTTATCATATGGTGTTGAGTTGCCACTGTTGGAGGCGCGGCCGTTGGTCTGTCATTCGGTGTCGGAGGCGAATCCGGCTCGTGAATGGGCTCTTCAGGGATGGACGTGCATGGCGTGCATGCAAGCGTCGGATCGGCTGTGCATGTGCAATGTTGGGAATCGGAGGTTGTGCATGCAGCCGTCGGATCGGCCGTTGGATCGGCTGGGCATGCAGGCGTCGGATCGTCGTCGGAAATCGAAGGCTCGAAGAATGTGGAAGTATCCAGCGGGTTGATCGACTGAGATGTGTTGTCGCCGGAAAAAGGGTAAAATGATTCATCAAATTTTGCATGACGGGACATATAATAACGACGTGTAGATACGTCATAACACCGGAAGCCTTTATAATTGCTACTATATCCGAGAAAAATACAAGGAGTGCGGCGAGGGCTTAGTTTGTGAGCTGCATAATCCCGAAGACATGGAAATACCCGACAACCGAACGGATGGAAATTTCCATAATTAGGCATGGTTCCAAATAGTAGTTGAAAAGGAGACTTGTTATTGAGAAGTTTGGTTGGCACACGATTAATAGTGAACACTGCCGTGCTGAAGGCGTCCACCCAAAAACTCACAGGGACGTGCGATTGAAATAGCATAGCAAGTCCTAATTCAACTATATGTCGATGTTTTCGTTCCGCCCGACCATTCTGTGCTTGAGTATATGGGCAAGAAATACGATGTAAAATGCCATTAATGTGCAGAAAATCTTCCATTTTATGTTCAGTGAATTCCTTTCCTCCATCAGTTTGCAATATTTTTATTTTCCTCTCAAATTGATTTTCGACCATAGCTTTTAAACCAACAAAGACATTATAAAAATCATTTTTGTGGCGAAGAGGGTAAAACCACGTAAAGCGTGAATAATCATCAATAAATACCACAAAATAAGAGTAACCATCAGTGGAGTTAACTGGTGATTTACCCCATAAATCACAATGAATGAGATCTAAAACCTTATTAGCTCTTTTGGTATTTTCTGAAAAAGCAAGACGTTTACTTTTGGCTAGTTGGCAAGCAGTGCAAGAGACAGGATTAGGCAAAATAGAGGATACCGATAAGGCACCTTGTTTATTCAAAAGTGAAATAACATCATATGAGACATGTCCCAAACGAGAGTGCCAAAGAGCAAAAGATGCACGTAAATGACTATAAAGAGCTGATATAGACTGTCCACGACGAATGCGATAGAGTCCATTTTCATGTCTTCCTCTTGCCAGAATGTCCCTCGTTAGCCGACTCTGGATGACAAAATAATCATCAGTAAAGATAATTCTAACAGGATGATCTTTTGTTAGTTTACTAACAGATAAGAGGTTCTTTGCTATTTGAGGCACAACCAAGACATCCTTAACGGTAAGTGAGTCATTTATTTTGCAGTTACCAGTGTGAGATATATCAAGATAGGCACCATTGGCCACAGAGATAGCATCAATACCAGAGTAAGGCGCGAGGTCATTTAGGTTGTCGGGATTTGCAGTCAAGTGAGCGGATGCACCAGAGTCTAGATACCAGTCGGATGGTTGCGTAGAGACGTTGCATGATGCATGGAACGCATCTGCAAGATTGGCCGATATGGATGAGGCTGGCGGGTGATAAGTATATGAGCGATCAAAACGATAGTCACAGTCCTGCACGTAGTGACCGTATTCACGACATAGCTGGCATCTCGGAGTGCGTCGTGGTCCAATTTGGCCCCGCCCGCGGCCGCGATAATTATTGGAGCCACCACCGCGCCGAGCGCCGCGACCTGGCTGCGACGTAGGGTTCCGCCTGGATGAAGTGGCTGTTGAGAAGAAAGCGGCCGGTTGTGTTGGTGTTGGTTCCATTGAACGTTGAAATACATCTTGACTTTCTGCTTTTGATAGAAGATCTCGAAACTGAGGTAGAGGGGATTGATTGAACTGAGTAGTAGCAAAGCTGGAGAAGGAGGATCCCAATCCTCGAAGAAACCATAATACTTTGTCGGTATTATCGACCGGTGATCCAATGGCCGATAATTTGTCACATAGAGCTTTGAATGCCGATCCGTATTCAGTAACAGATTTCGTCCCTCGTTTTAGGGTTTGAAGTTCATCTTTGAGTTGAATTTCCCGTGCCTTGGACGTGTTTTGATATGCTTGTTCAAGCGCCACCCATGCCTCACGCGCTGTGTTGGAACCTAGGGTTTCGGCCATTGCCTCTTCCGATAGAGAAGATAGAAGAAGGCTCATAATATTTCGATCCTGAGTAATCCATTGAAGGTAATCCGGATTTGTTTGAGGAACTGGGCGACCACCATTGATGGGGGTTGATTGGATATATTGTTGTGGTTCCGTATGGGTGCCATCAACATAAATCATCAGATTTTGAGAAAGAAGGATTGATTCAACTTGCTTTCGCCATAACAGATAATTCGAGGACGAAAGTTTGATAGTGATCATATGAATAAGAGTCGCAAAAGGCAACGAACTCGACGCCATAGAGGGGCGGAGATTGGCCGCGGAAAAAGAAAAAGAGGAAGGGAGGGAGGCGGCCGTTTTTTTGTAGGGTTAGAGGATCTTGAACCCTATTCCGATACCATGTAAGATTAATGAAATCTCACCACACAAAATAATGTGTGTGTGTCTTGTATTTATAATAATAGAGGCAATATATTACAAGAATCCTACCATAAGGTAAATACCAAAAATAAGAGTCCTATACAAAATAATTCTATTTATTATTTACATGTGTTAACATTGAGAGAGAAGAGAAAAATCATGAGGTATATTTGTTCAAGGGCGGACTTGTTGAAAGCTCGTCCAGGCCTTATACATCATGCATTTTCCTACATATTTCAACAGATTTATGCATAAGTTTTGTACTAATTATGTATGAAATATATACATTTCGTGCATCAAAATTTCAATGCATTAAAATATGCAATATATGCATCAAAATATCGATGCATTAAAATATTAGATTATATGCATCATATTTTTGTGAGAATTAATGCATTGAAATTTTGATGCACGAAATGCATATATTTCATGCATAATTAGTACAAAACTCATGCATAAATTAATACTGTAAAGTACTACATCTATGTTGGTACTGCATAGAACGCCCCCCTATAGGTTTCTTTGATTGACAAAAAAATAAGTTGAATTGTGTGTATGTGTGGGATCAAAGTTTGGTATTTTGTGTAATATTGTGGATATTGCAAGGATGACGATTATGGAGGGTTTTTTATTTTGGGGCTATACATGTTATTATAACGAATCGAAAAGAAAAGTGTAAACATTATCTTGGGACGGAAGGAGGATTATTTAGTGAAAACTGAACAAATCGAAACAGAGTTAAATATATATTTTTTTAAAATAAATTTTCAGTTGTACTTCAGTTTTAGTAAAATTCAGGGATCTCAGTTTAGTTTTTTTATTTTATTTTTTATTTTTTTTATCTTTAATTTGGTTGGATCTTTTGCACATTCATACTGTCATTTATGTCTTTAATCTGATTGATTTAACTATGCAAGTGTAGTTATAAAATTTTAAGGTTGCGCTGTATAAGTATTGAAACTCAATGAATTGAGAATTAAAAATGAAGTAACTGTTGTATATTCAATTTAAGAAAGCGTTATACAAATTTTTCCCTTTAAAAAAAAACGTTATACATGCTGTCGTACTTAATTCAAATATATGCATTGGTAATAGAAACTCACAACAAACTGCAAGAATAAAAAAAAAAAAAAAAACGGGAAGCGTCGGTGGTCCAGTGGTAGGACGCCTACTCTCAAGACACTCCTTTGGGAGAGGTCTTGGGTTCTAACCCCACCAAGGAGGTGAAAGAAGAAGTTTTTCTCTTTATGATTCTCTAGCTCCCCGGGGCTAGCTCGAGCTACCGCTAATCAATGTTTAATCTCGCGTCAAGCGGCAGTGTGGGAGTATTTTCTTGCTGGGAACCCGGAGGTGCTGACCAATCAGTGGCTGTTCTCCCGAGAACTGTGCTGGAAATCTGAGGCGCTGTTAATCAGTTAAGAATTTCTCCTTGTGCGTAGAAGTGTACAGAAAAGACATTGGGAATCCTGGAATTGCTCGAGCGACTCGCGATTTATTTCTGTCAATGGGTTAGGAGTGGGTTCATTGAGGGATTAGGATTAGTCCGGCTAAGCTGGGATCACCTAGTTATCAAAAAAAAAAAAAATCTGTGTTGGATTTATTTCTGCTATTTTAATCTTAGTATGTTGTTGCTCCCCCGGACTAGTTTAATATGAGAAGTTTTCCTCTCTCAATGTTAACACACTTTGTGTAAGTAATGAGAGACGATAATTCACATTTAGCTAGTGGGTATATATATATATATATATATATATATAGATGCAGAGATATAATTGAATATATACTTACCAACCACCCATTAAATTTCCTGCATGTGTAAATAGATAGATAGATATATACTTATATACCTACGACATTGAACTTTTCATTTATTATAGTGATTTTCAAGTCTGCAACAATAATGATTTCTAATTTTGTACTCCCTCCGTTCCACCCATCTTGAGTATTTGCTTTTCGGCACGGGATTTAAGAAAATTTGAAAAGTAGTGTATAAAGTGATGGTATATATGAATATATATTATTTAAAGTTGTGAGAGATAAAAGTGTCTTAAAAAGGAAATGACTAAGTATTTTGGGACGATTCAAAAAGGAATATTAACCAAGATCGGTGGGACGGAGGGAGTACATCAGAATAGATATTTAATTACCCGAGGGGTGATAGGACAACACCCTGAACCACACTCCCATACACACTCCGTGCTTTATGGGTGTTGTACCGCATGCTTTACAGATAAAATATTCATAATAATATTATAATAAAATTAATAGTAAAGTACGCGGTACAACACTCATAAAGCACGAGTGTGTTTGGGGGTGTGGTTCAGAGTCCTATCATTTCTCTTAATTATCCTTTTCTTCCCTTTCAAATGCACAATAATCAACCACCTCCATTTTCTTTCCCCATAAATTGATCCCCTCCCATTTCCAAAAGAGAGGTGCTATTCCCCCCCCCCCCCCTGACACCCGCCTGTCTCCCCCCCCTCCTTCTTTTTTTTTTTCCCATTCTATCCTTATCTTAATATATTTAATATTAATATTATTTTTTGTTATTATTAAAATTAATAGTTTCTCATATTTTATATATTATTTTAAAATATATTTTACTTTATTATTATCAAAATTTTTATCACCATTTTTGAATTTTTATTTTACTTTATTATTATCAAAATTAAAAATTTCTATTATTTATTTATTTATTTATTTATTTTTATTTATATTATTTATGATTAAAAATAACTACGACACTATATAATAAATAATAAATGCGGAAAATACGATCAACATTGATAAATAAATTATTCAATTACATTATCTGGTCATCAAATCGAACCAAGATTGTATCCTTTCTCCATATGGATCAGCCCATCCTTTACAATCTTCACTCACATTATTCCACCATAAAAGTGGAATTGGTGGTACAGGATAATCGGAGTTCAAAAAAACTTGTACAAAGTGATTACCATTAACTAATGCAATTGCTATATGTTGACGTTGTTGAAACGGAATTGGAGCTGACCTTAATGGCAAGTGTGTATAACAACTTCCACTAAGAGGAGTAAATGCATGCAGCACAACATTATATCGTGTTGCAATGACAACCCCACACATAATGTCCATCCAACTCCACTGTGGTGCCGGAGATTCGAAGAAATTTAGTGCTCGCATCATATTATCGGCAACACCTCGTTCAAGATAAACACGATCGTAGAACTCCATATTTTGTTGAATTTCAAAGTAAAGATCTGCCCGAACCTGCTTCCAACCATCTTCTGAATTATACCCGACTTGTGTAGCTATCGCTCTGTATCATGATTACCATCCCCAAGAACATCAATCGTATGACCGACGTGACTGATATGCACCTGGCATTTGTGTGATATATGGATCATTGATTCTTTTTCCTGAATTTCGTGTACGAGTGTTCGTAGACTCAAAGCAAGAGCGCATCCTCGGCTGACTTTGCTCTTTTTTACTAGGCCGACCTTTGTTTTTTGTGTTGTAGGGTGGTTCTTGATATTTGCAGTTAGATGGATCTACCATGTCAATCATTTTATCTAACATATGATATCTCATGGCTGGATCCATTTTATCCAACTGCGTCTTTAACGTTGTCATTCTATCGGGAGATCTCGCCTCATTTGGCAAAGCAGAGGTCATGGATAACCTTTTCCAGTGGCAGTGGATCTCGTCAATTGGAATTGACAAGAATTGTGACTGATAAAACGATAAGCGATGCTTACATGGCAAACCATATACAAATTTGAAACTACAATTACAATTGTCCACATATTGTCCGTCGACCTTCTTCAACTCATTAGAGATCAGGTGGAGTGCCTCCAAGGATATGCAGCCTAGTAAATTTTCGTAGATTTCATCATTAAAATCATGACATCTCATAATACGTGACCTTTCAAATGATGCTTTGATATCTCCAAATTCCAGAATCAACATCTTGTCGATTTTTTCAACAGATGTGTCGATCGAAGACATCGTATCACCCAAATATTTTTTCAATCTTGAATGGTGACTCTACCCCGAAAATTTATAATATTGTGTTAGAATATGAAATCAAGATGGATAAATACTAGTATTTTAAGTACATAACATAATACCTTTGACTTGAACGACATCCGATGTGCATATAATTATTCGTCCAAGCGTAGACAAATCGATCATTGTAAGGCAATAACCATGTTGACCATAGATAGTCTATCACTTTGCACGATTTATATTTATCTATCAACAACTTCCATTCATGTTCAAAAGAACCCATATCGATGACATATAAACTTTGTGCCAAGACCGATTAAAGTTACTCCATTCGGCACCTAAGAAGGGACTCGCATTTTTCATGACATTTTTATTTATGTGCCATATGCGAGATAATGTGATGTGCGTTGGGAAAAACTTCTCCTATTGAAGATATTAGTGCCAAATCTCTATCAAGAATAAGCACAGATGGCATTAATGCCCCTTTTTCAAGCATAATTTTTTTTAGACAATTTAAATGCCAAGTGTATCGTTCTGTTAGTTCATCACACATATAGCCAAACATAAGTGAATAAGTTAGCTTCGTGGATGTGATACCCACGACCTCCAAGAAAGGACCCGATATTCGTTCGTCTTGTAAGTGACGTCAATAACGAGTACCGTAGGAAATTGCGCATATAACTCAATACTATCTCTATGAATCCAAACAATATCTTTAATTGCTTGTGTCTCCGGATGCACACGGTACATATGAAAATAACCTGCATGTACCAAAAATAGTTAGTTAATAGATGGACAAATTATATTAATATTTCAAATGGAAAAAAAACTTAATTACCTTTATGAATTAATTGAGATAAAGCATATTGGACGTTGCTTAACAAACCCTTTTTGGCCTTCCTTTCGCTTTGTACCGCATTGTAAATACTTTTAATGCTGTAGTATTAGATGGGTCACGTTCCTTCAAGGCGCTCGTAATAAACCGAGGAGCGAATCTCGGCCATTTTACTCACAATGCACTTTTCATCTCGTGTTAGTCTTGATGTGTACTCATGACCCTTCTAAATATTGTCTTTGGGCATGATTATGCTCTCCGCACACAACAAGAATTCCCCACAAAATACCATCTGGAGGAATCGGTACACCTCGTAGAGAGAATGGACAACCATTTTTTTGTACTAGTACATCTTTTTAAAGTTTCTCCACTTTTTAAATATCTTGGTGGTTGATATTTTCCTCCCTTTTCACAAATTAGAGTGCATTTCGGGAGTTTGTTACCTATTTTCTTTGCAGATTTATCAATAACTATGACGAATCCATTTTTTCTTCCGGTCGTCCTCACCCAATCTAACATCGCATCTCTACTTTCAAAAATCTGTAAAAAAATAAAAAGAGTAAAACTGATTAAATGAGCAATATATATACTAAACTAATTAAATGAAAAGAGCAAACCAGAAAAATATATTTATACGAAAAAAGAGCAATATATATATATATATATATATATATATATATATATATATATATATATATATATATACCAAAAAAATGATGAAACACAAAAAAAAAAGATATTTACACAAAGTCGTACCTGATCAGTGATAAATTCACACGACATATTCCCCTTATTTCTGAATTATATTCTTCCATTTATTATAAACGAATAGTGTTTCAGAAATGTGAACAAATAAGTGATATTACATGAGAAATTTAAGAAGAAAATATAGAGAGATAATGAGTTATATTTCTTCTTCACTCCCTATTTATAGCCAAACAAGATTACTAAATAATAAAAATAATTGACATGACAATTCAATAGGTAGTATAGATTAGGGAACTATTTTGGTGAAAGACTTTGAAATGACAATTCAATAGGTAGATATAGGTTAGGGAACTATTTTGTTGAAAGACTTTGAAACGACAACTCAATTGGTATTTAATAATAATAATAATATATATCAAAATAATATGGAAAAGGGTTGTTTTTGAAATATATGGAAAATATTTGTTGGTGAATTTTGGGATAAACTCGGTCTTTTTATCGGAATCGACTCCATCGAATAAGACTCATCGCGCGGTGAGGTCCGTCGCTTTTTGGCCAAAAAACGACGTTTAGGCCTTCGATTTTGCTTTTTTCTGTTTTTAGGGACTTAATTGTAATTTTCTAAAAGTTTGTGTGGTTATTAATTGCCGTGATTTTAACTCTAGCTTCCATAGGGTATATATATATATATATGCGTGTAAGGCCATTATTTCAGACGTTCAATGAATTGAAATTTTCTCTAAATTTTATTGAAATTCTTAGATCGGTTGAATCTAGATCTGTTCGAACATATTTTCTAAATATTTTTTTAAATATAAATATATTTTATAGAAATAAATTTATAAATTCGTAAAAAAATTATCGAAAAAATATCAGTAAAAAATTGAAAAAAAATTAAAATACTATATATATATATATATATATGTGTGTGTGTGTGTGTGTTAAAAAAATGGGAGGGACAAAAAAGACATTTTAGTCTTTTTTGTCAAGAGAGGGGGGGATTAGCAAAATAGGGGGGGGGGGGGGGATTGTTGCCCTGCATCTGCCACAGAAATGTCCCATCAACAAATTTTCCATTTCCTTTAACCCCCAATTTTAAGTCCACTTCCTTCAAACACGCCACCCTCCAAAATTTTGACCTGCTTTTAAATATGAGAGAGACAGATGCAAAAACACGGCGCCACACTCCAAAATTAATTATGTTTAAATTAATTACACTAATTATTAATTAATTAAATTGCAGGTTATACAATTGCATTTCGGAGTGATTAAAACACGCCACCCTTCAATATTAATTTTTTATAAATTAATTACATTCCATAGAAATAAAGGAGTAAATAAAAAAACAACTACAATCTCGCAACACATGCAAAATCACGTTACCGTTCATGGTACACCCCCTAGTGCACCAATCTGCACCGTCCATGCAAGCCACGTGTAGTGCATCCGACAGGGGATGTACTATGGACCCAACCCAAAATCACCATCATCAACACCAGAAATATATAAAAAGATTCAACCCTAAACACAAGTAATTAATTTGGAGCCATGGAAAGAAAAGTTGTACTCTAAAAATAATATTATTCGAAATCCATAGCATGCTATGTCTTGTATATATGCATCGGATTCAGGTGCACCAACATAATGCATTTTCAAAACGTGTAAGTATATTTTACGAATACAGGTTGCACAATCGCTACTTTTTAAAATGGTACAATATGCAGTGTACGGTGCACCTGGTTCACAGAAGCCCCCGACTCAAAAAAATTAATCACACCAATCAAATGAATTTTTAGATCTAGTGTGAAAGTATTGAATTAAAAAATTATTAAAATATGATGCTAGACATATAAACCTGATGTAACGCTTATAAGAGATAGGATTAAAATGATAGAGTAACCAAAATTTGCCATTGTGAATTTGTGATATAATAAGTCTATAAAAGTTGTGTGAGTAGACGGCCTTGAAGTGAAGGTACCCCATTTATATGTATATAGTTGATAATTGGTAATTTATGGTAAGGAAATTAATTAGCTAGCTAGCTATCTCAAGAATAAAGTTTCAATATAATTAATTTGTATTTTATCACTAACATGCCTACTTACTATAATCCCAAACAACTAATACTACCGTTAACTACTACTACTACTACATACAAAATGCAAATATTGCCCAATTTCTCACACAATTTATGACATGCATTTCAACATCACTATACCAAATTTCAAAACAAAGCTTAAATCAAGATTCAAACTGATGCAATCAACATAAAAAAATTAAACAAAAAAAGCAAACCTCCTGGCTCTTTTGGGATCAATCAATGCAAGCTTCACAAGCCATGGGAGCGGATCACTACCAAAAAAAGGACTTTAGCCGACGACGCTTTAAAAAACGGCCGACGACTTTCTTGTGTCGTCGGCTAAATTTTGGACTTTAGCCGACGATCATTATCATGGTCGGCTAAACCCTTTTAGCCGACAACTATTCTCCAGGTCATCGGCTAACCTACAACCAAGTTGTCGGCTAAAGTGTTTAACTTTAGCCGACAACATATTCGTCGGCTAAACCCCAAAATCTATATATATACACATATATTTTTATAAAACTATATATATATATATATATATATTTATAAATTAGAAAGCAAAACATATATAAAAAAAAGTCTTTAGCCAACAACAGCATCAAGGCCGTTGGCTAAAGAGGAACGGTCGGCGATTTTTACATGTCGTCGGCTAAAGTCTCTATTAAAAACAACCACCAAAACATCTTCTCGCTCGGCCTTTCGTCCTGCTCGTTGTGTCCTTGTCCAGCCCGTCGTCCGTCGTCCGTCGTCCGCCGCCCATTGCCGTCGTGGACTTGTGCTCGCCGTCGGCCTCAACTCCAGAAGAAGCCCTAATTCTCTTTGTTCTTCAGGTTAGCTTCTTCCTCTTCCCATCTTTTCACTCTTTTCTGGGTGTAAGAATATATTTGGTAAAATTTGTTCTTTCTATTCCTTTAATTTTTTCTTTACGTGTTTTGAGATTTGATTTAGCCTGTTTTGAGATAGTTTTGACAATTCAGTTGTTTCTTCATTGGACCCTTTTTTTTAGTTTTGCTACAATTCAAATCAAATAGTATCCTTTGCCCTTGATTGTGATTTGATGAATCATTTCGGAAAGTTCAGTGGGTTTGAATAATATTTCTCTATCAAGTCTTGAATTGAAGCATTTAGTACAACGACTTTCACTATTAATCGGGTATCTACTCCTTTACTTGGTGATAAATCTGCATTTCAGTTGCTATTGGGACTTCACTTAGTTTTGCTAACTTTCATCCATTTGGTTGTCACTGTCTTCGGGATTATGCTACTAATAAGCTCAGTCCGTGCATTATTTCTTGCATTTTTTTCGGCTACAACAAGTAGAAGGGCTTCCGTTGTATTCATCCTCAGACATCTCGAGTTTATTGTCACACCATGGTAAATTTGATGAACCCAATTTTCCATTTACTAGCATGACTACTGATACTAACCTTAATGTTGTTCTTTCTATTCCTTTAATTTTTTCTTTACGTGTTTTGAGATTTTATTTAGCCTATTTTCTGGTTACATTTTGTTAGCTGAGAAGGTGTTTGGTTATATTTTAATGGTTACCCTTTTTATTAGAAGGAAATAGAAAACGAATGTATTATACGTGAATCCTTCTGATTAAATATTAGGACTAACATGATCATGGCAGTGTTTTTCAGTGATCATTTGTCATTGGTTCTGTTCTTGAGATGACGGGACTGATTTCTTGGTGTGAAGATTGATTATTTGGGAAGTCTGGAAAGAGCGTTTTTGTTGGAGTTTTTAGTGAATGTATATGCGGTTCCAATGCGGCATATATTATGTCTTTGTTCATAGGTTTACTTGGTTATGTTCCTTTTGTGATACTCACTTCCTCTTATTGTTCGACTATGGTGTTCGACTGTTTTCTGGTTTTGATTTCACTTAGTTCTTAGTCTTATCACTAAACTTCTGTCGGAATTAGTGTATAGAAATGGTGATATATACTGCTTAAAAATTGCTTTGGCTGGAGCTTTTAGGTTTCTTTGTCTTCATTATTTTCTTTCTTCCTCCAAAGTTGCAAGTTCAATTATTCATTGAAAACAATTGCAATAGCTTATGCACTATAAACCTAGCATTGAGTTGTTAAAAATAATATAAAATGTGAAGTTGGTCGTAATGTGCTTAATTTAAGGGCATTAGAGCTCTACTCATTGAATTTCAGATCTTATTCTGAATTAGGGCATTATGGCTTAATTCTGAATTTGAATTTCAGATCTTAATCTTGTGAAATTGTTTGCATTAGATGCTTGAAATTTATCCTTTTCCTAGAACAAACTACATATTTGTGTATATTTAATTATGTTATTTGTGTTGTTCATTTTAATGCAGGCACACATGAGTAAAGTAACAAAAATGTTGGGATTTGGTAAGAAAAAGCAGATTCGGGAGTTAGTTCTGCAGCTTCTAGCCACGCGGGATCTAAGGAACCCCCGCCCTTTTATATAGGTAAGACTACGAGTCGTGCACATAAGATACTGGAGGCTAGTGGGATTCATACACCGACAGAACCTTCTCGATTATCTAAAAGCTTAGATTTTCCGGACCAGGAGACGCTGTCCACACCTACCGCTACCCCGACGACCACTCCAGCACCTCGTATGCCTTCTATACATCGGCCTGACCCTACTCCTTCCACTACAGGGCATGTAGATAGTTCGTCAGAGGTACCACACGGTCCGCCCCCGACTCTTTTAATTCCACCCATGGTACCGGCCATTCCTGATGTCGAAGATATGGGTCGACCACTCACAACCAGTTTGATAAGCCCTACAGAGGCTTACATATTTGTTCCATGGTCCGAGGAGAAAATATGGCGCAATGCTAGACGGTCGAAGGGCAAGCTTGTGGAGGATCTTCGATCTGAAGCAGATGACTTGGCACGGCTGTCGACATCTGACAAAAATAAGAAGAAGACTCGGGGATCATCTAAGTGTTATGTACTTGACAGACATGTTTCGGATAATAGTCGTCACACCATACCGGTTAATAAGTATGGAGCCCCCGTATTGTCTTCTGACGGCGCAGTTGCATATCGTCGATATATAGGAGTTCTCATTCGAGATAGAGTTCCAATGTTGTGGGCCCAGTGGAAGGACGTGCCGATGTGTGTGAAGGAAAGCCTAAACAATGCTATGTCGGTAAGTATTGATATTAGTGGTTTCCTATCCTTCGCTCATTGATTTATTGATATTATTTTGATGAAGTCAGATTATATTGCCATGTTTCTAAATTGCAACCCCCTTACCCCCACCCCCACCCCGACATATGCTTGTATTTTGCAACCTGCACCTATTGAAAGGGGTATTTGTATAACAAATATAAACCAAAATAGGTATTTGTGATTTTTAAGGACAGTTATAAATACTACCCTGGAATGTTAGCCTCATTACAGGAAAAAAAAGCAGTTATCTTTCAAAATTGCAGACACCCCCGAAATATTTTCACATTTTACAAATTGCACCTACTGGGATGGTTGTTTGTATAACTAAATGGAGACTATCAATGTAATTGCCATGACCTCAGTTGGTCTTCTTAATGGAGACTAGGTTGAAGGCTACAGAAATGGAGACTATCAGAATAAAGTGTGGGTTCAGTTCAGGACTTGCAGTTGACTGTAATGGTCTGGGTCATGGCAATTACATTGAGAATAGCACTACTATTCTTCTATAAGGTTAAAACTTGAAACTAATCACTCTCAAATATCCCATTCAAATAATAGAATAATAATATTAATAACTAACTACTACTAATAATAATAATAAAAACATTCTGCACACAATTGGAGAAGTGTTCGATAAAATGCTTCAATGAGTTTTGTTTATGATTGTAATAAATGTAGGTTATTCGAATCTTGTTTATGTTCATTGTAGGTGTGATTTGATATTCCTCCATTCCTACTACATACTTGGTGTGATGAGGAGCAGTCCACCAAGTAAATAATGTTAATAATAATGTTCTCGAGTTATTTATTGGTATTGGTGTAAGTATTTGATATTTACGATATTTTTGTTGCTTGTATAGGTACAAGTCTAAAAATGAGTTGCATCTATTTTGGGAGACTTGTGGTGGAGACCGCGACGCTTGTCCTATAGAATTCAAATACCGGGAACACGAGTGGAATTGGCTTTGCATCCATTTTAACGACCCCACCTTATATATTACTAATTGTATTGTTATTTATTAGGTTATTGAAATTAGTTAAAAGTGTTATATAACATTTCTTTAACAAAGTCGAAAGATATTTAATGCCGAAATAGTTTATAATTGATTTGACATAAATCTTTTGTAGACGACTAGTACAAAAAACAAGATCAATTGTGGTCGTCTGACGGTCGTTGGCATGTGTTGCTCACGAGGCTACTACTTCGGACCAAGTGGACAATGCATTTACGTATGTGTCTAAAAAAACATATCCACAAAATATTGACGAACATGTAAGTAAAAATAATTAATTCCTAAAAATTGTTATTTTTCTCTTAGTGTATAACATATGTATTTTTTCCAACCTTTATTCATATCCAACGGTTTATTTTTTCTTGTAACTTAGGAGAGAGTGAGGACGGAGTCTCAGACTATCTTGGCACAGATTGTGAGGGAGCAGTTTCCGGATTTAGCAGAGGCAGATCTTCCTGCAGCTATTGACATGATCGATCAGTTCGATCCTTACGTCAGGTCTAAGGTGTGGGGTACCTTGTATACTCCTAAAGGGAGCCGATTTCATACGCGGATGATGGGGTCCGAGGGACATAGATTGTTGAAGGATACACCGGGCTTCCAACGTCGTCGGAGTGATACCAATAGAGCTTTCCTAGAGGAACAGTTGAGGATGGCGAATGAGCTTCGAGTTGAGGCAGAAAGGGAGGCTGTTGAGAAGATGGCTAAGTTCCAGGAAGAGCAATGTCAAATGAAGATCCAGCATCAGCAGGCGATGGCGCGTCAGCAGCACGAGACACAGATGATGTGGGCATATATGGCCTCACTTAGTCAGACTATGACTCAGTAGGGATTTCAACCACCACCACCACCTCCATTTGTGCCTTCACAGACTATGCCTCCATTTGTGCCTTCACAAACTCCGCCACCATCATCAGAGCACCATGCCGATCCCTCAAATGATGGTAGTGATTCTATTTATCGTGATTTTCCGACTCTTTAGCTAGTTATTTTTGTATTTTAATTAGTAATTAGTATGTGGAAAACTATGTTAGATCTACGTTTGTTGAAGACTGGTAATGTTTATCGTAATTTGAAAACAATGGTAATGTTTGTCTATACTTATTTGAGTATATATGTAGTTGTGATTTGGAGTTGTATATTGTTATTGTTGGTGTATATTGGTGTTTGGTTGATGTTAGAAATAGGTTTTTAAAAATAAGTTTTGGTAAAAATAAAATCTGGATTTTTTTTTTAAAAAAAGACTTTAGCCGACCACTTAAGTGTCTGCCGTTGGCTAAAGTATTTTTGATTTTTTAGACGACAACGCTAATTTCGTTGGCTAAAGCGGGTTTAGCCGACCGCTGTAGTTTGAACAACTCTAATTTCGTCGGCTAAATCAGCTTTAGCCGACCACTGTAGTTTTTGTACTTTAGGCGACCACAAACAAAGTGGTCGGCTAAAGTCCAACTTTAGCCGACCACCTTCTAAAAAGTGGTCGGCTAAAGTTTAGCCGACGGACATTAGCCGACCACTTTGGACTTTAGCCGACGACTTTTGGGCTTTAGCCAACAACTATTTGTGGTCGGCTAAACCCTGATTTTTGGTAGTGGATCCCCTGCTGGGCTTGAAAACCCAGCACCCCTACTGGGCACAATCTGCACCCTCCATTTTTATGTGATGGGTAAATCCAACTGTTCAGTATATCAACAACCCCTACCTCATAACCCCTACTAACTCCCCAACCCATACTATCATTTTTTACACTACTTTTGTGCCCAGTACGACTCGCACTCGAATACCCATCCATCGAATTGCTATGCCGGTGTCTCCGCCCCGAACCCCCCTCCACCGTCGCCGTCGCCGGCTGACCATCCAACCCCATCGCGTTAAAAAAATCGAAATCCATCGATAAGCATCTCAAATGGGCTTCAGGCCGCGCCCCATTAATCTTCCCGGACTGAGTCGCCGGCGGCAGCACGGTATGGCGAAGGGACAAAGGTCGGGGAAGCAGAAAAAGATCGTCGACTAGGCGCGGCGGTGCTGGGCCCAGCGGGTCGGGGTGTTGGGCATAAGGTCGACTTCGACCCAGTCCGGGGGTGCGGGCTTCTGGGAATGGGCTTTCCGGCGAACTTGAGGTCCACCATTTCGAAGTGAAAGATAATTTGGAAGTGGAATTTTTGGTAGGAAAAAAGAAGTGATTGAGGTTTTGAGGGGATAAAAGATGGAGGAATTGAACAATTGAGGAAAAGAGAGAAAACTTGTTTTGCCCTTTTACATATACTATTATTCTTTTTTACCCCAAGTTTAGCAACAACTCTTTTGATACCCAAATTATCGAAATTGACCTTTACTCGAATAAATTCGAGTCATTTATTGTAATTTCGAGTAATATAATTTCGAGTCAACTTCAAAAAAAATACAGTATTGAGGAAGGTTGATATTCGAGTAACACGTAATAGCAATTTGTGTAACCCGAATTCTACTTACACAATACAGATCGACCGAATTCGGGGTAATTCGGGTTATACGAGAGAATTCGGGTTACACGACAACAATTCGGGTTACCCGAAATTTCGAGTCACACGCTTGTCGGGTCATGAAATTGAAATCGGGTCACACGCTTGACGGCTCGGGTCACACGAATTCGAGTTACCAAAATTTCGAGTCAAACGCTTGTCGGGTCACATGATTTTGAGTTACCCGAAATCTCGAGTTACCCAACGAAGTTTTTTCGAGTCACTCATATCTGACTCGGGTTACCCGAATGATCTCGATAACTCGATTAACCCAGTAATCGGAGTAACCCGAAAGATCGCACGAGTAACCCGACGGTTACGCGAAGCATGACTCGGTAACTCGATTCGGGTAACTCTTAAATCGGGTAACCCGGATGGTTTTCGAGTTACATTTTGGGTGAGTTGCTCGAGTAACTCGAGCAAAACTCGAGTTTTAGAATAGTAAGTACCATGCTCAGCAAGCCACAACATTCATTAAATTGAACTATCTCTCAGCAATATTTTCATCTTTCTTTTCTGATATTATCTCACCAATATTTTTACCTTTCTTTTCTGGTAAATTATCTCACACCAGGAGCTCTCTCACCTCGAAGAACAAGGATTGTTTCGACTGCAGAAAATAAATTGTATATTTATAGCTCAATTTCAAATAATGTTTATACTTAAAATATCAAAATATATTCAAATACTATTTAACTGTGTAATTTTTTAGTTAATAACCTAAATTTTTTATATTATTTGACAAATGAGTTTTTGGAAAAAAGTTATCTTTCATTTTAATGGCAAGTGGCAAGATTTAGACTATCGCGGTGGAGAAGAACAAATATTGCATGTGCCCGTTGGTGTGAGCTATGCAACATTACTAGATAATGTCCACTGTATTGTTGAAGCTGATAGAACAAAACATGTTTATGTTTTATTCTCAATTGATTGTGATGGGAACAAAAAGAAGAAAGATGAAGATAAAGAATGATTCTGATATAAATTACTTGTTCCAACTCAATGTTGAGCCTGTGATTTTTGTTAGCCGTCAGAATGCAACTAGCATTTATTCCAACAGCTCCCTCATTTGGTCCACAATTTGACTTACCTGGATTTAGCTCTTTTCCGGTACCGTACAATTCTAATCGTATGGATTATATGACTGATTGGAGTTCAAGCATGCAAATTCCTCAGGAATTTGATGGTTCTCGATTTGATGGTTGTGGTCCTTCAAATAATGTATGTGATGTTGGTGGTAATTGTGGCGGTGGTGGTAGTGCTGAAGATGGTAATAGTGATGATGATAATGTGGACATAAATATCGATCTCGAAGATGCCGAGGTTCAGAGACATTGGTTTGAAAAATTTTGCAAATACGGTGAGAAAAAGGCATGTTCAATAAAAGATTGGTAAAAGAAGCAGAACCAGAACCAGAACCAGAATGAAGACGCTTTGATTTCGATCAATTAGTAGATGAAGAAGGTGCTTCAGCTCCTCCCTCTAGTCCTGGGTGGAAAATTCCAGGTAGACCTCAACATGTGTCTCTTTCTGAAGTTGATGATGATATGGATGAGCAATTTAATCCTGCAAATACATTATCTTTACAAAAAAGAGGATATGTATTTCTTTCCAAAGATAGATTGAAGAACGCTGTTGGGCGATATCATTTGGAAAAGAAATCTGACTATCGTACTCTAAATTCTGATAAGCAGCGCTATTTTATCGTTTGTGCAGATGAAACTTGTAATTTTTTGTTGAGCGCCTCCGGGAGGGGTGGATTTTGGAGAGTGCACTCACTGAACGAGCATACTTGTCATTTTGACCCAAATCGCAAGGCACCTAAGCAGTTGCCTTCTAAGATGCTCGGTGAATACATGTCCGACAAACTATTAGTGGAAGGACAGATTATGACTCCGAAACTTGTGTAGGGTCAACTTAAGAATGAGCATTGTTGTGTCACGATTTATTCATCCCGACAGGCGATCGACTATAAGGCCGAGCGACCAAGTCAACTCCAGCCAGACCCCGACTAGCTCGCCAAGTCGAAGATATCAAACCACCATCAGGTACCTAGCGATCGACTCCCAGGGCGATCGCCCTTTGGCAGCTGGCGATCTGCTCTACTAAACCGGCTAAGGGCAATCGACCTGCGCCCCGAGCAGAGACGATCGCCCGTTAAAATCATCCAGGACCGGATCTCAGGAAAGCACCCACGTGCAGATCCACCAAAGGCGCTGACGAGATCTTCGCCAGCAGATAAGATCTTTTGCTGACAGACAAGACATTTGACCACAGCCTGTCACCTACCTCACCTACCAGCAGGCGCGCCGAAAGTTGTCAGTGGGACCACCCGCGACAGCAACTCAGGACGCGTGTAAGCTCCCCACTGGACCGCACAGCTGATCGCCACAAGAACTCCCCGCAGCTTTGAAGGGACAGCCCATGTGCTAAAAGACGATCGCCCGATTATTATATTGCAAGAAAGGCGATCGCCGGCGGATCCAAGCCCTATAAATAGAGAACCTCCTCCTACCGGGAAAAAGGTTCTCGCTTCTGCTCTCGATCGAACTCATTTGAACCAACGGCTGAATTCACTCTACAGTTCCTGGCCATCGAATATACAGCTCAATTCATTCGACCTACGCCGAGTCCATTCTCTCACATTCCGATACATCCACGGAAATACTGAAGAACACACACACATCATCAAGTTACCGGCTATCTCACCGGAATCCGTCTCAGGACTTCTCTCTCCAAATCTCTCGTCCAGAAGACGATCGGCAGAAGCAGCAAGTCTCCACTAGACAGATTCCAAGGGATTCACAAGCCCAGAAGCCCAAACATCCAGCTATATACTCGCCGTGAGAGGCGGTCGATCTCTCACCGCCGCGACTGTTCATCACCTTTGTTACAAGAACTCACAGAGCATCAAATCTGGTTCTTCCGGCAATCTACACGCTCACTAGCTAAGATAACAAGAAACTTTACACTCATTGTAATTGTATTCTTACATTAATACTTGTATCTCCGAATATCGGTATTAATAATATCTCGCGAGAGCATTCAAGCCCGGGACTAACAACCCCGGCAAATCTTGTGTTATTTATCTTTCTCTCGGAAGTGCTCTTGCATTTGTTTGCTATCCCATCCATTCCAGCAATATCTATCTCCGGATAATATTTTGGGTAGCAACAAGCATTGTTTGACAATCCGTTATGGCTTGGCATTGAGCATTAGCAACCATGCTATCTCGGTGATAATGTAGACCATCAAGATTCTTTCAGAATGATCCCATCGTACTTGTATGTTGGAGGTGACGAATCCAGGTACCATAACTGATTATGTGGTTGATGCAAATACTGGAAAATTTAAATACATGTTTTATGCTTTGGGGGCTTCGGTATCTGGATTTCATTATGCTGGATCAATTATTGCTGTTGATGGGACACACCTTAGTGGTAAGTATCGAGGAGTATTATTTGTTGCTGTTACAAGAGATGGTAACAATCAGATATTTCCACTTGCTTTCGGGATTGGCGACGTCGAATGCGATGAGTCGTGGGTATTTCATGTACAAATTGAAAGAAGTCTTTGGTTGTCCAAGGGACCTCTTGATTGTTTCAGACGGACACAAATCCATAGCAAATGCTATAGGAGAGGTATTCCCACTTTCGCATCACGGGTTATGTTGTTACCACGTTCAGAAGCATTTGGTTAAATATGGTCAACATGTGGTTGCAATTTTCAATGCTGCAGTTTACAGCTATCATATTGAGGACTATAATAGGCATATGGAAAGTTTAGAAATAGCATGTCCAGCTCCAGCTACCTACTTGAAAGAAGCTGTCGGTGAAAATAAATGGACTCGTGTGAAGTGCCCAGTCCGTCGATTTGAGGTTATGAATTCAAATATCGTTGAAAGCATGAACAACCGTCTTCTCTCGGCTAGAAGACTGCCCGTTTCTGCACTTCTCGAGGTATGACGAACCGTGGTAGAAGAATGGATATCTGATCGACATAAAAATACAAATGAGTCTCCCGGACCTTTAACGCATCATGCATACGAGATATTGATGAAGGCAGTCGGAGCTGGATCGAACATGAACGTTCAATTCCTTAGTGATGGGGTGTTCAAGGTGACCTCTAACAGGAAAAATTATGTTGTGGACTTAAGAGAGCAAAGATGCAGTTGTATGATGTTCCAGCATGATATGATCTCGTGCAATCATGCCGCTGCAGCTATAAGGTACCTAAATCACGACCAAAATATGTGTATACATGATTACTATAAAGTGTCCATGCTTCGCTAATGTGGGGACGGTCTGTGATTCCAATACCTCACTCAAGTGATTGGTTCATTCATTCTAACATCAATGTAAAAGTTTGTGAACCACCAGACCATCCGAGGCAGGCAGGGCGACCAAAAGAAAGGAGACACACATCAGGGTTTGAGTCCTCGACTCATACCCATAAAGTTCAAACATGCCTTAGATGTGGAGGCACAAGGCACAATAGAAAGACTTGCACGACAGTTATTCCCAACTATTTGAGGATTTCACAATGCAACCAACTCCATCTAAAAAGGGACGTGCAAAAAAAGTGTAGTATATGTCATTCTGTTGCCCACACTGCTCCAAAATGTCCAACTAAGCATCGTTTCGACCTAAATGAGCCCCCAATATAAAATTAGTTATATTTATTTAAAGTATTTGTATGTTTTTATTTCGGGTATTAAAATTGAAGCTTAAAGTATTTGTATGTTTCAAATTGCAAATTGATTAAGTTCAACTTGAAACCAATTAAGTTCAATTTGAACCGATTAATTTCAATTTCAACCTATTAAGTTCAGTTTCAACCGATTATGTTCAAATTTCAAATTGATTAAGTTAAAATTGAATCAATTAAGTTCAATTTTAACCGATTAAGTTTAATTCCAAATTGGTTAAGTTCAATTTCAATTTTGTTAAGTTCAACTTGAACCAATTAAGTTTAATTTCAACCGATTAAATTCAATTTGAACCAATTAAGTTCAAATTTCATTTTAATTAAGTTAAAATTGAATCAATTAAGTTCAGTTTGAACCGATTAAGTTCAAATTTCAAATTGATTAAGTTAAAATTGAATCAATTAAGTTCAATTTGAATCGATTAAGTTTAAATTTCAAATTAATTAAGTTAAAATTGAATCAATTAAGTTCAATTTGAACCGATTAAGTTTAATTTCAAATTGGTTAAGTTCAATTTCAAATTGGTTAAGTTCAATTTCAAATTGGTTAAGTTCAATTTGAACCGATTAAGTTCAATTTCAACCGATTAAGTTCAGTTTCAATCGATTATGTTCAAATTTCAAATTGATTAGGTTAAAAATTGAATCAATTAAGTTCAATTTGAACCGATTAAGTTTAATTTCAAATTGGTTAAGTTCAATTTCAAACTGGTTAAGTTCAATTTGAACCAATTAAGTTCAATTTGAACCGATTAAGTTCAAATTTCATATTGATTAAGTTAAAATTGAATCAATTAAGTTCAATTTGAACCGATTAAGTTCAAATTTCAAATTGATTAAGTTTAAATTGAATCAATTAAATTCAATTTGAACCGATTAGGTTTAATTTCAAATTGACTAAGTTCAATTGAACTGATTAAGTTCAAATTTCATATTGATTAAGTTCAATTTGAACCGATTAAGTTTACTTTCAAATCGGTTAAGTTCAATTTGAACCGATTATGTTCAATTTCAACCGATTAAGTTCAATTTGAACTGATTAAGTTTAATTTCATATTGATTAAGTTAAAATTGAATCAATTAAGTTCAATTTGAACCGATTAAGTTTAATTTCAAATTGGTTAAGTTCAATTTAGGAAAGAAAGCTATTCGTACACAATAATTATTATATAAAAAGAATCGTTATCTACTGATTTGGAATATTTATATACATGTATATCACTAAAAGAAGATATCACTAATCTCTATCATCCCACCGTATAAACAAACTACTAGGATCACACACTATAGTATCTACATCATCGCTAAACCTCCATATATCTCGGGCCAAACGTTCTCTAAATGCATAAATATCCGCCTCGGTCTTTCCATGAGAGAAAGACTGCTGAACGAGAGACTCTAAAGTCCGTATAGAATACGCACCACAAGAGGTCGAGTCATCCTGTACATAGCATAAATCCTTCCTCGATGTAGCAACTCGAAACGTAGTAACCACGGTGATATCAGGGCGGCGCTCGTAAAATCTAAAACGCTGTAGAATGGTAGGAATTAAGCGACATATACCCGATGCCTGCAGCGATCTCAACATATAATATGCATCATGTTCCTGCGCCAGAGAATCATGCATGATGATGATACCCTCCTCGAATATAATGCGGAGAACAACCCAGTGTCCGCTCGAGGACTCTGGAGACGTATTCCAGATGGTCAACACCTGGATTGTTCAAAAAGTACATTGTCAGCACAATAGTACACGAATAACTAATACAAATAAATAACAAAACATGCAATAAATTATCACCTTGCGTAACTTCCACCAAGGGCGATGATCGCCCCAAAATGGTCTCAGACCGTGAACGTGGCTGATCAAGAAATCGAGATCATCATCGTCAATACTCAATGAACCTCATCTCCTATTGGAGTTATTCCATACATTGATACACGTAGCGTAATATAAAATAATTTTATCAGTAACGAAGCACTCAATTAATATGGAATAAATTTATTAATATTTTTTCATTACCAAGAAGCTCGTATGAACCAAAACCGTCTGAGCAGCCCAATCATCGAGCCATCGCACACCAACAAATCCGGGATCAAACTGTAGGATCCCCATATATGCATCCAGATGCTGGATACCATTTAAATTTCAAATAAATTAAACATTTTCAATAACTACACGTTTCAATAAGAGATTACGTACATATAAATTGAAAGACTTACTTCTGCATCTATCAATCTGGATCCGTCTTGTAGCATCAAAAACCAGGAGGCACTAGCTCCGCATGCAGCACCAACATTGGCATAATAATTTACTTTTTGTTTAAGTATGGAGAATTTTAGTAAATAATATTGAATTTACAATTTAACTCACCTCTCGCTGCTGGCCAACCACGTGCTATACGCGTCCTCATCCAAGTCCTTCCTCTTACGAACTACAGTGGTCGAGAAGGTGTAATGCGGTGTGTATGACCTATACTTAAGTCTAGGCACATCACACGCATCTGCTCGAATAGGAATAAAAGAATACTCAAGCGGGATAGGGCTCAGATCCGCAGTGGAAGAGGATGGTCGAATCTTAGGGGCAACCTCTGGTGGTGTCACCAACATCTCAACAGGAATAACCTGTAACACCCCCAGAATCCGTCCGGGAATATTACATGCCGTAGACCCTTATCACAAGGATCTACCAGGCTAAACTCCAAAATACTACTCAATGATTGACCGACCGGGATCAAATTAATTACAAAGCAGACCGAAAAGGTCATTAACCAATTCAGAAACTAACGACATTCACATTTCAATGACAATAATAAACTTGAACACAAAAAAGAATGACAACTCAATTTAATAAATGAAAACTACACCCATGCAAGGGTGAATACTCGACCGACAGAGAAATACCGACCAAAATGAAACAAAAGAAAAGACTCTGACTCTGGTGTGATTAGCATCATTGTCCTCCATCTCCTTCCAAGCTAATCCTGTGACTGCTCCCGAGCTTCCAAAACCTGAGCGCATAACAGGCACCCACCCCCCGAAAACCCGGTGGTTAGCAAATTGGAATTTTGCTAGTACAAGTACATAATATACAAGATATACGAACAATAACAACACAAAACTCAACAGCCGCGAAGCCTTAACACAAACCATACATTCCCATAGTCAACACAGAATAGCACTCCAAGGTGAAAGATAATCACATAGTCATATTCTCTTTACGGAACATAACACCAATGAAACTTTAAACGAGTCCAAGGAGTCAAAGGATTTAGTTTGAAAATCCATTTTTATAAAAGGAAAAGTATCTTGATAAGATAGTTTGAAAACATTATTAATGACTCGGGCCGTCTTGGGGTTTTGAAAATCGAATGGGAATACTTTTAGAAAATAACTTCAAAAGCTCTCGGGTCCTCGACCCAGCATGTGGAAAATAATTTGTAAGAAAACCATTACGACGTTATTCGGGTCCTCGACCCAATTTATGAAACACTGTCACAAGCGAGTCATTACAACATCTCACGAGGTTCTCGACCCAATCCAAATAATATCATCACGAGATCATTCATCTCAACATTTTATGGGTCCTCGACCCAATTCACAGAATATCATCACAATACAATCAAGGACACATCCTCTCATTCGACAAATCCTGCTCAAGACCCCTGATTAATCAACCCTCAGAGATCTCGTCAAATATCCTTGGTTAATTAACCCTGATACCAACATTTAAAACAAGTTGAAACAAACTTTTAGAAACACGAATCGCGGTCTATATCAAGACCGACATTTTAAAGCGAGTTGAAAGAATTTTGAATTATGAACATCGTTCGGTATCGGGGTCTTAGCTGTCACTTGAATATCCGTAACCAATAAGCCTGCCAAGCGCCTCCCTTGCACACCTGTGCACCGGCATTCCCTCCACTATGTTGGCCGCCCCTTGAACATGTCACCGCGCCGGCGATCACTCCCGCAAGAGCCGCCCCTTGCATGCGCATTAGGTAACACCGGTGTTCACCAACCATATGGAGCCGCACATTGCAGCGTACACCAGGCCGGAGTACATGCCCCGCCCTCAGAGGTTCCTGGATACGACGTTTCTCACAACAAGTATCCACATTGTTTCAAACATCAAGCATACAGACAAACGTTACAACAATTATCAACTTAGTACAACAAATCACACAAATTATTCGTCAGTCCATAACCACACAGCTAAACAATATCATGCACCTTATCAATCAAAACTCAATCACAATAAGCCTTCAGGCATAACCAACAAACGCTGCACATATATCCCTATATTACGACTCAACCGACTATATATATATAACCTTACTATATTATATCTATAAATATAGTTCATCCATCAATCCAAGTTGAGTACGTCAACTAGTTTTAGCATTCATCACTCGGCATTCACCGACATAGGCATATATATATCAATATACGTATATACATACATATATTTAACATATAAATATATATAAATCTATATATATACACACACACACACATATATATATATATATATACATATATACATCCGTATAAATTCATACACTTAGACAACAATGATTTCACGTAGTTACAATTCGTATATCAAGGTACTTGCCTTGATAATCTCTCGCGAATACTCCGAAAATACGGTTGATTGAAAAAATCCGGAACTCCAATGAAAACGACGATCGGAAAGGCTCAACACCAGATTTTCGTAGGGAATTCGTCCCTAATATCCTATCATCAAATAAACAATAAATCACACGATGAAAAACATCGCAAAACGACCGAATCTCCCTATGCGGCATTTTCCCGGACACCTTGAAGGCGTCAATTGAAAACTCGTATAAACGACGAATCGGACATGACAAAACCATGGAAAGATGATAAAATTGATAGAATACAACTTAATCTACAATTATCCATCAGTAATCTAAGTTAATATGGCTCAAACGGACGAAATCTATCAAGATCCCCAAATTTCCCAAAGTTTAGATTTTTAGGAGAAACTAACCTTGATTCGGTCTATTGAATGATGTTATGGAATGATCAATCAATGATATGAACTCAGGAACTTCATGGATTTGTTGTTCAATAACATGCCTCCTTGCTCTCAAAACCTCTGGCCGCGGAAAGAAAAGAAGGAAATGAAAAATGGGTGGAAACAGGGCTGCTCGGTCATATTTATACTGCGCGGTGTGTGTCGATAACTTACGGCCGTAACCGGCATTCTTACAGCCGTAACTGGCCTTCGTCCGGATGCTGCCCAGCATCCTTATGGCCATACCCGATCACGACTTACGGCCGTAACCGACTTTCGTCCGGAAGCTGCCCAGTGCCCTTACGGCCGTAACCGATCACGACTTACGGCCGTATCCGGCCTTCGTCCGGAAGCTGCCCAGACCCTTCCGAGCACGTACGGCCGTATCCGGCACCTTACGGCCGTAACTCGGCCAGACGGGTCTTTGGCCCAAAGCATGCGGCCGTGACTCGGCCGTGGCCAATTCCGATAGTCCGGTTAGGCGTTCGACAACGTTTCGGTCACACTAACGCACCGGTTAAAATTCAAAACAATAATGAGCAAATTACGAAACACAACATACCGTTCATAATAGAAAAAACGAATCCCACATAATTATAACGACACGAAATCACCGAAAACAACCGACAAATAGTTCAAGGTAACCGGAATAAAAGTCCTGGGTATTACAATAAACATAAGAATCAATCATCAAGGAAAATAATACCGATACTCGGCAACCGAGAAATATCCTGAAAAATCCAAAATAACTGGAATGAAAATCCCGGGTATTACATTCTCCACCCTTTAAAATAATTTTCGTCCCGAAACTTAAAATAGAGAGCGGCAGAACAATCAAGAAAAAAAAATAACTACTTGCTCAGCCTTAAAACATCACGAGCAATGCACGAATGCGAGAATCCTTGAAATACAATGCACTGACTAAGCAAGCATCTGGTACGTGAGTCGAGGCGATAAAATATATGTGAACATGAGAAGTCGAGGTAGAGGAGTATGAGTTTGGAGATAAAAGCTCCAAGAGTTAAGGAAAATCACAAAACGGCTCAAACGTCCCGAAACCATGTTTCGAGCTCGACCAACCGCATCCAAGTTCATAACACATTTGGAAAAGTTAATTGTACATGTGGGAACAATAGTTTCAAACAAAATTTGCAAGAATCAAATTCGGATGTCGAAAAGCCACAATAATCCACGGGATTTATCAAAACAGCTCCGAAATTCGTTCGAATGAGGGTAGGCTAAGTAGAACAAGGTAGTTTAAAATCGTCGAGAGGATCACAATTGAATTACCAATAATGAAAAGTCACACAATACCGGAAATACTAAGAAAAGTACGGGTAATACACTCCCCCATACTAAAAAGACATTTCGATCCCGAAACTTAAACAACAAGAGTTGGAAACGTAAAGCAATGAAATGAAAAACGATCAAAGTCACGATTGTTGGAAACAGCAACGATTAGGCCATATTTCCTCCGAAGCTTCAGGAGTTACCACAAAGCCAGGGAAATTCCCAGTTAGTTCTCTGAGGCGCTAGCCATAAGTGGAATGACTTTATTGATATGGATCGATCGAAGCCCCTAAGTTTCAGAAGGAGACATAGGGTTTCGGGACATTCTCCGGTCACTTGCTCTGTTCGCCAACATGGTAGCATTCTTTGCCAATTCGCAAATTATCTCACAATATTTCTCCCGATGACCTTCACACTCGCACCGGTAACAAGTTAAGAGTGGAAAGGGACAATTTGCACGAACATGTCCCCGACGGTTGCAGTTGAAGCACCCTCCCTTCTTAGCGAGAGTCACTGATGCTGGCTTGGGATTCCCAACGCTCACTCCCGACCGCGAAGACGACGCGTTCGAACGACGTGGGGGTTTGGGAGCCTTAGACTCTTCACCGCCCAAAAATTTCCCAAATGTCCTTGGTCTCTTCGCTTCGCTCGTGGGCTCGACCACTGAGGAGATTTCATAGGATATCATTTGATCTTGATACTCCTTCACCGTAGCATGAATCGTGGTCGTAAACTACCTCGCCGCTTCCATTTCCATCATCATGTCTATGTCCACCGAGGCTCGACATACTAATGCAGATAATACCGTTCAACAATATTGATTTATCAGTCGTACAGTATACCACAATTATCAACACGAGGTTTAGTTAGAATCCTTAGAATAACGGTAATATCGTAAAGTACAAAGTTTTCTGAAGTCAATTTCGAGTCCTTCGACGAGGACGATCATTATATGTATGCACTTAATGAAAACAAAGTTTTGAAAAAGTGGGCGAGTCACGTTACGCCCAAAACCTATAGATTCTGTCCTTTATTTTAGAAGAGGAAGTTAATACATCGACTATAAACTTCTTTTCGAATAATGTATAAAAGAAATTCTTTTATCAATCGTAACTAATTTGAAATATTTCAAAAGTGTTGAGTTCCAAATACCACAATTTGAAAATCTCCCCCTTCTACCAAAACGCATAGTCGAAAGGATTTTTCACCGAGATACGTGACCATTTGACATGACGACATTAAATCATGGGTTTTCACAATATTAGAAAATTTTAAAGCACCACTTTAAAATGTTCGTGATATTACAACGCCGTGGTCCCCGCGCCGGAACCCACCAGGCTAAAAACTATTTTTTTTTTAAAATGTTCAAAACGCCAACAAGGCCGATGACGGTAATATTTTCAAACTCACAAAAGTCATTTATAAAATATCAAATACCATCGTAAGAATACCGTCAAAACGTTCAAGGCCAAAATGCCAAAACTCGGTTTATGGAATCGGTTTTACGAAATAAAACTCAGTTTGCAAGATACCAAAAGCCGTTTCAGAATATTCACGCGGCGGATAAAATTAACACTCAAAAATTTATTCTAATGGAATGTAAAAACCGATAAATATGCTCGACTTCCGAAACATACTACATAACCATTTTCACTCGGACCGTATACGCATGTTATATCCTAAAACAATAATATCACCAACAAGTTCCAACCCTTGTTCACATTAAACACATTAGCATGATATAATCAAATACTTATATAAGGGGACTTACGATCGGGAGACTTACCATCACGGATTGCCTGAAGATGATGTCGAGACCACGATACTAATCATAACTCTGATGCACGCGAATTACACCGGACATGGACTTTGTAACACCCCGAGATATTTGGAATAATTACAGCGCCGTAAACCCTTTAAGTAAGGATTTACAAGGCTAATTAAAAGAAATGTGAATAATCCAACAATACCGCAGAAATTCAAATTACAAAACCGGTTCCAACTGATCCAACGAGTTAATTAATACAACCATATCGAAATGATATTAATAAGACACGCGTACTCGAGTACTGAAAATGAACCAAGAAGACAATCAAAAGCAACGACAAACATCACTGAACCCCTTCGTCGTCACATCGCATCGTGGTCGCTTTTCCCGCTCCTCGGCTACCTGAACATCAAAACAAATGTCCACCCCCGAAGGGGTTAGCAAAACGATGCTAGTACAAGTATCATATTAAACAAATCGAATATGCATCAACAATACATAACAAGATACACCACACGGACTTCCGCTACGGAATCCGACAATGCGAATCCACAAGATTCCATTAACACGGCATGGGTATTCCAATGATCCAGCTTCTCAAAGATAGATCCCAAGATGATCCCGCGGACCAACACGAGGTGGAAAAACCCGTCCAATGATCCAGCGCCTCACGGCTAGATCCCAAGATGATCCCGTCGGACCAACACGAGGTGGACATCCGATCCAGCGCCCTCAGCATAGATCGTACAACATACACAAACACAACTCATGCATACATATATGCAAAATTGCTATGTCCATCAACATGAACATACAAACACTGAATAACGAATATCATGACAATTCAACGAAATAAATCCCATGTTCAACAACATGAATAAACCACATGTATACTCAAAATATGAATATTAACAATTTATGATACTTGCCTCAAGGATGGAAAGAACAAATTTCTCCAACGATCTCAACACACTCGAAGGCCATCTCCTCCGATCAACGTAGTAAGCTCGAACCTTAACAAAAGAATAATATAGAATTCATCTCAAGTCGTACGAATGTCTAACAATCCGGTCTACGGCCGAAAGCTCTAAAAATGTAAACTGTCTGAACTACTTAGCGTGCGCTAAGCCTGCCCGTTAGCGTACGTAAACGATGAAGTCTAGCATACGCTAAATACGTACTGACAGTCCTCTCTGATCAGCCGACTGACCCGCCTGATGACATAACGTACATTACGTACCAAACGTAGCGTACGTTACTCATTCCCGATAGCACACGTTAATATGCCTATCTTAGCGTGCGCTAACCGTGCATGGCAGTTTACTACTGGGCAGTAGACTCAATCTAATGGTGAAGAAACTCATGAAATCTTCAGTGTTAATACATGTCATCCCCGTTCATATCGTGCTCATACGGTTTGCGAGAGATCTTTACGGATTAAACGACTACGAGATACGAGGATACTTATTATCATCACAACATCATAATTCATCTTGATTCCAAGGAAATATCCTAAGTTCAATCCATTTCATGTCCCAAAACGTATGATTCCACTATGTAAAGACATAAGAACTTTGATAATCTCCATATACTGGTCAAAATCGGTTTTGAAGCTTCATGAATATGCTAGGAGTTCAAACACTAATAGGTTCAATGGATTAAACGATGACTAAGTGCCGAAGCATCGAAAATGTCTTTCTAACTCATGATGTTCGACTACTTACGAATTTAACTGACTAGAAATCCCAAATCATGATCAAAACATCATTCAAAATACTACTAATATTGGTGAAGAATCACCTACATCAAAGTAGCGAAGAACACGAAGGAACTTGAAGAAATCCAACACCGAGGGCTTGAACACCAATCTCCAATGATCTACAATCTTCAAACTCGTGCTAGGAGGATGATATGAGAGGTTTAGGATGAAGAGAGTGACTCTACAAGCCCAATAATTCGGATGTGGGAAGTGAAAAGGCTGAAAATATGAAAAAGGATGCTGTCCTATTTATAGAAAATGGTTATTAGCGCGCGCTAGTCCCTATCCATAGCGTGCGCTAACGACCATACGAAGCTTACTGACTTCACTGTACTCAGCATTTAGCGTGCGCTATCCTCATATCATTAGCGTGCGCTACCGCGTTGACTTGGCTTTTCCCGAAAGCCGTCCAGGTTCATCCCGACATGATCCGACCGAAATCCGCAGCCGATCTCACCTACCACCCTGTCTTAATCATGTTGACTGCGTATAGCGTGCGATAAGGTTCATGCACAGCGTGCGCTACGGATCCAAATTAGCGTACGCTACACTTAGTCGATAGCGTGCGCTACTTGCGCAGAATCACAATTTAGATCACATTCATGAAATCATGCGCTCAACAACACCGGATCATGAAATACGGAGAATAATACTCAGATCAAAATGAAATAATTACAATAACAAAAGGTTCAAATACATATCAGAAATATCGGGTATTACATCCTTCCTCCCTAAAAAGAAGTTTCGTCCCGAAACTTAAGATGAAAACAACTCTGGATATCTAGTCTTCATACTGCCCTCCGTTTCCCAGGTGGCCTCTTCATCTGCATGTCGTGACCACTGTACTTTAACCAAGTGTATTGGTTTATTCCTCAATTGTTTGATCCGACTCTCAAGTATTTTGATTGGTCTCTCTTCAAAAGTGCCATCATTAGCTATCTCGGTCTCATCAAACTCAATGATATAACTGGGATCTGGTACATACTTCCGTATATGGGATACGTGACACACATTGTGAACGTGACTCAGTGATGGTGGTGAGGCCAACTGGTATGCTAAATCCCCAACTCTCTCGAGGATCTCAAATGGTCCGATATATCTCGGACTTAGCTTACCTTTCCTCCCAAAACGGAAAATTCCTCGTGTAGGAGACACCTTCAGTAGCACGTGGTCCCCAATGTCGAACTCTAGAGGGCTACGACGCACATCTGCATAAGACTTCTGTCGACTCTGGGCAGTCAACAATCTTTCCCGAATCAAAGCTATCTTCTCTTGAGTCTGAACTATCAATTCCGGTTCCATTCCGATCAAGTCCGAAGAATCATCCCAGCACAGGGGTGATCGACATCTTCTCCCGTACAAAGCCTCAAATGGTGCCATCTTAATAGAAGCATGCCAACTATTGTTGTAGGTGAATTCAATCAATGGCAAGTGAACCTCCCAATCAGTTGACCAATCCAAAGCACAAGCTCTAAGCATGTCTTCTACTGTTTGTATAGTCCTTTTGGACTGACCGTCCATTTGGGGATGATAAGCCGTGCTAAAGTTTAGCTCGGTCCCCAAAGCCCTGTGAACTGCCTTCTAGAAGTGCGACACGAAGCGACCATCTCGATCTGAAATAATGGTCTTCGGCGTCCCATGCAATCTGACTATCTCCGCAATAAATACTCGCGCCAATTTCTCGGGTCCCCACGTGTCTTTAATTCCTAGGATATGGGCCGACTTGGTTAGTTGATCAACTATAGCCCAAATCATGTTCATTCCCATCTTGGTCCTTGGCATATTGGTGATGAAATCCATCGAGATATCCTCCCACTTCCACTCAGGGATCGAAAGCGGATTTAACATTCTGGCAGGTCGCTGATGTTCAATCTTAACCTGCTGACAAGTCAAACACTTCGAAACGTACTCTGCTACGTCCTTTTTCATATTTCCCCACCAGAAGTTTTGTTTTAGATCCTTATACATCTTATCACGCCTCGGTGAATAGAATAGGCGCGCCGTGAGCTTCCTTCGTAATTGTTCGTCTCAAATCATCATCATCGGAACGCAAAGTCGACTCAAATCTCGTAACTCCATAGTCTTGTATCACGAATCTCGGGCCTTCCCTTTCTTTACTTCGTCACATAACCGAAGGATCGGAGAATCGCTCAACCGCTTAGATTTGATTTCCTCGACTAGTGACGGTTAGTTCCATCACATATAGTTGCCCTTGGATTCCTGGTGACCATACTTCAATACCTTCGCGGATCAGTTCTCGTTGAATGCTGGTTTGGGACGTAAGTGCTTCCAACACTCGAAGAGAAACAGGTTTACGGCTCAATGCATCGGCTACTACGTTTGCTTTACCCGGATGATAGAGAACTTCCAAGTCATAATCCTTGATCAATTCCAGCCACCTTTTCTGCCTCATGTTTAATTCTTTCTGACTGAAGATGTACTTGAGGCTTTTATGATCTGTAAAGATCTGACAATGAGTGCCGTATAAATAATGTCGCCAAATTTTCAAGGCAAAGACCACAGCTGCTAACTCCAGATCATGAGTCGGGTAATTTACTTCGTACGGTTTCAATTGCCGAGAAGCATAGGCAATCACCTTATCCTTTTGCATCAACACACATCCTGCACTCGATTTGTAGCCACAGATACCATGAATCCATCAATTCTATCTCGTAATGCTAATATAGGTGCTGCCGGTCTCTTCTTAAGTTCATCAAAACCACTGCATTTCTCATCCCATGAACTTTTGAGTTTTCTCAGAATAACTGAGTGAGTGGACGAGCAATTTTGGAAAATCCCTCTACAAAACGGCGATAATATCCAGCAAGTCCTAAGAAGCTTCGGACTTCTTTCACATTTTTAGGAGCTTCCCATTCCAAGATTGCTTCGACTTTCTTCGGGTCCACCTGAACTCCGTAAGATGATATCACATGCCCAAGGAAAGTTACTTCCCTAAGCCAGAACTCACACCTAGAAAGCTTCGCATAGAGCTGTTCCTTCCTCAAGGTGCTCAAAACCACACGCAAATGCTCGGCATGCTCCTCTGTGTCTTTCGAATAGATCAAGATGTCATCAATGAAAACGACCACAAACTTATCTAGGTATTCTAAGAATACCCGATTCATCAGTTGCATAAATACCGCAGGAGCATTGGTAAGTCCGAATGGCATCACCACAAATTCATAGTGTCCGTACCGAGATCTGAAAGCAGATTTCGGTATATCCGACTCCTTAATTCTCAACTGATGGTATCCTGACCGCAAGTCAATCTTAGAGAATACCCTTGCCCCTTGCAGTTGATCAAACAAGTCGTCGATCCGAGGTATAGGATACTTATTCTTGATCGTCACCTTGTTTAGCTCCCTGTAATCAATACATAATCGAAAGGATCCATCTTTCTTCTGGACAAAGAGAACGGGTGCTCCCCAAGGAGAAACGCTAGGTTGAATGTAACCCTTCTGCAATAATTCCTCCAGTTGCTTCTTTAGTTCATACATCTCGGTTGGCGCCATGCGGTATGGTGCTCTGGAAATAGGAGCGGCTCCAGGCTCTAATTCGATAGTGAACTCCATTTCTCTCTGCGGAGGTAACCCGGGTAATTTGTCAGGGAATACATCTGATAATTCATTCACAACTGGAATAGACGAGAGCTCTACTCCTTCTTCTTTCCTCATGGCATAGCACCAAAGTCCATGACATCCCTGCTTCACCAATTTCACAGCTTTCATCGCTTTGATCAATTTTCCCGAGCTTCCCGGTCTCCATCCTCTGAATAAGTGTTCAGATCCGTCATCATCAATGATAGAAATGACTCTCTTTCGGTAATTCAGAATAGCTCCATAACGGTTGAGCCAATCGTCTCCGAGAATTAAATCGTCACCATGAATGTCGACTACAATAAGATTCGATGGCCAATCTCTCCCTCCTATAGACACTGGAAAATCTCTAGTTTCTAGGGTTCCCACAATTCTCTCTCCGCTCGGCAAACCCACAACATATGGTTCACAATCAAATAAACACGAGATTTTTAAACGACAATACGCTTCAATGATATGAAAGAATGTGTAGCTCCTAATCGAATAAGACACTAATCCGGTTGCAAAAGGATGTGAATCGTACTCGATGCAACAACGGTTCTCGATCGCCGATTTCCTCATCTCGCACAGCGGAGGAACGGACTCAAAGATCGGATGTCTCTCTCTTCCCAACATTCTCTGCTGAAATCCACTCACGGCTCGGTTCACACTTATCTCTTTCGGAACTGGCGCTGGAGTACGAGTACCAAAAGATCTAGTAGCAACTCCACAGAAAGCCGCACGGTGCCCTTCTTGCCCACAATCGAAACAAGTCACAGAAGATGCAGGGCAATCACGTCGAACATGCCCTGCTCGACCACAATTGTAGCATTTCTTTGATGCATCCGAAACTGCTGATGTTGTCCGGAACTTCTTTCCACCTCTAGAAGGATGTGGAGGTTTTCTAGATGAATAAAAGGAAGACTGGCCCTTGTGGGCGCCACCACTCTTGTTTTCTGAGAAGTTGCCGGTCATTTTCTGCTTCTTTGCCTCCATCGATTTCTCCACCGCCGCCTCTTTTATGTCGTAGGCCAGCGCTTTGTCTTGATACTGTCGCAACGTAGTACACTCGAATCCGGACATGTACTCCTGAATCTCCGGCTTCATTCGCATATCGAAGTGAAAAATCTTTTCTGCCTCCGTTCTGACCAAGTGTCGCACACAAGTCAGCTGATGATTAAGAGTTTTGATTATGTCTGTCACACATGCTTCCGAACTCTGTGGTGAGAAAAACTCTCGGATTTTTGCCTCTCTAACTGGACGAGGGCAATACTGTGCTTCCATCATTAGCTTGAATTCCGTCCAGTCAGCATTATGATTCTCGGGTCGAATAGCCTCCCACCAGTCAAAAGCCTCCCCAGTCAGAAAATACTGGGCAATAGGAACTTTTCGGTCCCTGGGACGCTTAATACCCGCGAATATCTTCTCTAACTCCTTTAGCCAATGATCCCAAGTAAGTGCCTCACAGATCCACAAATTTTGGCGGGTGCAATTTGACCACTTCAAGAAGCCATCTGTCTCCTGCTATCCTCGTGGTGCCGCTTGTCCCCATCGCCGTTGCATGCGGTCAACTACTTGAGCGAATCGTTTATTCGTGCCACCACTCGCCAAGCACTCCCGCATGTTAGGATTCGCGCCGCTCGCCGATCCTCGCCGCCTCCGTAATGGGAATTGGTTCGACTAGCCAATAATTCTCGGGGTAGTTGCGAATCCTCCTGTCTCATGTTACCACGTCGCGCCCACGACCGCGGCCCGCGCCCACGCCTCCTCCTCTCAACATACTGTAAACACAATTTCTCAATATCCAAGACAAAATTTTCAAAAATAAAGCCCGTCAATACTCACAAAACAGAAATTAAGTAAAACGGTAGTATAAGAGATTAGGAGACTTACAACCACGGTCCACATGACGACTTTGGCTGAACAGTGATGTAACGAACGACCCATAAATCAAACACGTAAAAGACCCAACTAGAACCCAACTGCCAAGATATCCATGAATCTTAGCTCCGATACCATATTCTGTAACACCCCGAGATATTCGGAATAATTACAGCGCCGTAAACCCTTTAAGTAAGGATTTACAAGGCTAATTAAAAGAAATGTTGTTGGTATAAAATCGGATATTTGCGCCGTTTTGTGCGGAAGCGAAAATAAAATTGCGGAAAATAAATCACACAATGATTTATAGAGGTTCGGCTATTAACGAAGCCTACGTCCTCTCTCGATGTATCTTTTTCTTAGGATTAAGATCAAAACCTCTACGCCTCTCTTCTATCGGTCGAGGGATTACCGTTACAAGCTCGTCTTCTATCTGTAACACCTCCAGTTCAGCCCGGGAATATTACACGCCGTGGGCCCCGCGCCGGAATCCACCAGGCTAAAAATCATTTACAAAAATGCCCAAAAAGGCCGATGACGGTAGTATTTTCCAAAACTCACAAAATCATTTGAAAACACCAACTACCGTCAAAACGATCAAGGCCAAAAACTCGGTTAGGGGAATCGGTTTTCGAAATGAAACTCAGTTGGCAAAAAGCTGAATACCATTTGAAAGAACTCACGCAGCGGATAGAAATACAGTCCAAGATACATATACTTCAATAATGATATACATAAACAAAATACACGATTCCCCAACAATATGCCATAGCCAGTATCGTCCGGAATCCTCACCTCACGACCGCTACCATCAAAGTCCTCAATACCTGAAAAACAAGTGGGGTCAGCAATAATGCCCGACAAATAACCGCAAGTACATAACATAAATATTCACATGCCATGCATCATGAGAATAATAACCTCAACGATAACCTTACCACTTCCGGTAATCCAACGATTCTCGTCAAAATCCCAATATCACAACAATACCATAAAAATCCCAGTATCACAACAATACCGTATAATACCTCAATACCGAATACTTTCTCGTACATAATCCTCTATGTACGATTGCCATAAAACATACCTCTATCTGGACATCCTTCCGAAATGCATACCATAGACCAAGAATATCCAAAATGACATCAACAATATCCGAATACTACAATCTTCCCAAGATTGTCCAAGTATCTCAACAATCATCAACTGTGCATTCTAATCCATATAGAACATCACTGAACATTCGTCAATATGCAATACAACATAAAATACTTATGAAATGTAAATGGAATTACTCATCAAAACATTACAACCGAACAAGTAAACACTTGCCTGGATACCAACACGACAAAACCAACACCGAACTCATCGCCCTCATCTACGAGCTCTTCAGCTCTTCAAATCGATCGAACGAATCTACGGTCTTCCAACGAAGCACAACGGTTATACCTATTGATTAATCGCCCTAGAACAATAATCATGTCAATAATCGGACCAACTCGGTAATAAGGATCATAACATGCACAATCTGGAATTCAACCTCGTATTATGATCCAGAAATCTATCTCAAAACGGTTTAAACGAATCATCATCTTTAATAATATGAAGAAACATTCGAAGTTCTTATCAAAATCCATAAAATCCCATATAACATTGTTATATGATTATCCAACATGTTCCTCACATGTAATCATCCAAGAAAAACGAACCATTAACAAAGGAATACAAAGATTACCTGGTTTAGTCGAACCAAAAAGAAGAACACTAGAACTCCATCCAAAGAATCATAAACAACTTGAAGAACAAGGCTTGAATCCAAGCTCTCAATCTAATGTTGTTAAAGATTATCATTATACAGTGTCTGAGAATCCCAAATAACTCTCAACTCTCTCTCTCCCGACTGAAGGAAGAAGAATGGACGAAATGCCTCACAATACCTATCTGTCCCCTTTTATAATATTCATTATTAGCGTGCGCTAACATCTCATGTTTAGCGTGCGCTACAGCCTTAGCGTGCGCTAACTGACTTTGTTAGCGTGCGCTATCGCAGCCCATAAAGCACGCTTGCTTCGTAAACTAGCTTACGTACGTAATGCCCATGCATTAACGTACGTAAAACATCCTGCCTAGCGTACGCAAGTCCTTGACCTTGGCGTGAGCTATCCGAAGTTGACTTGCTACAGTGTTCACCTACCACTCGTGCCCCCACATGCCGATAGCATCTGACAAGGACAAGAATCCCTCTGCCCGATCTGGAATTAGCATGCGCTAATCATACGGTTTTAGCGTGCGCTAGCTCTACACGACAAACACTCGCTGACCTTATATTGACACGCGTCAAACATGGCCGGGTCCACCCGCCGAAAGCTAAGATTCCATTATTGGCGGTCTGATGTTAGCGTGCGCTAACCAACATGCGTTAGCGTGCGCTAACTGAATATAAAAATCAACCTGGGCCTACCTGTCGGCCACCTTCCAGAACTAACCCAGCAAGTCCTTACGTACGTTAGGGGTCCTCCTTAGCGTACGTAACCGAACCTCTTAGCGTACGCTATCAATACTTCGTAGCGTGCGCTACCTGTACCCAGTAGCGTGCACTAATGAAACACTTATAGCGTGCGCTATCGTTGTTGTGCCTAGCCATATTCAGCTATCCTCAACCAATATCTCGACATACCAATCGAACATACGGCACAATGAATACATATACGCATTCAATAACATTATCAAACGTTCACAATGTTCTCGAGCATAATTAACCATCCACGATATCCAATATATAAACGAAAAATATATCATAAAAATCGGGGTATTACACTATCGGTTCGAGTAAAACCGTTTTTCCTTTTCTATTGGATAAGGAAACAACCACTCTAGCTTTCTATGGGTACTAGATAAACCTCACTTAGATATCGATTTCGATTCTAACAATGTCGGATACTTGATCCTAATAACACCGAATCCAATCGTATCTTTTCTTTTACCTCTCGTGTATAATGTTGAATGTATAAACACTCAAACTAACAATATAAGCTCAATATTACAACAACAATGTAAGTATATGATTCTCAGATGAATATCTCGTTTGCTTGAAGTTGTTGTACTCAAACAATACCATAGGGATGGTATTTATAGGCATTTCCCATAAACTAGCCGTTCAAGTTGTTTGACTTGCTCGCGTGCGCTAGCCTTCCTTCCGTAGCGTGCGCTAATATCTTAGCGTGCTCGTAGCGTGCGCTAGACTGCTCTCGCCACCCAAGAGATTCGTTTCTTATTTAGCGTACGTTATGCCTTCTGCCTTACGTACGTAATCTCACTTACTTAGCGTACGTTAACCATGATTGAGTAGCGTGCGTTAACGTAATATATTCATTGCTTTTACTTGTCAAACTATCCGTTTGATGCTTGACTTTCCTCCGAATCTTTCCAACGTTCTGATTGACTTGATTCAAACATCTTAGCGTGCGCTAATCATACTTTGTAGCGTGCGCTAATGCTGACTTCATTGCATACGTTATTCTGTGTTTGAATTCCTTCACAACGGTAACAAGACTTCGATAGCGTGCGTTATTGATAACGTGTAGCGTGCGCTATCTCATCAGGTAGCTTCACTTCAGCTAACTTCGAACTCGGCTGATATGCAGATTATTCCTCGTTAGCGTGCACTAACATATATGCCTTAGCGTGCGCTAATGCAGTCCAGATTGCAACTTTTTGCGTCTTCGTCTGCTTCGACGTTTTGCTTCGCCTCGATGTTGTTTTGTTGTTTAGCAACTTGAATCATCAAAACACAAATTAAATAATGTGTGGAATAAATATTCCAACAATCTCCCCCTTTTTGATGATTACAAAACAACTCTTGAATTGGATAAAATCTGTAAAAATACAATATATGTATATATATACGAATCAAAGTTTTCGGCTTTGATCGTTTTCATTAGTTTCTCCAATCCCTTTTTTTTAACATCTCCTTTATTTTTCGACTTCGTCGTTTTTTTTAATTTTTCAACTCCCCCTATTTATGTGCTTTTCTTTTCTTTTCGACTTCTTCGATTTTTCTCATTTTTATCTCAATTCTTTCTCCTTCTCATTTTTATCTCAATTCATCTACTTCTCCCCCTTTTTGTCTTCATCAAAAAGTAAAAAATATAGAGTATATCATTCGTATATATAAATATGCATGATACCAATTTATGCATTAATAACCAAAAATACTCCCCCTGAAAGTATTATCTCCCCCTTTTATCAATTTAAAATTTATTTTTGGGGATCCAACCTATAGTTGGTTTTTCTTTTGAAACATAGACAATATTTGAAATATTTGTTCCTTTAGGGACCCAAATCTTTTTAATTTTTATCGCTCGGCAAGGGCTTTTGCAATTTGAAACATGATGCCCGATTTTTAAACACTTTTCCCAATGGGGTATCTTAAAATTGACGGATTCATTTTTCGAACGTGGTTTGAATCCCAACCCCTCTTTATTTAGAGTGTATTTTTGAACATATAACATTTGTTCAAATTTATCATTGCCGCACGAGAATTTCTTTGTCAAAATTTTTAGTTCATCTTGAACTTTTAAAAGATCATTCTTTAAAATATTCTCGTTTTCAATGCATTTCGAATGATCGATTTCAACAAATTTCCCTTTTTCAAGTATTTTGGAATTTTCAATTTCCAAAGTTTTATATTTAGACTTGAGGGATTTAATTTCATTTAAAGCATTTTGATAGTCCGTATGTAATAACTCGAATGCTTCAAAGAGTTCGTCGTAGGAGTTACTTACTTGGCTTTCGACGTCGCTATCGTCGAATGAACTCCGGGCCATGAGCGCGAGATTATTTTGATCAAGAAAATCTTTATCGGGATCTTCGTCGCTCCATGTTGCGATTAGAACCTCCTTTTGCTTTTACTCGACAGTTCTTGGCAAAATGGCCTGGTTTACCACATAATCGACAAGTGTTGTCGGGTTTCTTCGATTCGCCCACTTGGATGTCCTTCTTTCTCCGGTTTAATAAGTGTTGAAACTTATTAATGTTTTTGGCATAATATGCCATTTCTTCGTCGCTTTCGTCCACCGGGGTTTCTTCTTTCTTCTTCGACATTTTAGCCTTGAAGGCTATCGACCTCTCCTTCGGTTTCGGTTTGGCATTTCGAGATTTTAGAACAATCTCGTAGAACAATATCGGATATTTGCGCCGTTTTGTGCAGAAGCGAAAATAAATTGCGGAAAATAAATCACACAAGAATTTATAGAGGTTCGGCTATTAACGAAGCCTATGTCCTCTCTCGATGTATCTTTTTCTTAGGATTAAGATCAAAACCTCTACGCCTCTCTTCTATCGGTCGAGGGATTACCGTTACAAGCTCGTCTTCTATCGGTCCGAGTAAAACCATTTTTCCTTTTCTATTGGATAAGGAAACAACCACTCTAGCTTTCTATGGGTACTAGATAAACCTCACTTAGATATCGATTTCGATTCTAACAATGTCGGATACTTGATCCTAATAACACCGAATCCAATCGTATCTTTTCTTTTACCTCTCGTGTATAATGTTGAATGTATAAACACTCAAACTAACAATATAAGCTCAATATTACAACAACAATGTAAGTATATGATTCTCAGATGAATATCTCATTTGCTTGAAGTTGTTGTACTCAAACAATACCATAGGGATGGTATTTATAGGCATTTCCCATAAACTAGCCGTTGCTGGCTGTTTTGACTTGCTAGCGTGCGCTAGCCTTCCTCTGGTAGCGTGCGCTAATATCTTAGCGTGCCTGTAGCGTGCGCTAGACTGTTCCCAGTTTCAGTCCAGTAGCTTCGTTTCTTATTTAGCGTACGTTATGCCTTCTGCCTTACGTACGTAATCTCACTTACTTAGCGTACGTTAACCATGATTGAGTAGCGTGCGTTAACGTAATATATCCGTTGCTTTTACTTGTCAAACTATCCGTTTGATGCTTGACTTTCCGCCGAATCTTTCCAACATTCTGATTGACTTGATTCAAACATCTTAGCGTGCGCTAATCATACTTTGTAGTGTGCGCTAATGCTGACTTCATTGCATACGTTATTCTGTATTTGAATTCCTTCACAATGGTAACAAGACTTCGATAGCGTGCGTTAATGATAACGTGTAGCGTGCGCTATCTCATCAAGTAGCTTCAGTTCAGCTAACTTCGAACTCGGCTGATATGCAGATTATTCCTCGTTAGCGTGCGCTAACATATATGCCTTAGGGTGCGCTAATGCAGTCCAGATTGCAACTTTTTGCGTCTTCGTCTGCTTCGACGTTTTGCTTCGCCTCGATGTTGTTTGTTGTTTAGCAACTTTAATCATCAAAACACAAATTAAATAATGTGTGGAATAAATATTCCAACAAATGTGAATAATCCAACAATACTGCAGAAATTCAAATTACAAAACCGGTTCCAACTGATCCAACGAGTTAATTAATACAACCATATCGAAATGATATTAATAAGACACGCGTACTCGAGTACTGAAAATAAACCAAGAAGACAATCAAAAGCAACGACAAACATCACTGAACCCCTTCGTCGTCACATCGGTACTGTGGCTGTTTCCCCGCTCCTCGGCTACCTGAACATCAAAACAAATGTCCACCCCCGAAGGGGGTTAGCAAAACGATGCTAGTACAAGTATCATATTAAACAAATCGAATATGCATCAACAATACATAACAAGATACACCACACGGACTTCCGCTACCGGAATCCGACAATGCGAATCCACAAGATTCCATTAACACAGCATGGGTATTCCAATGATCCAGCGCCCTCAGCATAAATCCCAAGATGATCCCGTCGGACCAACACGAGGTGGAAAAACCCGTCCAATGATCCAAAGGCCTCACTTAGATCCCAAGATGATCTGTCGGACCAACACGAGGTGGACATCCGATCCGGGCCTCGGCATAGATCGTACAACATACACAAACACAACTCATGCATACATATATGCAAAATCGCTATGTCCATCAACATGAACATACAAACACTGAATAACGAATATCATGACAATTCAACGAAATAAATCCCATGTTCAACAACATGAATAAACCACATGTATACTCAAAATATGAATATTAACAATTTACGATACTTGCCTCAAGGATGGCAAGAGCAAATTTCTCCAACGATCTCAACACACTCGAAGGCCATCTCCTTCGATCAACGTAGTAAGCTCGAACCTTAACAAAAGAATAATATAGAATTCATCTCGAGTCGTATGAATGTCTAACAATCCGGTCTACGGCCGAAAGCTCTAAAAATGTAAACTGTCTGAACTACTTAGCGTGCGCTACGTACTCTACGTAACGTACGCTAAGCCTGCCCGTTAGCGTACGTAAACGATGAAGTCTAGCGTACGCTAAATACGTACTGACAGTCCTCTCTGATCAGCCGACTGACCCGCCTGATGACATAACGTACATTACGTACCAAACGTAGCGTACGTTACTCATTCCCGATAGCGCACGTTAATATGCCTATCTTAGCGTGCGCTAACCGTGCATGGCAGTTTACTACTGGGCAGTAGACTCAATCTAATGGTGAAGAAACTCATGAAATCTTCAGTGTTAATACATGTCATCCCCGTGCATATCATGCTCATACGGTTTGTGAGAGATCTTTACGGATTAAACAACTACGAGATACGAGGATACTTATTATCATCACAACATCATAATTCATCTTGATTCCAAGGAAATATCCTAAGTTCAATCCATTTCATGTCCCAAAACGTATGATTCCACTATGTAAATACATAAGAACTTTTATAATCTCCATATACTGGTCACAATCGGTTTTGAAGCTTCATGAATATGCTAGGAGTTCAAAGACTAATAGGTTCAATGGATTAAACGATGACTAAGTGCCGAAGCATCGAAAATGTCTTTCTAACTCATGATGTTCGACTACTTATGAATTTAACTGACTAGAAATCCCAAATCATGATCAAAACATCCTTCAGAATACTACTAATATTGGTGAAGAATCACCTACCTCAAAGTAGCGAAGAACACGAAGGAACTTGAAGAAATCCAACACCGAGGGCTTGAACACCAATCTCCAATGATCTAAAATCTTCAAACTCGTGCTAGGAGGATGATATGAGAGGTTTAGGATGAAGAGAGTGACTCTACAAGCCCAAGAATTCGGATGTGGGAAGTGAAAAGGCTGAAAATATGAAAAAGGATGCTGTCCTATTTATAGAAAATGGTTATTAGCGCGCGCTAGTCCCTATCCATAGCATGCGCTAACGACCATACGAAGCTTACTGACTTCACTGTACTCAGCATTTAGCGTGCGCTATCCTCATATCATTAGCGTGCGCTACCGCGTTGACTTGGCTTTTCCCGAAAGCCGTCCAGGTTCATCCCGACATGATCCGACCGAAATCCGCAGCCGATCTCACCTACCACCCTGTCTTAATCATGCTGACTACGTATAGCGTGCGCTAAGGTTCATGCACAGCGTGCGCTACGGATCCAAATTAGCGTACGCTACACTTAGTCGATAGCGTGCGCTACTTGCGCAGAATCACAATTTAGATCACATTCATCAAATCATGCGTTCAACAACACCGGATCATGAAATACGGAGAATAATACTCAGATCAAAATGCAATAATTACAATAACACAAGGTTCAAATACATATCATAAATCTCGGGTATTACAGACTTGACCCAACGGCCTAGGTTTTTCTCAAACCTAAGCTCCGATACCATATCTGTAACACCCCCAGAATCCGACCGGGAATGTTACATGCCGTAGACCCTTATCATAAGGAACAACCAGGCTAAACTCTAAAATACTACTCAATGATTGACCGACCGGGGTCAAATTAATTACAAAGCAGACCGACAAGGTCATTAACCAATTCAGAAACTAACGACATTCGCATTTCAATGACAATAATAAACTTGAACAGAGAAAAGAATGACAACTCAATTTAATAAATGAAAACTACACCCATGCAAGGGTGAATACTCGACCGACAGAGAAATACCGACCAAAATGAAACAAAAGAAAAGACTCCGACTCTGGTGTGATTAACATCATTGTCCTCTATATCCTTCCAAGCTAATCCTGTGACTGCTCCCGAACTGCCAAAACCTGAGCGCATAACAGGCACCCATCCCCCAAAAACTCGGTGGTTAGCAAACTAGAATTTTGCTAGTGCAATTACATAATATACAAGATATACGAACAATAACAACACAAAACTCAACAGCCGCGAAGCCTTAACACAAACCATACATTCCCATAGTCAACACAGAATAGCACGCCAAGGTGAAAGATAATCACATAGTCATATTCTCTTTACGGAACATAACACCAATGAAACTTTAAACGAGCCCAAGGAGTCAAAAGATTAAGTTTGAAAATCCATTTTTATAAAAGGAAAAGTATTTTGATAAGATAGTTTGAAAACATTTTTAATGACTCGGGCCATATTGAGGTTTTGAAAATCGAATGGGAATACTTTTAGAAAATAACTTCAAAAGATCTCGGGTCCTCGACCCAGCATGTGGAAAATAATTTGCAAGAAAACCATTACAACGTTATTCGGGGTCCTCGACCCAATTTATGAAACACTGTCACAAGCGAGTCATTACAACATCTCACGAGGTTCTCGACCCAATCTAAATAATATCATCACGAGATCAATCATCTCAACATTTTATGGGTCCTCGACCCAATTCACAAAATATCATTACATTACAATCAAGGACACAGCCTCTCATTCGACAAATTCTGCTCTAGCCCTCAGAGATCTCGTCAAATATCCTTGGTTAATTAACCCTGATACCAACATTTAAAACAAGTTGAGACAAACTTTTAGAAACACGAATCGCGGTCTATATCAAGACTGATATTTTAAAGCGAGTTGAAAGAATTTTGAATTACGAACATCGTTCGGTATCGGGGTCTTAGCTGTCACTCGAATATCCGTAACCAATAAGCCTGCCAGGCGCCTCCCTTGCACACCTGTGCACCGACGTTCACTCCACTATGTTGGACGCCCCTTGAACATGTCACCGCGCCGGCGATCACTCCCGCAAGAGCCGCCCCTTGCACGCGCATTAGGTAACACCGGTGTTTACCAACCATATGGAGCCGCACATTGCAGCGTACACCAGGCCGGAGTACACGCCCCGCCCTCAGCGGTTCCCGGATACGACGTTTCTCACATTGTTTCAAACATCAAGCACACAGACAAATGTTACAACAATTATCAACTCAGTACATCAAATCACACAAATTATGAGTCAGTCCATAACCACACAGCTAAAAAATATCACGTACGTTATAAATTAAAACTCAATCATAATAAGCCTTCAGGCATAACCAACCAATGCCGCACATATATCCCTATATTGCGACTCAACCGAATATATATATATATATATATATATATAACCTTACTATATTATATCTATAAATATAGTTCATCCATCAATCCAAGTTAAGTACGTCAACTAGTTTTAGCATTCATCTCTCGGCATTCACCGACATAGGTATATATATCAATATACGTATATACATACATATATTTAACATATAAATATATATAAATATATATATATATACACATATATATATATATATACACACACATATATACATCCGTATAAATTCATACATTTCGACAACAATAATTTCATGTAGTTACAATTCGTATATCAAGGTACTTGCCTTCTCTTGCGAATACTCCGAAAATACGGTTGATTGGAAAAATGCGGAACTCCAATGAAAACGACGATCAGAAAGGCTCAACACCAGATTTTCGTAGGGAATTCATCCCTAATATCCTATCATCAAATAAACAATAAATCACGCGAGGAAAAACATCGCAAAACGACCGAATCTCCCTCTGCGGTATTTTCCCGGACACCTTGAAGGCGTTAATTGAAAACTCGTATAAACGACGAATCGGACATGACAAAACCGTGGAAAGATGATGAAAGTGATAGAATACAACTTAATCTATAATTATCCATCAGTAATCTAAGTTAATATGGCTCAAACGGATGAAATCTATCAAGATCCCCAAATTTCCCAAAGTTTAGATTTTTAGGAGAAACTAACCTTGATTCGGTCGATTGAAGGATGTTATGTAATGATCAATCAATGATATGAACTCAGGAACTTCATGGATTTGTTGTTCAACAACATGCCTCCTTGCTCTCAAAACCTCTGGCCGCGGAAATAAAAGAAGGAAATGAAAAATGGGTGGAAACAGGGCTGCTCGGTCATATTTATACTGCCCAGTGTGTGTTGATCACTTACACCAGAATCAGCCTTCCAGATGGATGCCGCCAAAGACTTACTTACTGCATTCGATCACGACTTATGGCCGTAATCGCTTTCATCCTAAGTCTGCCCAGCCTTACTACTGTGAATCGATCACGACTTACGGCAGAATCGCCTTCGTCCGGTCGCCTGCACTCGCCGAGCACGTACGGCCGTATCCGGCACCTTGCGGCCATAACTCGGCCAGGCGGGTCTCTGGCCCAAAACGTGCGGTCGTGACTCGGCCGTGGCCAATTCCGATAGTCTGGTTAGGCGTTCGACAACGTTTCGGTCACACTAACGCACCCGTTAAGATTCAAAACAATAACGAGCAAATTACGAAACACAACATACCGTTCATAACAGAAAAAACGAATCCCACATAATTATAACGACACGAAATCACCGACAACAACCGACAAATAGTTCAAGGCAACCGGAATAAAATTCTCGGGTATTACAATAAACACAAAAATCAATCATCGAGAAAAATAATACCAATACTCGGCAATCAAAAAATATCCGGAAAAATCCAAAATAACCGGAATGAAAATCCCGGATATTACATAACTGGGGGTATAATTGTCGGGACCGAGGCTCCATTAGCATGATGATCGAGACTCTCAGTGTGCTCTACCGGGACCGAAGCTCCATCAGCATGATGATCAAGACTTTGAGTGTGCTCTACCGGAATCGACGCTCCGCTGGTACTAGGGACACCCTCGGTCTGCTCGGTGGGAGACGACGCTCCATCAACATGAGTCTCTGTTGGCAGCGATGCTCCGCCAGTGCCAGGGATGCTCTCAGTCTGCTCGGGGGGAATAGTCGCTCCGTCAAATCGAGGCTCTGTCGGAATAGAGGCATGATGAGGAGAATCGCCCATAAAATCACCAATACCTGCAAAGTCCCATGGCGGCGTATCAAGAGTAGAGTAGCACTCTGGCACACTACTTGTTCAATATGTCGACGAATCTGCTCGACACTCTTTTCCACTTTGTCATCAACATATCGATGCATCTGCTCGACCGCTGAATCGATATATGTACACAGACGAGTGAAAAGGGTATCAAAGTCAGTAATGCGTGCAGGCTCCTGAGTACCCCGTGCCAGAAAATATGCAGTCTGATGAGGACCCCGTGCCGAAGAAGATGCAGTCTGGTGAAGACCTCGTGCCGGAGAACTCTGGCGCTCCAAATCAGTATGCACATGCTCATGAGGCTCTCCTGATGGCTCACGTCCAGTAATAAGATATATAGGCTCATAAATAACCGGACTGGATGTCCGCTGCCGGACACTACGCTCTCCGGCTAGATCACCGACAGAATCATCACCATCACGAGCCCTCATCTTCCCATTCCCCTTCCCCCTCCCTTCTTGCATAGGGCCATTTTGTGCGTATACTGCACCCGCTCGCTCGCAGCATCACTAATGGACTGCATATACGACTCTTGCTCTCCTCCTCGGGTGTCGGAGATTACACCTCAAAGAAATCAATCTAAATATAATTCAATGATACATTTTTAGCCATTGTTACCTTAAATATCTACAAGAGTATTTACATATTGAAAACCTATAGTTGATTACCTCCTCATCAAAAAATATGGTAAAAGCAACATGACCCAGCTTCTTCAACTTCTAGCGTGTACAACGAGGTCGCTGGATGAAAGAAGCTCCGAGCATGATCCCACATTTGGAGCCTAACGAAGGTATAACCTTGCAAGCCCATATCTTAAAACAATAATTGAATCCCAACATAAGAAATAATAACAATATTTATTTCGAGTTTCAGGATATAATTAAGTTGATGAGTACGAGAACGTGCTATTATATATGTTACCATAAAAATGGTAACTCGGATCCAGACCAGCAGGGACCTCAGTGGGAACATCGCTCAAGTACGTAACCAATATCTGATATGAATATAAGCCCCATGGAAAGCTCTCCCACCGACTCTGGTCCTCAACCAACGTCCACAACCACCGGTCAGCAATACGCTTCCCACCATCCACACAGAATATCAAATAGCAGACACACAACACCTTAGCGACCTTCAGCGCATCACCGGGCTGCTCTCTAAAATATCCTGTAGCAAATCGATCACGAATACGGTCGAACATCTGCCCCCACGACTGAGCAATGGATACCGATCGTACACGCTCCCCTCCGATGGGACATCGTCCCGTGTACATCAAAGTCGAAGTCTCCGAATCACAAATCGGCGACTAACGCATACTCATATCTAGAAAATCGGATCAAGCGATGATCGATCCTAAACCAAAACTCATCGGCCCGTGCATCCAGTCTAATCACCTCGTTCGAGAATAAGGCATGCAATGCGGCATTAGAGACACCCCCCCACTCCTCCCGGATAAAGTGTCGAAGACACGACTCTCTAAACTCTCTAATAGCATCATAATCTACACTCCGCAGCTCAGCAATAACAGTCTTAACAATCTCTAATCTAACATACCCATTTATCGAGCATTTCGAACCCCGCATATTCGGCCTCTTCCAAACAACCTGACGATTGAAATTTATCTTAATTTTAGCTTCTTGAGGGTCTATTCGGGTAATATGTAACCAGGAAAAAGTAACTAGACAATTCGAGTAACAGTAAAATTTATTCGGTTTATTTTCATCGAGTTATTCTAATTCAACTTGAGACATCCTAATTCAATTTCAATCATCTAATGTAATTCGAGACATCCTAATACAATATGAGTCATCCTAATTCGAGAAGTTTTATGTCAATTTGAATCATCCTAAATCAATTTGCGTCATTCTAATTGGGGAAGAACCGATTAGTCTTCTAAATTAATTTGAGAAATCCTAATTGGTCAATTAATCCAATTGTAGTAACTTATAAACTATATTCGAGTAATACATATAGAAAAACGAAATAAATTAACTAAACAAAATAAACTAAATAAATTCGACACGATATCAATATTTATAGCATTCCCAAATTCGAATTCAACCTCGAGTAAAACGAGTAAAGGGGGTGGGTAAAATGAGCCAAAATTTCGAGTACAATGAGTCTAATTTCGAGTAAAACCAGTCCAATTTCGAGTAAAACCAGTCCAAATTCGAGTAAAACACGTCTAAATTCGGGTAACACGATACACGAGTGAAAACTTACCTAGTTTTCGGCAGATCCAGCGGCAGCGGCCGCGGACTCGACATCGGCGTGACCGGCGGTGGCAGCTTCTCCATTCAGGAAACACCTCAAATTCGGGGAAGTCGAATTCGCCATCGAGAAAGAGGAAAAAACACGATTCGTGAAACCCGGATAGAGGTATTACTCGGAAAAACTCATTTCGTGAAATCGGAGGGAGGTGTTACTCGTAATCACGATTCGTGAAACCCATTTTTTGTTCTGTCGTGAAACTCGTGAAATTCGTGAAACTCGCCTGTTCTGTCCTAATGAAGAAGTGAAGACGACGACTCGATTTTAAAGAGTTACTCACTTATTCGAGTAACTCGATAATTCGAGTAAGACAATTCGTGTCACATGAATCCTTTTCGTGTAGCTTAACTCGTGTCACAAGAATTAAACCTCGTGTTAACCCGGATACTCAGACAAATTCGGGTTACCCGAATAGGAGTCGTGTAACCCGAATTGTTGTCGTGTAACCCGAAGTCTCTCGTGTAACCCGAATTAACCCGAGTTCGGTCGATCCGTTTTGTGTAAGTCGAATTCGGGTTATACGAATTGCTATTACGTGTTACCCGATTGTCAACCTTCCTCAATATTGTATTTTTTTGAAGTTGACTCGAAATTATGTTACTCGAAATTACAATAAATGGCTCGAATTTATTCGAGTAAAGGTCAATTTCGACAATTTAGGTATCAAAAGAGTTGTTGCTAAACTTGGGGCAAAAAAGAATAATATTATATGTCTAAAGGCAAGACAAGCTATTCCCACTTGAGAAAAATGGAGGGAGGTGGGACCCACGATGGTGTGTTTATGCAACTGCCATGTGGAAGTTTGGTGGTCGATTGAGGAATAATATGGCATTGCGTCGCGAAGGGTTATTTTCATGCTACACCATTGTATCACATGTTTTATGTTACTCAATCCAATAGATTAAGCATGCAGTACAATATGCTATTGTTAATGAGAAAATATCGATTTTGGTCCTTTATTGTGGCTTTCGTCCAATTTTGGTCCTTTAATGTGGTACTGACCGATTTTGATCTTTTATCTTTCGAAGCTGTCCGATTTGGTTCTCTCGCCGAATTAGTTGATCAGAAATTAGCGAGTGAGATACACTCTCCGCTGGAGGACCAAAATCGGCAGTTTGCTCTTCATATATTTTAAGTATTTTACTGTATTTCAATTTGAAAGTTACGAATTACTTTTTGTATTCTAATCAAATCTCTGAATCCATAGCTGGAAATCCTCTTTGTGCGCGATAGTTGAAGATATTTAAGAATCTGAGAGTCAGATACACATCTTGCAATTTAACTGGTAACGGTACTGTGGGATCGAGGCTGTTATCTCGAGTAGTCAAGTATAAGCTTGGAACCTCATTATCAAAAAAAAATTCTATCTCATTTTTCTATTAATATAATATACCATGTCCATTTATATACAAGCATACCCACATCACTCGTACTCCTGTATTCAAAAAGTTAAGAAAAATAAGTCAAGATCTCATCAATTGACAAATTAATGCTTCCCAAGTCCCAATCGAACTACTTTTCTGCCGAAAGTGTTTGGATCAAAAACTCATAATCCCTTTCAAATATTCAATTATTTGGCGCTGAATTTGATATAGTCAGATTTACTTTCATATCCTGATAGGAAAATAATCTTCCCTTTTAAATTAAATTAAGAATTAATTACATAAATCATCATTGTAGTTTGGGGGATTCACAGATTTAGTCCCTATACTTTTTTTTTCAGCGGGTCATGTTCTTGTGGTTTTTGATCCGTTACGGATTTAGTCCTTGTGGTTTGTCGGGTTTCACAGGTTTAGTCCCTATACATTTTTTTCAACGGATCATGTCCTTGTGGTTTTTGATCCGTTACGGGTTTAGTCCCTATGATTTGGTCGAATTGCAAATTTCGTCCTCGTGGTTGAAAATTTCAGATTATTATTATTATTATAATTATTATTAAAAATTAATAGGATTTTACAAAAATTAAAAATTAAAAAAAAAAGATAAAAAAGTTTACAAAAATGATAAAGAAAAAATAATAAAAAAACAAAAACAAAAATAATAAAAAAAATAAAGAGCTAATTACAATGTACTCAAATAATAATAATAAAATAAAATTTTAATAATAATAATAATAATAATAAAATAAAGAGCTAGTACTCAAATAATAATAATAATAAAAAATATATGAAAAAACGAAATACCCTTCAAATTAACGATCAACTAACATAATTATTGATCAAAGGACTAAACCCGTAACGGATCAAAAACCACAAGGACATGACCCGCTAAAAAAAGTATAAGGACTAAATATGTGAAACCCGACAAACCACAAGGAACAAATCCGTAACGGATCAAATGTAATATCCGGATTTTTATGGAAGTATTTCATCTGTATATTGAACCCTGTATTATTTTGGAATGATGATATTGATAATTGAAGTATGATAATTATCGTATTTGTATCTTTGTACATGAGTGTGGCGACATGTAAATTTCCTCTATGCATGTACGTGATAACGTACGTTAAGAATGTAGCTTAACGTACGTTACCTGTTAATGATAACGTACGCTACGAATGAAGCGTAGCATACGTAATGCAGTCAATTATTGGATAGGTCGGCTAGCACATGGGGTAAATGGTGGTGGGCTCGACCAAGATACCCACCAGATTCGCACGGCATGAACCTGGACACGTTTTAAGTCAACGGACTTTAACGTACGTTATGGACATGATGTAACGTACGCAAATTATATGGGTTACGTACGTAACATGATAAGTGTAGCGTACGTAATGAAGTTCAGAAACAAGATAGTGAACTATTTTGGACGGTAACGTACGTTATGAAGTAGTCCTAACGTACGTAACACTCAGGAAGTTATTGAATCATTGAGATTGTAAGATACTACTTGATCACTGAAGACTACTTATATTGGACTTCGGAGTGGAAATCATCACGAGTCGGTGTTGAAGCAACCGGAGTTGGATTTTAATTATAGTCTCAATATTTTCTTCCTCTTAAGGTATGTTATACTACTTCCAACCTTGAAGTTATGTTGTTATAGACGATACGATCACACTAGTAGATCACTCTGACGATGTATGCGACCTAGTATCATGTTTAAACTGTGATGATCGAATTATTATGGTTTAGAACACCGTAGTTGAACCTTGTTGTGACAAAGATGAGAATAGTGAATTATAAACCGTATCAAATGTTATCGTCATATTGATCGTAAACTTAATGTCGATTTCCACTTTTACCAAATAGATTTTGGATAGAATCATCATAGTTGTAATCTTACTTGCAAGATGGAATAAGTAGTTCACCTTCAGTATAAGCCTGGATTTAATGACGATATTAAATCAAATACATCAACCATAGACCAGCCGAATCTTGCATGAGTATTACAATCAAGATTGAGAATAGTATTACGATGATATTCGTATCCTTGAAATTGAAGATATTAATCCATAGATCATTCATGAGTATGATATATATTTGAAGGTATATTAAGTTACTCACTAAGGATTTCGTAATACTCCGTCACTAATCGAGACACTATCCGCCTTAAACTGACATGCATGATTAACGTATATTAAGATTGGCAACTAACGTACGTTATATTACGTTGTTAACGTACGCTACGTTTGGTACGTAACGTACATTACACTATCAGGCGAGTCAAGTCGACTGATCAGATAGGAACTGTCGGTATATGGTTAGCGTACGCTAGACTTCATAGTTTACGTACGCTAACGAGTAAGTCTAACGTACGTTATAGAGGACATGTAACGTACGCTATGTAGGTCAGACAGTTTTCGTTTTATGGACTTTCAACCGTAATTTGGATGGTTAGATGTTCGTTCGACCTAAGATGAATTCCATGTTATTTCTCTTATTTAAGGTTCGAACTTTGCTACGTGATTGATCGAGAGGGGCGACCTTCGAGTGTTTCGTTTTCGTGGAAGTATTGTTCTGTCTTCAAATCGAGACAAGTACCTTATTTGTTTTATGTATTGATGTTATACATATTGTCGTGCATGTATGTCATTGTTGTATGTCCACTTCGTGTTGGTCCGACGGGATCATCGGGGGATCTATGCTAGCGTGCACTGGATCATCGGACGAGTTTTTCCACCACGAGTTGGTCTGACGGGATCATCGTGGGTTCTAGGCAGTGAATACTGGATCATCGGAATTACCATGTGTATGTTGTGATATCATGTTGTGATTATCAGTTGTGTATGTCATTTATGAGTTTCTCGTAGGAGAAGACTCGTTGGTATTTTTGTCGTTTACGTTATTTTTCTTCGTGAGATATGAATAATATGTTGTGGTACTTGTACTAGCATCGTTGTGCTAACCCCATTGGGGTGAACATTTTGTTTATGTTCAGGATCCAGGAGAGCGGGAAAACAACCACTGGAGCTGCATGACGACGAGGGTGCAGAGTGATGTTCCGGCCGGATGTATTTGACTGTTGTTTGTTGGTTATTTCAATAAGTACTCGAGTACATAGTCGTTTATGATGAATTTGAATTTGGTGATCTATTAATAAGTTTTTGTTGAACATTTGTATTTTCAGTATTTGGTCAGAACTGTTGTATCTTAATTCCGTTACTTTCATTCATTTGTACTTGTTAATGTCTGTTCAATTCTTCAGCCTTGTAAATCCTTATGTAAAGGATTTACGGCGCTGTAATATTCCTGAATATATCGGGGGTGTTACAGAATATGGTATCGGAGCTAAGATTATGGATATCTTGGCCGTTGGGTTAAAATAGGGGTCATTTATGTCTTTTGAAGTAACCGGCCGCGAATAACATCACTGTACTGCCTACGTCTTCGTGCGGGCGGTGGTTGTAAGTTCATAAACTCTATCTCGTCCTTTGCATATTATATTTCCTTGTACTTGAGCATTCGAACGATATTGTTTCCTGTATATTGAGTATTTATACTTACAGTATGTTGAGAGGCGGACGTGGACGTGGTCGCGGTCGCGGACGCGGACGAAGGAATGCTGAAAGGGAAGCGTCGCCTTCTAATCAGGCCAGTCATAGCTCAGGCGAGCCACAGAGATCTATCAATAACGAACCGGAACTGCTTGTCAGTAAATCCTTCGTCATGTGGTGAACCAGATGACTCAGTTCGCCCAGGTCGTGGACCGAATGCAAGTGGCGGTGGGACTACAGCAGGGAGAGAGACAGCAAGGAATCCCGGACATGGGAAATCGAGGTGACCGATGGCTGCAAGAGGTGGCGAAGATGCAACCACCCAAATTCGACGGTATTTCTGAGACCTCCACCTGGGACCATTGGTTGAAGGAACTGGAGAAAATCTTTGCCGGAATTAATCGCCTGCATTTAACGGGAGAGCCTCTATCGCTCAATATTTTCTGATAGGGAAAGCGTCCGAATGGTGGGAAGCCATCCGGCCTGTAGACCATGATGCTGATTGGACAGAGTTTAAATTGATGATGGAAGCTCAGTACTGCCCTCGTCCTGTGAGGGAAGCCAAGGTTCGGGAGTTTTTCTCCGCTCAGCCTTCAGATGTTCCAGTCTCTCAGGCAATTAAGACGTTTAACCAACAGCTGGCATTTGTTCGACATCTGGTCAGAACAGATGCAGAAATGATGATCTATTTCGATATGAGGATGAAACCAGAAATTCAGAGGTACATGTCCGGTTTTGAATGTACCACGCTCCGTCAATATCAGGATAAGACGTTGGCGTATGAGATCAAGGAAGCAGCTATGGAGAAATTTTCATAATCCAAGAAGCAGAAAGTCTCTGGTACTTTTACACAGCACAAGAACAGCGGGCCCCGCAAGGCCCAGTCATTCTTTCACTCTTTCAAGAAACCTCTGCACCCAGTTAGGAGCGGAAAGAACTTCGGAGCGATATCAACTATGACAGATGTTATCAGGAAATGCTTTAACTGCGCCCAGACGGGGCACTATCGACGGAATTGCCCCCTACCTGCTGTGACTTGTTTTGATTGTGGACGAGAGGGACATCGTGCAGTGTTCTGTGAATAGGCCGCAAAGTCTTTTAGAGCCCGTACACCACAGCCGGTCCAGAAGCGGTATCAGCAGACACAGCAGAGTGTTCAGATGCCTCAGAATTTTGGTCGTGGGCGAGGCAGAGGACAGTGGGACCGAAAGGGTACATCGAGTGCCGGATCTATTCCCCCACGTCTGTACGAGATGAGGAAAACAGACGATCAGGATCTCATTGCCGCATCGTGCTGGCCCAGATCCTTTCCCGGCCGATTAGCGTTTTATTCGATACAGAGCTACGCATTCTTTTATATCTTTATCTTGTGTAAATCGTTTGAATATTTCTGGTTTTCATACTTGTGAACCTTATGTTGTTGGTTTACCGAGTGGAGAGAGGATTGTCGGGAACTTAGAAACCAGAAATTTCCCTGTATCATTTGGAGGCAGAGAGTGGCTCTCAAATTTGATTGTAATAGAAATGCAAGGAGACGACCTGATACTCGGAGACGATTGGCTTAATCGATATGGAGCAATTGTAAACTACCGAAGGAGGAATATCTCGTTGATCGCTGACGATGGTTCCGAAATTCTGTTTGAGGGATGGAAACCGGGAAGCTCAGGAAAATTGATCAAGGCGATGAAAGCTGTCAAATTGTTGAAACAGGTCAGGATCCGGTGCTATGCAATGAAGAAAGAAGACGAAATTGTGGAACTTTCATCCATTCCTGTTGTGAACGAATTTCCAGATGTATTTCCTGATGAGTTACCTGGACTACCTCCACGAAGGGATGTAGAATTTACTATTGAGCTGGAACCCAGAGCTATACCAATTTCTAAGGCGCCGTATCGTATGGCACCGACCGAGATGTACGAACTGAAGAAGCAACTGGAGGAGTTACTGGACAAAGGCTATATTCAGCCAAGCGTTTCACCCTGGGGAGCGCCAGTTCTTTTTGTCCGAAAGAAGGATGGATCGCTTCGACTGTGTATTGACTATCGAGAGCTGAACAAGATGACGATTAAGAACAAGTATCCATTGCCACGGATTGATGATCTGTTTGACCAGTTTCAAGGGGCAACAGTATTTTCTAAAATCGATCTGAGATCAGGGTATCATCAGCTGAGGATTAAGGAATCTGATGTTCCGAAATCAGCGTTCAGAACTCGCTACAGACACTATGAGTTTGTAGTGGTGCCGTTTTCTCTCACTAATGCACCTGCTGTATTCATGCAGTTGATGAACCGAGTGTTCATCGAATATTTGGATAAATTTGTGGTCGTGTTTATTGATGACATTCTGGTGTATTCTAAGAACCCGGAAGAGCATGCACAACATTTGCGGATTGTATTAGAACTTTTGAGAAGCGAGCAACTGTACGCCAAACTCTCTAAGTTTGAATTCTGGCTAAAGGAAGTAATGTTCCTCGGTCATGTGGTATCAGCTGAAGGAGTCCGAGTAGATCCTCAGAAGATTGAAGCGGTTTTGGATTGGAAGCCTCCAAAGAATGTGAAAGAAGTCCGAAGTTTCTTAGGACTTGCTGGGTATTATCGTCGGTTCGTGGAAGGGTTTTCCAAAAATTTCCCGCCCACTTACTCGACTCCTGCAGAAAACTCAAAATTTTGAGTGGAACGAATTATGTCAGACTAGCTTTGATGAATTTAAGAAGAGATTGACGACGGCACCGATTTTAACACTGCCACAGGGGATTGAAGGATTCATAGTTTACAGTGATGCTTCGAACCAGGGACTCAGATGCGTATTAATGCAGAATTACAAGGTGATCGCTTATGCGTCGCGACAACTGAAACCTTATGAAGTGAATTACCCAACACATGATTTGGAGATAGCAGCAGTAGTTTTTGCTTTAAAGATCTGGAGGCATTATCTGTACGGGACTCACTGCCAGATCTTTACGGATCACAAGAGTCTCAAATACATCTTCAGTCAGAAAGAGTTGAACATGCGGCAAAGAAGATGGTTAGAACTGATTAAGGATTATGACTTGGAGATTTTGTATCATCCAGGCAAAGCAAACGTAGTGGCCGATGCACTCGGCCGCAAGCCTATTTCTATTCATATACTGGAGACTCTGACCTCCAAACTTAGCCTTCAACGAGAGATGATTCGAGAAGGAATTGAAGTGTGGTCACAAAGAGTCCAAGGACAACTATGCGTGATGGAAATAACTTCATCATTTACCAAAGAAATCAAATCTAGACAGGCGGATGATCCTCTGATGATTCGGTTACGTGATGAAGTGATCAAGGGAAAGGCCCCTGGATTCGTAATTTATGATGATGGAGTTTTGAGATTTCAGAACCGACTCTGCGTTCCCGATGTCGATGTTCTGAAACAGACGATTATGAAGGAAGCTCACAGTTCGCCCTATTCTATCCACCCGGGCACCAGTAAGATGTATAAGGACTTGAAGCGGAATTTCTGGTGGGGCAACATGAAGAAAGATGTAGCGGACTATGTTTCGAAATGCTTGACTTGTCAGCAGGTTAAGATCGAGCATCAACGGCCTGCCGGAATGTTGAAGCCGCTCCCGATTCCCGAGTGGAAGTGGGAGGACATATCGATGGACTTTATCACTAGTATGCCGAGAACCAAGACTGGAATGAACATGATTTGGGTGATAGTTGATCGTTTAACCAAATCAGCTCATTTTCTAGGCATTAAGGACACGTGGGGACCAGAGAGGTTGGCACGAGTATTTATTTCGGAGATAGTTCGATTGCATGGTACGCCAAAGACCATTATTTCTGATCGAGACGGCCATTTTGTGTCTCAGTTTTGGAAAGCAGTTCATAAGGCCTTAGGAACCGAATTGAACTTCAGCACAGCTTATCACCCACATACTGATGGACAATCCGAGAGGACTATTCAAACGGTGGAAGATATGCTGAGGGATTGTGCCTTAGATTGGTCAACTGATTGGGAAGTTCATCTACCGTTGATTGAATTTACCTACAACAATAGTTGGCATGCTTCCATTAAGATGGCACCATTTGAGGCATTATACGGGAGAAGATGCAGATCGCCCCTATGCTGGGACGATTCATCAGATTTGATCGGAACAGAACCAGAGTTGATCGTGCAGACTCGAGAGAAGATAGCTTTAATTCGTGATAGACTGTTGACCGCCCAGAGTCACCAGAAATCTTATGCAGACGTACGCCATCGCCCTTCGGAGTTCAGTACGGGAGACCACGTACTTTTAAAGGTTTCTCCTACTCGGTGAATCTTTCGTTTTGGAAGGAAAGGAAAGCTGAGTCCGAGATATATCGGACCATTTGAGATCCTTGAGAGAGTTGGAGAGTTGGCATACAGATTAGCATTGCCGTCGTCGTTGAGCCATGTTCATAACGTATTCCACGTATCCCAGTTACGAAGATATATACCGGACCCTAGTCATGTCATTGATTTCGGGGAGATCGAAGTCGCTCAGAATGGGACGTTTGAAGAAAGACTGGTCAAGATACTCGAAAGTCGAGTTAAACAATTGAGGAACAAACCCATCGTTTTGGTCAAAGTTCAGTGGTCACGTCATGGAGTGGAAGAAGCCACATGGGAAATGGAAAATAGTATGAAATCCAGATATCCAGAATTATTTTCGTCTTGAGTTTCGGGAGGAAACTCCTTTTTAGTAGGAGAGTGTGTCATATCTGGATTTTTATGGAAGTATTTCATCTGTATATTGAACCCTGTATTATTTTGGAATGATGATATTGATAATTAAAGTATGATAATTATCGTATTTGTATCTTTGTACATGAGTGTGGCGACATGTAAATTTCCTCTATGCATGTACGTGATAACGTACGTTAAGAATGTAACTTAACGTACGTTACCTGTTAATGATAACGTACGCTACGAATGAAGCGTAGCGTACGTAATGCAGTCAATTATTGGATAGGCCGGCTAGCACATGGGGTAAATGGTGGTGGGCTCGACCAAGATACCCACCAGATTTGCACGGCATGAACCTGGACACTTTTTAAGTCAACGGACTTTAACGTACGTTGTGGACATGATGTAACATACGCAAATTATATGGGTTACGTACGTAACATGATAAGTGTAGCGTACGTAATGAAGTTCAGAAACAAGACAGTGAACTATTTTGGATGGTAACGTACGTTATGAAGTAGTCCTAACGTACATAACACTCAGGAAGTTATAAAAGGAGCAACACCCCATTTCATTTCATCTCGTTCTTTTGCCTCTAAGCTTCACCATATTTCGTCCCCAAAAGATTTCCAGCCCCTTTTAGCACCTTTAGATCACTTGTTATTGAATCATTGAGATTGTAAGATACTACTTGATCATTGAAGACTACTTATATTGGACTTCGGAGTGGAAATCATCACGAGTCGGCGTTGAAGCAACCGGAGTTGGATTTTAATTATAGTCTGTTGCGATATTTCTTTACACGCAAGTGCACGTCATCGTTTACAAGTAATAAAGTGATAAGTAGAGTATCGTTCCCACGAGGATTGAATCTCTAACTACCGATTTTTTCGTATTCCAATTTTATCTGAACAATCGAATTTGGGTTTTGCGATTAATAACTAAAAGAATTACTAAAAGACTAAGCGATGAAAACAATATCTTGGATAAAAGAAATCAAATGATGAATAAGTCTAGGGTTCTGAATCCACCTTAGTTTATCCGAATTTACTCTCGATTATCCGTACTAAATAATTTTCCCAATTTATTGAAGGCGGAGATTGCTAATATATTCTACCGCCTCTCCCGAGGTCAATAGATTTATCTAAAGGCGAATAATGCACTCTATCCCTAGGTGAGTTAATTCGCCGATAGGCAAAAAGCATGAAATCTCCTAAAGGCCACGTAGTTCCTATGAGTATATTCCTATCTCACGAGAATAAAACGGTCCTCACCAATAGTTCCTCACCAAATCTCCTCTCCCGATTCAAGTGAATGATTAAATCAATACAACTATTGGCCGATAATTGCAAGCATTAAACATAATTGGGAAAACTCAATAAAAGGTAATAAAATGGATAATCTCAATCAATTCGTCAAAACAAAGGTTTCATCAAAACCTAGATTAGGGCTTTAGCCCGACATACTAAAAGCGAAAATACGAATAAATAAATGAAAGCATAAAATTCAAACGCAGATGAAGCTCGGATTCCTCCGTTCTTGACTTCATCCGCCTTTGAAGTCTTCTGCTTCCCTCTTCTTCTGCCGTCTCCAAGCTTAAACTCTCAAAGATTAAAGATCCAAAGATTCCCAGATTCCTTTAATTAGGGTCTTAAACCCTATTTATAGCTCAGCGCATCCACAAATTGCGTCCGTATTAGTCGGTCGGCGAAAAGCTTCAAAACTCAAAATCCGTGCGGGCATACAAAAACCGCCAAGTGTGCCGGCGCACTAAACTGTCTGCGGCACATCGCCTTCACCAATGCTCAGGCGTTAATTAATTCTTACGTGCGCGGCTCACTGGCCGTGCCGCGGCACAGTCTGATTCACTCGCCTTGGTGGTGTCTTCCTGTGCCGCGGCTCAGAGTCCAGATTTGCCGTTTTCGCCCGTTTTGCCTCGTTTTAGCTTCCGGACTTCAATTTCCTGTCAATCATACAAAATTAAGGCATTAAAAGCTCATTTAGACGATTTCACTCTCCAAAATACTACAAAATAATGATAAATAAGCGTATAAAAATATGCCTAACAAATACCCCCAAACTTAAGCCTTTGCTTGTCCTCAAGCAAAAAGAATTAAATTCAATAAAAGAATGTCGTGAATCATCGTGCAACTCATAGTGTTCAACCTAATCAATATTATCCTGTAATTCTCTCTAAATAATACGAGTGTCATAAAAGCGCCGCACTTTCGAATAATGATTCCGCAAAGTAATCAAATTCAGTCCTAATCACTCGTTCATGAAGAAAATCCAGCTCAAAGATTAACAAAACGTGAGTCAAATCGACTGTCAATATCAAAGGCTAACACAACCAAGCTAGTTCGTCCCGTTCCACAATCGAAAGGCACAATTTTCACGAGTTTCATAACAATTAAACCTCGGACAGTATTCCCTTATATATATATGCTCAAGAATTTGATTCGAGTTGACCACTAGGTTAGGATCTCGGGATGTTTTATCGGGATAATCCTAGGGTGGAAACTCCATTCTCATGTATTGGAAAACCGTTTGACGTAAAAGACACTCATGGGGCACATGGATGCTTCTAGTTACTAAGTTCCCGTCTACAGCGGAGAAACAACTCGAATTATATAATTTCCGCATGTCCGAATCAAGGTTGCCGTTTTACGCGAGAGTAAACAGCGGGTCACGCGAATACCCCCGGTTACTAGGCTCCCTATCATTGGCACATGTGAAATATCTAAATCACTAGTCTAATTAGGGTTGCCGTTTTACGCGAGGGTAAACAACGGGTCACGCGAATGCCCCCGGTTACTAGACTTCCCTTCATAGAACACATTATCTCGACTTTAGGGAAAAACTGACCGACTCTAAACTCAATCTAAGTGCCAACACGACTAAAGAAACAGTACGACTCACTATCCGGAAGATGTACCCAAACGTATTGACGGTGATTTTAAAACAAGTATGTATCGTCTCTTATACGGAACCTCTACAATCACGAAAAATTTCGGACCTAAATGAATACTAAGCAGAACAGAAATAACTGACTACAACTCGACTAAGACTCGACTGTTTCTTCAGAGAAAAAAACAGTGTCGTAACATCAGTATCACACAAATAGAAGCACGAAAAATTCACGAATAAAGAAAACTAAGACAAGCAAGGCTATCTAAAAAAATTTTACGCAAAGTAATGAAAAGTGCAACGAAAATAAAGTACAGCAAATAAAGTAGCAAATGAAAGTAAATCCCCCCCAAACTTAGGACGTACATTGACCTCAATGGACAAAAAATGATATGCAATAAAAGTAAAAGGTCAAGTACTCCCCTCCAGTCTGCTCAGGAACTGGTGCCGGCATCGTCCGGTGAGGAGGGTGGTGTGGCTGGCCGGGCGGGCGCAATAAATGGCCCGTCGGGATGCAGGATATGGGCCGTCCATGCGGCGAGGTGCTCCGGATGATAAGCATCCCTCACAGCAAGACGCCTCGCCTCTCGTCGGCTGGCCCGGCGGGCCTGCTCTCGCATCTCGGCTCTGACGGCAGCAACAACGCTCTCCCGCTCCGTCCGCTGCTCCTCCCGCATGGCAGCCATCAAGCTCTCTCTCTCTCCTCATCTCATCTCTCTCTCTCCTCGTCTCCTCTCTCAGCTCCTCTCTCTCTCTCCTCAGATCCTCTCTCTGTCTCCTCAAATCCTCCCTCAGGCCATCAAACAACTCCTGCAACCTCGCTCTGTCGGGTGGCGGGCCGGCATCTCCATGCGTCAACAAAAGCGGCTCGGGGGATCCCTCGTGGGCCTCCTCTAGCAGAAATCCTCTCCCCCGAGCGTGCGCCGGCGCTCCTCCCTACTGGTCAAAGTGCGATATGATGCGGTGGTCGATCGGGGCCTGGGGGGCAAGCATCGGCTCGTCGTCTGACCAAGTCAGCCCCGACTGCCGGCATAAAGCGCAGATGAGGGAGGGGTGCTTCAACCCCGTCTTGGCCCCCCCTGGATACTCTGGAAGATAGATCGGACTAGGATGGGGGCCACATCGAAACGCAGCCCGGAAGTGATAGCAAAAAGTGTCCGGGCGCGGGAGAGAAAGAGCATGCGGATCACGGGAGGTGGGGTCAATGCGTGCGCAGATAAAATAAAGCCAGGCACGCCCGAGCCGGCTGAGGCGCGAGCTCCTGAAGTGAAAAGTGGAAGAACTCTGTGCTCGCTGCTCCCAGTCGGTACCGGGCTGTGCAATGGTCTCAAGCAGGGCCTCCTTAGTGAGGCTGGTCATCACTCGGTCATAGGCTGACTCGTCAACCACCGGAAACCCAAAAAGCCTCTGAATAGCGGCCGTGGAGAAATCAACTGTAACCCCTCGGACGTCGACCTGAGTCCGAGACTCTAAAGACGGCAACATATGCCCTGCCCGAATGTGCTTCAGCAGTGCGCTGGCGTAAAACTCCTGGACGATCGAGATAACCGCTGGCTCGGGAGGTGCGGTAAATCTGGCCCACCCCATCTCGTCAATCATAGTGAGCAATTCCCCGTCCTGAGGAGCTGGAGTAAAACCCCTCTCTGGAATAAGTGGTCGTGGCCGGATCTTTTCATTGAATATCTTGTGAATTTCGGGGTCCGAAAATTGGTGTCCCTCCGCCTCGGCCCGACCACGAGAGGTCTCCCCTCGAGTAGGGGATGACTCGGTCCTAGCTCGCTTGCTCAGCTTCTTTGTTCGCGCCATAATCAGTCCTGAAAAGTACAACACGAGGGTTTATTCAAGCAAACAATAATAAAAATGATCTAAGCTCGGCTAAGGATGTCCAGCCAGAAATTCCGAATTTAAGAAAATAGCGCATACGTGAGAGAAGGATGAAATTGGACTTAAACATTTAACCTGGATGTAAGGGTTGGGCTTGCTGTAAATTCAAAACGTATACGTTGCACGAAAATTCAAAACGATTGCTTTTCCAAAGAAAATTTTTCATTTAGGCAATTTATCAAACACCTTGAGGGCACAAGTTACTTGAAGAATAAACATAGTTATAGCTCGAATCAACCCCCAAAAACCGAAACATAATTCAATCATCATCAACTCAACACATTCAACTCATTGATATTCCGATTTAACCATGAAAATTCGATAAAACTACCATGTTATTCTCTAAACAATCCTAAAACTTTTTGAAGGAAAAATAGCATGTTCAATCCATTCAAAGCATAAACAACTTCCAAATATAAACCATAAGCAAGTAAAGATTAAAGATTGAAACGTACCTTTTGAAGATTGCAAGAGAAATCGCAGGAAAAAAAAAATGGAAGAACTTGGTCGGCCGGTTCGCGCGCTGGGGAGGGAAGGAGAAAGGAAGAGAATAATACCTGGGTGCTCGGCCGATTGTGAATTATAAGCTACCAGGCCTTTTCAGATTCCGCATAGTGTGCCGCGGCACAGCTAAAGTGAGCCGCGGCACAGGGTACAGTCCCTTTTACCTGTGTTCTCGTTTTATCGTGTGCCGCGGCACAGCTTACGTGTGCCGCGGCTCAATGCTCAGGTGTGCCGCGGCTCATTTATGCCGTGCCGCGGCCTGAGTACGATTGGTTTAGCCTCCTTGCGATTGATGTGTGCCGCGGCTCACAATACATCTGCGCGGCTCATACTTCAGTTTCTTCCCTGGGACTTTCCTGCACAGAATTTTGAGAAGAAGACGTTAAAAACGAGAGGCAGAAGCAAATTGAAGCACAAAAATGATGAAAAATAAGAATCACGAATACAAGAAAATTAAAGAAATGCAAAAATCTACAACTACGAACTCGGGTTGCCTCCCGAGAAGCGCTAAGTTTATAGTCTTCAGCCGGACCTATTGGAAAACATTAGTTCGCTTTTCGCAAACTCCATTTGGTTTCCGCCCCGTCAATCGAACCGTTCATATTTTTGTAAAAATTATGACCATTGGTCATTAGCGATTCGACTTTCGGTTCGGTCATCAAATGTTGTTTGCGAAAAGGTTTCGACGTGAATAACTTCCCGAAACACCCGGTTTTTCCATGACTAATTGTACGCTTGGCTTTCGGCTCACTCTCCTCCTTCACAAACGCACTCAAGACTGCAGCAGATTTTTCCTCATGCTCGAGGAACGCCACTCGGTCTACATCCTTCTTAAGACTTGGATCATTTAACATAAAATCTGAATCTTCCCATCGACAATGTTTTCGGTGCTTTCCTCTTTCAACGGCATTTACACTTTCACTTAGTGACCTTTTATCAATACTTCCGGGACATGGAAACGATTTGAATACTTGAAAAGTAACTTGCTCGTCTTGGACCCTCAGAGTTAACTCCCCCTTTTCCACGTCTATAAGGGTTCGGCCAGTCGCTAAAAATGGTCGTCCCAAGATGATTGGAATATTTTCATCTTCCTCCATGTCGAGTACGATGAAATCGGCCGGAAAGATGAACTTATCAACCTTGACTAATACATCCTCGATCACTCCCCTCGGATACTTTATCGATCGATCCGCCAATTGTAAGGAGGCATTGTTGGCTTGACTTCCCAATATTCACTTTTTGAAAATCGACAGAGGCATGAGGTTGATACTAGCACCAAGATCGCATAGTGCCTTATTAAACGAAAGATTCCCCATGGTGCACGGTATGTTGAAGCTTCCGGATCTTTCAATTTTGGTGGGAGCTTCTTTTGAAGAATTACCGCACTCCTCTGTCAAGGTGACCGTTTCAAACTCCTCAAGCTTTCTCTTCTTTGATAATATCTCTTTCATGAACTTGACGTAACTCGGCATCTGTTCCAATCGTCGTGACGGAATGTTTATGTGAAGCTTTTAAACACATCAAGGAACTTAGAAAATTGTTTGTCCGCCCTTCTTTCTTTGTAATCTCTGCGGAAGCGGAGCAGGGGACACACATGTCTTGAGTTATCCGGCTTCAAATCCTTCGACTCCTCGGCTTTAAATCCTTCTCTTCCTCAATTTCCTTCTTCTTTTCACACCGCTCGGGCTGATCCGGCACCTCTTTCCCACTTCTTAAGCCGATTGCGTTTAGACTCTCTCTAGGATTTGTCTCTGTTGTACTCGGCAATGCTCCCTCCGGACGAGTCGGCCACATTAGCAATTTGGCCCATTTGGACCTCCAAGTTCGAATGGAAGCGAATGATTTTGTAATGTAGCTTCCGTGCGGGTCATAAATTGACTCGTATTTGCCGCTAATTTTGCAAGTGCTTCCTCGAGAGATACTTTGGGAGCGGGAGGGGCTGCCGTTGATCTCGGGCGAATGGGGGCTGGTGTGAGTTACGTCCGTTTCTCCATGAAAAGTTGGGATGATTGCGCCACCCCGGATTATAAGTGTTGGAGTACGGGTTATTCGGCCGATTCCCATTTCCTACGAATTGAGCCTGCTCCATCTGATGTTGCTCGAACGGGTTTCCAACTTGACACTCCGCGCTCGGGTGTGATCCGTTACACCAATTGCATGTCTCAATGGTGACGGGGGAAGGTGCGTGCGAGAATGCCTGAGTCATGGGTCAAAGCGGCGACTTGAGCTGACAAAGTGGAAATCGGGTTATTGCTTGAAACTTCCATGACTCTCTTCGGTGTCAATCTTTCCGATGGCCATTGGTATGCGTTTTCGGCCATATCTTCCAAAAGCACGTGTGCCTCGGCCATAGATTTTCCCATGAAGGTCCCACCAGAGGCCGCATCCACGAGAGTGCGTATAGAAGCACTCAAACCATTATAGAACGTATGAAGCTGAAGCCAATCAGGAATGCCGTGATGAGGGCATCTTCGTAGCAAATCTTTATATCGCTCCCACGCCTCGTGGAGCGATTCCATATCGTACTGACCAAAGGTGGTTATTTCGTTCCTCAACCTTGCCGTCTTAGCTGGTGGGAAGAATTTGGCAAGGAAGGCTTGCGCTAACCTCTCCCATGTTGTAATCGACCCCGACGGTAAGGAATTTAACCAAAACTTTGCTTTATCCCTCAAAGAGAAAGGGAAAAGCCTCAATCGGATGGCATCGTCGGTGACACCATTAGTCTTGAACGTGTCGCATATCTCAAGGAAAGAAGCAATATGAGTATTCGGGTCGTCATTCGGCAGTCCACAGAATTGGCTACTTTGCACCATCCGAATAATAGCGAGCTTGATCTCAAAATTATTAGCTTGGATAGTGGGACGCGAATTCGAAAAATTAGCGTTGACTGCGGCATGGCATAATCTCGAAGAGCTAGTTCCGTTGAACTTGCCGCACTTGGTTATCTCCTCCTTGGACTTCGATATTCTCGGCCATGTTGACCGTAAATCTGCAACTCTCTTTTCTCCTTTTGTTCCTTCTTAGAGTGCGCTCGAGCTCGGTGTCCAAAGGTAGTAGGCCTTCGTTCACGAGTCTTCTCATGCACTACGAAAGGTCCCGAAAGGAAAAACAAATAAACGAAATTAAATACACAAAAATAAAAATAAAACGTTCAAATTAAGACTGGAAATACTTAAATCGATATTAGAAAATTTCAATCCCAAACGGCGCCAAAAACTTGTTGCGATATTTCTTTACACGCAAGTGCACGTCATCGTTTACAAGTAATAAAGTGATAAGTAGAGTATCGTTCCCACGAGGATTGAATCTCTAACTACCGATTTTTTCGTATTCCAATTTTATCTGAACAATCGAATTTGGGTTTTGTGATTAATAACTAAAAGAATTACTAAAAGACTAAGCAGTAGAAAACAATATCTTGGATAAAAGAAATCAAATGATGAATAAGTCTAGGGTTCTGAATCCACCTTAGTTTATCCGAATTTACTCTCGATTATCCGTACTAAATAATTTTTCCAATTTATTGAAGGCGGAGATTGCTAATATATTCTACCGCCTCTCCCGAGGTCAATAGATTTATCTAAAGGCGAATAACGCACTCTATCCCTAGGTGAGTTAATTCGTCGATAGACAAAAAGCATGAAATCTCCTAAAGGCCACGTAGTTCCTATGAGTATATTCCTATCTCACAGAATAAAACGGTCCTCACCAATAGTTCCTCACCAAATCTCCTCTCCCGATTCGAAGTGAATGATTAAATCAATACAACTATTGGCCAGATAATTGCAAGCATTAAGCATAATTGGGAAAACTCAATAAAAAGGTAATAAAATGGATAATCTCAATCAATTCGTCAAAACAAAGGTTTCATCAAAACCCTAGATTAGGGCTTTAGCCTGACATACTAAAAACTGAAAATACAGAATAAATAAATGAAAGCATAAAATTCAAACGCAGATGAAGCTCGGATTCCTCCGTTCTTCAGCTTCCGCCTTCTGCCTTTGAAGTCTTCTGCTTCCCTCTTCTTCTGCCGTCTCCAAGCTTAAACTCTCAAAGATTAAAGATCCAAAGATTCCCAGATTCCTTTAATTAGGGTCTTAAACCCTATTTATAGCTCAGCGCATCCACAAATTGCGTCCGTATTAGTCGGTCGAAAACTGGCTTCGAAACAGCTCAAAATCCGTGCGGGCATACAAAAACCGCCAAGTGTGCCGCGGCGCACTAAACCTGTGCCGCGGCACATCGCCTTCAGCTGAATGCCTGGGCGTTAATTAATTCTTCTGTGCCGGCCTGCAGTACGATTCACTCGCCTTGGTGGTGTCTTCCTGTGCCGCGGCTCAGCTTCCTTGTGCCGCGGCTCAGAGTCCAGATTTAACGTTTTCGCCCGTTTTGCCTCGTTTTAGCTTCCGGACTTCAATTTCCTGTCAATCATACAAAATTAAGGCATTAAAAGCTCATTTAGACGATTTCACTCTCCAAAATACTACAAAATAATGATAAATAAGCGTATAAAAATACGCCTAACATAGTCTCAGTATTTTCTTCCTCTTAAGGTATGTTATACTACTTCCAACCTTGAAGTTATGTTGTTATAGACGATATGATCACACTAGTAGATCACTCTGACGATGTATGCGACCTAGTATCATGTTTAAACTGTGATGATCGAATTATTATGGTTTAGAACACCGTAGTTGAACCTTGTTGTGACAAAGATGAGAATAGTGAATTATAAACCGTATCAAATGTTATCGTCATATTGATCGTAAACTTAATGTCGATTTCCACTTTTACCAAATAGATTTTGGATAGAATCATCATAGTTGTAATCTTACTTGCAAGATGGAATAAGTAGTTCACCTTCAGTATAAGCCTGGATTTAATGAAGATATTAAATCAAATACATCAACCATAGACCAGCCGAATCTTGCATGAGTATTACAATCAAGATTGAGAATAGTATTACGATGATATTCGTATCCTTGAAATTGAAGATATTAATCCATAGATCATTCATGAGTATGATATATATTTGAAGGTATATTAAGTTACTCACTAAGGATTTCGTAATACTCCGTCACTAATCGAGACAGTCATCTGCCCAGAAACTGACATGCATGATTAACGTACGTTAAGATTGGCAACTAACGTACGTTATATTACGTTGTTAACGTACGCTACGTTTGGTACGTAACGTACGTTACACTATCAGGCGAGTCAAGTCGACTGATCAGAGAGGAACTGTCGGTATATGGTTAGCGTACGCTAGACTTCATAGTTTACGTACGCTAACGAGTAAGTCTAACGTACGTTACAGAGGACATGTAACGTACGTTTTGTAGGTCAGGCAGTTTTCGTTTTATGGACTTTCAACCGTAATTTGGATGGTTATATGTGTAACACCCCCAGATTTAACCGGAAATATTACAGCGCCGTGGGCCCCGAGATGGAACCCACAAGGCTAAAAGAAATTTTCACAAACATTTACAAATGCCCGAGAGGCCAACGACGGTACTATCTTTAAAATTCACAAAGACTTATAAAAATCCATTTATCAAAAACCGTCGTAAAAACTCGTTTGAAATCGCAAGGCCAAACGGCCGACACTCAAAAGTTTAGAAAACGATTTCCAAAGTAACCTCAGTTACCAGATACCAAAAGAGCGTCTCAAAATACTCACGCAGCGGAAAAAGACCAACCAAAACGATACTCTAGCAGCGGAAAACAAGAACCAATCAAGAAACTCAATGTACAGAACATGTCCTAGCCAGTATCCTCCGGGAAGCTCATCTCTTCACGACCGCTACAAGCTCGATACTCCAAGAACCTAAAAGAAATCCCACGACGGGGTCAGCCATAATATCCAACAATGATAACCGTCACATCACATTAATAATAACATACCAATGAGAATACAACATAAGAATACGACCAACGTAATCTTACCGCCATGACTTTACTTACTCAAGTAATTCTCATCAGAATAACCATTAAACTCGAACATAATATTTGTATTGTACCTCAAACAATACTCAAGATCCTCAAACTATCATAACCAACTCACGATACGGAAATCTACCATTTCTGACCAATACGATCCATCGAATAAAATCATCAAATCCCAAGACGATAACCGATCGTCCATCAAAGACAAGACCAAGGAAAATATGGAACATACCTCGAGATATGATGTGCCACGATAATCATATCACTAATCCGATATCGTAGAACAATGCAATGCGGACAAGGTCCTAACACAAGACCTACAAATGCATACTCATATGACAACGTCAATATGCTCAAAAACAATAACAACTATGTATACTCAATGGAAATCCCATGATCCAGCGCCCTCAGCATAGATCCCAAGATGATCCTACAAGAACAACACGAGGTGGAGAACCAAAAATATACAAATGCACAACAAAAACACAATCTTGGGTAATCCAACGATCCGGCGCCCTCAAAGATAGATCCCAAGATGATCCGTCGGACCAACACGAGGTGGAAAAACCCGTCCAATGATCCGGCGCCTCGGATAGATCCCAAGATGATCCCGTCGGACCAACACGAGGTGGACATTCGATCCAGCGCCCTCAGCATAGATCGCGCGATCCCATCGGATCAACACAACATAAACAACACAATATGCATACACATATGCAAAACAATATGTTCATCATCATGAACAACGCAACATGAACGACAATATGACAAATCAATTAAGACGACCTCATGTTCGACAACATGAATGATAATACGCATGATCAAATCGCTAACTCTAACTGAATCGATATAAGATACTTGCCCGAGTCCTTCGGGAGAAATCTCGATGTCCAATCATCACCGACGATTATCCTCAATGCTCGGCGATCCAAACGAACAATGAACTATAGATACTCATATCCTCATCTTTACCATAATGTAACCTTGATACTCGAACATACCAATAACTGAGATAATCATATACATTATGATTTATCTCCCAGAATCGAAAGAACGATATGCGATCCGAATACCCAGAGTTCACAATAATAATCATCGTTATATGCATTATAAACGAAATGAAACTGAAACCATTCATTAAATATTATAACTGAGCAAGTAATAACTTGCCTCGATACCGATACCACGAAGCTGCTGCCGAACACATCGCCTTTGTCTACGAGCTCCTCAGCCCCGATCAAAAGCAATACGATGGACATACACGAACACGACCGCAATATCCGGTTATAATCACCGATCAATAATCTCAACCTATCGAAGAAATCAAATAACACATATCCGATAACAATTAACAACCGATAAAACCAACCAATCGAACTCAACGGTTCAACACAACCTCGAATAAACATAGTCAGAACCAACCAAGTCAAACCATCACGAATTCCTAATCAAAACACAAAAATACTGCACTGTCTGCCTACTTAGCGCACGTTAATCACCTAACGTAGCGTGCGCTAAGTTGCTCCCGTTAGCGTGCGCTAGCCAGTAAGCTTAGCGTGCGCTAATGCTGTGCAGTGGCATGCATTTCAAGCATCGTCTAACACTTCCATCATGACAATGATCAACTTATCTCGAGATTAAGGATTTCATAACAATCATGACATATAATTTAATAGCTCTTCAAGAACACGAATTATCCAAATTCACGTTCATGATCCATAAAATGATAAAATCCGATGTGTTCTAACATCTAAAAATCCTTATTCATCATGTTCTTGACATACAATTCATATAACTTCAAGAATCACAGTAGCATCACCATAATCGTTACCATACGAAGTAACCAACGACAAAACATCAAAAATCCGAATTGAAGAAGGGAATTACATCAACATATATCTTGAATTCCATCCAAAACCATACGAAACATATCAATACTCATATATTGATAACAACACTAACTTAGTACGGTAATCCAACTCGTTGTCATGCTCATCAACTTGTTTATATGATAATCATCAACTCAAGAACATCATATACAATCCAAAACGAAATCTCAAAGTGAAGAGTAATTACCTTTTTTGAAGGAAATGATTGATTTCCAAGAATCACCAATGATTTCAAGAACAAAGCTTTACTCCATGATTTCCATCTTTAATCTTGTTAAAGAGGATCATCCCTCAGTGTTTAGGAACTCCAAATGTTCTCCCAAGGTTGTCTCTTTCGGGTGAAAGGAAAGAAATGGACGAAATGTTTCATGACACCCGTTTGTCCCTTTAAATAGAATACATCACTAGCGTGCGCTAAACCCTTATGTTTAGCGTGCGCTAGCCTTAGCGTGCGCTAACTGACTTTGTTAGCGTGCGCTATCGCAGTCCAGAGGCTACTGTCTTGCTTCGTAAACTACCTTACGTACGTAATGCCCATGCATTAACGTACGTAAATCATCATGTCTAGCGTACGCAAGTCCTTACTCTTAGCGTGCGCTATCCGGTTGACTTACTACGGTGTTCACCTACCACTCGCCCCCACATTCCGACAAAGATCGGCAAGGATAAGATTCCTTGTTGATCGATACATAGTTAGCGTGCGCTAAGCCTAATATTTTAGCGTGCGCTAATACTTCAGACAACAACCGTTGACTTACGTAACGTGCGCAGCGGCAAGGTCCACACGCAGATTCCTTCCGACCATGCACTAGCGTACGCTAACCTATAAACGTAGCGTGCGCTAATCCTGCACGATAGCGTGCGTTATGCATGAATATCAGCGTGCGCTAATAAGGCTATACTTAGCCATTTTCCGCAGTTCTTGTCCAACGTCTCGACATACCAAAAGCGAACATAAGACACACTGAACACAAACACTGAATCCAATAATATCATCATACGATATACCCAATATCAAAAGTACGACAACCTGATACACAATATCCTCAAATGTAACTGTCGACCAAATACGACAATTATACCGATACTGATATCTCAGTCCTTTATTTATTTTATCCCTCTGCATGCATTCCACGCTGTACAATATAACTCGGATAAAATAATATCAAACAACAGTAATAGAAATTCCGGATATTACATTCTACACCCCTTAAAATAAGTTTCGTCCTCGAAACTTGCAATCCGTCAATAGAAAACAAACAAACATACTGTTCAACCCAAAATATCCCAAAACCATCACGACAACGATTAATCATCATCATTACCGAATATCCAAAAGAGCATACTTCCAAATACGCAGGTCGACGATCTCCGGAGATACTAGCCAGCGTTCTCACGGTACAGTCTCAATACGCTTACGATCACAATTCCCTGATTCTCAACAAAATATATCATCTTCGGATCAAACAATCTGCCCGAATCAAATCCTGTCTGCCTGATTACATAATCAAGTCTCAATTCTGATAAAACGAATAATATCCGATGTATCCGTGAAACAACTGCTCAATACAATGGCAACGAATCCCGAAACATCGATAGACAATCTGAACGCTCAGATGATCACCAACAATGATCAACAATCAACCGAATTTATCATCGACATGATAAATTCCAATCTGACCAACCAGAGGTCAAAACACAATCGAGAATATCATCAACGTGATAAACTCCAATACAACCAACGAACGATCAACGGAAATCGAGAATACCTTCACACGGTAAACTCCAACACTATCAACACAGAACCACAGAAACAGATATACGAAAAAGCAAAATTCTCAAAACGACACACCGATCACATACAGTGGATCTCAATAAACATATCCGACTGGCGAACATACCCCTCGGCATATGAACAACCAATCACAAACTGACGAACATACCCAATTCATACAAGGAGTGGGAACGACCACTCAATATCCAAAACAATCAGCATGGGGTCACCATCCCCAAATTTGCACTTACAAGGAAATCATTCCAGAATCACTGTGGTAAAATCGCGCTACTACCGTACTAATGGAATCGCATAGCACATATGTCCCGGTTTCACAAAATCCCCAGTTTCCAAAATAATATTATGTGCATGAATCTACAACACGCAACATATTTCTCTTATCCGATAAATCAACCGATCATCCGTGGATAACCAAACTACCATACTAACATTCGAATCTCTTCCATCGTACCATACTGATGTACCATCCAGTTCGTGAGTCTCATTCAGAACTTGACCACGATATGCATTATGCACTAAATGCGTATGTACCTCGATCACATTTTCAAAACCAGTTTGAAATCATATATTCTTGTCAAAAGACAAATTTTCGAAAATTCTTTCAAGAGTTTGAAAACTCAAAACATAAATTTTGGTAAGGCCACAAAATCAATTTTGGAAAAATTAACTTGGCTCGATGGTGCCAAGTATTTGATAACAGTTTCCTTCGAATCCACACGATTTCAAAGTTTTAAAATGAAAAGTATGCAAATGCTCGACTATATCCATACTCCTGTATACCAATTCGGTTCGTCACCAATATCCACTGATATTCCATCGGAAAACCATACGATCGAGTTCCAAAATCTCAATGTATAAATTCCGACTAAACTCCTTTTCCACACATGACTCATATCGTCAACCATTTACCCATCCTGGATCACCTCAAATATGATATGACAAAACGTTGAAACGAATCAACAAATCAAACACGGCGAAAGACTTCCCGAGAAATTCCATTTGAACAAGTAAGCCAAATCCTCGAAACGCGGAAATAACATAGGTAAACGATTGGTAAAATATTTTACAAATCTCGGGAGTTTTAAGAAAACAGAAAAGCCGTTAGAAACATTAGGGTCTCAGCCCGTATCTCGTTCCGCATTACAAAAAGTTTAAAAATAGAAAACTCTTTTCGGACCCCAAGTCCTGGGTTATAAAACCATTTCAAAATCGATTGGGTCTCGACCCAAAATCATTTTCCGTAAAACATCCGTAAAATATTCATTTTGAAAAGTGTCATTTTCAAATGCTCAAAAGCAGTTCATATATATCACAAAATGAACTAACATGACTACATGTTCTTCTCAACAATCCATAGTCCTTCTCTTGATTACACAATTCCGTTCCAAAATCTAGCTGATATACTGATTTCCAAAATCATAACTTCTCAAGATCATCAATCCTATCCCAACTCTGTCACCTTATATTGAAATGCATAATATCTGCTGAATCTCAAAACATATCAACTTAGAACGCGGTAAATCTCAATGAAATTCAAAAATCCGAATACTTACAGATCGTGAAGCCGACGATTCCCCGTGATACTGGCACATGTCTAGACTCAAGAAAATACTCGACACAGGTAATTTCAAAACTCACGTTTTGCAAACTCAGTGCAACTCAAGAACACAATATATCACGTAAACACCATTTGGAAAAGTTATAACAAGCCCGATGCGATCTTGGCAAATCCGATAACGCACAAGCCCGAGTGAACAACAAAGACTCACGGCTCTAATATTTGTCAATCGACAACTCGAATGACGCAACAAAAACACGACCCAACTCGACCCAAATGCCTAGGTTTTCTCAACCTAAGCTCCGATACCATAATCTGTAACACCCCAGTTTTAGGAAATATTACGACTCCGTTGGCCCCGAGATGGAACCCACAAGGCTAAAAGAAATTTTCACAAACATTTACAAATGCCCGAGAGGCCAACGACGGTACTATCTTTAAAATTCACAAAGACTTATAAAAATCCATTTATCAAAAACCGTCGTAAAAACTCGTTTGAAATCGCAAGGCCAAACGGCCGACACTCAAAAGTTTAGAAACGATTTCCAAAGTAACCTCAGTTACCAGATACCAAAAGAGCGTCTCAAAATACTCACGCAGCGGAAAAAGACCAACCAAAACGATACTCTAGCAGCGGAAAACAAGAACCAATCAAGAAACTCAATGTACAGAACATGTCCTAGCCGGTATCCTCAGGAAGCTCATCTCTTCACGACCGCTAAAAGCTCGATACTCCAAGATCCTAAAAGAAATCCCACGACGGGGTCATCCATAATATCCAACAATGATAACCGTCACATCACATTAATAATAACATACCAATGAGAATACAACATAAGAATACGACCAACGTAATCTTACCGCCATGACTTTACTTACTCAAGTAATTCTCATCAGAATAACCATTAAACTCGAACATAATATTTGTATTGTACCTCAAACAATACTCAAGATCCTCAAACTATCATAACCAACTCACGATACGGAAATCTACCATTTCTGACCAATACGATCCATCGAATAAAATCATCAAATCCCAAGACGATAACCGATCGTCCATCAAAGACAAGACCAAGGAAAATATGGAACATACCTCGAGATATGATGTGCCACGATAATCATATCAGTCTAATCCGATATCAGAACAATGCAATGCGGACAAGGTCCTAACACAAGACCTACAAATGCATACTCATATGACAACGTCAATATGCTCAAAAACAATAACAACTATGTATACTCAATGGAAATCCCATGATCCAGCGCCCTCAGCATAGATCCCAAGATGATCCTACAAGATCAACACGAGGTGGATAACCAATAATATACATATGCACAACAATAACACAATACTGGGTAATCCAACGATCCAGCGCCCTCAGCATAGATCCCAAGATGATCCCGTCGGACCAACACGAGGTGGAAAAACCCGTCCAATGATCCAGCGCCCTCAGCATAGATCCCAAGATGATCCCGTCGGACCAACACGAGGTGGACATTCGATCCAGCGCCCTCAGCATAGATCGCGCGATCCCATCGGATCAACACAACATAAACAACACAATATGCATACACATATGCAAAACAATATGTTCATCATCATGAACAACGCAACATGAACGACAATATGACAAATCAATTAAGACGACCTCATGTTCGACAACATGAATGATAATACGCATGATCAAATCGCTAACTCTAACTGAATCGATATAAGATACTTGCCCGAGTCCTTCGGGAGAAATCTCGATGTCCAATCATCACCGACGATTATCCTCAATGCTCGGCGATCCAAACGAACAATGAACTATAGATACTCATATCCTCGTCTTTACCATAATGTAACCTTGATACTCGAACATACCAATAATCGAGATAATCATATACATTATGATTTATCTCCAGAATCGAAAGAGCGATATGCGATCCGAATACCCGAGTTCACAATAATAATCATCGCTATATGCATTATAAACGAAATGAAATCGAAACCATTCATTAAATATTATAACTGAGCAAGTAATAACTTGCCTCGATACCGATACCACGAAGCTGCTGCCGAACACATCGCCTTTGTCTACGAGCTCCTCAGCCCCGATCAAAAGCAATACGATGGACATACTCGAACACGACCGCAATATCCGGTTATAATCACCGATCAATAATCTCAACCTATCGAAGAAATCAAATAACACATATCCGATAACAATTAACAACCGATAAAACCAACCAATCGAACTCAACGGTTCAACACAACCTCGAATAAACATAGTCAGAACCAACCAAGTCAAACCATCACGAATTCCTAATCAAAACACAAAAATACTGCACTGTCTGCCTACTTAGCGCACGTTAATCACCTAACGTAGCGTGCGCTAAGTTGCTCCCGTTAGCGTGCGCTAGCCAGTAAGCTTAGCGTGCGCTAATGCTGTGCAGTGGCATGCATTTCAAGCATCGTCTAACACTTCCATCATGACAATGATCAACTTATCTCGAGATTAAGGATTTCATAACAATCATGACATATAATTTAATAGCTCTTCAAGAACACGAATTATCCAAATTCACGTTCATGATCCATAAAATGATAAAATCCGATGTGTTCTAACATCTAAAAATCCTTATTCATCATGTTCTTCGACATACAATTCATATAACTTCAAGAATCACAGTAGCATCACCATAATCGTTACCATACGAAGTAACCAACGACAAAACATCAAAAATCCGAATTGAAGAAGGGAATTACATCAACATATATCTTGAATTCCATCCAAAACCATACGAAACATATCAATACTCATATATTGATAACAACACTAACTTAGTACGGTAATCCAACTCGTTGTCATGCTCATCAACTTGTTTATATGATAATCATCAACTCAAGAACATCATATACAATCCAAAACGAAATCTCAAAGTGAAGAGTAATTACCTTTTTTGAAGGAAATGATTGATTTCCAAGAATCACCAATGATTTCAAGAACAAAGCTTTACTCCATGATTTCCATCTTTAATCTTGTTAAAGAGGATCATCCCTCAGTGTTTAGGAACTCCAAATGTTCTCCCAAGGTTGTCTCTTTCGGGTGAAAGGAAAGAAATGGACGAAATGTTTCATGACACCCGTTTGTCCCTTTAAATAGAATACATCACTAGCGTGCGCTAAACCCTTATGTTTAGCGTGCGCTAACTGACTTTGTTAGCGTGCGCTATCGCAGTCCAGAGGCTACTGTCTTGCTTCGTAAACTACCTTACGTACGTAATGCCCATGCATTAACGTACGTAAATCATCATGTCTAGCGTACGCAAGTCCTTACTCTTAGCGTGCGCTATCCGAAGTTGACTTACTACAGTGTTCACCTACCACTCGCCCCCACATTCCGAAAAGACATCGCAAGGATAAGATTCCTTGTTGGTGATACATAGTTAGCGTGCGCTAAGCCTAATATTTTAGCGTGCGCTAATACTTGAGGACAACAACCGTTGACTTACGAACGTGCGCCGGCGGTAGGGTCCACACGCAGATTCCTTCGATGCATGCGCACTAGCGTCGCTAACCTATAAACGTGGCGTGCGCTAATCACCGCGATAGCGTGCGTTATGCATGAATATCAGCGTGCGCTAATAAGGCTATACTTAGCCATTTTCCGCAGTTCTTGTCCAACGTCTCGACATACCAAAAACGAACATAAGACACACTGCACACAAACACTGAATCCAATAATATCATCATACGATATACCCAATATCAAAAGTACGACAACCTGATACACAATATCCTCAAATGTAACTGTCGACCAAATACGACAATTATACCGATACTGATATCTCAGTCCTTTATTTATTTTATCCCTACTGTACAGATTCCACGCTGTACAATATAACTCGGATAAAATAATATCAAACAACAGTAATAGAAATTCCGGATATTACAATATGTTCGTTCGACCTAAGATGAATTCCATGTTATTTCTCTTATTTAAGTTTCGAACTTTGCTACGTGATTGATCGAGAGGGGCGACCTTCGAGTATTTCGTTTTCGTGGAAGTATTGTTCTGTCTTTAAATCGAGGCAAGTACCTTATTTGTTTTATGTATTGATGTTATACATATTGTCGTGCATGTATGTCATTGTTGTATGTCCACCTCGTGTTGGTCCGACGGGATCATCGGGGGATCTATGCTAGCGTGCGTTGGATCATCGGACGGGTTTTTCCACCACGGGTTGGTCTGACGGGATCATCGTGGGTTCTAGGCAGTGAACGCTGGATCATCGGAATTACCATGTGTATGTTGTGATATCATGTTGTGATTATCAGTTGTGTATGTCATTTATGAGTTTCTCGTAGGAGAAGACTCGTTGGTATTTTTGTCGTTTACGTTATTTTTCTTCGTGAGATATGAATAATATGTTGTGGTACTTGTACAAGCATCGTTGTGCTAACCCCATCGGGGGTGAACATTTTGTTTATGTTCAGGATCCAGGAGAGCGGGAAAACAACCACTGGAGCTGCATGACGACGAGGGTGCAGAGTGATGTTCCGGCCGGATGTATTTGACTGTTGTTTGTTGGTTATTTCAATAAGTACTCGAGTACATAGTCGTTTATGATGAATTTGAATTTGGTGATCTATTAATAAGTTTTTGTTGAACATTTGTATTTTCAGTATTTGGTCAGAACTGTTGTATCTTAATTCCGTTACTTCCATTCATTTGTACCTGTTAATGTCTGTTCAATTCTTCAGCCTTGTAAATCCTTATGTAAAGGATTTACGGCACTGTAATATTCCTGAATATATCGGGGGTGTTACAGAATATGGTATCGGAGCTAAGATTGTGGATATCTTGGCCGTTGGGTTAAAATAGGGGTCATTTATGTCTTTTGAGTAACCAGCCGCGAATAACATCACTGTACTGCCTACGTCTTCGTGCGGGCGGTGGTTGTAAGTTCATAAACTCTATCTCGTCCTTTGCATATTATATTTCCTTGTACTTGAGCATTCAAACGATATTGTTTCCTGTATATTGAGTATTTATGCTTACAGTATGTTGAGAGGCGGACGTGGACGTTGTCGCGGTCGCGGACGCGGACGCGGACGAAGGAATGCTGAAAGGGAAGCGTCGCCTTCTAATCAGGCCAGTCATAGCTCAGGCGAGCCACAGAGATCTATCAATAACGAACCGGAACCTGCTGTACCAGAAATCCTTCGTCAGGTGGTGAACCAGATGACTCAGTTTGCCCAGGTCGTGGACCGAATGCAAGTGGCGGTGGGACTACAGCAGGGAGAGAGACAGCAAGGAATCCCGGACATGGGAAATCGAGGTGACCGGTGACTGCAAGAGGTGGCGAAGATGCAACCACCCAAATTCGACGGTATTTCTGAGACCCCCACTTGGGACCATTGGTTGAAGGAACTGGAGAAAATCTTTGCCGGAATTAATCGCCGGATGATGGAGAGCCTCTATCGCTCAATATTTTCTGATAGGGGAAGCGTCCGAATGGTGGGAAGCCATCCGGCCTGTAGACCATGATGCTGATTGGACAGAGTTTAAATTGATGATGGAAGCTCAGTACTGCCCTCGTCCTGTGAGGGAAGCCAAGGTTCGGGAGTTTTTCTCCGCTCAGCCTTCAGATGTTCCAGTCTCTCAGGCAATTAAGACGTTTAACCAACAGCTGGCATTTGTTCGACATCTGGTCAGAACAGATGCAGAAATATGATCCATTTCGATATGAGGATGAAACCAGAAATTCAGAGGTACATGTCCGGTTTTGAATGTACCACGCTCCGTCAATACCAGGATAAGTTCGGTATATACCGATACCGAAATAAAATTCGGTATACGAAAATTTCGGTACGGTATCGGTATTGACCGAAAGCCATACCGAAATTTCGGTACACCGGATTTCGATATACCGAAACTTTCGGTACGGTATCGGTATGAATTTTGTTGTACCGAAATTTTCGGTACGGTATACGGTATCGACAAAAAAATTCGATAGGGTACGATATACCACCCCTAGATCTAAGTGGGGAGTTATTAAGACCCCATATATTACTAACCAAACCCTCCCTAGGGAGGGTTTGTCCTTTTTTTTTTGTTTTTTTTTTGTTTTTTCTATTTTTTTTGTTGTGTGTTATGTTTTTTTTAGTGTTTATTTATTATGTGTTTTTTGTGTAATGTATTTTTTAGTGTTTATTTGTTATGTTTTTTGTGTTATGTTTTTGTATTCGTCTAATGTATTTCTATTTAATTAAACAACAACAACAATAATACGTTAAAGATTAACACATTAAACAACTACAACAACTGTTATTATACAACTAAACAACAACAACAACATTAACACATTATTTAAAAACAACACCATCAAATATAGTGTATTTACTATGTTTGTGCTCTTATATTTAGAGCACTGGGTGCGGTCGTGTCGTCATTCTGGTGCCGAGGGAAAAAAGTGTTGCCACGTCAGCAAAAAGCTCCATGGCACCAGAAACCCCACGGCACCACATTTTGCCCGTATCCGTTGGCACCAGAAATTTTGGTGCCGTCGGCTATTTTTTTTTCTTTTACATAAAATAAAATATACACAATATAAATTAAAATAAACTTCATTACTTAAAAAAACACACATTACAGAAAAAAAACACACACGTTACATTAAAAAAAATACAAACTAATTATTCAAGTTCCATAAATGCTCCACAAGGTCTTGTCGAAGGTCGTCGTGAACTTTTCTATCTCGTAGTTCTTTATTTTTTCTAATATGTAAATCACATCTTTCGATCCAAGTATCTGGCATGTTCGGGCGTGGATCGACGAATGTATCTCTTAAACTCACTTCGAATCCTTCGTCTTCCAATATCATGTTGTGTAACATTATACAACAATACATGATTAGTTTCAAAGTGTTGATTTGCCAAGCACGTGCGGGTTGTCGTATAATCCCCCAACGACGTTGTAGGACTCCGAAAGCTCGTTCAATATCTTTTCTAGCACTTTCTTGAACCCTTTTGAAGTTCAAATATTTTTCCGATCTTGCAACACTAAACGTTTTCACAAACACGGACCATGTTGGATAAATGTCGTCGGCTAAATAGTAACCTTTTTTATATGTATGTCCGTTTACTTCAAACGGACATTCCGGAGCTGTACCGGCAAGTTCATCATCAAATATCGGGGAACCATATAACACATTAAGATCATTATTTGCCCCTGGAACCCCAAAATATGCATGCCAAATCCATAATTTTTGATCCGCAACTGCTTCCAACATAAGAGTTGAGTATTTATGATCACGTCTTTTGAATTGAGCTTGTAAGGCCTTTGGAAAATTTTTCCAATCCCGATGCATACAATCAATACTCCCGAGCATTCCCGGGAGTTTATGTTTTTCTTCATGCAATGCATATATTTTTTCAATGTCATTGGGAAGTCTGTACGCTCCCCATTGTGGGTGAGTATTGGAGAGTGGTGAATTTTCATCCAGCGTCACATAAATGTAGTGAGCACAGTCGTCGTCCCCACACAGGCAATCACGAGGGGGCCACTAATAACAAAACTGATCCCTCGAGCTATATTTTGCACCCAATCAGTTAGTTGCTCGGGAGAACTGAACACCTGAAAATACATTACAACTTTTATAAAAAATTAATCGAACCAAACCGTGACCACCCATACTAAATATAACAAAAAAGTAATCGAATCAAATAAAAAAATATTTTTATTTGTTACAACTTTTTTTAAAATAACTTTTTGTTACGACTTTTTTAAAAAAAATACTTTTTTGTTACAACTTTTTTTTTCAACTTTTTTGTCTTTAAAATTAAAAAAGAATATATATATATATATATATATATATATATATATATAGTGTAGGGGGGGTTTTGATAGGGGGGGGGGGGGGTGTTCCTAAATCTTAGCAATTTCACCGAACAGTCACGTTGAAAATGAAGGATTGCAACTTCACTGAATAATTACTTAAAATGGACAAGTTTCACACGAAAAATTCCTAAGATTGATCAAGGGATATGACTTATATTATTAAAGGGTATTAATGGTGATATTTGAAGGGTGTGACCCATATTGAGGAAAGAATTCTATCCCTCACTCGTGGGCTTGATTACTGCCTCGCTAGGAAATGAAATTTTTGTACAAAAAAGAAAAAATCTATGAATATTTCTACACACACAAAACCATACCCTTTAATTAAAAAGATTAGACATTGTCATGACTACTGACATTCAACAAATGGGAGGTCGTGTATCTATAGTACTTTTATTTGATCTAATCAACCAATACTGCTAATTAATAATTATATAATACTCGTCCTGGCTAAACCAAATCAAACCAAACCGAACATATCCAGTATATTCCGTTCAGAGCAGGTCATGGAGGGTAAGATGTCTGACAGCACTACGCCCTACTTATTACTTGCAGAGGGAGGTTGTTTCCGTGAAAACCCCCAACTTAGTGCACATCAGAATATTGAGTGATAAATACAAAGGAAGCATATGATTCGAAAAAGCTCGATACCATACCTCAGCCCATTGCTTAATCCACATGGGACTTATCTAAGCGGAATTTGGCTACTTCACTCCCGATGAGCGCTGCTCTAACAGAAGAGAGGTTGACTCTGCACACAGCTCTCTGTCAAAAATACACCACACGCAAAGACAGTAGGATTAAATATACAATAAAAGTAAAAAAAAAATGCAATGCTCTAGGTCAAAGCTAACCGAGACAACCCAACCCTGAGGCTCTCAACTACAATACCGCTCCCTATAAAAGAATCCACAACTCTGATCTGGCGCCTCCAACCGCACCTATCAACAGTCATGGTCTCGGAAAGGTTTAAGGCCTTCAAATCTAATCTCAGCTGCTCCTCTCACGTCCTCCTCGGTCTGCCTCTCCTCCTCTCCCCGACAACCAATAAACTCTCGACCCTCCTCACCGGAACAGATGCCTGCTTCCTGCGGACGTGGCCAAACCATCTCAATCTCCCTTCCCTAACTTTCGCTAAAATGAGTGCCACTTCCAGCGCGTTCCTGAAAACCCCGTTCGCGATTCTATCTAACATTGTGCGACCACACGACTAACGTAACATTCTCATTTCAGCCATTTCCAACTTGCTCTCAAGCGACTTCTTCATCGCCCAACATTCAGAGCCATACAACATTGCAGGTCGGATTGCCACTCTATAGAATTTACCCTTCAACTTTAGAGGGACTTTCTTGTCGCACAGGACCCCTGTCGCTGCTCTCCACCTTAGCCACCCCGCCTTGATGCGACGAGTGACATCATCTTCACACTCACCTTCTTTCTGAATGATCGAACCCAAATACTTGAACTATCCGTACGGGGTACGATCTAATCCGCAATCATTACCTCTACATCTTTCTCGTTGGCCTCACCACTAAAGTTACACTAGAGATACTCGGTCTTAGACCGGCTCACACACAAGCCCTGAGATTCTAACTTAGACCTCCATCGAGTTCACCTCCCTCCTCGACTCCGACACTAACACAATATCGTCAGCAAAAAGCATGCACCACGGGACGCCAATCTTGAATCCCTCGCGAAATGACGTCAAGGATTAGAGCGAAGAGAAGAGGGTTTAGCACCGACCCCTGGTGTAGCCCTATCTCAACCGTCCTGGCTGCTAATTACTTTTCAAGTTTTCATCGCATTGTAATTCGCAAGTAGGACTATTTACCGTCAGGTTTATCTTCTCGAGTTTGGACCGATAAGGTATCGAGTATTACCGGTTTCAGTCCTTAATGATTTCGAGTCCTAACTTCAATACTTGTATCCGAACCGCTAAGGTTTCGGGTGAATATCGATCCCGGGTATTTCGGCGGGTTCTCGAGTATTTTGGATCATTAAAAGTCCTAATCACTAAAACCTCATAATCGAAATAAGAAAGAGGTTTTTTCAAATGTATATTAAGGAAATTGAGAGAGAAGGTATTTTAAACTTAATATTTCTATACGTACAATACTTTATAAAATATTTTGTACAAGGTATGTTTACGAAAAATTACCGAATTTTTTATCGAGTTAACGGTTTTGGTCCTTATCGGTTTGGTTCTAACTTCAGTACCTGTATCTGGACCGCGAACGTTTCAGGTGAATTTCGATCGCGGATATTATCGAACGATTCTTGGGCGGTTCTCGAGTATACTTGAACCGTTAACAGACCTATTCGCAGGTGTCAAATGTATTCATTTGCATTTCATTTCATCTCAACGTCATTTCATTTCGTCGACTGAAATCCGACCCGAGTATATAGCAGATTCTCATTCCACGAGATTTTCTCTCTCTAAAATATTCCGCCTACCATTTTGTACTGCAGTGACTCATTCATCCCCTACTGACGAGCTGAAATTTCACACTGCAAAACACAGATCGAAGGTGACCTTAATTATCTGAATGTATTTTTTTGTTATCTGATTTTATTTTTTTGTTCCAGTTATTTGTAGTTTGATCTGTTGATTTATTTATTTAATTTTTCATCTGAATCTGTGGATTTTATGGTTAATTTGAAGTTCTGCTATTGTGATTTTGGTGGAAATAATTTAATAAAATTTTATCACGGATTCGAGAGCTCCGATCTATTATAGGATACGTGTGTAATGCGATTAAGTCTTGATTTATTGTTTCTAAGTTATAACTGGGGAAAATATGTATTTAAGATGACTGAGACTTTGTGAATTGAAACAATATGTTGCTTTTTGGTAAGGCTTGTTCTTTGTTTTAGGTATGAGCAAGATAATTATTGTTTGTAATTTTGCTTTAGCAGTTCTGGTTTTATTTAATTATATATGTTGTTTCCTTGATTTCATGATTATCAATCAGCTTTATCGCGTTGATTTTGAAGTTGACGTGGTTTTAGGATAATCGACTTACTCTTTGCATAGATGATATTTGATTAAATGAAATCTGTCATTTTGCCTCCATGACACTTGTAACCTTTTCAATCACCAAGCTACTTCTTGCGTTCTTAGAACAATATATTTGTCCCTTTTTGGAGGTTTTATATGAATACAAGTTCAGTAAATATCTGTCAAGATAGGGAGTACATGTGTTATCTGCCAGTATAATCTTTGATGGATGAGTGATCCTTTGTTCTGTGATATTCCATTTCCTTGAAATACTCTATTTAGTGAAATTTTAATTGTTTCGTATTACTCGTTTTCATTAATCATTTCATTTGCTGCCCTTTGTACAGAGTATAAGCTGAGATGGCAGAGGGAGAGGACATTCAACCCCTTGTTGTTGATAATGGTACTGGAATGGTCAAGGTGCGTATTTGATTATTTTTTTCATTTCTTATCAATCTTTTCAAATGATAATATATATAAAAATTTGTTCGTCAATGTATATTATTTGTGCTCATAGGCTGGATTTGCTGGTGACGATGCCCCAAGGGCAGTTTTCCCTAGCATAGTAGGTCGTCCCCGACATACAGGTGTGATGGTTGGGATGGGGCAAAAAGATGCTTATGTAGGGGATGAAGCTCAATCTAAAAGAGGTATTCTCACATTGAAGTACCCAATCGAGCACGGTATAGTGAGCAATTGGGATGACATGGAGAAGATTTGGCATCACACGTTTTATAATGAGCTTCGTGTTGCTCCAGAAGAGCACCCAGTTCTTCTTACTGAGGCGCCTCTCAACCCCAAGGCAAACAGAGAGAAAATGACTCAAATCATGTTTGAGACATTCAATGTGCCAGCCATGTACGTTGCGATCCAGGCTGTCCTCTCACTGTATGCTAGTGGTCGTACAACAGGTATGCATCTGATAATCCGTCAAGACATGTAAATATCCGAAGCTTGGTTACTACTCCATTTGATCCTCATTATTTGTCTGATTTTATCCATTCACACAAACCAATTTTTCAATAAGTAGGATATCAAAAACTACTATTTACTACTTGATGAAAAAAAGGGATAAACTTTTGTTGATATAGCAAAGTGACAAAAAATTAGGAACACCATTTTGGATAGAATCAGTCAGATATTAAGGAACGAAGAGAGTATGTTCGGTTATTAAGCACTGTTCTCTCTTGAACAGGTATTGTCCTCGATTCAGGTGATGGGGTGAGCCATACAGTTCCTATTTATGAAGGTTATGCACTTCCTCATGCTATTTTGAGGTTAGATCTTGCTGGTCGTGATCTCACTGATTATCTCATGAAGATTCTTACCGAAAGAGGCTACATGTTTACCACAACTGCTGAGCGGGAAATTGTTCGTGATGTAAAAGAGAAGCTCGCATATGTCGCCCTTGATTTCGAGCAGGAATCAGAGACAGCAAAGAACAGCTCATCTGTGGAGAAGAGCTATGAGCTTCCTGATGGACAAGTTATCACCATTGGTGCTGAAAGGTTCCGTTGTCCAGAAGTATTGTTCCAGCCATCACTGATCGGAATGGAAGCTGCTGGAATTCATGAAACAACCTACAACTCTATCATGAAATGCGATGTAGATATTAGAAAGGATTTGTATGGAAACATTGTGCTCAGTGGTGGATCAACTATGTTCCCTGGTATTGCTGATCGTATGAGCAAGGAAATCACTGCTCTTGCTCCGAGCAGTATGAAGATCAAAGTGGTGGCGCCTCCTGAAAGAAAGTATAGTGTTTGGATTGGAGGATCGATTCTCGCTTCTCTTAGTACTTTCCAGCAGGTAATTCCTGTTCTTTTGCTAACTAAGGCTACTTGTGCACGATTAGTACTTTTTAATAAAACAACCAACATTAACAAACTAATACCTTTAAAAAAAATACACACCAGTTGCACGGTGCAACTAATGTATACAAGCATTTCCATCATCATCAGCTCATTTTTTTTTTTTAAACTTGTTCAGATGTGGATTGCGAAGGGAGAGTACGATGAGTCGGGTCCTGCTATTGTTCACAGGAAGTGTTTCTAAGCTCCGGTGAACACGTTTGTCTTCGGTTTCTTGTGTTGATTGAATGTTGAGCTCAGTTTGAGTTGGATTGCAGTTTCGGGCTCAAGAAGTGGTTTTGTAAGGTCGTTACTGGTATATTTATCTTTTTTTTTTTTTTGGATCTTTTATGTTTTGGGTAGATGGTTATTTACCTCAGCGCTGTAATATTTGGATAGCACTGAACTCTTTTTTTCACATGTTTTTCTACTATTATTATGCTTGGAATGGAATGGATTTGTTGTAGTCGTTATTACTGTTCGTTTTCGAAATTGTGGGTCATATTGTGTCGACATTTTGAAACATATGGTAACAGATCTTGAAATTTGTTTTATTATCAGCATTAAAGAGCCTATGTTGAGATTGAAAGTGATATATATCATATTGGGTGTGGATTTTTAAAAAATTTTAAAATTGTACGAGTGAGTATTTGATTTGAATTCATCATCATTCATCACAACCCTTCGAATATTTCAAGACTGCATCAATGTTCCAATTTATATATTTCTTACAAACCCCATTCAATTTACTCAGTAAACTTTGTGAAATAGAAACAAATATGAGGCTCTGTAATTTGCAGATTTTCGTTTTACATGTACGTCCAAACTTCAAAGATTATTTTGGTAACTCTTCAATACAATTTTACTTCAGAAGATTTTACGTCTCAGTGTAGAATTTTCAAGACTTTCATACCCAAACTTGGCAAGTCGGATTGTGATTTGCTGAACATCAACCAAGTCGAACGGGGTTCCTATAGATAGGACCGGTCCTAGGAATTATAGAGCCCTAGTCGACACCATTTATGTTTTCGTGTATAACACTCAAACACTTATCAAATAAGTTCAAATACAACAATGAATATAATGATATCTGATCAATATGTAATTTGCCAGTAGTTGTGTGTTATTTTATACCAAATGGTTTGGTATTTATAGGCTCAAGGGCTCAACTAGTCGTTAGCATGCTGTTCCTCTATAGCGTGCGCTAGCCTTCCCACATAGCGTACGGTAAGCTCATTACGTACGTTAAGGCATCTTGCTTACGTTCGTTAACTGTTGGTGCGATATTCGATATATGCGCTATTGGGCGGAAGCGTAGTTAAAGGTGCGGAGATTAAACGACACAAGATTTATAGAGGTTCGGCCAAACGTGCTTATGTCCTCTCTCCGTATCTTTTTCTGTAGGATAAAGATCAACATCTGCACCTCTCTTCTATCGGTCGAGGGATTACCGTTACAATTCTCGTCTTCTTTCTGTCCGAGATTAACCGTAACTCACTTGTCTTTTTGTCGGTCCAAGTGAGACTACATTCGAATTATGGTGAAGTTTCGCGCAGCTTCATATGGCTTAGGCTATCATGTCGTTTGCATGTACTGTGACTGTTTGCTCGATGACTGTACCTGTGCGGCTCTGTCAACAATCAAGAGTTTGTTTTATTGTGTTGAAATACGTCCGCAAATTGTTATGTTATTGTGAAACGCCAAAACAGAAAACAAAGAAAACCTTCATCCGAGGAAAAAAAGGAAATATATAACAACAATATCTTCTAACAGGAACTTTAAATAACTATTATAAGTACATAATACCAAGTGGTTTGATCTGCAATTAGTAATCCCACTCACCCAGGTCTGCTTTTGATATGTTTTTAGTTGCTCCCAAATATGTTTCTGAATTTCTCTTCTTTTTTCTTGTTTGCTCTCTTTTTGTTATTTGCTCCTGTTTTCTATTAGAGTCTGACCTATTTTTCTAGATATTAGAAATTTCACACATTTAAAAGTTATGTGAGTATCAACTTTTTTTCCGTTCACCAGTCATGGAAATACCTATCTATATTTCATGCCTAATATAAAAAACTTGCCTGAAACTATATCCTTTTTTTGTTATGTTAAATTTGACCGTCGATACCTTTTATTTTCTTATTAAGTTTCAATGAATAGAAACAAAAATCAATTAGAATTATTTTCAATGCATGTTTTTTTAATGGTACAGAGAACCCAAAGAAAAGCCTTTCTCTGAAGAAATATATGTACTCCATTTGTTGATCTTATGGCTGTTGCATCTCGAATAGTAGATGAGATGCTGGATAGTTTAATTGCACTTGAAAACTTTGAAGGTATTTTAATTGCACTATGCATGCTCTTTCTCCTCGGCTCTTGCTTTCTGATCATTCTATATTTTTGCTCTTTTTTTAACTAACTTTTTATTTCAATGGATGTCCCCTTTTTACAGGCATCTGGATCACATTAATTTCCAGACTTCTTCGCTATTGTTTGTGAACATTGTGCCTCGTCTGTTTTCAACACTGCGGTCCAATTTCCGGAAAGCGACACCTCTTTGTTAAAGAGTTGTGATTCTCTATTTTTTTCCCGCATAATATTTTATGTTTATTGGCTAGGAGTTGTTTGTTTTGAATGTAATTTGGTTGCTTTGAGTATGCTTTAATTGATATTTTTCTACAAAAGTCTGTGTCCGCATATCATTTATAACTACAAACCCAACCTCATACTTTGTAAGTTCGTCACTGTTGCCAACTTCATAACATCACTACCCATGCAGACAGAAACACAATAAAAGACGTGCACAACACGTCGTTTTCCCTCTAGTATAATTAGAAAAGCCGATCATAAATATTATTATCTTATGCTTTGCTATCAATTAAAAATTATATATAATTAATATATTTCTATTTAACTCGGACGAAGAAAATAAAATAGTCATAATATATATACATACAAATATATATTTATATCTTCTCAAATTAGAAAACCTGAAAAATAGAAAAGCTCAGTGAGACCGAAACAAATAGAAGCACTAATAAATGCAGCTCCATCCACCAAAAAAAATGGAAAAAAACTGGTATAACTCAATTATTAAATAAGATCTTCCAAAGACAACTTGCTGGAATAGCTCAGTTGGTTAGAGCATGTGGCTGTTAACCACAAGGTTGGAGGTTCAAACCCTCCTTCTAGCGTTTTGTCCGACATTTTATATTTTTGCGCTTAAATTAAGCATTCGTATTTATTATCAGAACTATTGTTCCTTATTTTTGGTTTCATACTTATTTCATATGCCAAAAAAAATAATGTGCAGTGGATATTTAAAAATATAATATTGTTTCAAAAATTGTAAGAAAGTATTAGAAATAAATATTGACCAATCAATTTTAATGTAACTATTATATACTAAATCTCTATATAAACTTTATAATTTCACTCCCTATGTATGTAAAATTATTTATAAGAAAAGATTTCTACTAGAATCGAATTATATCTCTAGAATGATCTAAAATTCTGTCATTTAAGTATCTTAATCTAAGTAGTATTAAGTAAAAGAAGCTGTGCGTTCACGTAACACTAATAAAAAAAAATAGTATTAAGTAAGATACATCATAAGAAGGACAAAATCTAATTCTCGAAAAACTCCACATGTCCGACACTATGATAAAAAGCTGTTGACTCGGTAAGAAGTCTTTCCTAATCAAACAAAATTCCGAAGAAAAAAGATTTGTTGAGGAAAAAACGTACAATGCATGCACTACAAATGTCAAAATCATGTGAAGTATACTCCCTCGGAAATATACACAACCACCCTTTCTGATGGGTAATCGATCTCGGAGCTCTGATGATCGAGGCATGCCGATGCCTTTCATATGTTTCTCGAATGTAGATTTAAGCAAAAATTTAGTGAACAATTCAGCAGTGTTCTCATAATCAGAACTCATTTGTTTTACTTCGATATTCAACAATTTGTATTGTCTACTGATTGTAGAAGAACTTAGACGAGATATGCTTGGCATTATGATTTTCAATGAAACCTAAATTCATACGCCCAACATAACTAACAAATAAAACGATAGACATTTACATATATTATTTCATAAAATTAATAACATCAAGGAGGACCGACGACTGCCTGCAGCGTGTTGGGGTATAAGGGTTTTGTGGAGATCCGGATTTTCCAATGGATCGTGTAAACACTTTCCGAACTGATATTTCTACCCTATGCCCGGGTTACAAGAAATTCAGCCTAGGATAATCCAATGGAACACTTACGAATCCAGGCACAGAAAAGTAAGCCAAATTGCTAGAGAAATTCTGTGTTTATCAGAAAGATAAAGAGCTCAGAAAAGGGTATCTCTCAGACTCATGAGGAGAGCCCTATTTATAATGTCGGATTAGGGTTACAAGTAGGTCGATTTTAGGGTTTTGATGACGGCGCCGTCATTAGTGGTCCGAAATTAGGGTTGACGGGTGGTTAACGAAATTAATCAATTTTACCACAGTCTCCCCTAAAATTCGGAAATATCACTAAATCACAGTCTAAATTTAGAAGACTTTTGGGCGTGCCCCAAACCGCTGAGGCTCTGCCCCATGGACCCGCTAGAAGCGCCGCCAGGACCACCGCGAGGCTCGCCCCATGGACCCAGCAGAAGCCGCCCCTAGAACGTCACAAGTGGCCCCGGACTCGACATTAGTTAAATGCAGAACATAATTCGATCTTATACATGTGTGCACTCCGCACATACCCGATCATATATTAGAATACGAATTATAAATCCCTTAGCTCACATATTAGTTCCAATTACACAAAATGAATGGTGACACTAAAATCACCAACACAGCGGCGGTCAGTGATGGCTATGGTGGGGATGCTGATGGAGATCGGGGATGGGATGGGGATTGACGCGTGGGTGGGGGTTAAAATTATTATGCATGTGAATTAATTTGTTTTCTTAAGGATATTTAGATAATTTTATTTATTTTTCAGTTTTTTAATTATAATACGATCATGAGTTTGGATTTTGTGAGGCAATAAGACATTACGATGCAGTAAAATGGAAGAAATGAACGAAATATAAAATTAATTAGATCTGATTATGCGATGTTGAAATGATAATAGTTCACAACAACTTGAATTGATCCTAGCATTTTTATGGATTAATTTACATCATTATAAAACTATGTCTATCAATTATTTGTTACGAATACCTAATTTGATAGCTAGTCAAATACGCTGAAATAATTCGGTATTCGCAATCAACTATATGCTAGCTAAATTAGGACGACATATCTACTTATACACTCATTGTTAGCATACATCATTTTATGGGATGATAAGCGATTATTCAAGATTGTGTATAGAGTATAATTATAAATTTGCTCAATATTTAAAAGGTCATGGGTATTAATCAAAATTAAAAAAAAAAATAGTGGTAAAATTGGTCGAGATCACGATTCCACGACATATTTTTGACTCTTTGAAAGAGTATGACCCAACAAAAACTACTTTACAATGAGCTTCATAAATTAAGGAACGCAATAAAGTATGAGCGACTTTATATCGGGAATGGATTGGATCATGGCGAAATTTAATGACTAAACATTTATTTTAATATAATTTTATGTCTCAATCTTCTTATTATCTTACATTTGAATTTTTATTGAGTTGATCCATTTATGTAATATTTATTTATTTAAATAATATATTTTTGTTTTTACGCAAATTATATATATTTATAATTTTTTTTTGCTCCAACGGAATGTAAAAAAGGAAAACAAAGAATAAATTACATCCGGACGGGCTCAACATGAGCCGAAACCTCGGTGTCTTTTCCTAAAAAAAGGAAGAAGCATCGAAGGAGGCTCCTCCCAAAGCATGCACTCTTGAACCGTATGTCCTATCTTAGCAAGAAGATCAGCGCAACAATGTCCGTCTCTCTTCGTATGTTGAACCACGCACTCCCAGGGTAACATGCTGAATTGGCGGCAGTCTTCAAGCAGGTTGTGCCATGGATGATCCTTAGTATCTTCAGCATGAAACATCTTAACAATGATTTCCGAATCAATCTCAACAATTATCCTCCTTATATATACGTCGTTCCCATGCCATCTTAAACCCCTCCCGCAGAGCTAGCAATTCCGCCACCGGAATAGAAACATTATAGAACTTCTTAGAGAATCCGCAGACCCAAATACCCTCTTAATTTCGTAACAATCCACCTCCAGAAACCGATCCCGAAGAGCCCAAACGGCTCGCATCTGTGTTCAATTTATGCCACCCCGTTGGCGGAAATTTCCAAGTGGCCCGATTTTCAAGAAGTGATCGCCTCACTCTTGCCGGGAATGCTAATTGAGTTTCGAGAACTAATCTCTTGATCAGTGATATTTCACCAGCAATATTGGCCATTGCGCCTCTAAAAAACCAGGCGTTTCTCCTCTTCCAGCAAGCCCATACGGTTGCCATAAACACCACTTCCCAAGCTGCCTCCGGAGGTATCATGTTGCTAAATCTCGTTTTCATGATATTAGCATGGACCCAATTACCATGGAGTCCTTGGAGGAACCTCAACCAGTCAGTAGCTTGCACACACCTTTCCCATATAATAATCGACATGGGGCAAAGAACCAAAGCGTGCAAAGGAGTTTCTGCAGCTGAGCCACACACACCGCATGCATAAATCATCGGTCACGATACCCCGAGTATATAACAGCGACTTAGTCGTCAGTCTGTCATGACATACCAGCCAAATGAAGTACTTCAATTTTTCCGGTGCTTTAAACTTCCAAATCCATGACCAAGAGGTCTCACTCAATTGCATAATGCCATTATTCTCTTGTGTTTTCAAGTACTTATATGCATCTCTGCAACTAAACATACCATTAGCAGCAACTTTGAAGATTAATCTATCCTCACTCCATCTTCCTAACGGCAAAGGAAAGTGTAAGAGTTTCTTCCTAAGCTCAGACGAGAGCCTAGTGTTAATGCCGTCCAAATTCCAACCTTGTCCCGACTCCCATACTTGCGCGAGAGATATATAAAGTTCACTTTCCACAATATTCTCCTCACATTGTTCAGCCACAGTGGATCCATCCAACCAGCGATCCCTCCAGAAGGAGATTTTCCTCCCATCACCAACTCGCCAACTAAATGCACCCTCCAGCGCCTTACAACTGCGAAAGATTCCTTTGAAGCTGTTAGATTCAGTCCCTTTAAAATTGTACTCAAGCAGGCCACTACCCCTTAGATATCTCGCTTTGCAAGTTTTTAACCACAAGTTCTCTTCCCCTTTAATAAATTTCCAGCCTTCTTTTGCAAGCAATGCCATGTTTGCAATCCTGGTACACCGAAGGCCCAAACCCCCACTAAATTTAGGTTTCGATACCTTATCCCAACCAACAAGATGTACTTTCTTCTTATCAATGTCAGCAGACCACAGAAAGCGCTTATTCAAGCTATCAAGTGGTTTGCAAATCCCCGTCGGAAGCCAGTGTGCCCGCATCACGTGGTTAGGAATCGCACTGGTAACTGCTTGGATAAGGGTTGCTCGCCCAGCCATAGATAAAAGTTTCGCTTTCCAGTTTGTAAGCCTTTCCGCCACCTTATCAACCACGCCTCTAAAGGTCCTCATATTAATTCTCCCATGAATAAGAGGAACCCCGAGGTATCTTCCCAAATCAGCAGTGATGGCAAAACCAAACATATCACTTATCATCCGCTTCCTACTCATTCCTCTCGGACTAGAAAAAAATATCTTTGACTTTGGGTTGCTTATAATAAGCCCTGAAGCATAACAAAAATCAGCAAGAATATTTTTAATACAACGTGCATTCTTGGAGTCAGCTTTTGCAAGAAGAATAAGATCTGCGAAAAAAAGATGAGAAAGACTCGGGCCGCCTCTACACACTTTCACAGGTTGCCATTTCTTTTCAGCCACCCTTTTCTCAATCATGTATCCCAATCTCTCAATGCAGAGTACTAACAAATAAGGTGACAAAGGGTCACCCTGACGTAGACCACAAGATGGAGCAAGCGCTTCCATGGGTATACCATTCCAAAAAATACGCGGCTTTGAGCTCTTCACACAAAACATAATAAGATCTTTAATGGAATCAGGTAAGCCAAAATAGGTCAATGTCTCCTCCACAAAATTCCAGCTTACTTTATCGTAAGCTTTTTCCAGATCGAGCTTTATAACCTTACTCCCAACCAGATTCTTTTTCTGTCCTCGAAGCAAATGTAAATATTCCTGTACCAGCCTGATGTTATCATGGGTGCCCCGACCCATAAAAAGCTACTCTGCGTCGATGCTATTAATTCCTGCATTAAATGCTTCAAACACATCGTCAGAACTTTTGTAATAATTTTATATGAGACATTACAAAGGGTAATAGGGCGAAACTGTGAAATCATAGTAGGATTACCTTAACGCCCTTCTCACAAAATCAAGAAGCGTTCCACTCACAACTGATAAAAAATGTTGGTAAAATTTTGCCTGAAACCCATCTGGACCCGGGGCCTTATCCGGATGGATGCTCCAGACCACTGTTTTCAGTTCATCCAGATCAATGTCCCTTTCAAGATCAGCACATGCATTCACCGGTATAGACACCTGGAGCTCTGACCGACCAATGCACCACCCCGTATATGCATTACCACCAAACAAAGTGTTATAGAATTCCCAAGTATATTGCTTTAAAGTCTCCTCATGCATACACCAATTCTCACCATGATGAAAAAAATGAGTATTCCGGTCTCCCTCTTTTAACCACTGGACACGGGATTTTTGTTTCCAAATGACCTCCTCTTGGTGAAGAGCTTCGTTCAAGGATCCAATCAAATTACTCTCCAGTTGACGAAGAGAGTGTGTATCCTGTATGCACAGACTTTCCTGAACCCCCTGTAGCCTGCCCCATATCCACCTCTTCCTCCTGAAGATATTACCAAAACATTCTTTGTTCCAAACCTGAAGAGCTGAAGGTAAATTCTTAATTGCGCTCTCAAGATTCGGCTGATTATCCCAGTTGCGAGTCACCACCTCACGACAACTATCGTCTGTCAACCATGCCGCCTCAAAACGAAATGGCCACTCAGCACGATGCGGTTCTCCACCACACAAGGTGAGAACCGGACTGTGATCAGTAAAAGATCTCGGCAAATTGAGGACAAATACATTAGGAAACAACACCTTCCAATCCAGAGTTGCAGGGGTTCTATCCAATCGCTCAAGAATTTTCCTTCGCCCCGTGCCACCATTGCTCCAAGTAAAGGTCAGTCCCTGAGAGCCAAGATCAGTTAAATCACAACTATCAACAGCATCACGGAAACCACGACACCTTGCAAAGGAAGCAATCAGCCCACCTCTCTTCTCATTAGCAAACATAATATCATTGAAATCACCCGTAACACACCAAGGAATATTGTGGCTGTTACGAAGGATAGATAGACTATTCCAGAATCGGATCTTATCAGCAGGTCTAGGCTTAGCATAAATACCAGACAACATCCAAGTATGCCTTCCCGCCTCAGAGATTAAAGTGTGAATGCCCTGATCATCACTCTGAATCAAACTAATATCCAGAATATTTCTGTCAAACATCATCCACAAACCACCAGAACGTCCCTCCGAAGGAGGAATAAACCATCCAGAAAAATCCAGGTCAACTAAAATGGATTGTGAAACTTCCGCATCTGTATGTGTGTCCAGTAAAAAAATGATATCCGGCCTGTAGAAGGTGCGTAGTAAATCGAGGTTTGAACGAAATCCCTCCTTCAGTACGCCTCTAATGTTTTAAGGTAAAATTTTTAGAGGCATAGACATGAGAAAACTCAAAATTATGTGAAAGATGGGGAGTGTAAGCTCCCATCTACAGCCATAGGCTGTCTTTAGACCTCTGATCCACTTTCGTATTAACCCCTCGACCACCCATAGATGCTAGACGAGGTGTCTGGACCCTTGACTGGTCCATTTCGATGAGGTATTCTCTTTATCTAAATCGTCTAGCACAGCAAACTTATTTCCAGTAGACAGAAGATTATGTGTGCGACCCCTATCCTGAGTCTTCTTATTACCGAGATTTTTCTGTGTCCCACTTACCAAGATATCTCGAAGTAGCTGTCTGACATTGTTCTGTCGCTGAACCCGTCCAGAACCAGTTTTTTCCGCCGCCACTTTAGAGGAAGAATTTTCAGGGCGGCGGCTAGGGTTACCCTCCTTTTTACGTTGCCTGGGTTTTCTGGCTAAAACAGCCAAGGTCCATAATTATCACTAACCGGAGTATTCTCCGGATTTAGCCCACTGTTTGATGTGTTATCCTCCTTAGGACGCTCCGACGAAAGGGCATCCGAACCACCTGCTTCCAAAGTTTCTTCACTCCTTTGTTTACTAGGGCATGACCTGTCAGTGTGATCAGCACAGCCGCATTGAAAGCAAAGGGTTTGTAGGTTCTCATAAGTAACAGCATACTCTTTTCCATTAACTCTAATGCCTCGTTCCAAAGGCTTCGACAAATTCACTTCAACGCATATTCTCGCGAACCGACCGCTTTCTACGCCAAAGGTATTCACGTCGACCTTCACTGGTGTTCCCAGACCACGAGCCAGTTCTAATAGGATCGACTTCCTGTAGTATTGCGGCGGTAGGTGCTGTATTCTCACCCACGTGATTGCCGTTTCCATCTTATAGTCTATCGGGTCAAAATCCGGCCACCAGTGCCTTATTGCTAAGAAAGTTCCTGCAACTTTCCAAGGGCCTGTTAGTATTTCTTCCCTTTTTGTCTTTTCAATATTCCTCAGAATGAAGAGGTTTGGGCCAACATCAATAAGATCTAAATTGCCCTGGTAATTCCAAAGACGTGCCAAACGTCCTCTTAGCAATTCGACACTCCAAGATCTGCCAGGGATTTTGATGATCAGAGCATTGCTCCATTCCTTGTTAATTCTTTCGAATAGGTCATCTTCAATTACGATCTCTGGTATCGTTATCCCTCCAACAGATTTGATAAGTCTAACTTTTTGGCTTTCCTCTCCCGACGCATCCGAGAGGGCGACATCCTCCTTGTTTTTGCGATGGACGACCTTATCGGCATAAGAAGTACCGACCATAAAAACTAAGTTTTCTGGTGGGATGAAACCCGCCACTTCAGATCTACGCTTCTTTGATCGATATTCAGTAAATTGTGCCACCGGGGGTTCCGGTGGGGGATCGGGTTCTGGGGGTGGGATCGAGTGATCGAGAAGATGGAATCGCCGCCGCCAGCAAGGGTTTTAATGAGTTCTAGGGATTTTTTCTTTTTTGCCAGAAGTTCAGACAATGATAAAAAAACATTATATTGAATAAATTAAATTAAGCCCCTCTTATTTTGGACTTATTTTTTAATTTTTCAGTTCAGTTCAAGTCTATTCAGTTAAGTTCAGTTCAGTTCAGATTTATTAAGTTTAGTTCAGTTCAATTCAGTTTAATTATTATTATAATTATAAAAAAACAAATTTTATTAGATGAACAACATTATATTATTATTTTTAATTTTTATTATTAATAATAATATTATTATTATTGTTATTATTACTAAATAATATTTACTATTATTAATAATAATATTTATTATTATTGTTGTTGTTGTTGATTATTATTATTATTATTTATCATTATTATCATTGTTATTATCATTATTATTATAGTTATTATCGTTATTGTTATTAGGGAATTTTTTTTTACACAAAAGCTTTTGAAATTTAATTTGAAATTCTGTACAACTTTTTTTAATCCGACACCAAAACCTTTCAAAAATTTTGAAATCACATAAATATTGTGGATGGAGTTAAGAATTTCCGTCAGAAACATAAAAAGTAAAAGAAAAGCTGAAAATTCTGGAAAATCTAAAAACTATAAGAGTCCCGATTCTGAAAAATTCTGGTAAATTTAAAATAAAATTCTGAAAATAATAATATTAAAAATCAAAACTTTTACTTTTTATTTTTGAATTTTAAATAAAAGATCTGATTTTAATATTATTATTCCATATAATTTTTCTTAAAAAATTAAAGTTCCAGAATTTTCAGAATTTTTTTATTTTTTACTTTTTATTTTTGAATTTTAAATAAAAAATTCTGATTTTTAATATTAGTTCATATATTTTTTCTTGGAAAATAAAAGTTCCGATTATTATGTCAGATTTTTTAAATTTTTCAGAATTTTCAGATTTTTTTTATTTTTTACTTTTTCTTTGAACTTTAAATAAAAGATCTGACTTTTAATATTTATTCCAGATATTTTTTTCTTAAAAAAATAAAAGTTCCGATTTTTTTCAGATTTTTTAAATTTTGCAGAATTTTTCAAAATTTTCAGAATTTTTTTATTTTTTTCAGATACATAAGTTTGTAAAGTATTAGAAGTTAACTATGCATATGCATGAATAGTAATAATATTTTCTTAAAAACAAAAGTTTGAATCTGGAAAATTATTTGATATTTTAGCTATAATTTATATTTTTTTTTCTAATTTACTCTTATCAAATAGATCTCAATTGATCATT